>JAOXOE010000441.1:11598722-11660473 GCA_028565055.1 Phoeniculus purpureus | reverse complement strand
CATGGACCGCCCGGCTGTGTATAAAAGGGTTAAGTTGACGCTTAATAAACGGCATTCGCTTGATCATATTGATCGTCATGAGTCTGTCCATTTTGTACTCCTGGAGATCTGCTCACCCCAGAAGAAAGGATCTTACTCCAGTCTGTATTTTGCTTACAGCATAATTAGTCACTATGAGTTTTATCTGCCCCCTAGCCCCACTTATCTCACTGTTACTTCCTGCAGAGGCTCTACAGCGAGGTTAGCCAAGGGATAAAGGCAGCTGAAGAATCACTCTTTAAACAGGTCATGTTTATTAGACACTGCTGTTGATTAACCTGTTGGATAATGAATCAGCAGTGGGACATGGCTGCTCTCTACAAAGCCAAGTATGCTCGTGCAGCCTGGCTGCTGTGCTGTAAGCCCTGGCGTCACGAACACGGAGCCACATTTGCCTTTGCCCCTTCCTTAAGAAGAGGCTGCTTGATGGACTCATCCTTTGGAGAGGATGGTGTGGTATTCCCTAACAACCAGGTGCTCCCAGCGCATGACTAATGGGAACGGGTTGGTTGCTGCTGAGAACATGACGAGGTTTCTCAAGTCTGAGCCTGGTGTTTTAACTGTTCAGACTCAAAGTGTTTGAGCCTACAGCTTGGTACTTAATTCCCCTTCTCTGAGGGGTTTTTTTCTGGATGCCTTTTAGGTTTCAGTAGTTTCTGATGTTGGCAGAAGCCTGAATTGTGTTGTCTTGTATCAGCAGTAGTGTGGCCAGCAGGACTGGGGACAGAATTCTCCCCCTGTACTGGGCACTGGTGAGGCCTCCCTTCAAGTACTGGGGGCAGTTCTGGGCCCCTCACTTCAAGAAAGAGATTGAGGGGCTGGAGCAGGTCCAGAGGAGAGTTGTGAGGCTGGGTGATCCCTGAGGTCCTTTCTGACCTAAACCATGCTGTGAATTCCCTAACCAACATTTACTTTCTGAGTAAACAAGTAAAGAAACAACAAAATAAAAGTTATTGTGGCAATGAGGTGTTGATGTGGCACCCCATGTGCAAGCCCTCACCATTACTCACCTTTATTTCTATCAGTAATTCCTCTGAGACTTCCTTCTGGCCTTTATTGTGCTGCACATGCTTGTGGCTCCTCAGGAGCTGGAAAACACCGAGAGCAGTTCTCCAGGGAATTACACCCTTTCAGTCAACTCAGTAATAAATTTCAGTGAGTCACAATCTCCTCATAAAGCATGACAGCAATAAATGATGTGATGAGCAGAACCAATGGTGTTCAGGCTCCACGTGGATCCAGAGTACTTAGCGAAACAGAAGCGAAGCCAGGAGTGGAGCCCAGGCTGGGCAGACTCTGTGAAAGGATGTATTGCGATCAAGTAGATATTAAACAAATAGAGTCATGATTTCCCTATCTCCTTCTAATTCTCCCAGGCTTTGAAAGAGATTATCTATGATCTGAGGCTCTGAAGTGATGCCAGTGAAATGGCCAGCATTGATGTGTTGGAGCTTTCTGGTCTGGTACAAGCGGTTGGAATTCTCTGCACCCACTGTTTCTTGCAGAATGATCTCTCCATCCTTTTGGGTAAATGGCTGTTCAGCAGCAGGGATGTTGTCAGGTTCTTCAGCAGGGACCTGCAGAAGGAAGAGCTTCTTCACAGCCCTGTGTTGTCACTTCCAGCAACCACCGTGTTCCCCTCTCCAGCCTCATAGTCAGTGCTTGGATTAAGGGATTGTTGTTTCATAACTGATGAGCTGAGGAACAAAGGGGAGGAAGGGGAATCCATGTGTATTCTGTCTCTCTTTGGCATCCCCAGCCCATATATCAATCCTGGGTCTAACAGGCCTCCCCCATGGCAGTCTCGGTTGGACTGAAGCTGCTTTGTCAGCGCAAAGCAGTTCTTAAGCCAGTTTGGGAGTTTCTGTGCCACTTCTAAGGGACTCCTGGGGCTAGCTGGGGGGCTCCAGCAGGAGCTACCCCCACAGCAAAATCATTTGGGAAGGAGTGAGGGAAGGAGCCTATGGGAAGTCCCTTACCACAACACAGCAGGGAAGTGCAAAGGTAGCTCAGAGCTTAAAGGTGATTTATTCCTTTAGTGCTGGTTTCTGGCGAGGCAATGTCACCTCTTGGCCAACATTCTCAGCTCCTCTGGCTGCAGGAAGGTCTGGACTGGAGGGCTGTAGGAGCTGCTGTGACCTCACCACTCCCATGATTGCCACTGACCAGGAGGCAGGTACTGGCATTTCCTGTCACAGAGTGGTTTGGCAGTGCCAAAACTAACAGGGAAAGTGAAGTCTGAAGCGCTGAGTGTGGAGGTGGTTTCTCTTGCCTCTCTGTCCAGCTGGGATTTTCTTCAGAGCCCAGAGAGCCCAGTTCACCACACACGTTGGTGAGTTCACCATATGCTGTGGGGTCCCCATACAGCAGGAGCTCAGCATTGACACTGTGGGGTCCCCATACAGCAGGAGTTCAGCAGTGACACTGTGGCGGCCCCATACAGCAGGAGCTCACCGCCACCCATGGCTCGGAGGGGTCACCAGCCCACGCGGTGGTTTCCCCACAGCCTGAGTCATAGCTCTCCCGTGACAGGAACTTCCCGCCAGGAGGTCACACAGTGCGCGGCAATGCTGCGACACGCCGCGTTCCGCACAGCGACCTCCCGCGCGGGGAGCGAACGGACCCAGAAGTGACTCCGGGGAACCGGGAACGCTCTGCGGGGCCGTGAGCGGCCTCAGGGATCAGGCGAGAGAGGAGGGAGAGCGGAGGAGGGGGGCGGGGTCACCTTTTTCCCCCCCCCGCCCTGCACCTTGGGGCTGCGCGCGCTCGTCACCGTGACAACGGTGGGAGAGACCAGTCGCCGGTCTCTCTGCCCCTTGCCCCGCCCCCTGGCCCGCAGCGCACCAATCGCCGGCGCGCGCTCTCCCCTCGCGCTCTCCCTCAGCTTTTCACCGCTCATCCCCCCCTACTCTCGCCGGTGGCTGAGGCTGAGAGTACCGTAGCCAATCAGAGCGGAGGGCCGGGCGCGTGAGGCCAGCGGGTCTATAAAAAGCCGCGTCCGGGGGGCGGGCGCGAGGCTTCATTCGCTTCTAGCGCTTGTGGCGGCCGATATCACTAGCAGACCATCAGGCAGACAGACGCACCCTCCCCAAACCCGTAGACAGACTTGCAGGCAGCCGCGACCCCTTCCCAGCACCATGAAAACCAAGTTCTGTAACGGCGAGACCGACCCGTCCCCGCTCGGGCTCCTACTGGGCTGCGGCCCCACCGCCGGGCCCCCTCCTCCGCCGCTGCCTCACGGCGAACCAGACGGAAAGGGCCCCGCAGCGGCGGCAGCAGCGGGCAAAGGCCCCGCCACACCCCCCCGCACACCGCCCCCCGCTACCGCGCTGCTGTTGCCGCCGCCGCCGCTGCCGCCCCAGGCCGAGGAGGACCCGGCGGTGGAGGAACGGACGCGGCGCAGAGCGTTCCGATGGTGTAAAGAGTTCCTGCCTGGGGCATGGCGGGGTCTGCGGGAGGAGCAGCTGCGCATCGACCCCATCAGGTCAGTGTGGAGGAGGAGAGGCGAGATGGGCCCCTAGTGGGGGCGGGGCGGGGCCGGCGGAGGTAGGGCGCTGGGAGCTGCTTCCCCGCTCGGGAGATGAGGGGCATAGTGGGGAGTTGAGTGTCTCCCCCTGTTGCTTTATCTGTTTTTTTCATGAATGTTACTCAAATCCACCCTTTTGGGCTTCCCCCCCACTCCAGGGTTTCTCCCCTGGGGAGTGTAGAAGGCTCTTGGCGTCAGTTCCACACACACCTCCCCCCCCCCCCGCCAACACCGCCCCTGAGCCGGGGGAGGGGCCCCGTACCGACGGTAACGGGGATGGAGCCGGGTAGAACCAGCTGTACCGAGCCCGGGGCTCCCTCCTAAGGGGAAAAAGTGCCTGTTTTATCGTGGTCCTGAGCCTTCCGAGCTCCGCAGGTAACTGTCGGTGCTGTGAATCACCCGCTGTCACATACAGTAACAAGTGCTTGTGACTCAGCACGTTGGCAGCAGGAATATGTAAATTGGGGATGTTCTAGAAGCCATGTGAAATCCTTACGGCCTTTGAGGAATTCGGGAGCCCTTTTTTTCCTATTTGAAGTTCAGAGCCTCGTTTTTACAGGCTGCTTTTCTGGTCACTTAGTGCTAAATGGTTCTCCTTGATCAAATGTAGCCACTTAGGGTCTAGGTGGATGTGGTTGTCAGGTTGTCCCCTTGAGCCCTCAGCTTGCTTCCCTGGGGATTCCATATCTGTTGAGACACAGCGTATCTCCAGTCTGCTCCCGGTTAGCTAAGGGGGGCATAACACTTTGGCAAAGCCCTAAAACGTAAAATCATGTAATTGCAAAAGTACAATCAAAACACACCGTGATTATTTCTAAACGAGTTGGTAAAACAAGCAACTCCTTGAAAGCTGCTGAAGATTTTATTTGTGTTTTATAGGTAATTTCTCCTCCCATTAATTACATTAATAGTAATGTAATAGTAATGTAATAACATTGTGAGGCTGTGAAGGGATGGAATTTGTGGAAAGCTGTTCTTAGGCGGTAGTCTAGTCAGATAAATGTCTGCAATCTGACTTGTTTAATTCTGTTTTAAGGCTTGTTTGTGTGTATTGCTGATGTGGGTGCTTATTTTCTAAAGCCTTAGGCTTTAGCACAGTTGTTCTTTAGAGTGGTCTGATGGTTTCTGGTTTGGGGAAGAACAGGGCTGAAATTTAAAAATGTGCAAAACTGGTAACTGACAGCTGCATTTATTTATGGTGCAACTGTTCTAGCTACTTTTATCTGTGGAGGATGCTGCATTGTACTGACTTGCAGGCCCTAGTGTGGCTGCTGTTGTTGCTGTTTTGGCTGGGACTGTGCCAGTCCTGTTTGTGAGCAGCTGTTAGGTACTTGGTAGTGTAGGATGGGGGGGGTCCAGTAAAGATTAAAACTTGCATCTAATCAGAACATCATTATATAACCCTGTCTAACTGCTCTGGCTGCCATTTGGAGAAGGGGGTGGGAAGCTTTGGCAATAGATGACCCTTTAAGCAATTGGTAGCAGATTACTGGTACTCTTATCTGTATGACAGTAAGATAGGCTGTTTTGACTCTTAAATAAGCTGCTGACCTTTCAGGAGAACAATACTTTTTATTAGACTCCTGCATGGGTTTGCTTTGAGGTAACTTCTGAAGTCTTACGTGCATGCAACTGTCATGAAATTTTTGGTTGATGGCTTTCAGCCTCAGACACTCAGGTTTGGCTTGACAGGCATTAAAAAAGAGTTTCTGGGCTTTATAAACTGGGTTTCAGCGTGTGTAGTTCTTCTGTTAATTCTTTTACTGAAGTATCTATCAGGGGCTTAGAAAAGGTGACAAATATTTTTCAAAAAGCCCCTGAGCTTAACTGAAGCCAGATATAGAGCTGCTGTAACTACTGATGTGCTGATTGCATCTGCATTGTCTGGCTGCTCTCTTCCTGGGAGATCCTTTCCATCTGTCTGTTTTTCCTACCTGCTCACCTTCATGGTTCAAAGTTACTTCATATCTCTTGTCTCTAAACATCCTTTCCTGGACGCCTGCCAGGCCACCTGGTTCTCTTCTGCCTTCTTTGCTGAGCATATTGTGCAGCTGCTGCATTGCCCTGGTTTCTTGAGCTTTCTTTTTCCTTTCTCAGTCATAGATTTTGATGCATAAAAGTAGCCCTTCTCTGTATCATTGCTCTCAAAATACACCCAGCTCCCCTATGTCTTGGTTGCCTTTTTTGCAACAAAGTTTTTACAGCACCTGAAACTTGACCTCTAATCTAGTGTCTATCCACTTTGACAAACCCAAAGAACACCTTCTGCAACTTTTTTCCTGTGAGAGCACTTGGTAAAGCAGTGCTGACAGGAGAAGCCAGCTCACCTGTGTAACCCCAAAATGACTGAAGCACAGCTTGTATTTTTTTACTGATAAGATTCTGAGGGGGGACTTTGGTTTTGGCAGATACATGAGCAGTTTCTGTAAAATAAAGAGCCGTTTTAATTTCCCAAACTGAGGAGGATGGCACAAATAGGACTTTCCTCAGTGATGTTGTGGCACAGGTATTCAGATTAAATCTTTGTGGGTGCTATCTCAGTGGTAACAAGTCTTAATTCAAATTTGGGGCTTTTTCACTCTGTGCTTTTAAGCTTATTCTGCACCCTTCTTACTTGTTTGAGTAGCCCAATGTGTTTGACAAGACTCCAGCATCCCTTTCTAAGGGTCTGGAAAATAATTAACATTAGTCTATGTCTTATCTTACCAGCCTGTTGCATTTTGCATCAGTTTGCTCACAGCTTGAGCAGTAACTTGGATGAGTAGGTCTGGACTGTGAACTATGCACTTAGAAGCTGCCAACATTTTATTGAAGCCTTATGAGTTATTGGTGTGAAATTGCCGGAAATCTGTTTTTCACATTGGAGTAGAGAAGTTAATTGTATGAAAGAGACGTACCGTGTGTCTGATATATGGCAAAGGGCACCATGTGTATGCTCATCTGCATTAGCTGATCAGCTTGCCTTTCTCTCACAGAGGTGGCCTCAGTAACATGCTGTTTCAGTGCTCGCTGCCCGATACCATTGAGACAGTCGCAGATGAACCACGGAAAGTTCTGCTGCGCTTGTACGGTGCAATCCTGCAGATGGTGAGTACATGGAGAGCTTTGGGAGTGGGAGGGTTTCTGTAGTGAAATGTACTGTGTTTGGAGATCCTGGTGTGTGACACAGCGTGTGCCGCTTTACCGTGTGGGAAGGTGCTCTTGCGGTGGGGGGAGACTGCTAGCCTAAAGCAGTTCTTAGAGCTTGTTATTGTCTAGAACTCACACTCCTTTCCACACAGATTGACTGGCGTCTATCATCTGAAGGCTCAATGCTGTCCATCTAATCAGTAATATTTTGGTCCTGGTGTTAAGTTTGGACTGTGGTGTTGCACAAGAGCAATTACAAAGTTTGCTTCTGTAGGGCTTTGGTGTAACTAGCAAGACTGAGAGACTAAGCTGCTTCATTTAAATCTTGGTAGCATTTATGAAATCTAGGAGATTAAAGTTGAAGATTTTGTCAAACTTGTGCAGTGCTCAAGCATTTTATTAGATCTCATGGGTAATTGCAGTGCTGGAAAATTTGATCTGTAGTGTTAGAATAAAAAAATTGCAAACATCAATCCTGTACACAGCCATCTCATTCCAAAACATACTTTCTTAAATGTGTCACCTGCCTCTGAGCTGGCAGAGAACTGTAACGCAATGTTTGTCGAACCCTTTAATGTTACCTTTTTCTTTTTTCATTTGGTGAGTAAAACGTAAACAGCATTGAAATTTGTCAAACCTTAAGAGAAGTGGCTGGCAAGTCTGCTCCAAATTGTAATATTTCAAATCCAAGGATATTGGCTAAAGGTAATCTAAAGCTGCTACCTTAGGACTATACAGCAGATCTTCCCTTACCCACTGCTAGTGCACACCTGATTATAGTGTAGATAATCACAAGTGTTTAACCTTACAAAAAAGGCAGCTTCATAAAATTATGCTTGGATGTTGGCAATTGTTTCTATTTGATGTAGAGGGTCTGGTTTTATTATTTGTTTTTATTATCCGCTAATTTGATATTTTCCAGTACTCAGTCCCTTGCTTTGAGTAACTCAGCCAATATCTGCAGGAGATTGATTGTTCCTGAACTTCCAGTCTTCTGCTTCTGCTGCCTTGACTAAATTCACTATTAAAAATCCCATTGGATACCATCATTTACCTGGCTTTAAAGTGCTCTTTTGTTATACCAGAGTATTAGCTTTCCCATGGTAGCAACCTTTACCAGAAATATGTAAAACATTCTAGTGGTGTGAAATGAAATGCTTGGCTGCACCACTGTATGGGGGGAAAGTTAAACGGTTAAACCATAAAAGTACATAGAAGTTCAGTAGTTCAATCTTAAATAGTTTTGACCTAAGAGAAACCAAAAGCATAGTAGAAAATAATAAAAACTGGTGGTGAGAAACTGGGTTTGAAATTACTCCTAAGGCAAATGCTAGTGATTTTTTTTTTTTTTCAAAACTGAGAGCCTTTGACTTACAGCTGACATGCAGCTTTGACTTAGTGTGTGGAGGTCTCCAGTAGGAGCATGGGCTGCTTTAACTGTACAACTTCCTTTGCCTGAGAGCTGTGAAGAAGTGTGTCCTTTCCCTTATATTTCAAAGGAAAAGTAAAGTAGACTTAAGAATTTGGTTGCCCTCCTCTTCCCTCAGGGTTTTGGTTTTGTTTTTTTCAAACTTGCTTTTTCTGTGCCCGTTGTCCACTGAATCAAACTGAAATTTTGGGCTCTAAAAATCAGAACTAATTTGGTTTGAAAATTGAAAGTGTGTTCATAACTTTCTAACCTTTCTGCTCTTGGTGTTGAAGGATCTTTTGAGATGTCTAATTTGCTTTATTTCCATAGTGGCAGTGAAATGACTGCTCTTGTTGGTGCAGTTCACTAAAGGTTAAGTAAGCAGAGAAAGTCCCAAGGTAAAACTTTCAGATTGCATCGAGGTTCACAATTTTTGTCAACAAACATTTGTCTCTTCCAGCCCCTCTTACCTTAAATGCAAGTTAAAACATAAGCAAACTGTTTTATTGGGGTATTTTTGAAAAACCTCATTGGGTGGCATAAGCAGAACTTTACAACAAGCCTCTTAAGAAGGAGTGATTTGGTATTTTTAGTAATGTTGCTTAAGTTTAAAGCCCATAGAAACTGAGGTATTCTGCATGAGTTGAGCTTAGACCTTTCTCTAAAACATGATACCCTAATGACTTAATTGTAACTGCCACTGGGTATTAGTAGTTGCCACCTGTTTGCTTGAGCCTTTGTAGCCTGTTTTAACTCTTGTCTGTTTTACTTTCTGTTGAAATTGGAGCACAAATAATAATTTCAGCTCTTCTTACTCCTTTACTGTTGATGCCATAGACTCAGAGCAATCTGCACCAAATTGTCATACATCCAGGATACAAGTTTAAGTTAAAATTCTGACTAGGAGTAAAAAATAGCTATCTGAAATTAACTTTAGAATGAATGATACTAGCACCTTGATTCCTTTTGAGCCACCCTTTAAAGGAACCTTTTTTCCAGTTTGAAAATAGCCCCAGTTTGCTTATTACAAATCTTGGAAGACACAAATGTCAGTACATGAAACTCATCCAATATAAACCATGCCAGTTGGCTAAAGCTGCCACACAGGGAAGGCTTTGTACCTTCCTCTGTCATAGCTGATATGTTTAAGCCTATTTTTTTGTGTGCATGACTGTTTTGGTGGGGAGCTGGGGGGAGATGAACTGAGCTGGCTCGGCCATTGCTACAAATGGTCGCACTGGCATGGATGTTTAAAAAGAATCAAGGACTTCTCTTGAGTATATCCTTGAGCAGAACTTTTGTTTTATGACAAGTATTTGTGCTTGTGACAGGTTAAAGTACTAACCACATTAAATCTCAAATGTCTGAGGCACAATGCAGATATGTTCTACACTGAAAAAGGGGAAATGCTTTACTCTGCTTCACTTAGTCTTGCTCCAGCTTAGTTGCTAAATTTAAAGGGGAGCATTGAAAGTAAAACTTGCTCATAGTAAAATGTCTTTTAACTGACAGCTGTGTCAGTGTTAAAACAAAGGGAACAGAAGGTTCTCTAGCGATATGGCTTTTCACGTCTGGATTTTAAGATTTGATTTCTTACGCAGATCACTGCAGTGCTTTTACTTAATTTCAGAACAACCAAAGCTCCCAATATCTTTGAAGTGTTGATAGGATTTCAACGTAAGATAGCATCAACAACGAAAAAAACCCACAGCTCATATTAAGGTGAATTCCTTTGAAGTTCACCTATTGAAAGGTAACCAGGGCATGGATTCCCTTTCTTTTACACATGTCAAAAGAACCTTGAACCTCCAATTCACTGGGACTCTGTTACTTTGCACCAGCCAAAACAAAATCTGGCCTGTAAACGAGCAAAGCCAAACTACTGTACTTCATGGTCCCCTCTGGCCTCTCAATTTCAATGTGAGCAGATGCAAAATCCAAGTCTAAATGGCTGCCATGGTTCTGAGAGGAACCTTTTTCCATACCTGCCTTGCTGCCTTTTATTTTTTTTGTAACTAAATAAAATGCAGACTGCTGTGTAACTGTAATTATCAACGTCTTCTGTGGTTGTTGGTGTCCATGTCTGTCTGTAGCATGGAGTAACTACAAATCCCTGGCACTGGCAGACGGCTTGAAAAGAAACAAAGCACCTCTTACGGGGATGTATTTGTGTTGGGTGGCGTTAAGGGTGTTCTGGGGGTAATGTACCACTTTAGTTGTATATGCATGTGTTCTCTGCTGCAGGCTTGCCCATGCGATCGTGCCTAGAGCACTCTGGTTTCCAGGTGACAGACACGATTCACGGTATAGTATGAGATCTCTGAAGTTGGAGCATTCTCTACAGCTTTCATTTTTCTTTAGTACTGGATTTCACTGTTTAAAAAAATAAGGCTTAAGTATCAACAGCTACTGTTGGTGCATCTGAATGTTTAGAGCAATAACAAAGTACCACCTCTTCCTTTCCTCTGCTCCCTCATAAGAGAATGGTGACTTGAAATGAAGAGGATTAAAGATGTCTCTGTGGCTTCCATAGGGCTGAGCTAGAAGCTGTTCTTCACATATTAGACTGAAGGACTTCAGTTCCTTCAGGTCTGGCAGGAACCAGTGGTCAAAGGCAGATCCTCAGAAGCAGAAATAACTATTGCTGAATCTAAAACTGATTGTCTTCTCATATGATTCAAATCTATGTCTTCCAACAGCTTCTAGAACTAAGAAGAGTTTCCCGTGCACAGGCTAACTCTAACCACTCAGACAGTCCTGTGTAATGTAATTCATGGGGATCTGGATTCCGAAATCAAAGTGTTACAGGATTTTGAAGCCTTAAACTAGTAAAGCTGAGTATTTAAAAAAATGGACTTGAAGTGTAAGATTTTAATTTGTGGACAGAGCTAAGGGTTTTCGGGGCAGGGGGAAGAAACGTTCTATACAGAGTTCTCCTGGCAGGCATCCTTCTGATTTTTGGTAAGAACTTGTGTTTGGGGCATTAGGGACAAAACAATGACGAACTTGATCTTTCTGTGTCAAACTGCCAGATGTATAAACATGATCTGGCCCTCTTCTGATCACAGACAATGTGCAGTGTTGCCCCTTCTGGACTTGAGTCTCGTACCTGAAGCTTCCTACCTACCTTAAATATCTATCTACATAATGACAGACAACTTCTGCTTTCTCTGCCAATAGCTGTCCTCCCTAGAATTGCATTGAGCTCTCATAATCTGCTTTGAGAATAATCCTTCACACAACAAAAGCAGCACTGAGCAATGAATTAAAGAAATGTTAAAGATGCAGAGCACATGTCCATTTGGAGTTAATATTTCCATGTAGAGAGTGATTAAAAAACCTCTAGCAGTTAGTCAATCATTCTCTTATTTGGTTAATTAAAATCCTTTCATTGCTGTGGAACTAAACAGCTCCTGGAATCAGACTTAAATCTCAGCAAGCTGTTAAAAGTTATGAAAGGCTGAAGTTTTGATGGCTTTAGCCAAGGACACAGGAACTGAATGTGCAGATCTAGCACCTCATGGCAGGGGATGTTCCACTTTGAACTGCTGTTCTCACAGGTGATTGTGCAGTTGGATAGCAGCCAAGTCCTCCCACTTCAACATCTGTTAGACTCCTAAACTTCCATTATCTAAAATCACATCCTGCTTACTTCATGCTCCTTGACCATATGTCCTGGAGATTTCCCTAATTTTTGCTGAGGACACATGGCCACTGGTGAAGACTGATCCTCTCCAAGCTCCCATTCACGTTCACAAGTTATTTACCAAGCACTTTGCTTTCATTCTCTTGTAGAGCCTAACGCTCTGTGCTGAGGGAGCAGAACAGAGGAAGGTATGCCGCAGAAGTCTCCTTTTTCTGATGACTCTGCAGCGCACATCCCAAACTGTCTCTTTGGCCCAGCAGATGCCATTAGGCATCTTCAGCACCAGTTCAAGGCAGACTCTTAGAACTGGTAGCTCTTTATACACTGTGACTGCTGGAAAGCAGATGCCAGTTCAGGTTCTAGGGAAAAGCCTAATCTGCTCATCTTCTGATGAACTGACCCATTGTGAGACCACCATTAATCAGGAAAGACTCCTGGATGGTGAGTAACTTTATGACTGTTCCAGAAAAATCTGTAAGTTGCGAGAGTGGTGTTGATGTAGGACATGCTTGTTCAGAGAAACTCTCTGCGAATGACCTTAATGCCATTGAGTAGCCATGCACTTAGCTTTAGTATGTTTTGACTTCATTAATTTCCTCGAAGGAATATAAACTAACAGTAGTTTTCATACTGTCTTGTTTTAAACTTATTATGAGGAGTGCTTGCTGAAGGACCATCGATTCATGTTAACTATACTTCTTCTATAGCTTGTGAAATCCTGCAACTGCAGAGCTCGTGTAAATCATTAGCTGGTCGTACTGTACTTAAGGCAGCTGGTGTTGCTTAACTGTATTCCATTAAGTTCATATTTCCACCCTCGCTTTGGACACATTAGAGCTTTGGAACAGAAAGGTATGCACATGATCCTCTGAGTCAAGTGTCGCTGTGGAGAAGGTGGAGATGCAGGCTACCTTTATGGGCCTTAGAGCTAGTTTCAGTTATAAACAGTCAGCAGTGGAATTACAACCTAAATAGCAGCCACAAACTGTTGCTAGTTCTAAGCAAATATTTGCTTTCTCTTCTCCTTACCTTCAGGCCCTTTAAAGGACATAGGGTTTATTACATCTTGAATTTTAAATGCGCAGCTCTATTAAAAGCATGTGCCACTGAGGGCTCAGTTGCTGGGGGTATTGCTTGATGCTCTGAAACTGCTTTACAGGACTGTTAACAATCCTGGCATGATACATTATGCATGGGATTCGTTAAAGTTTTGCTGCACGTCTCCTGAGATGCCTTTTGCTTACATGGGCAGTGCACGTGAAGAGAAGCCTTGGGTTTGCACAGCCAGTGGTTGTACTGTAATAAGGACAGTCCAGTCACACTTGGAAAATAAGGTAACAGATAAAAGCGGAGCCTTAGTGAGCTTCATAACCTGCATCTTTTCGTGGTCCTTCTTGAGTGCTTTAGCTGCAAGAAAAGTGTCATCCCAGAAATCAAACAGAGGGACTTGATTTTTTTCTCTTCAATTTCCTCTAAGCTTATGATCCATTGAAATCAAATTTTGACATACTGGGAAACAATAAAACAGCTCTCAGGCTATTAGCAGGAGCAGCCTGGTCTCAGTGGCACATCCTTTAGAGTCTGGATTTGTGGCAGTAGTGTGGTGGTCAGAGGTGAGATGGACACTAGTGCTGTAGCTGTCACAGATCGAGGCAGTGTTGAGACATTTAGTTAATTTTAGCTGGCACTTCTACTCCCTTTGTTCTGCTGGTTGCAGGTTAATCATGTTAAATTTCACCTTCTCATTGTGTTTGCGTTTTCTCATTCATAGAGGTCCTGTAATAAAGGAGAGTCTGTACAGTCTCAGAAGGAAAATGACTTGCAAGTGAGTAAATAAATGTGCTTATTTCACAGAATTGTAGAGGTGATAGAGAAAAGTGGAGATCCTACTTGCTTGAAACCAGCAGTGGCTCCACCTGGTGCCATGAATAAACAGTAACAAAGAAATCTGTTTGCTCATAGAAGTGACACAGGAATGTGTCTCTATGTAGTCTGGGAAGATGTAAGTATTCTGCATCATTAACAAGATAAAGATTAACCCACCTAATTGGTTTCGTACTGGTATCAGTGTCACTAGTTCCAATACTAAGCTCTTCTTTCTTCAGTTAAAGAACTGTCAGTTCTGTGCTTTACCTAATCCCTGTGTTAAAATACACCAAGAAACTCTGAGGAAGATGTACAGAACAGGAGAGAACTTAGACTTGATGTGAAGTGTTTGTGCTTAGCCCTGTGCTTGTATTGCCTGTATTCTGCACGGTTTCAAGTTTTTGCATTTGGCTCAGATTCTGCTCATGTAGCACAATGCTTAGCTGAGGGTAATTTTTCAGAAAGTCATCTGAGCAGAATTCAGCAATTTGGATTTCTACCCTGGTTTTACTTTTTCCAGTAAAGGATAACATTGCAGCATGTTAGCCACATATTTTGCTTGTTGCGCTATCATTTTTCAGCTCCGCAATGGTTTTGGCAATGAAGAGGGAAGAGTGTGTTTCACTCCTTTGATAAGTGCTGCTTTTCTTCTCAAGAATTTTCTACCATCTGAAACAGTTCAGGCCTTTGGGCTTGGTTGTTGAGGTTTTTTCCATGTGAGTTGAAACAGATTTTAAATTTTTATTGCCGAATGACCACATTTGAATTTTTGTTGAATTTCCAGTCAAGCTAGCTAGAACAGCTTTAATCAGTTGAATCAAGACTGAACTGAAAAATGTACTGGTTCAATTCATCACTTTTCTTCAGAGATGAAAAATGGAGGTGACTTGATTTCTGTGTGTTGTCCCTTATGCCCCCTGCCCCAATCAGTAACAAAAAGGGTTACTCAAGTTAGAAAACAGAAATCCAAACAAGCCCCACCCTGGGGCCAGCAGCCCATACAAGTTTTGCAGCACAGGAAGCAAAGCCTTGAACTTCAGGCTTGTCTTTATGTTGGTGCCTGAAAATAGTGATGCTGTGCTGGTAGGCCATTGTTTTCTACTGTTACTGTCAAAGCACTGGAACGTCACTGTTGGATCAGTGGACTCAAGAATTCCTGACAGGATGGATTTGTTAATTTTCTTGCATCTAGATAAAAACTGCAGATGGGTCTGATCTAAGAGATTTCTCTGGAGAGCAGAAAAACCTCTGGGTACTTCCAAAATGTTCTGGATCACTGAAAAAAGTATTGTAGCTGTTAGTAGAATTATTCCACTTGGGAAAGTAACTGGGAAACCTCATTGTTTGTCACTGCTCATGCATCAAGGGACAACTTAATGAAGATTGTTTCTTTGATGCTTGATGTTATCCAAGTGTCATGAGTTGGTTTTTCAGTAAGATGTGGGGGGGGGGGGTGGAAAAAAAGCCCTGATAGTCTTAATGGAAAGAGCCAACAGGATTTCTGTAATCATACTTTTAAACTGTCCCAGTATTGCACCAGGCACAGATGAGTTCAGTGTCAGCTGATAATCGAGTAGACATTCAGTAACCTGTCTCATTAGCTTTTTGGTGCTTGCCATTAGCCTTCAGAATGAAGTGTTCAGTCACCAGAACTGCCTCATGAGTGGATCATGTGTAGCAAGAGTCATAAAATCACAGACTGGTTTGGGTTCGAAGGGACCTTAAAGCTCATCTAGTCTCAACCTCCTACCATGGGCAGTGACACCTTTCAGCAGAACAGGTTGCCCAGAGCCCTATCCAACCTGGCCCTGAACGCTTCCAGGGATGGAGCAGCCAGAACCTCCCTGGGCAACTGGTTGCAGTGCCTCAGCACCCTTGTAGTCAGGAATTCAACTTCTGAATCTGTCTGCTTGTGACTGTTACAGACTGAGTTTATTTATGTTAGGAAAACTTCTGAAGTTACTGAAACTTGAGATGAGGAAGAATGTTTATTTGCTCATACATGCTCCTTAACAGAAGTTTGTTCTCTCTCTGACAAAAAGGGAAGACCTAAGGTATGCTGGACAGAAACAAATCCCAAGTCACTCTTCTAAATGGAATTTGGATTTGTTCAGTTGTGTGCTCACTTGCACAATTAATGTCCTGTTGTGCAGTGCTGTTCCAGAGGGTGTTAAAATAGCCAAGGATAATATTTATAGATCCCGTGCTGGGCTTCAGAAGGATAAACTCCTTCAGGAAATGAATTTGCAGAGTTCCCACAGGTTGGGAAGGGAAGAGAGAAGGGCGTTTTGGTTTTGCGTAGTTTTCCTTTGACCTGGCCTGCTAACGGTACCTGTTAAGTAATTCATGTCCTTCTACCCAGCTTCAAACCTGAAAGCAAAGCTCTTGTGTTGCTCCCATGCTGATGACGACTTGTTATCAGTTGCGAGACTTTGGTTGCTAAAACATTGTATTTTTGAAGGTAACTCTCAAATTTCATAGTGTAGCTGTTTAATCATTGTGCACACTGAATTCACCCCCCTGCGGGCCCCAGCTAACTCTTGGGTTTTATTTACTTATTTTGCAGGGGGCAGAAGCCATGGTTCTGGAAAGTGTTATGTTTGCCATTCTTGCAGAGAGAGCTCTTGGCCCAAAGCTGTATGGGATCTTTCCACAGGGGCGACTGGAGGAGTTCATTCCTGTAAGTCCTGTTGGTGGTTGGTTACTCAGTGGGCTGCTGGGAGCTGGTTTAATTGGTCCTGACAAGAAAGTCTCCAGACGGCTCTGAAAAGCCAGGATGTGGGAATGGAATACTTGGTGGCAGGCAGTAATTGTTGGCTGTAATTTGATATAGTCGCAGTGGGTGTTAGAGAGTCCAATTATAGCCCTTGCCAGGGAGAGAGCTCCAAAAACTCTTCAGCTGTAGCAGAGACTAATAAATGAAGATAAAGAGCCTGTTAGATACCAAACATAGTGTTGGAAACTGTGGTGTAACACTGGCCCTGAAAAGCAACAAGAGCCTGGTGCTTTTGATGTTCTCAAGTATTTATACCCAATCTGCTTTGAAGATATTCTTAGTGTGTGATGTGATGTTCCCCAGGTTTTGATGTAGAGGAGAATTAAGTCATCAGTAAGTTACACTGGCTAAGTTTGAGTTCAGTGGGATGGGAAAAGTATTGTCACAGTGCTCTGCACCTGTCAGATATGCTGCTAGAGAGACTGTTGTTAATGCATCGCTGCTGTAATTAACCATATTTTAAGAGTTACTGTACTTTATTACAGAGCAGGAAGCTAAGCACTGAGGAGCTAAGCCTGCCTGACATATCTGCTGAAATAGCTGAGAAGATGGCTAGATTTCATGGCATGAAAATGCCCTTTAACAAAGAACCGAAGTGGCTTTTTGGAACAATGGAAAAGTAAGTTACACAATACTCCCCAAAGTTTGGAAAAAGACGACCTTGTAATTTTGATAAGCAGGTTGTTCTTCCTGAATGCCTGGGAGCACAAGCTCTCACTGTGCTGAGGAACAGTTACTTGAGGAACTTATGTTGCTGTTCTTTATGGCAATTTTTCTTCTTGTAAACTGTCTTGTCAGTGAAATGGTGCCCTGATACGAGAAGATGAACGTACTTGTTGTCACAAATGCTGTCCTGTTGTCTCTTTTTAACAGATACCTAAACCAAGTGCTCAGGATTAAATTTACCAGAGAATCCAAAACTAGAAAGCTGAATAAACTCCTCAGTTACAATCTCCCCCAGGAAATTAAAAATCTAAGGTAGGCTAATTTCCTTTGTCTGCCACTGTCTTCCAGTTTGACCACGTTCTGTAAGAATTGGTGTATTTGTTCAAATTTGTTATACAGTGTAATACTTTAAATTTTCCTTTACAAGTTGGGGATTGGTCTTGCTTCTGCAACTAGCCTGAGTCTCCTATGATGAGTAGATGCGATCAGTTGCTGATCTGACTTACTGATCAATGAAATGCAGCTTTGCCCTGATCTTGGGCTCTTAAATGAGAAAATAGAATGTTACTAGAAATTAAAAATGCTTAGATATGACACTGGAAATGTGGATTTAGTGGCCATGGTAGTGTTGGGTTGACGGTTGGACTTGATCTTGGAGATGTCTTCCAACCTTAATGATTCTGCAATTCAAATTCTTACAACAAAGTCCATTCTCTTGGAAGCGAGACTGAACTTGGTGACTTGTTCCTTACAAGACCCTACATTGCTGTTTTCTAGAGCTATGCTTGAAGCGACTTCGTCACCAGTCGTGTTCTGCCACAATGACTGTCAAGAAGGTAAGATCGGATATTTCATGACCTTGTGCAGTGACATAGTACTGTCTTTTCTGGTTGCTGTTTGCTTTTGGACAGGGAGTTGTGTTATCCAGCTACTGCCCTGGCAGCTGACCTGAACCAGCAGCCTGTGCGCTCCCAGCATCGGCTTCAGCAACCCTTGGGGCTAATTAAGAGGATGTCCAGTGTCATAACTGGATTAAGCGAAGCACAAACATTGGTCTGTAGTACAGATGAGCTGCTAATGGGAGCCTCGGGTGCTTTCTGCTCACACTGTACCCTTCTGGCTGTCTACAGCAGTTGTGATCAGGGTAGATGTACTTTAGTCCTCTTATGTGATACTGGAAGACAGTGAGTGGTGAAACTAGAGACATGGGAAGTTTAACTCAGCGGTAACCAGCTTGTTCTGGCCAGAGATATCTCAATGTGGTGCCCCTTTCGAACACAAAGTGATTAGTTGGTGGCTTTGAGGCTGCTGAGAAGCAATTCCTGTCGCAGGTGCTGAGTAGTCAGTGGTAATGCTACACAGGAACAAGAGGTGCTGTGCAATTCAGATCTCAGGCTGTGGAAAGGAACAGTGAAGAAAATGCTGTTGGGTGTCACCCAAGCTAGCTGCAAGCGTTCAGCCAGTGCAGCTCAGTTTGTGCTTTTACACTTCTGTACTGTGAGAGAACTGGTATTATCGGAACAGTGTTTAAGATGTGCTAATTCTCCTGTACTTTGCTCAGTATGTTGTATTGCCTTCACGTTTTCAGGCAACATCTTGCTTCTGGAAGGCAGGGAGGATTCTGAAAACCAAAAACTGATGCTCATTGACTTTGAATACAGCAGCTATAATTACCGGTAAATCACAAGTGGCTTCTGAGTTTGCAGTTTATCTTTAGTAGGGAAGAGCGGAGAACTGCAGATTCTGTGTGTGGGGCACATTTGCCTTTGCAGTCTGTTTTTTTTCAGCTCCGATGAGAGCAGTCCTGGGTTTCTCTGTATGGTTACACAATGTTTTCTGCTCTTATCTTGGCCATATCTGCATTTAAGGATGATCTAAATGTGTGGAGTCACTGGGATCATTAAACATCAGCTTAACTCTAACATAATGGGACCCTGAATGTAAAATTGGGACTTGTTTGGAGTATGACCTCTTTGCCTACAATAACATGAATGTTAAGGATGAACCTGGCTTTGAACAGAGATGCAGTGCACACTTGAGTATTTCAACTGTCCCTGTGGGTTTAAAAGTGGTTTTTCCATACAGCTGGAGCTCTTGTTCTTAACTGCTCATCTTAACTAACTGGTTTTAATAACTTGCAAATAGTTGGATTCTAGTCATCAGTTCTCTACCTCCTTTAGCACAACTGTGGTAAATTCTAAGTAACTCTGTGCTTTTGAGTCTGATCTTAGTTCTGCTTAAGCAAAACCAGACTGCTGCTGTGCAAATATTGAGGAACTTGGTCTTTGTTTTTCAGAGGATTTGACATTGGAAATCATTTCTGCGAGTGGATGTATGATTACACGTATGAGAAGTACCCATTTTTCAAAGCTAGTTTTCTTAAATACCCTTCAAAGAAACAACAGGTAGGCACTTAAGACACCATTAATAAAATGCCAGTGTCCACAGTCTTCACATCTCTTAACTTGCTTTTCCAGTTCTGTCCCAAGACCTTTTCTTCATGACTTTCCTAAATACAACTGTATGTAATCCTGAATACCTTTTGCTTTAATAGTCGTAGCAACCTCAGAACTGTTATTCAGAATAGAATATTTAGTCTGTGCCTCCACCACAAAGCCCAATGGCTATGTGCTGCCACTGAAATTAGTTGGCAGTAGCAAAGCATCATCTGTTCTAATGTTATGGTTTTTCTTAAACCAGTGTTTAAGGCAGTTAGTCAAACCATCATTTATCTTAAAGCTGACTCCAGCACAGCCAGTGTTTGGAGAAAACACATGAGGGCTGCTTGGAAGGCCTGCCTGGCTCTGAAAGACTCAGACGTGTCCTGAGATGGAGTTGTAACTATTTATTTGCCTTCCAGCTTCATTTTATCTCCAGTTACCTGTCTGCATTCCATGATGGCTTTGAGAACCTGAGCAATGAAGAGAAGTCCAAACTAGAAGAAGAAGTGTTGACAGAAGTCAACAGGTAATTTGTCTTTTCCTAGCCATACCTTGAAACATCCCTTGTGACACCTACACTCCAATGCCTTGCTGGGTGGAGAAACTTCAGCCAACAGAGATTAGAAGATATGTGGTACTGAGAAATCTGTCCATTGTAGCCTTTGAGTAGTGGAGTAAACAAAATATTCCTCCTAGGTGGGGGAAGCTAATGGAATTACTTTTATAAGACTCCTTCATACTTGAAGGTGTGGACAGGATATTGGAACAGGGTGGTGTGACTTTGCTGGGTAGGTCAGTAAACAGCCATGTCGTTTCAGGTTTGCCCTTGCGTCACACTTCTTCTGGGGTCTGTGGTCTATTATACAAGCAAAAATCTCCTCCATTGAGTTTGGTTACCTGGTAAGTGATTGCGTGGTGATTTTCATGTAACTAGACTGTAAACTCTGGGGAACCTGAGTGCATGGTTCCATGTGACTAAAAATGCATAACCTGTGGCAATTTGCCAAAGATGATGTGGTCTCTCACAGCAACTATCTTCAAAGCAGAGGACAACTCTGTAAAATAACCAGGTGGCTTGTGCTTAAGATCAGATCAGTATGACTCTGCATGTCTGGTGTCCTGGAGGCAGGGGAACTTCTAGGTTCACCCCATATCCTGCAGGAGGTGTTGCAGAAGTCATTGTTGTTAGTGACATCCTAGCCTTTTCAGTTCCTGTTTTGTCTGACCTGCTGACAGCAGCTAAATAGTGTTTGAACTGAAATAAGATTGGAGGAAATCTTAAGAGGCCAGAACACCTCTCTGTAGAGCTTATCCTTCCCAAGCAGAGCTAATGAAAGCATTGAGCTGATGGATTAGGAAGGTAGCATGGTTAATACCATCATTATGCTTCCCCCTCCTGATCAATCCCAGCTGTGTACGCTGCACTGAGCACTTGATGTCTCTTGTTTCTGCAGGAATACGCGCTATCCAGATTTGATGCATACTTTGATCAGAAGAAGAAGCTGAAGGTCTGAGCATGGGAGCAGTGGCCTGTTGGTTACTGTACAAAGAGGGCAGCTGGACAGAACTTACACTGTGCTTAGGCTACTGTATCTCTAATGAAGGTGTCACTGAACTCCAGTTCCTTGGAACGCAGGTGTACAGTACTGAAGACTGTCTAAAAAAGGACTTACTTACAGCTTCGTAAATACTCAGAATGAGACTGGGAGGCAAAAAGTAAAATACAGCAGTGCAATATCTTAATCTTTTTTGATCTAGAAGGTATTTATATTCTGGGAGAAGCTTACAGTTGTCAATACAACATGCATTAGCAGTGTTACTGTGAGTACCCTTTCTAGAGGGAGTGTTGGCATTATGGTTTGTTGTAAGTGGAATGGTTGTAAACGTTGGTTCACTGCCTGTTAAGGAGGGGGAAAAGCAAAGGAAAAACTGTTAAACTGTGAAACAGGCTTAAAATCTTACTGAGATTAGGCTCAATGTGCCCCATGAACACTATCTTCAAAGCTGCTGCTGTGTTACACTACTTTAACTGCAAAGCAAGTAAACACACTGAAACATTGTGCTTAAAGTGTTGCCTACGCACATGAATGTTTCTCTTAAGCTGGTGGTGTGCCTGTGCAGTGGAGCCTGGCCAAGTTAAACTGGACATTCTGAAGGAACTGCTCATTCCATGTCCTTTGACAACACACTTTAGCCCAGCCTAGTTGTCTCTTGAGATGCCATGTGGTGTGCAGGGGGTTCTGTGGGCTGGCAGCACTAGGAAGAGTGCCTTGAATCACTCTAGCAGCTCCCCGCTAACTGGATTTGCATTGACATACTCGTAACTGGAGCCCATCTCTCCCCAGTGTACGGCTGTACATAACAGTAGAGCCAAAGACTGTGGAGAACACATCAGGCCATCACAGTTCTGCCCAGCCAGTGCTTATATGGCTTGAGAGGTGCTTTTCTAGCACCTTCCCTTTTCATTGTGTTCCAGCAATCCAGTAAAGCCGGAGCATCTTGTGGGGAACAATAACCTGTATATTGAACCTTGGGTGTAATCTGTGTACATGTCCTCTGAAGATTTCTTTAGGTTTTTGGGGAGGAGCTTGTTTATTTTGAATGTTATTTGTTTTGTGCTTTCTAACACTGTATTATAAATAATAAACTCCAGAGTTGACTCTTTTTCACTTGCATAGCACATCCTGTCTCGAGCAGCTGGAGAACTGTGCAGCGTTTCATGTACTGTAGAGCATAACTTGTAAAAGCTGTCATTTTATTCTCTATAGAGAAACATTTTCCATATGCTCGGTTATTAATACTTTATAATAAATATAAAGCACTTAAATACATCCCAGTTGATACTTCTAAGTCTTTGTTATATCTGTAGGGTAAAGAGATGCTGTTTCTGGCCTTAATCTGTGCTGGAAGTACTTCCTTGCTGTCAAAGAGAGACTTAAATTAGCCTTTAAAAAGCTTAAATTAGCTTTAGGCTCAGTACCATGGGATGTATCTTCTGCTCAAATGTATCTTTATAACTGGGTACCTATAGAAATGTGAGGGAGAAAGGTGCCAGAGCAAGTGATGGAGACTGAAGGTAAGTTTTTGAAGTATGTTTTCCAGGTGGGAAAAGGTTTAGGCTTAAGTACTTCCCTGGTAACAGCCCTGAGAAAGGTAAAAGCAGCACTTGGAGTTTTACTGGCACAGCAGGTGAATTATTTGTGGTGTGAAGGGATTAATGGTTTCTCCAGGCTGTGGAAGGTCTCATTTAACAAATACTGTTGCGCACAGTGAAGCCAGGAAGAACATGATGATGAAAGGGGGAAAAGGATGGTTCAAAAGAAGACTGATGGGTAATAGGTGCCTTGATTCTGCAGGAAGCCCTGTCTGGCATTCCAAGGGTGAGCTCAAGTTGCCCAGAAATCCTCCAACTTGTCTGCTGTGTTCTGTGCTCCTCAGAACCCACAGCTCTATCATGGTAGCAGTAAGTTCACTTCAGAGGTGAGGCCCTTTCTTCAAGCTGAGTGAGTTCTTGTTAAGTTCTGAGAGGCAACTGAGCTGGGGTGATGCAGTTGTACTCCAGCACTATGCTGTGAGTCCTGGGAGGGAGGAAAGGCTCTGCAGGAGCACTCAGTCTTGAGCCTTTGTTGGCAAATTTGCCTGTTAAGGCAGAATTTTTTTAAGGCTTTCTGTAGGCAGGGCCTGGAGCAGAGTGTCCTCTTAGTCATTGAACTGTTGAAGCAGCTGTTTGGCTGTGCTGATGGATGTGTTGTATCTGAAAAGGGAGTGGGGGTTTTCCTGGAGCTGTACTCATGGTAAGACAGTCTAAATGTGGTTAAACATTCTGTAGCTCATTGACCATAACTATTTTGAAGTTAATCTGATTTCTTTTTCATAAAGGCAGCTTAAACCCAAAACCCAAATTAATCCTCCTTTCAGTTGGTTTGTAAATGCAACTTGTGCTTGAGCTTGCTCTTGAAACTGCTGGGGTTTCCTTGCATTTAGTGTCCACATTGCCTTACAAGTGGATGGCCAGGGGACCTGCTATTAACCAGTGAAAATGACTTTGGTATAAGGTAAAGTAAACTCACCAAAACCCCAAGTCCCAGCAAAACAACCTTTTGAAGGAAACTCTCACTTACCTTGTCAGGTAATTCCCTCGGCTGCTGCTGCTGAGGTGATGCGGAGTTGCTGCCCTTTTGAGTAGGGAGAAAGTTTACTTGTTTGGAACAGGCTTGTGCAAGGAGCATCCTCTGCTCTTGGTGTAACAGGACTCCTCTCCACAAATGCCCAGTTATTTGCAGTAGTGGGAAGAAGCTGAGATTACTGGTCTTTTGGCTGGCCTTTTTTTTTTTTTGATAAACATTCTCATCTTCCACTGATAAAGCTGCTTCACTGGGAGGTCAGGTGCTCCCTGGGAAATTCCTAGTTACCCAGTACTGAAGATACTGGTGGGAGGGATTCACTGGGGCTGCTGGGCACTTGCACCTCTTTAAGGTGCAATAGTGTTCTGAGAAGCTTGAAGATGCTGCTTTGCAGGTCAGCTCCCTCCCTTTGTCAATGTTTCTGCTCAGGTAAGTAAGAATTTCTGCTTTTTCGTCCCTGTTCTCTTGGCTGGGGTCACAGTCTAGCTTTGCTGGGGTGACAGCTTAACTGAGGTGAGCTGGCTTCTGCTCCTTCCCATGGCGGCAATGATTTGTTGTAGCTGATGAGGGCTGTGGAAGCCCTCCAAGCTGTGCTGTCCAGGGATCTAATTTGTCCTGTGCTTCACTTACTGGAGCTGATGATGGGAAGAACCCAGCTTAATTCTGTGAGAGCCTGAGTAGCGGGGAACAGCAGAGTGTGTCCTGGGACTTGCAAGCAGAGGAGGTGAAAGCAGAGTCGGTGTGCAGGTAGGTGGGAGAAGCAGCTTGCTGTGCCTTGCAAAGACAATGGAGCTTTTACAGTCTGAAATCCTCCCTTGTCAGGGGCTGTCTCTGATGCCAGACCAGCTCCATGTGAGGCAGCAAACAGAGTGTTTCACCGGAGATGAATAAATAGCTCTAATGGTTCTGGGCTGAAATAAAATACAGCATGTGCTTGGAGGGGCCTGGCAGGGAGCAGAAAAGAGCCGCTATACTTGGTACCCAGGCAACAAAGCTGCTCCCTAGCCAACAGGCCACTTGGTTTTTTCCTCTTAAACTCTTTTATGGCTTTTCTTTCCAAAGCACCACAGCTCCTCCTGACTCCGTTGAGTGCACTCATGCTGTACTGAGCAAACAAAGCAGGATGTGCGTGTTTAAATATATTGATCTTACCAGCCTCGTTAGATAGGGATCAGTCTGGATGCAAGCTTGCTAATTGCCTCCTACGTTTTGGGGAGGGGAAGAAGGAACAGAGATGGCTGTTGTTTTTGTTTCCACACCCTCACATTTTAAAGGCTGGGACCTGGGTTCCACACTGAGAAAAGGTTCCCTTTCACCACGCAGGGATTTTTCTGGAGAAAAGAGAGGCATTTCTCACCAAACAGGTGGGACAGTCTCTTCCCTGTACCCCAACCATTTGGGGTTTAGGTGCCTTTTCCAGGGTTCTGGGTCTATCACCTTCCTAAACAGAAAAGAATTGGTGATTCACCTGGGATTTACACGAAGGAGATTTTCATGAATAGCCTGAGTCCTGCCACAGGTTAAACCACCTCAGAGCGGTGTGGCACTGAGGTGGTTGTCTGAGGAGTGGGGCTAGGAAAGGCAGAGGGTAAGTGGAGGTGATGGGAGCTGAGACCGGTGAGGGCTGGCCCAGGCAGGGCCAGGAGCAGCCACAGCACTTGAGTTCCAGCCCAGTGTGCTGGACTGAACACCTCAGAAAGCCTTATGGGTGCTGCCTCTGCTGCTGGTCCTGACTTTGACTCAATATTCCCTTCTTATGGAAATACATCATGACTTGGGATCAGCCATCCTTCCTGATTTCCAAAGCCCACAGCTTTCAAGGTGCTGTAAAGTCAGGGCTGGCAGCTGCTCTCTGAATTGGTCCAGAAGCTCCTAGTTCCCATCAAGTTGAGAGACAACACAAACTAAAAGTCAGCAGCGATGGGCCTGATGAGCTGATTGCCGGTGTAAATAAGGAGAACAGGGAATAGGAAAAAGGAAGGAAATCTGCTGTAATTACCCTCACAAAGACTACTAAATAATACAATCATTTGCTCAGGAAGAGATTATGAGGATTTTGTTGAACATCTCAGGTCTGAAGGGCTTAAAACTTCACCTTCAAATGAGAGTCTAATGAGGTGGCCCCAGCTGTAAAGAGAAATGGCTTATTTCAGAAATCCCTCAGTAGAGTTGTTTGGAAAAGTACTGGTATCTCTTTAGGAATAAAATTAACCATTCATTTGTGCTGAACTTTGTTTTGGATAAAGACTCAGTCCTCCAGGCAGGAAAGTCCTGAGGAAAGGGAACCAGCATTCTCAATGCCTTCAGACACCCAGACTGGGCTTTCTTCTGGCTTCCATTTGCTGATAGATGGGGTCATAACAAACACAAATGCAGTCTCTCAGATCCTAGACTTCCTGGAAATGATCCTTCTTTTATCTTCAAATTTGGGAGAGACTTCAGCACTCAGAGTTGATCTATTAGTTGGAGTCTCTAGATAGAGTTGTTTCAGTTGGGCTCATTCCCTCTTCTAAGATGGGTTTGTGGTAGGCAGCACTGCCAATGAATAGGTTTGCCTGCCTTGTGGATGTTGTCCTCTGCTCATGTCAAGTCTTAAACTTGGTCCTTTCCAACCTTAATGATTCCAAGTTGGATTTGGATCATGAAATCCAGCTGTTGATCTCGTCTTCTCTGGACTGCACAATGTGCCAGGAGTCTGGGCATGGATTTGCCAGAGTCTGTGAGGTGATTACCTTCTGTTCTAAGAGTAACCTCAGCTCCAGTGACCTTGTGTGTCAGATCCCCTTTGTGTCAGAACAGTGCAATCCCAGCACTGAGCACGTGCTGAGCTCCTCTGGAAAGCTGCAGGCATTGCCTCATCCTGCATCCTCTAGGAAAGTGGGATGCTCTGGAAGTACCAGCTTGCCAGACTCTGAGGAATCCCACATGCCAATGTATTGGGCTTGAGGTATGTGGGTCAAGCTGCAAAGGCACCAGGCAGGCAGTGTAAGAAGCATGGGATTTCAGAACCCATGAGTGAGTTGTCAGAGCCTGGAGATGATCCTTTGGGGCTTGGTGAGCTTCCAGCAGAAGGGGACAAGCATGCTGAAGGAAGTTATTTGACAGCTGCAACTGACATTCACCAGAACCTGCCATGAGGGAGCAGGACTCGGGATCTAGGGGAGCTCCTCATTTCGACTCAGTTTACCCCTGGTTGTAGCTGGAGGTCAGTGGGTCAGTAGCTTATTTATACTGTGTTTTTGCTCCAGAAATTACAGCACAGCTCTGCCTGTCCTGCTGCTGCTGCTCCTGCCCCAGGGAAACTTTTGAGCTTAAGCTCTGCCTGCGATTCTTGACTGAGACGGGTCACTGTGAGTGACTTCAGTGGTTGTCCCCGTGTCCTCCCTGAGGGATGAGGGTTTGAGCCACAGGAGCAGCAGCTCAAGGAAAGGCCAGCTATCGTCTGTGCAGGATCTCTGACCCCAGCACAGAGGATGAGGCTGGCACTCCAAATATAGTGGCTTCTCCTCAAGCTGTAGCTACATTACAGAGTTCTTGGTTTACCCTCTGCCTCTACCAGCAGAGAGGACTCTACACTGGTCACTGCCCTTCTGATTAAGCCAGCCCTATCTTTATGGCATTGGTGTTTCCCTGGGGACAGGGCACCAACTAGTTACTGAGAAGCCATTCAGCCCTGCCTCCTATTTCTAGGAGGAAGTGATTTGGGCTCTGCTGTAACTGTAGGGAAGGGACTGCACAAGCTCTGCAAACAGCTGGGAAAAGTCAGTGAACGTTTTTGACCCAGTAACCCCAGCGTGGTCTCTATCCAGCTTCTGTGTCCCTGGCAGTGGCTGTGGACTTCGCTTTCATTCAGTGCCAGTTTTCTCCTGCTGCCGCTGCAAACCCTGGGAACTCTCAGTCGATGGCCTCAGTCTGTTTGCAGAGCCAGCGCAACGTGTCCTGTGTACACACGTACGTCTGTGGCCCCCTCCTGCCGAGCCCTGCCAGCTCCCTTCCACCTACTGATTTTGGTTTGGGTGTTTGAAAGCAAACACCCTGTGTTTGTGGGGCAACTGATAAAGATGTGGGGCTGATGGTGGGAGACGCTCAGCCCCTATAGCAGTGTCCTTGCAAGGCAAACCAGCAGCATCACGCAGTGCTTCTGGCTCCCACTGATTCTCTCCTCTTCAGCCCTAGGAGGATGATCCAGGCAAGCTCTGCCTGCCAGGGTCAGTCTTCCTTCCATTTGCTTAACAAAATGCACGGAGCCAGCACTGGCTTGAGGCCCCTGGATGTTGGAATACCTGAAAAACAAAAGCATGTTGTTCTGAGGATGCCTTGATTTAAAACTTCATTGCGTTTTGTGAGCCCAGCGGCTTCACTTTGGGGTTGACCTGCGTGTGAGATCATGGTGAGGGCAGATCTGCAAACCACCTGAACTTGAGACCCGCCAGGCAGCTTCTGGGGAGGCCACACCTTGAGTACTGGGGGTCAGTTTGGGTACCTCAGTACAAGAAAGACATTGAGGAGCTGGAGTGGATCCAGAGAAGGGCAACAAGGTTTGTGAAAGGTCTGGAGAACAAATTTTCTGAGTAGAGGCTGAGGGAGCTGGGGCTGGTTAGTCTGGAGAGGAGGAGGCTGAACAGTTTGATGATGCTGATGGGATGGTACAAAGAATCTGTATAAGAAACCTCCTTGTGGCCAGTAGAGGACAAATCACACTCCTGATGGGATGTCTACTGAGCCTAGGCCTGTCCTCACTCCAGACCAGTAGCTGGGAGGAGAAACCATCAGGTGCTGAAATCAACACAGCGATGGACTGTGAGCAGTCCAGGCACACTGGGACTGTGGTATATCCCTACATCCTGTAATGTCATCTCCATGTAACCTCTGCTTTCTAAACATCCAGGAAATGGTGTATTGGATGGTTAATGGATTAAGACCTTCTTCTGGGAGCCTTCTTCTGGGAGCCACGACTCTGCTCAGAGACATCAGCTTGTTCATTACCACACACTGAAAACCAGATGTCAAGGATGTTCTCTGGACCATCCTCCTAGGGGCAGGTTTGCAAACTGCATGTTGTGGGTATTCTCTCCCCATCCCACTGGTACAAGAAATCTAACAAAATGATATGGAATTTTCTGGGCGCGGGGGGCGATTAGCGGGGTGCCAAACCGACCTAGTGAAAACTCAATAACTGGAGCTATGAAGCGTTCCTTGTGGCAGCGCTGGGTCTGAGTTGTTTTGCCCATGCGTGGCCCAGTGCTGCAGTAAAGGATGCCCAGCTCCGCTTCATAGCTCCGCTTACTGCGTTTTCACCACGTCACCACAGTCTTTTGAATCTGTTGGGCAAATGGCCATATCAGGGATGGGCCAGGACAGCGCAGGGCTCTGGAAGAGACTGGGATGGCGAGAAGGACCATCCCTGAAACTTCCACCCTGAGTGCCAATGCAGAAAGCTTTAAAAAAAAATAGGCACCATTTTCCCTCTAAACAACCTGGAGTCTGGGACAAAAGAGCTTAATCCTGAGCAAACAAAGTGATCTATTACCTGGACCCAGCAGCGAAGAGCTGTGGCATCAGCAGCTTCCCAACACTGTCTGTAAAAGGCTTCCTATAGCTGGGGCTTGTGTTCCCTCTGCAAGCAGGTGCAACCAGTATCCCCATCACCGAGGCTGTTGAGCAATGGGGAGTGTGAAGCCTGTGGCAGAAGACAAGTCCTTGCAAGCACAGCAAAGTCTTAAAATAGATGAAGGAGCTGCCGGAGGAGCCATAGACCAGTGGTGAGCACGTGAGTGTTGTGGGGGGTCCATAGGGGCTCAGCTGTCTGTTGACACCCACTAGCAGAAGTGATGGTTTACGTCTCACAGCTCTGGGGCTCCTTTTGGGTGAGAGGTGCTGGTTCTGTGTGCTGGAGGCAAGGTCTGGGCAACAGCTTTGGGATTTCTGAAGGAGCAGGGCTCTGTCAGCACTGCTGGGGAGAGTCCACAGGTCTAGTAACTTCTGTCCAAGGTCAGCGTGGATTGTTCTTAGTGGGCTGGCTCTGGCCATGCCAGGTTAGGAGCAAACACGTGCTTGCTTCTCCAGAGAAGCCACGGCTACTGGTTTTACTGGCAGTAACAGCTGGCGTACAGAGCAGGAAGGGAACAGGAGGGCAGGTGGTTGGGCTGTTCCACGCCACCAGCAAACAGGACTGCACCAGAGCATCATCATGATGATGTTCCATCACTAGGACTTGCATCAGCCTAGATCTGGCTTTGCCAGTTCAGCAGAGCTCTGGCCACGTGGGGAGTGTGGGAATGGCCACGTTGCTGCCTGGGCTCAGGGAACCTCCTTTTGTCTTCTGCCTTCAAGTGTGGAGATGTGTCTGGGGAGTGAGACTGGCACTGCATGATGATGGGGAAGGCAGAGAAGGGATGAAGCTGGTGGGTCTCACTGTGGAAAGCAGGTGCTGGGTGAGGAGGAGGCCAGAGCTGGGAGGTTTGCCAGCCCCCAAAGCAGCTGGAAGCTCTGGGGGAGGAGAGACAGGGCATGTGTGGGCAGATCGACAAGCGGCACACGTGTGCCCACGGCTGGCTGCCAGCATCTCTAATGTGACTTTTTGTCTGTCCAGAGGCCAGGGGCTGCTCAGTGGGGGCAAATTCATGGTCACAGGAGCTTTTCCTCCCACCAGCCAAGCCCTGGTTGCAGATTCTCCTGGCTGGGTCCAAGACTTGGCTACCAGAGCTCTCAGGGAGACAAATCTCACTTCTTCAGCCCCTGCATCCCAGCCATGTGTAGGGGACACCTGGTTCTCATATGTGATATCCTGGCTCCAGCAAAACTGATGAATTGATGCAAATCTGGGCTGGTGGTGGTGCCCAGGGGCAGGAAAAGGGGAAATGGCCACAAGAAGTGTAATTTACGTGTGAGGAAAATCCTGTTTTCTAGAGACACCCCAGACCCACCTGGCCTGTTTCTGTGGGATCTGCTCTAGGGGATCCTGCTCTGGCAGGGGGAGTTGGACTGGATGATCTCCAGAGGTTCCTTCCTGCCCCACCGGTCTGATCCCTGCATGAGAGACTGGTACTACAAAAGAGAGAGGAGCACAAGCCCTGGAAAAATAAGGAGCGACCCCAGGTATTTAAAACATCTCACTGAAGCCACCCGGGTCAAGTGCAGGAACCTTCTCGTCTCTCTTACGTGCTGACACTTCCTAGGGGTACTCTCAGCCCTGGGACTCTCTGGTGGGTCCCCCAAAGCTTTTTCTGCTCACTGAGCAGGATATCCTGCTTTGCAATCCTGAGAACCCCACAGCTGCCATTTCCTCAGGCAGGCAGGAGAAGCTCGAGCCCGCTGTTCCCTTTCTGCTCTCTCAGCACACCCAAACCAGTAAAATGTGGCCAACAACCAGGACACGCCATTGCTCAGAAAAGGAATCTCCAGTTCACGCTGCCAGCTCCAAACTAAACGTTCTTGAAAGGTGTTTAAAGAAACTCTGAGAGTTTGAGGAGTAAAATTATCACCTGAGTAGTTTAACTGTGCAAACACCCTGACTCATTGCACTGGGGGTGGAATATCTGTCTCAGAGGAGTGTGCCCACCCAGGAGCCAGGGCTGGCTGCGTCACCAGGAGAGTGACCTGGAGAGGGAGGTTTTGGCTCTGTGGTTTGATAGTGCTTTGCTTGGGTGATGATTTTTGATGAGATCTGCAGAGCTATTTGCCAGAGGAGCTGGAATCCTCTTGCATGAGGGCATGTCCTCTGCCAGCTGCCCCCACTTGCCTGAGGACTGCTTGGGGCTGTCACTGCATGTGCTCTCACACGGCTGTGTCCCCTCTTGTGTCCACAGCTGTCTCTCCAGCGAGTGGCCGTTCCCCACAACGGGGCTGAGCTTCCTGACTTTGCTGCTTTCTCCCCCAGCAAAACGTACTGGCCTATGCACTAACGTGCAACCGGACACTCGTCGTGGAACACGAGATCTGTGGCAACACATGGGGATCATCATTCAGGTTCAGCCCCGCAGGCCATTGCTGATGGCTTTTGAAATGGCAGCCGCTAGCTGCTCCTGGGCGGAGCAAAACCTGCCAGAGACCATTGAAGGTACTGCCAGCATCTCTCCTGGCACATCAACCCTGGGCATGGCATAAGCATCTGGTCCTGGTTCAGACCGTGGGAAGGAAAGAGCTGGGAAGAGCATGTCCCTGGGTAAGCCCAGGCTGGGTGATGAGGAGAGCCCAGCAGCAGGGAGAGCAGCCCACCGAGGCAGCTGCTGTCTTCATCCCTGCTTATACAGGACAGGCTCTCTTTCACCTCCTTTTCCCCATCTCACTGTGCTTTTCGTCCTAGCGTTGGCTCTTGATCAGAGAGGAGCAGCTGCAGCCCTCTAAGAGCTGTTTCGTGCTCTGCAGCTGCTGCTGGGATTTCGGTGCTGGCCCCTCTCCCCCATGGCTGAGCCAGCTCTGCCCCACCACAAGGCTCTGGGCTTCCTCCTCTCCTGGTGAGCCCTGGCCACCTGTGGGAAGGGCACCAGGAGCTTAAGCAACTCATCTTACTGGGAAAGCACATCCAGTAACAGAGGTACAGGCTGGAGGTGGAGAAGAAACTGGATCTCTTCAGTCAGGGAGGAGGGAGAAGGAATGGGAAGGGTTTGCAATCATTTCTTTTTCAGTAAAACTTTTAAAAGACAGATAAAGAAGAGTGTAGAGAGGTGGGTTTGGTCCCTTCTCACAAGGAGCAAATGACAGAACGTGAGGACACGGCCTCAAGCTGCAGCAGGGGAAGATCAGGTTTGCCATGAGGAAAAACTCCTTCCTGGAAAGGACCATCAGGCTTTGGAACAGGCTGTGCAGGAAGGGGGCTGAATCGCCACCCCGGGGCAAGTTTCACAGTTGTTGAGAGCTAGAGCTTAGGAACAGCGGTGGCTTTGGTATGAAAGGTGAGAAAGGACATAGAGCATCATCCTTGGGTGCTTTCATTCCTCCCTCCTCTCTTTTCACTCCTTACCCTATGTGGGCTTTGGTGGTTTTCACCAAAAAGCCTTGGATTGATCCCAGTCTGTCTCTCCAGCCTCGGGAGCTCGGCTTGCTCTCCATGAAGCCATCCAAACCCACTCAGATTTGTTCCCCAGAGCATTCAGCAGCTGACTGCAACCCACCAGGCTGGGATCAGAGCTGCTGTCGTGCTGTGGGCCACGTGCCACGTCTCATCGAGGTTGGCTTTGTGTGCTGTGGTGCCCAACAGGGAACGGGCTCCCTGGGAGCCTGCCATGGAGCAAGCAGCAGCTCCCTGCTGCAGGCAGGAGTGAGCAAAATGCTCTTCTCTCTCTGTGAGGGAAACTCTTTGGTGCTTTATGTTCTAATTATCTCTAAGTGCTGCCTCACCACCCGATTCCTGGTCCCTGCCCAGCAGAGCCGAGCCAACTTGTCAACCCAGGTACCAGGAGTTCAAGGAGCTGCTCCTTGAAGCCGTGGCAGGCAGGAAAGATTTCTCAGACAGTTCCAGGGACCTAGGGAGGATGTCTGGGAGCAGAGGGGCTTTAATCGTCTGCTGAGGCTGATTAGGGGCTCATGCAGGGATTTAGGAGCAAGCCAAGGCAGAATCACTGGCTACAGTGTGCAGCAGTAAGTCTGTCTTGCTTCGGTGGCTTCCTCCTGGACCCAGGGTTTAGGTCTGGTCTTTAAAGCTGCAGTCTGAGGGCACAGAGTGACCCTGCAGAGCTCTGCTGGCCTGGCCTGAGATCTCCAGGCTCACTGAGATGGTGAAATATGGCTCCTGTGGTTTCTCTCGCTGAAGCTGGTAGCTGGACAAGCAGCGTGGGTGGCAGAGCCCTCTCCAAACTGTCTGTGTTTCAGCAGGGAAGGCACAGCCGCGGCTGGGTTCTCCCCAGGTAGGAGTGCGTGGTCGAAGCCAATGGCAGGGTCCTGGTGGCAGACCCACCCCAGAGCTCCTCTGCCTGCAGCAGAGGGAGAAGAGGCACCCTGCAGGCTCTCACAAAGCCCAGGCCAGCAGCCTCCATGCCCTGCGTGTAGTGTGAGGGGAGAGTGCCACCGCCTGGGTAGACACCACGGGGACACACAGCCTGGCTAGCTTGGCCCGCAGTTTGGCTTTGGTTGACAGTCCTCAGCCAACCCTGAGGCTGGGCTCTATGGGGCCAAGGGGGAGTTTGAAGATGAGATGGTTTGAAGCCAACCTGCCTGCCCACCGGCTCTGGGAGCAGCATGGCTTCCCTCCTAACGTCCTCTGGGAGGATCATCCTCGTGATCTGGGTGAGGGGGTTGAGCGCAGAGGACCCTGGTCAGGCTGGATAAACCACGACAACCCCCAGCAACACTCTAGGCCTGGGGAGGAGTGGTTGGAGAGCTGCTCAGTGGAAAAGGACCTGGGGGATGTTGACTGACAGTGGGTGAACAGGAGCCAGCAGCATGTCCAGGGGGCCAAGACGACCTACAGCATCCTGGCCTGGATCAGGAACAGTGCAGCCAGCAGGACCAAGGAGGTGATCTCGCCTCTGTACACAGCCCTGGTGAGGCTGCACCTCAAGTACGGGGTTCAGTTTTGGGCTCTGCAGTACAGGAAGGACATTGAGGTACTGCAGCAGGTCCAGAGGAGGGTGGTGAAGGGCCTGGAGGACAGGTCTGATGGGGAGTGGCTGAAAGAACTGGGGCTGTTTAGTCTGGACAAAAGGGGGCTGAGAGAAGACCTTGTTGCTCTTTACAGCTACCTGAGAGGAGGGTGTAGAGAAGTGGGGGGGTCAGTCTCTTCTCCCAAGTCACCAGTGACAGGACAAGAGGAAACAGCCTGACGTGGTGCCAGGGGAACGTTAGGTTGGACATCAGGATGAATTTCTTCCCTGGTAAGAGTGGTCAGAGGTTGGAACAGGCTGCCCAGGGATGGAGGGAATTACTGTCCCTGGAGTGGTTCAACAAATGAGTAGATATGGCCCTGAGGAACAGGGTTTAGTTGGCAGGAGAGGCTTGGGTTGATGGTTGGACTGGATGACCTTGGAGGTCTCTTCCAACCTGAATGATTCCGTCCACCACCACAGGTACTCAGGACAGGCAGGTTTCTACACGCAAAATTCCTTCCTGGAAAGATGTTGAGCGATGGGATTTTTCCCAACCTCAAGGGTTGGCCTTAGAGGAGAAATGTACAGATACATCTCAATTCTCTTTTTATAAGTTGAGAAACGAGGCACCGAGTTATTTGCAAACAGGCTTTAATAAAATTTCTGTAGAAACCAGTCTAGCCGGAGCAAACAGACCAAACCTTCTCACCATTTCCTGCACCAGCACAGCAGCACCTTCTGTTTGTAGGAAAAGGGCTTTTCAGGGGACACAAATTTAGAAGTTACATGGCTGAACAGCTGTTCAGTTCTCTCTCCTCTAGCACTCGGCCACGTCTCTGCTTCTCCAAGAACCCTTTCAGGGAACCAGTTAGTTCTCCTCCTGCTCTTGGAGAGGAGCTCTCTTTAAAGCCTGACTAACTTGTTAGAAGGGATTACAGGATTAAAGAGCTCCTAAAGGGTAGAGACCTGCTTCTAGAAGACGCCCAGTAACTGTATGTCAAGGATAGTAACTGTGTGTTGGAAACACAGGCGTGGGCCTCAGAGTTCATACATCCAGGATGGTCAGCATCCCAGACCCTCCCTTAGGAAATCCACAAATTATTTTGATAGAAGCAAATTCTCTATTAAATTAATTAGATTTGTGTGTGAAAAAGTTCAGACTAAGAAGAGGACATTGCTGTGATGTTGCTTTGCAGGCAGCCACCACTCAGGAAATGATCTTCACATCAGGCTTGGACTCTTCCAGGGCTCTCAGTTCATCATCCACTTCAGAACTCCAGTAAATGTCATACAAACTGCACCCAAACAAAAAGATGAGCTGGTTTAGTGAGTGTCCTCCACTAAGGAAAGACAGAGATGCACTAACAGCCACTCTGGAAAGATCATGTAATGGAAGGGACCATGACTAGGATGGAGGAGTCTGTCTGGGGGAGGCCAAAACACTCCTTACCCCAACACAGGACCCCATGACTCCCTCCCCAGCACCACCTACTCCTTGTTTTGGACCCAAGCAGATCAGGACAGTGTGGTCACACCACTCAGAAGGCACAATGAATGTTTTGTAAGGTGCAGATGGCATTTGACCCTTCTCTGGGTCACTAGTTGCCCTCAGGTGCAATTCTCAGACAGCTAGTGCTGCCCCCTCCCCACATCCCCAACCTGCAAGCAGGTTGATCTCTCACATTAACTGCTGCATGTTGCAGCTGGGATTCCTCAAGGCTTCACAGAGCTTCCTGATGCCTTCATCTTCCAGACAGTTGTAGCTCAGGTCCAGCTCGGTAAGGCACTGCTTTGTGGCCATGACAGTGGCAAGGGTGGCACAGCAGGCAGCTGTGAGATCACAGTTCCCCAGCCTGTGGGGAGAGCACAGACAAGAGGCCAGTGTAGTGAGTAGTGGCTCCAGAGAGCAGCCCACCAGCGGTCAGCAGGAGAAGACATCTCTAGTGTGGACCAGAGATCCCCATTAGGATGACATCTCTGAGACATCAGCAGGGGCCAGTCCTTGGTCCTCCCCAGAGACAGCCATCCTCGTGTTGACTGGTGAAGAAGTCCTCCCTAAAGCTTAATGCTGTGTGGCTACAGGAGAAGGAACCCTAAGAAAACATTCCCAACTTCAACATCACGTGTTTAAACCATCTCTTTGGTTTAAACCGATCACAAATCTCCTCTCAAATGAACGAAGGAAGGTTTATGTGAGAAATTAGGAAGAAATTCCTTGCAGCAAACTTACAGTCCTGCACCTGGGAGAGGCCAGGTGGAAACATGGCTTCTAGTTACTTGCCAGTGGACTAGTTAAACATCAGTTTGTGGTGTGAGCTGTTCCATGTGAGAAAAAAATTACCATGGTACCATCTCCTGCTACGGTCCTGTCCCTGGGAGGGTAACAGTGGGAGAGATGACTTCTGCAGGTTCACTTACCAGAGGGACTGGATGTTGCAGGTGGGGTGCAGCAGCCCTTCACACATGACTTCCACACCCGCATCGCCCAGCTTGTTCTCACCTATGTGCAGGACCTTCAAGTGCTTGTTCACACTGAGAGCAGCGCTGACGGCCTTGCAGCACATGGTCGTGAGCCCACACTCCCTGACCCTGCAAGGCAGAAGTGGCATGAGGTCTACGTAGGACAGGAGAGGCACCCAGCTGGGGCAGCAGCTGAACTTGTGATGCAGGAAAATTAAAGGGCTGCTCGTTTAAGTTCTATTGGAAAGAACCACTTTCTTTTCTGCCAGAACATCCCAGCCTGAAATGTCCCACTGGCAGCAGAGAGGATGCTGAGAAGGGTTTCTGTCATTAGAGGCTTCTTCTGGATTATCAGTGAGAGAGCTTGGACCTGGTGCAGAAGCTGAGTTTTTGAGTCTGAGGGTGGGGAATCCCCGGAATAGGCTGACTGGAGAGTTGGTGGAGGCCCCCTCCCTGAAGCCACTGAAGGTCAGGCTGGATGGGGCTCTGGGCAATCTGGTCTGGTGAGTGATGGCCCTGCTTGCTGCAGGGCAGTTGGACTAGATGCCCTTTGGAGGTCCATTCCAACCCTATGATTCTGTATCTGCTATTACATAAGGCCTTTTGAACTTCAAGGATCTGTCATCTGTTGCACGGTAAAATATATCAGACAAAAGCTCTGCAAGTCTTGGTCTCCTACTGCTCATGGCTGTGAGGCAGATCACAGGATGTTATGAGTTAGAAGGGACCTTGAAAGATCATCTAAGTCCAAACCCCCTGCCAGAGCAGGATCTTCCAAGTGCATACTAGCTTAGAAATACAGATCCTTGTAGTTGCAAGTCTATCCTTTAGGTAGCAACAGGCAAGAGTTGCTCATGGAAGCAAAAGGATCTATCCTGAGGATCTATCTTGTGTGCATCACTTCACCTACATCTTCCTTCCACGAGGTCTCCAAAGGAGGCAGTGGGGGTGTGACAGCAGCTCACCATAGCTCCTGCAGTTTAGATTTGGGATCCTTGAGTGCCTGGCACAGCATTTCCATCCCCGAGTCTCTCAGGTTATTGTCTATCAGACTGATCTCTGCAAGGGTCTCTTTTGTACTGAGGAGTCTGGAGAGATCTTTACAGCTGGCACTTGTGAGGTCGCAGTCCCATAACCTGCAGAGAAGAACAAAACACTATTATTGCATTATTAAAACTTTCTTCTCCCCAAGGATGATTTAGACTAGAAAGCAGGGTCCTATGCCAGGTCTCTGTATTTCTGGTTACACCTTATCATTTCTTCTAATCCTTTACAGGACCCACTGGTGTGTCACAGCACTCAGCTTTCTCCCTTACTTCCCACCTGTTGCACCAAAAGCTCTGCTGGCGGCACAACAAAAAGCCAGGAACATGCAATTGGAGCAGGCAGATGGGAAGCCACAACAGTGCCATCACCATTTCCCTTCACTGTCTCCTCAGAATTCCACCCAAGCCACCTTGGCACAGTTCTGCTTGTTACACCCAGTGTTAAAGAAGTGACTCATGTGCAGTACAGACACTGGTGTTTCACTGGAGGGTGCAGCTGAGGAACTTTCCACTCAGCAGCAAACCAGCGGCACAACATCAGTAGCTCAGAGGCTGCAGGAATGATTTCAGTAGCCTCTGCCAACCCCCCTTACCACAGCTTCTGGATTCTGCAGTTGGGATGCATCAGTCCTTGGCAAAGCAGAGCAAGGCCAGAGTCCCCGATCTTGTTGTCCCCCACGGAGAGATCTACCAGTGAAGGTTTGTTACTGAGCACGGTGCTGATCTCCTGGCAGCTGTCACTGGTGATGCCACAGTTCTCCAGGCTGCAGAGAGAAGCACAGCTGGAGCTGCTGCTGTGTTCGATGCATCCCAGCACCCCCAGTTCACACTGAGAAGGGTCTATGGGGGCACTTTACTCTGACCCACCCACTGACATCAGCCTTGATACCAAACATCCTTTTTAGGAGGAACTTTTGGTTCCCTCACACAGTGAGTCCTGGAAGCCAAACCCTGCTGAAGCACAGGGTCAAACAAGAATCACTGAATCATTTAGGTTGAAAAGACCTTCAAGCTCATGAAGTCGAACCATGAACCCAATGTGCCAATCCACCGCTAAGCTCTGTCCCTGAGCTCCAGATCTCTACAACTGTGAAACTCCCTCCCCTGGGCAGCCTCTTCCAAGGCCTGAGGATGCTTGTTTCCTAAAATCCCACCTAGATGCTGCCCTTCACTCAAGAGCGAGTTGAGAATTACAAGCTAAAAAACCCAACGTTTAAAAAACCCCCAAACAGAAAGCCCCAGACATTTACTGGCAGTTTCCAGTTTCAGAGATCTGAGCCAGCAAAAACCAAAGCTGGCCTAAACATCAAGCACCCTTGATACGGATTTTTCCCTGCCATGGAGGGGGTAGGAGTAGCAGTGGGAGTAACTGTGGACAGAGATGACCACTCTTCCTTACTGCAGTAACTCCAGGTTGCAGCTTGCTTCCACCAGTCCCCGACACAGCTGCTTGACAGCTGTATCTCCCAGTGTGTTGTTGCTCAAGCTGAGCTCCTTCAGGGTGGGCTTGCTCTGCAGAGCAGCATTCAGAGCCTCCACAATATCAGCTGTGAGTTCGCAGTACTCCAGCCTGCAATAGGGAAAGAAGTCCAGGAGAAAACAAACCATAGCAAGACATCAGTAGGTCAAAGAGTGCGTTGGCCAGGGCATAAAACAGGCCAATGTGAGTGAGACTGGGCAGTGTATGGAAATGAGGTTTTATAAGAGGTTTTACCAGCTCGGAAGGAGTGTTAATCACTAAGCTAGACCCCAGCAGTCTCCAAGAAGCCCAACTGCTTACACTAGTCCTCTGTAGAACCAATGCATAGGCTGCCCTGGCACATATGTGAGTTCTGCATCATCCCCTCCAAGCCTCCACAGGAGTTAGGGGCTGAAAATAGACCTGGTTCCTGTTCAGCTGTAGAAAAAGGTTCAAGAGCAGCAGGAGTTTCCTGGGCATCTGAAAGGTCCTTAATTAACAGCCACCACTGCAAGGAGGGCTAAAGAAACCTTATAGGAATGGACTAGCCAGCAGGAATAAGCATGGCACCATTTCAGATAACACAGGGGAGAAATCCACATCTGGCAACAGAACTCATACAATCATAGAATGGTTTGAGCTAGAAGGTGCCTTAAACATCTTCTGGTTCCAAACCCTCTGCCACGGACTGGGAAACTTCTCACTAGACCAGGTTGCTCAAGTCTCCATCCAGTCTGGCCTTGAAAAGGCCAAACTCCTGTTTGTCTAAGTGGAACAGCAAGCATGACATGTCTGATGAGCAAAGAAGAGCCCAGCAACTACTTACTGCAGCTTCTGCAGCTTACAGTTGGGGTTCATCATCCCTTGACACAGCACCTTCACTCCAGCAGTTCCCAGTTTGTTATCTCCCACGTGCAGCTCTGTGAGGGATGGCTGGGCACTGAGGACAGAGCGCAGAGTCTCACAGCTGGCACTGGTCAGATTGCAGTTCTGCAGCCTTAGGAAGAGAGACAACAGGGGTGAGGGAACAGCACCCCCAGCACCACTGCAGAACCAAATTGGTATCATTACAAGGTGTCTAGAGCTATTGGACAAGACTTCTGTGCAACAGAGAGGTGTTGTGCTTGGCAGTGCTAAGCTTAGCTTAGGCTTGGTTGCTCGTTTATTGCTCAAAGCACCTTAAAAGAGCCTCAGAAATGGATAGTTGTGCTTCTACAGTACAGAAACAGCCTAATCCATGCTGTTCCTTGAGCATCTGCTGAGATTTGAAGCTCAGGACAAACTCTTTGTGCTACTCTTCCAGTACAGTTATTTCTTGAAGACCCATCAGAGAGCTCCGGTACTCTGTGGACAGAGAAGGCAGCGTCTCTTTGAGGGTCACTGAGGAGCAAGGGCAGCAGCCATTGGCTTTGAATGAAGCTCCTGCCCAACGATTGCCGAGGGAAGCCCACTAATGCCATCCTGTGGGTGCAAAACAGGCTACATCGAACCAAGCTGGTCCTGTTCAACCAGAATGACAAGGCTTGAGGAAGAACCAGTCTGGCAGAGTGCAGAAAGACTGGGAGCTCTTGAACCTGACCCAGGCAAGAGCTGAGATGGATCACATACATCATACTACCATCACACACTGGTTTGCCTCAGAGTTCACCTGCAGCAGAACAAGAGAATCAACGGGGCTTTACCATAACTTCTGTAGGCTGCAGCCTGGCACTAGCAACCCCTTGCACAGGTGTTCAATGCCTGCATCTCCTAGCTCATTGTTGTTCAACTTCAGCTCTGTGAGGGATGTGTTCGTGCGGATGACAGATGAGAGGTCCTCACAGTTACTGCTGGACAGGTTGCAGTCATCCAGCCTGAAAAAGAAGGAAAAAGGAGCACTTTAGTCACTGAATCAATGAGGCTTGACATGCCCTCTGAGCTCATCCAGCCCAGCCCATGACCTAACATCACCACATTGGCCAGACCAGGGCACTAATGGCCACAGCCAGTCTGTCCATAAACACCTCCAAGGATGGGGACTCAACTACTGCCCTGGGCAGTCCATTCCAAGGTCTGACCACCTTTTCCAGGAGGAAGGGCTTCCTAACATCCAACCTAACTCTCCCCTGGCAGCTTCAGGCCCTGCCCTCTCGTCCTATCGCTAATTGCCTGGGAGAGGAACCAGACCCCCACCTTACTTCTACACCTTCAGGGAGTTGTAGAGAGGTAGAAGGTCCCCCCTGAGTCTCCTCTTCTCCAGGCTCAAGTCCTCAAGGTTGCTCTGTCCAGCCCCTGACTGAAGCATCCCCCAGGAAAGCCAAGTGGGTGATTTGCTCTTCTGCAGTCCCTGAGACACCTTGATTGTGTCCTTGGCCTGTGGGTAATGCATTGCCTAAAGCCAGATGAGCTGTCTCTGCATTGCCCCAAAGGATGCTTTTCTGTCATTGAAAAATCTTTGCAAGAGGGTGGTTTGGGGATTTTCTCCCTGCCCCCACCTTTAAATTAGCTTTCTGAATAACAACAGGCAGAGCATTCCCATTACTGTGCCATTTCTCAGGTCAATAGTTCTGCAGCTGGAAAACACAGGAAAGAAATGAAAGGATTCTTACTCAGAAGAGACAACACACAGCTCATCCTACCTGATGGTTTTGCAAGACTTCATTGTGGACAGAAGTTCAGCCCACCGGGGTGGGCTCATCTCCTCACACTGGATGTCCAGCTCCATTTTGACAGCTGAGATAAGATCTGAAAAAGAGAACAGTGAAAAGGAGTGTTAAAAAATCCAGCTTCTTTCTTTCATTGGCAGAGAAGCCACAATCATGGAGTGGGTTTGTCTGGGACTTGGGAAGCCCTTCCTCTGAGAGGATGCAGACCCCAAAGAAGCACAGCAACACACAGTTACATGGAGGCTGTTATGTGAGCATGAGATGCTCCCCCTGCCCCCTCAAGGGAGTGTCAACCAGCATGAGCTGCTTCAGAGGCATCAGTGCTGCTCTGCTCTACAAAGCTGCAGAGCCCCTGCCTATTACCTGACTGATAGCAGCACCTGCTGAAAATTGAAGTGTGTTGGAGGATGAGAAAGAGAGGAAGATGAACATGAAAACCACCTGGGCTCACGTGAGAAGTCCTGCTGGCCATATGTCTGTGGCCTAAGGTGGGCTCAAAGCACGTGGGAAAGGTTTTCTCTACCACCTGCACACCAGACTTTGAAAGGCCACTGGGGCTGGGCAAGTTCAAGAACAGAGGAGCTGGTCAGCAGGATTTCAACTGCATTTCAGATCTCACACAACTGTGGGACTTTGCAGAGCAGCTCCAGGAAAACCGGCACTGCAATACAACAGTGTTGGAGATGAGCTTCAGGTCGAATCTGCAAGTGAAAGTCTTACAGGCATCTACTCCAGTTAGTGACAAAGCACAGCCCTGGTGTCATGCTTTAGACAGCATGACTCAGACTACCCGGTATTTCTAAAAAAGTCATCTCCTGAGCTGGCCCATTGGAATGTGAACTGTAAAACGCCCCACCAAGCATCACAGCCTGCAGTCACCATAGCCAACCCCATCTCTGTCACCTCCTGCTGCCACAAAACCAAGGGTCCCCCAAGTCCAGTCCAGGTGGGGAGAGGCTGCCCGACAGGAGGTGCTGAGGATGTTCTTAAACCACCCAAAGAGAACCGGGACACAGAGCGGAGCACTGGCAGCGCTCATGGCCCTCCCTGGCTTCTGAACCCAACACACGGTGCTGGCCGGGGGCACGGGCTCAGCTGCCGTGGGTTCCCATCACAGCCCCGCTGGGGCCCCATATATCCCTCAGCGGGTCCCCATCACACGCCCAGCACCGCCCCAACCTGTTAGGACTCAGTGCCAGAAGGGGCAAAGAGCCCAGTTACAGAACTCAGCAGGCCCCTCTCGCATGTCTCCACCAGGGTTTCCCCACCGTTTCAGCCCCAGTCACAAACGGGCTTTTGCCCCCCACCCTGTAATCTCCGCAGCCCTCCGCAAGCGAGGGGCAGGGGGGGAGTCACCTCATTTCGGAGGCGCCTCTCGCCCCCCTGGGCTCTCTCCTGCCGACCCCGCTCACCGGTTCTGCAGGTTGCGGCACAGCCTCGGGCCCCTCAGCACCCCCGGCCCCGCAGCACCCCTGCCCCGCTCCGTACCGCTCTCCGCCCGCCCGCACCGCGCAGCCGCTGGGCCCGCCCCGCCTTGGCCCCGCCTGCTTCACAACATCCTCCATTCCCCTTTCTTCTCCCTTTCCCAGTTTCTTTCTGTCTTGCCCTCTGCCCCCCCCTTCCCGTCTCCTCCCCTTCTTGCCGTACCCATCCTTCCTTCCTGACTTCTCTCTTCCTCCAACTTTTCTCCCTTCTTTCCCCCCTTTTCCCTTTTTTCCTGTGTTTTTCCTCCCTCTTTTTGCCTTTCCCCTCTTTTTCCTCCCTTCTTTTCCTGTTTCGTCACGTTTCCTTCCTTATTTCTCCCTCTCCCAATCTTTTTCCTCCATATTCTCCTCCCTTTTTCCATTTTTCCCACTTTTTTCTCTCTTCTCCCCTTCCAACTCTCCTTTCTTCTTTTTCCTGTTTTCCTCACTTTCGTTTTTTTCTTTTTCTCCCTCCTCCTCTTCGCTCCTTTGTCTCTCTTTTTCTTTCCTCCCTCCCCTCTTTCTCCCTTCTTTCCCTCTTTTCCTGTGCTCTCCCCACTTTCCAATTTTCTCTCCCATTCCTCCTCCTCCCTTCTTTCCCCCTTCCCTCGTGTTCCTCTTCCACCCTTCTGCCCTCTTTTCTCCCCCTTATCCTCATCTTTCCCAATTTCTTCCCTCCTTTCCTCTTCTTTCCCCCATCCCCACCGTCTCCCCCCAGAGCAGGAGCACTAAGGATAACAGGATGGGAGCGGGGAACTCCCACAGCCAAGGGACGTGTCAGGGATGGGAGGGTGTCCCAGGCACTGTGAGGACAACTGCGCCACGCTGGGATGGTCACTCCGGGAACAGGCAGCATGGAGAGGAGGCTTGGCCAGGGCAGAGGGGACTCCCCCCCCTTTTATTTCCCTGGTGAGGTCAGAACTGGGAACAACAGTTGAACTGGGAACATCACCACAACTTCCCATTCCGCTTCCTGACTTACAGCTTGGAGAGTCTGGGCTGTCCTCCCCGTCTATCCCTCCTACCAGTGACACCTCTCCTGTCCCATTCCGCCTCTCTCGCCACAACTCGCTGAGCAGCTGCCTGGCCCCGCTGGCACAAAGGCGTCTCCTCGAGGAGCCGCTTGGGACAGAGCCCTGAGCCGAATGGAGGCCAAGCAAGTCCTGCGCTCCCTGCACCCACCCTACGCCAGCAGCCGCAATCCCGAACACGGCAGCTGTGAGGGTGCGGGGAGGGGTTGGTCAGCGCTCGCCCCGCTTCCTGCTCCGGCTGCTCCCAGCTGCACTATTGTCTCCCAGTACTTTTGGCCCCAGCGAAAGCTCCGTCACACTTCCCTGAGACACGGCCAAGGGAGGTTTGGAAGTGCCGAGAGCCTTCAAGGCAACGCGCCCTCCCTTCCCCCTCCAAATCTCAGCCTCTCGCCCGGTTTCTCCTCCCCACAGCCGCCCCGTCGCCGTTGCAGCGGCTCCGCCGGGCCCAAAGGGCCGTTCCCTACCGAGCGGCCCAGCGCCTCCGCCTGCTCCTGCCCGGCCAGCAGCAGGGAACGTGGGGGCGCGGGGCGGCTGGTTCTGCCGCGGGTACTCACCCCGCTCTCCTCGGCGCTCTGCGGGGAGCGAGGAGGGCAGAGCTGACGCCTTCCTGCTGCCGTTACTACGCAACCTCGGCTGTTGTACGCGCGGTGCCTGCTAGAGGGAGAAGAGCTGTGTGGGGTTGAGCTGGATTTTACTCCTCCCGGACAGCCACTGGGCGGCTGGCGCAGCCACACGCGGCACTCGCTGATGTACCTGGCTTAGTCACGATGCTAGCGGCCCCCAAGCTCCGATGACAACTATTTATCCCTGGGCACGGAGCTGCTCGCCAGGGTGTAGCCCAGAGCAAGTAGCAGCTTTTGAAGGATCCATTGTATAATGAGGCCACCACAGTGTCAGAGTGGGAACAGAGGAGCTGGAGTTTGCAGATAGTTTCTCCATCCCTCAGGCAAACTTTTGTCTCACTCAGACAGGGAGCAATGCTGCCTCCTTGCCACCTCTCAGGGATTGACCCCTCGGCACCCCCTTGCTCCTGCACAGCTTTTGTGGCATCCTAAGCACTAAAGGTCTCCCTGACAGTTGCCCTTATTGTCCTCCTTCTGGAAGAGATGGGAGCCGACTACCAGAAGAGGTCTCAGAGAGCCAACACCTACCTTCTGTAGGGCCCAGAAGAGAGCTGAGCTCCAGAGGGTGAACCTCTTCCCCATTCCCTCCCAGCAAGGGCTAGATCATCCACACAAAGGGGTTGCTACAACAGACCCTGTGCAGGATGTCTCTGCCCTTCTTGCTCAGCGTGATACTCTCAGGAGGACCACTGGTGTGAGGAGGAAAGGGGCATCATCTACTGATCCACCAGGAGACTTGTACTCTGATGCCTGTCGTTTAGCCTGACAGCAGAGGTGACGTCTCCTATCCAGCCACTGCTGGCATCTCGTTGCTCCCCATTCCTGCTCCACCACCACTGTCAGGAACCTCAAAAGGACAAAGTCTAGTGCTTGGTAGAGGTTTCAGCAATGTTTGCGTCACACAGACCTTCTGTCGACCTCTTGCCCTGTTCAGAGCTCCCGCCATGCACTGGTTTGTGCTGGTGAAAGCTGGGTTTTGTGGCCAGGTGGCCATGCCAAGCTGTTATCAGCCTCTACCCTCCTGTTGACCCTTTGGCTGTCCTCTCTGTGGGGACAGCGAACGAAATCCCGGGAAAAATGTATTGTCCCTTCCTCATCAAGCAGGACCAGGCTGCCCTATTGCTGAAAGTCACTCCAATTTATCTCCCTGCTTTTTAGGGCCTCCCACTCTGGACTTTGGACCACGGAGGAAGAACACAGTGCTGCCTGCCTTGTCCTTGCTGTTCAACTCATTGCTGGAAGCTGTTTGTTCTTTGAGCTTGTGTGTGACTGAAAGGGGGAAGAAATGCAAGCCCTGGATCGTTCCTGAAGAGCCAGTGGACTGATGAAGCACTGGGGAGCGGAAGCATCTGTGGAGTTAGAGTCGGGGCTTAGCTGATACTTTGGGAGCAAAATCCAAGGAGGACGACAAGCAGATGGTGGTAGCTTTGGGCTCCTCAACAGAGTCAAGCGCCGAGCATGTGCATGCTCCCACACATGAGTGTTCCATGCCCTGGCAGCTTGTTAGAGATTGCCACCAGAAATCCATTAGGGAGGAATGTTTAGCTGTTGTGATGTGGGCATCTTGTTCTCATAAGAGAGAAGCTGGTCTTTGTGTTTCACGCTGGTTTTATTTCTTCTAGGGGTGTGAATCATTCTGATGAAGCAGTGCTGGGAGAACGCTGGGGTGGCAGTGAGAACGAGGCCCCCAGATCATGGGGCTTTCGGACATGGTCATCAGCCTCTGCACAGCCCTGACTGCAGAAGTAAAAGTGCGACCGGGGCGGGGGGGGATTTTCAGTCAACCCTGTTGTTGAACTGGCTGAGCGTCAGCCCTGGGCAGTCCCTGCCTGCTGGTCTGCAGAGGGCGATGCAGCATCAGCTTGAACACACTTGTGGTCCTCCTCCAGGTTTCCATTACCCGTGGTCACCAAGGTGTTGCAGGGATTGAGAGCTGAGCTGAGGTCGAAGTTAGAGGAGAAAATGAGCACAGACACAACTGTTCCACAGTGCAGCCCCATGACGGTGGCTGTACAGCAGCTGATGAAACAGGAGACTGCGATGGATTGAACTTTTCCATTAAATCCCGCAGCGCAGGGAGACACTGAAGTCTGCTGAAGCTTTGAAAACTGTTGTAGCAACAGCTGGTTGCTTTGTGAGGCCCAGAAGCTTGAATGTAAATCAGCTTTTAAAGGCAAGAATGGAATTGTCAAGAAAAAATCCCAACAACCACACAAACATCTGGTGTTCAGGCTTCGCTTTGCCTGTCTTCATTGCTGTTTTCTGGAGAATAGTGATGAGTGTCCACTGCCAGTGGAGGTGTCTCTCTCTAGTCTCTGTAAGAATTCATGGGTAGTTGTGCCAGATAATCACTTTGAAAAGCCACCACATCCTTTCCTCAATCCAGTTCTTCCTTGTGCTATTGGGAATTAACTGGGAATTGGCTTATTTAACCATCCATGGTACTTGTAGGAAGAAATCTTTCCCTATGAGGGTGCTGAGGCACTGGAATACGTTGCCCATGGAGGCTGTGGTTGCTCCATGCCTGGAAGTATTCAAGGCCAGGTTGGATGGGGCTCTGGGCAACCTGGTTTGGTGAGAGGTGTTACTGCCCACGGCGAGGGGTTGGCACTGGGTAGAGCTCCGAGCTCTCTTCCAGCCCGACTCATTCCATTATATTGTTCTCTGTTTCTATAAGAAAGGGCAGTGGGGTTAGAAGGACTTTAAAACACCTAATAAAGTTAAAAAATAAGAGACAACTTGAGTTAAAGATCTTAAAAGTCTCTTCCAACCGAAGAGATTCTGTGACTCTGACCTGGACTGATATCAAATAAGTATGTAAATTTGTTCACAGCCCTCTCCTTGTCTTAGCCACGGCTCAAGTACAGCGACCTTTCAGAACAGCGCTGAAGTGGGAATTAGAAAGTTTGAGAGAAAAAGCAGCAGCAAAGGAGACTGCAGCAGCTGCATGGGCGTAAACAAAACACACTGGAGAATGCGGGCATCGATCCCGCTACCTCTCGCATGCTAAGCGAGCGCTCTACCATTTGAGCTAATTCCCCTCCTCACCACAACAGTTTTCTGGCGTCCCCCTATTCTCTTCTCGCGGGAGCCTGCGAGGCACCGGCCCGGCGGGGAGGTGGATGGGGGGGGCGGCGCTGGCTGTGCGCGTGCGCAGCAGCGGAGGATGCGCGGCGGGGCCGCACGGACGGACCGAGGGAACGACGCGGAGAGGGACTGGCAGACGCGAGACGGGACGAGAGGTGAGGGCGCGGCGTGCGGGACGCAGGGAGGGGGAAGCACGGAGGGGAAGGGGAGTGCTGCTCGTGTGGGGGCTGCGCTGCGGGAAAACCAGAGCGAAACGATAGAAATCCCCCAACCCTGCTTTTCCGCTGCCCCCCCTCCCCGCATGAAGGAGCTGCCCGGGGGCACCTCGGCTGCTAGGGAGAGGGAAGGGGCTGAGGGGCTCCACTTGCCCTGCGGGTCTCTGTGGTGCCCGGGCGTGCTCAGGGGGTGACCAGAGGGTCTCTGCAGCCCAGGACGTGGCTGGCAGCGCTGGCGGGACACCAGGGTTGGTCCTGGCCAGGGTGGGGCCGTGCGGGTGGCAGGAGCTGGAAGTGAAGGGGCCCATGTTGGTTTCTGCCCCTTTGCCCTGTGGGACCCCACCTTGGAAATGCTGCCCCCTGGGAAATGCCACCCATGGCATCAGGCACCTCGGTGAATTGGGGGCTTTTCCCTCAGGAAATGGTTCTTTTCACCTTTGGTCTTCAGCTGAGGAAGAGGGAAGGGAGGAATCTACATTGGACATTTGAAAAACTTCTCCCTGGAAAGGGTCCTCAGGCCTTGGAACAGGCTGCCCAGGGAGGGGATTGAATCACTATCCCTGGATGAGTTTCACAGTTGTGGAAATCTAGAGCTCAGGGACAGGGTTTGGTGGTGGCCTTGGGTTCATGGTAGGACTCGATGAGCTTGAAGGTCTTTTCCAACCTGAACAGATCTATGATGCTGTTATCTCCACACTGGACAAGGAAGGAGATGCTGGGCCTGGAGCAGGGATCTGTAGGTGTCCCCTGCAGTGGTAGGAGAAGGCACTTGCTGAAGTCTTTTGGGGTCTAAGTCACTGGTTTTGGTACTTGTGTCAGACTGGCCAAAACGGTTTCTTTTCTTTGACGGACTGGAACGTGACAGTTTGCTCAGGGCATGCGCAGCAAAGTGGGTGACAACGTCGGGACCTTTCTCTGGCAGCATTGTGCTGTGGAGGAGGAGGGGGCTGCTCGTGGGTTTGACGCTTTAATTTACAGCTCAGCTCAGAAGCAGCAATATCTGGGCTTTGCCTGGAAACCTGTCATAACTCTCAGTGACTCTTGCTTGCGCACTCTTCTTCCCCACAATGTTCTTCAGTAAGAAAAGGCAAAGCCCAGCAGCAGCGAAGGACAGTGCCAAACACACTCCCAAACTAGGGGTTTACAGACTCCTCCTGTGGTCTGACCTTGATGGTGGCTGCCGAGCTCCTTGCTGTTGAGAGAGCAGCAGAGCTGGGGCGCGATGTCTGTCCGTATGTCACTGCTGCCACCAGAGCCGTGGGGAACTTGGAGACAGCGACAGGACCTGCTGCTGCTTCTGCTCCAACAAGCCCCTGTTCCCCTCCCTGCAGCGCTTCTCTCTTGGCTGTGTTGGAGCCACTGTTTTGTTGGATTCCACACCACCCTCTCCTCAGCCTTTACACCCTTCCGAAGGGTTAGTTCTCCCTCTGATGTCCAAGTGTGTTTTTTGCTGGATGTGTCCAAGCCAGCCTCCCCCATGCTGTGAATTCCTGATTAAAGACTTCCACACACCAGCAGCTTTACAACTGAAATATAGAAGTTTGTAGATATTTATTCCTTTTTCTTGACAGGTTCCTGCCTGTGAATGCGCTCTGCCTCTTGCAGAGTTTGCTGAACAGCTTTTTCAAGGACAGTGTCCTGGAGCTCAGCTCCAGCCCATGAGTGTTGGAAAATGCAAGAGGGACTGATGGATGTTCTTTGAGTTCTGTCTGTCCAAAAGGGTCATGTGACATGATGGTTGAACTTGATGATCTTGATTCTATGATTCTCTGGCTGATATTTTACCAAACTGCTCAGAATCTTAAATTGCTCCTCTTTGGTCCTTATCAACACTCTGCTGTGTTGCATCTCACTGTGCAGGGCCTGTGGAGCAGTTTGTGGGACCCTGTCCTGCCTTCGCTTTATTGTGTTGATAGTTTATGAGCTGCCTCCCCATTCTTCTTTCACGGAGGCCTACAGATGTGTTCTAGAGGCCACGTTTATCTTTAAAAAAGCCCCAGCATACAGGCAGCCACACCCATCCAGCCAGTGGTGTGAGTGCTTATCTTGGAGCTCAACTCCAAATTTTGAGGCTCCTTACCTTTATCATTGGTTTGGAAGGAGTTTTCTGAGCTAGGCTGTCCCCCGGTGTTTGGCTGAGTGTCTGTCTTTTTCCTGGTGTCCTCACATCTCTTTTACATCACCCTGAGGTGCAGGATCCCATAATCTTAGAATCATAGAATCACAGGGTTGGAAGGGACCTCCAGAGGTTGTCTAGTCCAACCCCCCTGCAGCAAGCACAGGGCCGTCACTCACCAGACCAGATTGCCCACAGCCCCATCTTGCCCATGGGATACTTTTATCCTGATGAGCAGGAAACAGAGAGATGCTTGAGAGTGAATCTCACCTTTGTGGGGAGTTTCACCAGCTCAGCTCTGGAAAGCATCGAGTCAACGCTGTGGAGCTGGAAAAAGTGTTTCAGGCTGTGTTTTGCTGTGATGCTCTTGGCTGTGAGGTTTCACCAGTGGGGTGTCACATGTGTTTTTCCTGTCACTCAGGGATCTGTCTCCTCCAGTCATCACTGGCAGAGCCAGAGCAGGGGTGGAGAACTGCCTTCAGCTTTCTGAGAGCCCCTGGCAGACCCAGAGCAGTGGCGGAGAACTGCCCTCAGCCTTCTTTTGCTAGTCTCTGTTTTTTGCTCCTTGTGTGGTTTAATACTGTGGTTGTGCAGGATCCTTTCTCCCAGCAACCCTTTTTCAGGATTAAAATGACACCAAAAAGCGTGTTAAGGTTGACTTTGAAACTCAAAGCCTGTTAGTGCTTTGCAGTCACGCTGGAGTAATTCTTGTGCTTTGCTGCATTTTAATTACAGGAGGGAGTCCTTCAGCTCCCGCAGCTCAAGCAGTTGTGAAGGCTCATCGGCGCTCTGCAGATATTCATGTGCTGCCTCTGTCTGTCTGTGGATGGATCCTTAGCTGTGACTCTGCTCTGACACTTTCAGCATCAGGTACTGGCCCCTCTGCGTGTCTGCTGGACTAGCAGCCGCTCTTCCCCACTCGGCATCACGCTGGCTTGGTCCTGCACGTGCCAACCCCCTCTGCGCAGCACGAGAGCTATATTGGGGTTGGAGGAGAGCTGGCAAGAGGCCTGAGTGTTCCTAGAAGGATATTGATTGCTCCCGGACAGTTCGGGTTTGTTCCTTTTGTTTCCTTGGCTCTTGTCACAGAATTGGGCTTGCTAGGGCAGCAGCTCACTGCAGCAGGACACAGGAACAGTGGAGGCTTTGCGGGTTGGGGCTGGAGCGGTGCCACCCCAGCCCGCCTCACTCAAGTGTTAAGTCTGAAGCAGCCTGCCTGGTAATTCCATTAATGGGAGCCTAGTGCTGGAGAGATAAGTGTAATTCCAGGGTAAAGCCAGCGCTTGGGTTCAGAGCGGGAGGATTTGCTGGTTCTCCCAGGTGCACTGCTGTGAGTAATGGCCTCCTGTGGTACTCACAGTTGAAAGTCTCAATGTCAGTGCAGAGACCAGGCAGTGACAGAACATTACTAAATCTGTAGATGAAGAAATCCTTTGAGTCTGGAGCCTGCAGCGGGTTTTACCCGGAATTAAAGTTTCCTGCTTAACTCATGAGGTGCAGGAGGACCCAGAGCTGCACATCCAGTCAATTTGCAAGGCAGCTCACGTGGGATCCAGCCAGAATGAGCTCTCTGAGTACAATCAATGCAGAGCAAAAGTGATACCCTGTGTATATCTCACCAGGAAGCTCTGCAGGTACATTGGGGCCAGCCAGCCCCATTACGAGGAGCCGAAGCTCCTCCATGTTTCTGGGCACTGTGGTCTGCGCTTGAATTTAGACATCTCTGTCCTGGCAGCTGTTTGCTCTGTTTGGTTTTGCACAGCCCACGTCCTTCTGTTTGCAGCTGTGTAGTGACCTTGTGGCACCGTCAGCCAGTCTCACACTGAAACCCAATGGTTAATTGGAGTATTTTTAGCTCTCCTTGTGGCTCCCATCCTGTAAATCAGACCCAGAAGCCAGCACTGTTCAGCTTTGTGCTGAGGAGCTTCCTGGGGCTCACAGCACCAGTGATCAATCCCACTGCTGTTGCACCCCCAAATCAGGTGCCTGTCCCCACCTCTTGGAGCTCAGCACAGGATTTTTCTTGTCTTTCGTCCATGGGGTGGGGGGAAAGGTCCATGCAGAGGCAGCAGGTGCTGGGGATGCTCAGCCCCCTGCATGCTCCCCTCACACCAGCTTTGCCCAAGTGTCTAATAGGACCGATCCCATCTCCTTAAGGCCTGGGGCCCTGCTGGCATCATGATAGCAGGATTAAAGGCAGGGCTCAGTCTAGGCTGATCCATCTGCATTGTGGTGACCTCTCAGATTTTGGGGTAGCAGCCTGGTTTTCCCAGTGTAAAATTCAGTTTATCAAAAAATGCTGTCTCTGTGGTGGCTCATTCTTGCTGTTTGCCTCTTCCTGCCCTGTTCAGTTCTGTGAGACTGTCACTGGTGAATGGGGAGGACTTGCATGGAGGAGGTGATGCATTTGCTTGCTCTGGTGGTGATGAAGTGGTTCAGATGTGCTTGGTTTGCTCATGCTGGTGATTACAACGCTGACCAGACAGAGTTACTGAAGTTTTCGAAGCATCACTATTTCCTTTGCTCCCCACATCTCACAGGAAACCCCATATCTGATCTGTAAAACTTGAAGTTGCTTGATGGCTCCTCCGGCCTAAGTGACACCTTTATGCCACTTTGGTACAACAGGTACCTGGAATGGGATTTGTTCTTCACCAGTTGAACCCCATCTAGTTGGCTGCATAGGTGACCCCACAGCTGTACAAGCAGACATTGGAGGACACCCATCCTGACACACATCTGACACCCATCACACCTCACCTCAGGAGAAAGAGCTGGTAGAACCACCACTTGGCCTCCTGGAGAGTCAGAACTTGTTTGCTCTAGATGTCTGGAGGCTGAGCCAACAGAGCTGATAACGTCCTCAGCTTTCAGTGTAAAAGGCGCAGCAGGCTCTGCAAGTCACCAGCTAGGGAAGCTGACCAGTGCTGGAGGTACCTTCATGAGCACAAGGTTTGATAATTGATGCTGCCTCAGTGCAGGGCTCTAGCAAGACGCCTTCCCACAGCCCCAAGAGACTGGACTTGGTGTTAATTCCTGTCATGGTATCAGGGAACCAGCTCCGCTGGGTCCTCTGTGAGGTTTTGAGGCTGGAGACCTGATGCTGCATCTGCTCAACTTTGGGGCATTTGGAGGACCATGAGACACAGTGGGTGGAACTGTGAAAGGGAAGTGGAAATTTAGGTTGGACATTAGGGAAAACTCTGTTCTGGAAAGGGTCCTCAGACCTTGGAACAGACTGCCCAGGGAGAGGGTTGAATCACCATCCCTGGATGTGTTTCACAGTCCTGGAGATCTGGAGCTCAGGGACAGTTGGGTTAGTGGTTGGACTTGAGGAGCTCTAAGGTTTTTTCCAACTTAAACCAGGAATTGGCATTTCAGTAACTGAAGGGTCCCTGGCATCAGTGTCCTGCGTGTGATGGCTCTGTCGTCTGCCTGGCATTGGCTCAGTGGCCAAAGCCATTGCAGCTAACTGACACCTCTGCTCTTTACAGTTGTCCTGAATTAATCTATTGTGGTTTGTTTGGGGGGTTTTGTTGTGTTTTTTTTCTTGGTGATAAGACAAAACTCTGCAGAGGCAGAAACTGGAGCTCTGTAACAGCCTACGGTCTTGTCAGGGGTGCTTTGGGATATTTGTGGGGTGGGCTTGTGCATGGTGACAGCACTCAGGAAGGAAAGCTGAGAACGGGGCACTTGGAGTTGCCAAGCTGCTCATGAATTTGAACACCATGGAAACCCAGTTTGAGTCGCTTGGGATAAAAAAGAAGCTGCATTAAAGACGAGCAGCCCTGGGTGTTTATGTGAAGGGCTTCACTGTGAGGGGTTTCACCAGGTTCCTTGTGGGCTGCTGGTGGGTTGGTGGTTTTAGAGCAGGTAGGGCTTGTCTGGGACCCCAGGGCAGCTCAGACAGGAGCTGCTGTGACTAAAGCTGCTTGAACTTAGGGAACCAAGAGGGGATTAGCTCTGCCTCAAAGGAGTTGCTCCAGAGGTGCTGCGATGATACCTCTGGGATGCTTGAGTTCCAGCTCCCTGCACCCAGCACAGCTTCCTGGTTGGGAGGGAGATTTCCTAGGTGGAGTTTGTGCTCATTTTGGAGGTGATGTGGCCAGCTGGACTGGGAGGGCTTATGCTGGCAGCCTCACCAGTACCCTGAGCTGCACTCAGGTCTTCAGGAACCTCTCCATCTACCCTGAGCCAGAGGAGAAGCAGAATGGAGGTGGAGGAGGCTCAGGCCACCCCATGCTGGGATGAGCCAGGCTAAGATGACCATGCAGGGCTGTGCTAAACTCTCCTCCAAGCTCCTGGTGATGTTGAAGGATGAAGCACTAGCTTAGAGTTTGAACCTGTGCTTCTAGTTTGCTGTCCTCACTTTCCAGCATGTCTCTCAAGGAACTGGGGAGAATCCCTCCTGTGGGCTGCTGTGCCAACCTCAGGAGTGTCCAGATGGATTTGAACTTTGGTGCTGCAAAGGGTTTTGTGTACTTATTTTCAGCGTCCTGCTGTCTGCTTTGCTTAAGAGCTTTGCTGGATCCTTCACATGTGCTTGTCCTTGCTTCTCTTCTCCTGACACCCCTTTGAGATCTCCCTTCAGCTATTGCAGAGCACACACTCCCCCCAAAATGGTCCTCAAACCTCCTGGAGAAACCTTATACTGCGGTGAGTGTGGATTTTGCAGAGCTGTGGCGTGTTGTTCTTTGGGTGCATCAGCTGGATTTGGAGAGCTCAGATAGCACCTCCCCTGGCTGTTTCAGATGGGCCTTTCATAACAGGAGGGGCTGACAACAGCCGACAGAAAAGGGAGACTTGGCAGTGGTTTTTGAGTCACTTACCACTGGGCAAAGACAGAGGTAGGGTGAGTTGAAGAGTTGTAGCTCAAAAGCCTCCTGTAGGTTCTCAGCTGAACCACTGTGCCACCTTCCCAGCAGCTTCAGCTGAATGCAGGCTGTTCTCCTGCCAGAAATCCTTCTGCTTTATTTTCTTCTTCCTGAATGACTTCCAGATGGATCAAGCAAATGACGGTTGCTAGCGCAGGGGCAGAGCTGACTGGGATATGTTGAGCGGGAAGAGGGGGAAGGCAGGGCGGTCTGTTTGGCAAAAGAGGTTAGATTCAGATCAGTGAAGCTGCTGAGCATGTGGGAATGGACCCAGCTCACTGAGGGGCAGCCCTGTAGCCCCTGTTGGAGCATGTCCTGTTTCCCTCCCAGTAAAGGAGGAATAAGGAGTGCCAGGCATGTTGGTGTTTCTGCTGGTGGACTCTTCAAGGTGCACTGCTGGTCCTGGCTTTATGTCCATGCTGAAAACTTTCAGCTCCCCACTTAACCTGGGGGAGGGATCCTTCTGGGAGGGCTTTCAGGACAGCTTTTCAATTAAATCTGCTGAATGTGCCAAGGAGAATCTTAGATTGAACCTACGAAAGAAGCTTTATATGATGAGGGTGGTGAGATAGTGGTCAGGTTACCCAGAAGAGCTGCGGTTGCCCCATCACTGGAAACATTCAAGGTCAGACTGGATGGAGCTTTGAGCAACCAAGTGTAGTGGAAGATGCCCCTGTCCACAGCAGATGGGTTGGACTTGGTGATCTTCAACCCTGATTTTGGGTCCCTTCAACCCAAACCACTCAGTGATTCCATGATTTCTCTGCTTAGATACTTGGGGCTGTATTAGTGCTCCTGGAAGGGAACAGGACCACTCCTGCTGTCCTGTTCTCCTGCAGCCTAGATAGGACCCACCTCAGGCTGGAAAGCTGTAGTGTTGGGTGTTTGTTGCCAGTCTGTCATTGCCTTGGAATGGCTAGTGATGGTCCATTTGCTGGGGAGCTGGTGTGGTTTGGGTACTCTCTTGACGTGCTGGCCACATCTGAAGGGTTCATCACGCAAGCTCCTGCAAAGGGGGTTGTCATCTTCCTGTTGCAGGCAGTGTGGATGCTCAGCCTTGCTGCTGGTTGTGGAGGGTAAGAGCTGTTTACTGAAGCTTGAAATAGCTGGTGCTACAAGATCTTCGCTGAGGAGGGGAGAACATTAGCATAAGCCTCTTACAGAAAACTCTGTTATTTCTGAAGCTGACAGGAAACACCCCATCCCCCCACTTGTCTTCAGAGCAGGATTTCTGTTCTGCTGGCTCTATCTGCTTGTGGCAGGGGCATTAGCTATGCATGGGCATGTTGGGGTCTGGTGGGTCCCCCAAGGCCACGTGCCTGCTCCTTTGGCCAGGAGCACACTTCTTCACTGCTATGCAGAGCCCTCCTAGTTCTCTGCCCCGCTGTTCCCTTGCAACCTCCACTCCTGATGCGGTGACACTTCTGTTTCTGTGCAGGTCACCTGGTCCTGTGCCCCGGGCTTACTGACTTTTTATTTAAGAATGTGGGGGATCTTTACTTGCCACATGAGGTGAAATAAATGGTTAATCATAGAATGGCCTGGGTTGGAAGGGACCTCCAAAGGTCATCTTGTCCAACCATCCTACAGTGAGCAGGGACATTATCAACTGATCAGGTTGCCCAGACCCTTGTCCAACCTCCCCTTGAGTATCTCCATTATTGGGGCCTCACTACCTCCCTGGGCAACCTGTTCCAGTGTTCAACCACCGTCCTGCTAATGAATTTCTTCCTAACATCCCATCACTTCTCTAATGTGAAACCATTGTCCCTCATCCTATCACTCCAAGCCTTTGCAGTTCTGTGATTCTGGGTCAGTTTGACTACAAGCTATGAGGTCAGGGACAGAAAGAGGTTGCTGGGGTGAGGATGCCAAGAACTGACTTTGGTGGACAAGCTGAGCTGCAGGGTGGCAGCAGAGGAGCTTTGCTGGCAGTGTGTCTGCACTGCCCAGAGTGAGGTTAAGTCTCTGAGGAGGACCAGCCCCAGGGCACATGCAGGGAGGGACTTTGGGAACAGGACTGTTCCCTGGCCCACAGCTGTGGTTCCTGTGTGCCTGGCTGTTGCAGGACAAAACATGCTGTCTGGGAGCATTGGTGGCTTTGGGAAGGCAGCCCAGGCCACCTTCATGTGGGTTTGATTAAATCCAGCAGCACTTCGGGAAGCTACAGGCATCTCTGTTTGCCTTGCTCAGCAGCAATGGGACATAAGGAGCTGGGACTTGGCCACAGATTGTGTCTGCTGTGTGGTCTAAACAGTTCCCCTGAGAAAAGGGTTAGGGGAAACAGGAGCAGAAAGAGGAGAAGGTTGTCTGCACAGGAGTGGAGTGATGCCATTGCAGATTGATTTTAGAATCACAGACTGGTCTGGGTTGGAAGTGACCTCAGAGATCATCCAGCTCCAACCCCTTTGCCATGGGCAGTGACTCCTGTCACCAGAGCAGGTTTCCCAGAGCCCCATCCAACCTGGCCTTGAACACTGCCAGGGATGGAGCAGCCACAACCTCCCTGGGCAGCCTGCTCAAGAGCCTTAGCACCCTCACAGGGAGGAATTTATTCCCAAGATCTCATCTAAATCTCCACTGTTTCCCTTGTCCTATCCCTGGAGGAAGTCCCTCCCAGCTTCCTTGTAGGCTCCTTTCAGATACTGGAAGATCACAGAAAGGTTTCCCCATGATTTCCTTTTCTCCAGGCTGCAGTCCCACAAGGCTAGCAGGCAGCCCCCTTTAGCTTTAAGCTGTGTGAAGCCAAGGTACAAATTCCCTGGCTGGGGGAGGAAACTTGTCCTTCTGCACTTTTATAAATAAGCTGCTGCTGAAGATTACTGGCTGAGTTGGATTTGTCGTGTTAGCTGTCTTTGCAGAGACTTAGTGTTCCAGTGACTTCAAAAGGGAACCAGAAGCCCCTCCTGGAGGTGCCTAATCCCAGAAAATAACTCTTGTGTCTTGGTTAGAGCAGTAATGTGAAGCAGTAGGGAGACAATTACATGTGGTGATGGAAAATTTGTGCCTGAGGCTGGAGTCCAAGGTCTGTGGTCTTGTGGCCTTCAACATCGTTTTGGTCCTTGGAAATGCCTTCAGCCCTTCTGTAATGGGAAAGGAGCAAGGGGAACACAGAGAGCTGCCTGGTACTTCTCTCAGTGCTGTCTGGCAGTGGCCAAACATCTATGAGTCACCTGCAGGGCCCAGGGAGAACAGGCACGTTGTTGCCTCTCTGTCCAAGGTAAACCAGCGGGCACTCCTAGGTCCTCTTGCTGTTCCTAATGATGTTCAGTTGGCAGGGAGGACATGAGATGTTGTTGGGCTGATCCTGTACCTTCCCAGTGCTGCTCTGGGGCTTTGCTGCAGTTATCCCACCCTGTTTCCTCGCCTCCCTCCACTGCCAAGCCCTCTCTCCCTTACAGCTTGTGTAAGGATCGCTCACCCATTGTGGTCCCTGCTGTCCCTCAGCAGCTGCATGAACAGAATGGGAACAGGAAAACCCTGTTTGAAGCTGAGACCTTTGCTTCAGTTCTGAAGCAAAGGAAATCATCTCCTTGCAGCTGCCTGGAATTGCTTCCAGTGAAACACTGGTTTTTAATGGATACTTCTTCTCCAGCACTCTGCAGTGAGGTGTTTCTGCAGCCTGCAAAGGATGCTTGTGTTGCAGCTCGGGGCCTCTGGATGTCTCTTGTGTGATGGAAGTGCCGAAGCTTTGGAAAGCAACCTATTGGAAATCCACATCTACTTGTATTATGAAACCGTGACGGTGAATCAATAATAAGAATGAAAAACCAGAAGGAGCCTGGCACTGACAGAAGGCATCCACCTGCTCTGGAAGCCAGAAGGAATTGCACCGGTGCTGTGGAGCAGAGGATCTTCAGCAGCAGCCTGGAGACAGGAGGAGGGGCATGTGCAGGTGACCTCTTCAGTCCCATCAGTCTGCCGCTTTTCTGCTCCTCTGTTCTGATGTTTGCTCCAGTTCTTTGACTGTTGAGGAGACCTTGCTGGACAGACAGCCCTAGTGTGGGACCCGTTGTCTCTCTTCTTCCCATGGCTTCCTTTGTGATGCTGGCGAAGTGCCCTTGCACCTCAACTCCACCTTCTGAATTACTGTGATGAAGAGAAAGCACAGGGCTGGCTCACAGGCTACGTTTTCATTAATCGGAATTACATCCCAGAAATGTGTGTGCTGGCGCTAGAGTGGAATGTTTTCCCGCTTGTGGTGGCTCGGGGGAGGTCATGAGGTGGGAGGATGGATGCTATTCCTGGAGTGTCGATGGGCAAGGAGGGGCCAGTGGGGCATGCTGAGCCTTTGGCGTGTTGTAAGAGTTTATAGAGCCAAAGCAGCTCCTTCTGCAAATGTCTATCCACCCGAATGGATCTCATCCTAGAGCGGTGTTACCTGGTGATCAGCCTGCCTCCATGGCTTGTTTGACGGCAGGATGTAATAGTAACTGGCTGTGTAAGGCTGTCTTGATCCCTGGAGAAGCAGAATGGATTCATTAGGAAAGTGATCTTTCCTGAAAACCTGGTTCCTCCAGGACTGTTTGGGTGTGCAGCGGAGTGGGAGTCAGGGCGGAGCTGTTCCCACCCCATTCCCTTGGATTTCCTAGGGTTTAATGCAGCTGAACTGCTCTCTGCTTCAGAGCCTGAAGTAGAGCTGTTGGTAGAGCCCTGCCTGTGCTTCCTGTCCCAGCATTCTCCTAGGACTTGCCTTTCCTTTGGTTCATTTTACAACAGAAAAGGCCTTTTTTTGCAGGGAGAACCACAATGGGAGCAGTGAAGGTAGGAGGGAGTGCTCAAGTCAGAGGGAGCCAGCGCTGAGTTGGTGCCCCAGGCTCTGGGTGACTCAGGTGGCAGACGCCCAGGTAGCTCTCTTATGCACCCGAGTTGCAGGGAATTTCCTGTAACGGGGTTTCACCTGCTGCGGCGGCTATTGGGAGCATGGCTGTTGGGAGGGAGCAGCATGTCATCCTCTTCGTCTGGTGTGGGTTAGGAGCAGGTCTCTTTGCAGGGCTGCAGGCAAGTGCTGGTGCTGGTGGCACTTCCCTTTTGCCAAAACAGGTAGAAACTTTATTTACATCAGCACCCCCAGCTCCCCGTCACCCTACTGCTTTCTTGGGTTTCCCCCTGGTTTTGTTAAGACAGGGCAGGTCACAGCAACACAGAGTTCCCTCTGTCTGTCTGCTGAGCATTCGGGGATTCTCATGCAGGTCTGCTCGTGTTTGTTAGCCACTACTTCATCGTCCTGGGATCTATTTTGTAAATTGTGGGTTATTTTTAGTTGAGGCTTTCCCTGTCTAACTGGCAAAAGTTCAGTATTTGCGGCACAATTTGCAGAAGAAGTGGTTTCACCAAGTACTCGGGCTGGGGGAAGGGAGAGGAAGTGTCATATTAGCTAGTGAGAGAGCCAGACACTGGCTGGAAAACACTGCTGAGATGCTGTTGTGAGAGGGGATGAGCAGTGCAAGAGGAGAATGTTGTGAGAGAGCATGAAGGTAGGCAGTGTGAGTGGAGCATGTTGTGAGTGTGAGGATGGGCACTGTGAGTGGAGAAGAGCACAGAGTTTGCTGCACTGGAAGGGAACACCCACGCAGAGCATTGGGACTCACTGGAGCCCCACTGAGGATTGATCTTTGTGATTATATGGGTACTATCACCCCATGTCTGAGTACCCTGTTGAGATGCCTGTGGTTGGGATGTTTTAGAGCAGAGCTGCAGACGTCTCCTCTGTTCTAGGCACATGCTGTCTTCACACACCTCATTGCCTTCAACTGCTCCTCACCACTCTGGGGCTTGATCTGGCTTCTGCCATACACAGCTCCCCTTCAGGGATGTGGAGATCTTGTTCTTGATGTCCCTTGCTGCTCCTGTGGCAGAGGTTGCTCTGTTTCTGTTAGCTGATCTCACTGCCCATGGCAGATGCCTGAGGATGACTCTAGGGAGTGGCTGGGTGAGCGTGAGCAGAGCCTCTAATGCTGCTCTGACTGTGAGACATGACTCCATGCATGGGCTCAGAAATGACTCATTACCTGCAGCAGGTTAACTCCTGCCCTTCCTTTGGATTGTTCCTTTCCCCTTCCCAACAGACAACTGTAGTCATGGTGCCACTAAGAGAACAAGGAAGATCTGTGGAGTTTCGGTTGTCTTCTGTCTTGGGGTCTGGAGAACAGGTCTGATGGGGAGAGGCTGAGGGAGTTGGAGCTGTTCAGCCTGGAGAAGAGGAGGCTGAGGGGAGACCTCACTGCTCTCTACAACTGCCTGAAGGGAGGCGGGTTGGGCTCTCTTCCTTGGGGACTAGCGATAGGACAAGAGGAAACGGGGTCAGTTTATGCCAGAAGAGGTTCAGATTTGATCTTAAGAACTACTTCTTTCCAGCAAGAGTGGGGAGGCCTTGGCACAGGCTGCCCAGGGAGGGGGTGGATGCACCATCCCTGGAGGGGTTCAACAAACAAGCAGCCAGGGTGTTTGAGGAGCTGGGTTAGTGATTTGGGCTTGTAGGGCATCCAACCGTCTGGTTGGACTTGATGATCTTGAAGGTCTTTTCCAACCCTGATGATTCTGTGATTCTATGGTTGTAATATGGACAAAGTAATTGAGTGAATGAGC
>JAOXOE010000441.1:11585101-11598622 GCA_028565055.1 Phoeniculus purpureus | reverse complement strand
ATCCCACAGCCCCAGGGCAGGATTTGTCCCTGGCTCTTCCCACCCTGCTCAGCACAATGAGGCACGTGAACTTCACTTTGCTGGTGCTGGCCCCTGGACTGGACTGGAGTAAGTTCTGCAGATGCTAAATGTGCTACCCATCGTGAGATGCCCCTGGAGGAGCCTGAGCCTGGGATCTATCCACACATCTTTGTCAGGGTGGTCCCTATCCCCAGCTGAAGCAGAAGACAAAAGAGGGGCCCACAAAGTTTAAAACTTGCTGATTTCAGTGATTTGCTGTTTTTTGGGGCTTGCTGCCAGAATCACCATGGCACAGCAGGCAGAGCTGGACAGGGTGTGGTGGATGGACAGAGGATGTGGGAACTATCGTGGCCACCCCTGAACAAGCTGCTTGGGTGTGAAGTAGAGCCAGGTGCTGCTTCCTTGCTCCGGGGTGTTTGTGGCCACCATGCATAAGAGCCAGTGACTTCCATGGGCCTCCAGTAGAGTGACTCCGCAAACCCTCCCCATGACGGTGGAGATGAGAATCTGCCTCTCTGGGCTGGGACTGCTCTGGTAGGACTCGTTTGTCACCTCTGGACCCTGTTGTCAGCTCTTTGTGCTGGTTTGAAGTAACTCATGTGCTGCCTCAGGCTGCGGCTCTCTGCCTGCATCCTGCCCCTGCACTGGGGGAGGAGACAGTGACCTGTTTGGTGACCTCTTGGTCACTTTGCAGCAGACCAGGAAAGGATGTCTCTCAAGGATCTGCAGCCCAGCACCCTTCAGGATGAGTATGGCTCCATGGGAAGCTCCTGCACTGTGAGGATGTGCCTGGTACTCCCAGTGCTGGTGGCAGTAACCAGGGCTGGTCATCAGGCTGCTGTATGGATGGCATGTTCAGAGCCATGGATGACCATCTCCACCCAGCTTGGCACCGACCAGCCCACGGGGAGTCCCTGCATCAACCCCTGCCATAGCTGATCTCCACCCAGCAGTGCCAGCCCTTGGCTACAGCCTCAGCCTGTGACTGCAGCATCACCCTCTGCCCTGGGATGGCCATGGCATGAGAAGCCCAGAAGAGCTGCTCTGTCCACCCCAACTCCCCAACTAAGGGTGGGTAATGCTGCTCCATAAGTGGGGCAGGAAGATACTGTTGATGCGTAGTAGGGGAGCATGGACCACCCAGCCTGAGCTGGATGAGCTCCCTCAGGAGAAGGGACTGGATCTTGTCCACATTGGGTCCCCTCCGTGTGTGAGTGATGGGGACACATCTGTTGCAGCGGAGGGTGGCAGCACTCAGGCAAGTCCCACATCCCTTCCCGTGGTGCCAGGAGCAGGGAGGAGGCTCAGAGGCAGTGAGTTAAGAGCAGGCTGCCAGGAAGACAGGACAGGAGGGCAGACCTGCTCCTCCCTCTTCCCTCACCCATTGGAGTTGGGGTTTGCTTTCCACTCATGGCTGCATGTGGCCAGGTTGTGCAGGAGCAGGAGGGCTGGTTCACAGCAGGGATCGAGTGACTGCCAGCAGGGCAACTAGACTGGTTTCCTGGCAGCCCGGTTGTGACTCCAGGTCCAGACTGACCACCAAGCCCTTGAAGGATATTGGCAGTCCCCAGACTGTGGGATGTGCTCCTTCGTCCGCTCTACCTGGTCCCACTCCAGCAGTTCCAGGGATATGGAGACAAAACAGAGCTGCAAACCCAGAATCATTAATTTTTTTAATTAATTTTTTTAATCGTTAGTTTTTAAACATTAATTTTAAATATTTTTTTAAATTACTTGAACAGCTGAAATTCTAACCCCTAGCTAAGAAACCTGTCCGAGCAGTGGGTGTGAATCCTGCTCTGCTCGATTTCAGGACCCGTTGCAGGGGGAAAAGAGCCCAAAGTTGAGTCACTTGGTCAATCTGCTGCCAGCTAAACATCTAAACAATGTTTATACATCAGGTAGAAATTTAAGGAGGGAATGTGAATAATATTAAGTGGGTTTTGGGAGCTGCTGCCTAGGCTTCAGGTTCAGGAGCAAAGTCCCCCTGTAGGGTGAAAGCAAAAATGCACCTGGCCCTCACACAAGAAAAACCCCAAGAAAGTAAAGTTTGACCCCCCCAAATGGCCCTTTTGGCTATGTGGTACTAATTGACATGGGGGTCGTGAAACTGGGAGAGGGGGTCAGGTTTGCAAGTGGAGCAACGAGACAACCCCCCAGCTGCTGAAGTGATGGTAAGGAGCTGAGGGTGAGCTGGAGGTTTTGGGGAGTTGTTGCCTGGTGGCTTTTAGGGTTTTGATTAAAGGATGATGTTTGTGTTGTGATGTCCCCCCTGAGCAGGGGCTGAGGGTTAACAACTTCATCCCATCAACTCCTCCACAAGTCCAGGGCTTGAGGAGACAGCTGGGATGGTTTTAGAATTTTGGGAGGCTGAGCCTGTGCTGGGAAAGGGCAAGGAGGGCAGACAGAAGAGGGAGCAGCCCCCAACCCTATTTCCCTCCCTTTTGCAAGGGAGCAGATAAAATCTCATTTCTGGCAGTAAACTGAGGGTAGTGACCCCGAAAACATTCAGGTCTGTGGCGAGTGATGGGCTAACAGGGACCCCCAATGTGTGCAGAGGATTAAGGAAATGGTAATAACAGGAGCAGCTGGATTTGGGGTGCTGGGGGTGGATGCACCGGCTGCATTGTGGGTGGCTTTCTCCATACTGGGAGGAGCTGGTGGGCACTCCCAGTTTTTGGCAGTGGTGCTGGCAGCTGGTAAATGATTGCCAGGAAGGCCATGGTGGGGCTGTGCTTGGGGCTGGGTTTGAACCCAAACAGTTGCCTAGGACCGGTGGTGCTGGTGGCCATTCCACTCCCAGCAGTGTCTGGCAGCTGCTGTATTTGGGACCAGGTGAGGCTGTGCGATGCAACCCAACCAACTCCATTACCTTTTGGGTTTATTTCCAGGCTCCTGGGCTGTCTGTGGGGTCGAGGCAGGGGAAGCTGCATCTGATATCAGCCAGTCCCATAGCTGAGGTGGGGTTGATACTCCCCACAATGCGTTGCCACCCCATATTTGGCTTTAGAGTGTTGTGTGGGGGTGCCAGTGCTTTGGGGTGAGCTGGGTGGTGCTGCAGCAGTGCTTGGACTTTGCTCTGCGGGCTGGTTTCAGTCTTGAACACGGTGGGGGGACCAGTGCTAGACCCCAATTTGGGACCGAAACTGGGGTAAACTCTGCCAGTGTTGGTGGTTTTGGGCTCATGGAGAGGTCGGCTGAGCCCAGGGTGCCCTTTGTCCCCACTGCTTCTCCCCAGCCTCCCAGCCAAGGCAAACATGAGCTCAGCGCCAAGGTATTTGCAGTAGCTGCTCTTGTGCCCACGACTCGGGGCGGGCAGGAGGATGGCACCAACAGGACCTGTACCTGCTGCAACCCCCACCCCTGGTTCCACCTTGTTCCTCACTCTGTGGCTGAAATCCCTGGTGGTGGAGGTTGGACCCATTGAACCCCCTCTCAGGTCACTCAGGTGGGCAATAAACCCCAGGCCAGGAGCACATGAGCTGCTCAGGTCATGCTTCTTCATAGCCTGGCTGGGAGAGCTGGAGCTGAGGAATGGAGCCACTTCGCTGGCTGGGATGGACTGAGAAAAGAGTTTAGGACCCTCTGCATGGAGGAACAGGCAATTCCCTCTGTGTCTTCCTCCTGCCGGGGCTGTTGGATGAGCCTGCTGCTGGAGAGAAGGGCTGTAGGGGAAAAGATGTGTCTGTGTTTTCAAACCAAGTGTTGGAGGTTTTTAGGGCCAACGCTGAGCTGCTGGAAGGGGCGGGAGGGAGAGCTGGGTTCATGGCTGGACAGGAATATCCTGAAGGTCTTTTCCAACCAGAACAACCCCATAGTTCTAGTGGGTATTTAACGCAGGAGAAGTAACCAGCAGGTAGAGGTCAGTCTGGGCAGAGCAATCCCCAGGAGCCTAGGCTCCACCCCAGCTCCTCCCCATCCCAAAACTCACCGGTGGCTGTGATTGTGTTTTCATTTCTTAATTCTTATTTAATTCCTTAATCCCTCTCAGAGAAATTGCAGTGGAGGTGAATAGGTTTAAATGTGTATTACCTGCACCTTCTCCCCACAGCCCATTATGAGGTGATTTGCTGACCCTACTCCTCAAGCATCTCATGCTCCTGGTTAGCAACTGAGGCAGCACTGTGGTCCCTTTCCTCCCCACAGGCAGCCCATCCTGTGATGACCCAGCACACCTGAGGCCCGGCAGCCGTGGGGATGGAGCTGAAGGTCTGGGTGGATGGAATCCAGAGGGTGGTCTGTGGTGTCTCAGAGCAAACCACCTGCCAAGAAGTGGTCATCGCCTTGGCACGAGCCATCGGTGAGCTATCTCCATGTGCTGGGTGGGGGACACCCCTTTGTGGGTGGAGGCATCTGCTGGGGCAATGCCCCATGGGCAGGTGCTCAGAGGAGACCAAAAGTGGGTGGGGGTCCTGCTGTAGGGTGGCTGTGGCTTTCCCCATTACTGACACTGTCACCTCCTGCTGGCAGGTCAGACAGGCCGCTACGTGCTGGTGCAGAAGCTGCGGGAGAAGGAGCGTCAGCTGCTGCCTCTGGAGTGCCCACTGGAGTCGCTGGCCAAGTGTGGCCAGTATGCCAGTGATGTGCACTTCGTCCTGCGCCGCACTGGCCCCAGTGTGGCCGAGCGACCCTCCTCCGAGGGCGCTCCCCAGGCCCCTGAGAGGACGTTCATCCGTGCCAGCTTGCCCATCAAGCCCAGGCTCACTGATGTCTCACCCCGTTTGCGGGAGCCCAGGAAATCCATGACCTTCAACTTGGGTCCTATGGGCTGCGGTGACCCGTTTGCCCTGAGCCGCTGGAGGCAGCAGGCACGGGACGGGCTGGACGGGGAGGGCAGTGGGGCTGGGCGCCCCTCAAAGGAGGAGCTATTCAGGAGGGTGCTGCGGCAGCAGGAGCAGCTGCATTCACTGGAGGCCCACGGGGATAGCCTGGAGACTGACCTGCAGCTCTGGGAGCGTGAGCGACTGGGCAGCCACGAGGATGAGATCCTCTACCTGGAGCACCTGGTACGCAGGAACGAGACGGAGCTGGGCGAGGAGGAGTTCTGGCAGAGTGAGCTGCGGCTGGAGAAGGAGTGTGAGCGTGAGCGGCAGGAGCGCGTGAGGAGCCTGCGGGCCAGCCTGGATGAGTACACCCAGAGGATCTATGAGCTGAGTGCCCGCACCAAAGCCTTGCAGGAGGAGATTCAGTGGGAGATGGCTGAGAGGGCCAAGAGGGGGAAGGAGACCACTGTGCCCAGCCCCACAGAGCTGGCAGACATGGCTGCCAAGATGAAGAAGGACCTGGAGGCTAAGGTCAAACAAGGCACCCAGCTGGAGAGCAACCTGGCCAGCGTGGAGAAGGCACTGGAGGAAGCTGAAAGGAATCTGCAGGTAGATAGGGCTGGGCTGAGCAGCCTCACAGGGTGATGGGACCTTTGGGAGGGGATGGGACCAGCTTCCCAGAAGCTGATGGGTTGGTCCTGCCCCACCTCGGGGCAGTGACTGCCGTGGTGGGACACCAGTGCTTTGGGTTCTGCACCCAGCACGCATCACTCTAGTCCAGCTGCAACAGGGCTGGGGCTTCTGCAGAAGCAGGCACTGGGGGAGCAGAGTGTCACCCTGCTCTGGCACATGGATGGGGTTGGTGGGTTGGCACAGGGATCAATGGCCTCCTGGGTGGAGTCATGGAGGGTAACAGTGCAGGTGCCACTGGTTCAGGTGCCTTTTGGCCACACTACACTGCAGTGTGGAGACAGCAACCGGGCAGGGATCCAGGCGCCATGTAACGCCTACCCTCTGCCCACCAGGTCCCCTTGGATCAAGCATTTGGGAGAGGCCATAGCTGTGGGGCACATGGCAATGGCTGTTGAGCAGGCAGTGGTGGCCATGGGGCAGGCATTGGTTGCCATGGGGCAGGTGGCATTTGCCACTCTTGCAGTATCTCTAGAGCATCCTGATGTCGGAGCGTCTCCTGACCATTTGCAGGCTGCTCACACCCTCTTGTGGAGATGCAGTAGAGCAAGGCTGGCCCCAAGTCTCAAAAGCCGCCCTTTTGTCACCCCTGACGCCCCTTCACACAGCCCCTGGCCGCAGGATGTGACTCTGACTCGATCCCCACGGCCTGTGTGTGTTTTGCAGGCCCAGAGCCAGGAGCTGGAGGAGTTAAATAAGGAGCTGAGGCAGTGTAACTTGCAGCAGTTTATTCAGCAGACGGGGGCCACGGTGACTGTCCAGGCCAGGCCCGAGGAGGATGCCCAGCCAGAGCCACACGAGCTGCCTGCCTGCCGCCGGAATGAAGGTCAGTGCTGGCACCAGCCCGGTGGGGCTGCCTTGCCAAACTCCCGCCTACCCCCTGCCTCCCACAGCAAGAGGCTCTGCCTCACAGCTGGCTGGTTCCACCCCAGGCACTGAGGTCAGGCAGCAGAGAAGAGGATCACTCCTCTCTGGCATTTGCCAGCTCTGGGGCTCCTTCCTCCTCTTCCTCCTCCCCACAGGGCTGCTCATAGCTGCGTTCAGGGATCACCTCCTGGGTTGGGGTGGCCACACGGAGGTGGCCCTGGCTAGGTGTCACCACCACAGCTTGAAGCAATGGGACTAGCATCACCCCCTACATCTAGGAGGTGGGCTGGTGGAGATGGGGCTGTGGCCACCCATAGCCTTCATGTGCCTGATGAGGAGGAGTGAGTGCAGTGTCCAGACCTGTACCCACATTAGTGATGGGGTAAGAAGGTGTTGGGGGGTCCCGTGGAAGGGGACAGCAGGGAGCTGATGGTTTCCCCTCCAGAGCATCCGGGGAGGGTGGGCTGGTGGCACCACAGTGGCCGTGCCTGGCCAGCACTACATGAGCCCAGCATTTCTCCCCATGTCCTACAGGTTTTCCTTCCGTCACTGGCACTGACTCTCCGCCCCGGGCCAGCAGCCAGCATCTCCTCGGCCATGCCCGGACCCTGCCCGAGCCTGTGGTATCCAGCCTGAAGCCCGAGGGTGCGTACAGCCCACGGTGGGGAATGAGGAGGGGGCTCTGCTGCCCAGAATGGGCTACACAGAGCCAGTGCTGCCGGGAGCAGGAAGCCAGAGCTATTTATAGCAGCCATCACGGAGAGCTGAGCTGCCACTCAGCAGCCTCTGCTCTGCTGCCAGGGGCTCTCGTATCCCTCGTATTCTGGATGCTCCTCGTCTCTGTCCTGCCACCAGACTGGGACCCTGCTGGGGATTTGACAGGGAGGATTTCAGGATTTCACAGACGGGTTTGGGCTGGAAGTGACCTTAGAGATCACCCAGTCCCAACCCCCTGCCATGGGTAGCAACACCTCTCACCAGAGCAGAGTGCCCAGAGCCCCATCCAACCTGGCCTTGAACACTGCCAGGGATGGAGCAGCCACAATCTCCCTGGGCCACCTGTTCATAGGGAGTAACATCCTCCTTAAAACTAGCCTAAATCTACTCTATTTCAGTTTAAAACCATTTATCTTGTCCTGTTACCACACTCCCTGACCCAGAACACCTCCCCAGCCTCCCTGTAGCCCCTTTAAGTACCTCTTCTCTCACTCAGGGTTGGTCTTCTCTTGCCTTGCAGTTTTATCAACCCATCAAAGCATCTGGAGGTAGAAGGTCCCAGCCAGCCAAACAGTGACTGCCATGCGAGTGCCAACTGTACAGACAAACCCTATTCTATATATATTATATATTTTATTTTTTACTGCTTTATACCATGGATGGATGTGGACTGCCAGACTAGAGTATTTTTACAGACTGTACGGTAAAGCCAGAGACAATGACCTGGCACAACCCTCCCTCCTCTCCCCTCGTACCCTGCACACAGGAGTGATCCCCTGTCTTCTATTTTATTTTTTCCAAGTGATTTCTATCCTCAGCAGAAAAACTCTCTGTGAAGGAGCCATTGTGCTGAAGAGCAGCCTGGAGACTCTCCGTGATGGAGCCAGGCGAAGGGGCTTTGCAGCATCTCATGAGGCACAGGAGCAGCTTGAAGACAACATTTGCCCCCCTCTCTTTTTTAATTATTCTAAGAAACCCAAAGCAGGACCCTCTCCATTTCCACGGTACCACAGACCAGCAGGGAATGTGCAAGCAGGGGCTGTTTTTTCTTAAATCCACTGAATTTTACAACTGGTTTTTAAACTAATGACTGGCAAGATGAACCCTGCCCTGGCAATGCCAGCGGGGTGAGGCGGCAGGACCAAACCCTCTGCGGTGACATTTCACTGATTTTTTTTTTACCTGATGGCCAGTAAATGACTCCTGGTTTTGGTCCCAGTGGGGGTCGCCTGGGGTTTGAACTGCAAAACCCAAACGGGCTGGGGCAGGGGGGGTGGGTTTGTGCAGCCTCCAGCCCAGTTTGATGCCTTGTGAACAAACCCCCTGTGACTTGGGCACAGCGACCACCACCAGTCCCTACTCTCCCCAACACCTGTGAGCTCTGTGAGTCGCGGCGCTGATTCAAATAAATCTTGAGAAAGGATTTGACCAGAGAGAGTTGCCTGTGCTGGTGTCACCCCAACAGCTCTTGTGCCTGAGTGAGCACTCTGGGTGCCACATGCCACCTCTTTTACCTCTGAGCCATCCCACGCATCTTACACAGACTGGTCCTTATTTGTTTTACTTGTTTTGTTTTGCTTGTTTTGTTTATTTTGGTTTGGGTATTTAGTTTTCTTTTAATTTATTATTTTTATACTTCATGTTTTGGTTTTTTATTTTGATTTTCATATTTTATTTCCATTTTTGTCTTTTCTAGATTTTTTTGTTTTATTTCAACAAGTTTTTTTTCTTTTTAGATTTTTTTTTTTTTTTAAAAATCCCAGTGCAATTCCCCACCAGCCTGTCTCCAGCAAGAGGGCGGCTGTCTCCGCGATGCAAGCTGGCAGCAGTTAAATAATGCAGGGCGGCAGGGAGCAGCTCAGGACGGGAGGCACCAATCAGAGCCAGGAAGGGGGACATTCAGGAGAAAGGGCCTACAGTTGCTCCAGGGGAGCTTTTGGTTTGATATGGGGAACAATTTCCTCGCTGACAGAGGGGTGGAGCCTTGGCACAGACTGCCCAGGGCTGGGGGGGAGCCTCCACCCCTAAAGATGCTCAAGCAACAGGCAGATGTGGGGTTGTCATCTGCCCCTGGATAGCCCAAGGTGAGAGCATCAGCTCTTGCTCTCCATCATTCCCTGGGAACGTGTCCCCTGCAGAGGCCAGCTGTGAGGTGCCACCACGGTTGCTCAAGTGATGTGGAAGGACGGAAGTTTGTTTTGCTGGGAGAGCAGCAGTGTCTCCTCGGAATCAGGAGGGGTCTTTCTGATTTATTTTATTTCCCTCCCCTAAACCCCATAGCCTGAGGGTTGCTCCTTGCAGCCCTGTTGAGGGGTTTCCCCTTGTTTGCTCTGGCGCTTCTTGTGCTGTTTTGGGTGACTCTTCTTTCAGAAGGAGACTCCAGCTTGCCCAGAGGAGAAGCAGAGGGTGATGGAGGTGCTAAAACACCCTGAAAGCAGGACCAGGAATCCTATTTGCCTTGGACATGGCCAGATGTAGGGAAGTTACCTAAAATCCCCCACATGACCTGACAAATTGACCTTCTGCAGGTTAAGACCTGCACCTTTTGGGTTTGGGGCTACACTTGTACCTCTGCTTTCTGCAAAATACCTGGGAATAAAGCAAAAAGGGGCAGAAAATAAATCTCTGATTCCCAGTGGAACTGTTACCCTCCCTCTGCTCCTGCCTCTCTCTGTATATGATTTTGTACTACTATGTGGGGTCAGGCAGAGCACCGGGGACTCCCTCGTGTTTTCCCAGCTCAAGGAAGTGGCATTTTGCAGGTTTTTCTTTTAAACTTTCAGTGCAGAGACACTTCCTACGTTAATAAATTACTTGGATGAACACCCTGACGGGGAGGCATTAATCAAACCCATTTATTCCTTTAGGGACATCCCCTCCTTGGATGACCCATATCCCTCGCTGCGGGCACCAGTTAAGGGTGTGGGGCTCAATACCTGCCACGGCCTTGCTCTGCTGATAACACAGCTCTGACATCGAATATTTTATTGATGGGTTCCACTGGGGTTTTTTTTCTCCTCCCCGCTCGCAATCTCCATTTTCGAGGCTGCGTGATTGGTCCTAATTAAAATTTCATGCCCTGGGAGAAGCCTCCTTGCCACAGTGGCGATGCTGCTGGCCTTTTCTAGGCCACTGTGGGGCAGGAGGAAGGAACTGCTCATTGTTAGGGGATGCAGGCAAGGCAAACACAATATTGGGGGGGTTGGGTTTATTCCTTAAAAGCCCAAACCAGTAGGCCAGCACATGGTGCATCCCACCTTGGCAAGTGGCTCTTGGGCCAGGCGGGATCTGCGTAGTTTGGGGATGCTGTGAGTTGGGTCCCTGCATTCCTTGGGTGCGACCAGCCTTCAGGGCTTCTCTTTCCTTGAATGCATCTCACCACCAGCTCCAGTTTCACTGGTGAACAGTCCCAGCATCTTTTTTTCATTTGATTTATTTTATAAAGTCACAGCGCTGCTGCACAACCCCCTTCAGGGCAGCCACCTCCAGCGTCCCTGGGGCTCTTCTGCTAGTTTCGTTTAATACTGCATAAGGATGAGGGGTCCCAGCTCTTCCTCTACCAACCCCAAACTGTATTGGCTCATCAGGAGCAGTGTTTCCTGCAGATGATGGCCCAGTGGTCAGCACTGCCCTGGGGCCTCCTGTGGTTCTCCAGAGCAGCAGAGCTGCTTGAAACATCCCCCCAGTGTGGATTCATACCAGTTCCTCGGGTTTGGGATTTCTTTATTCCCTCCCTAAATTTTATCCAGAGCACCAAAGGCTGCCTCCCAGCCCCTGCAATTGGTGAGCAGCTCCTCAGGCAGCACTTACGTAAGGGCAGGTGTGAATGGCTGGAGAAGGTACCCAGCCAGTTGGTTTGTTCCTGGAGCAGGATTTGCTCCCAGAGTGGGGTTTTCTCTCCGTGTAGGATTCTCCCAGGGTGGGATTTGATCCCAGAATGGGATTCACTCCCACAATGAGATTCTCCCAGTGTGGGTTTTGCTCCTGGAGTGCGATTTGCTCCCAGAGCAGGGTTCTCACTTCCCAGTACCCAGCTCCTGCCAGGGAGGAACTCTGCGAACAGGCCACGTGGGGAGCACGGGGAGCCCTGTGTCTTGGGGTAAAGACTGGACCACATCTCACCTTGTCCTGGGGACAGAACAAAATCATGAAGCACTAGAGGAGGCCGGGAAATTTCCTTGTTTATGGATGAGCAAGTTTCTCTCCCAACGGAGCCTCCTGCCAGCAGAAATCTTTTCTAATTTTTTTATGTGTTATGTAAGTCCCTGCTTGCTTTCAGCTAACTGCCTCCCTCTTCAACAATTTATGGTCCCTCCTGTTCTTCCTCACGGGCCAACAAGCCCCTTGCAGGGAAGCACCACGTTCAACACTGCTTTCTGCACTGTTTATTGCAGGCTCCAGGTGAGGGCAGGTGAGTTTGAGATCACATCCTGGGAATGTTCATAACAGCAGCTGGGACCAGTGTTCCTCTGCCCCGCAGACAGACACACGCACACGGAACAAAAAGCAACTCCAAACTTCACTTATCCTCTTGTATTTGCTTACAGGAGCCAAATGTGATGGTTCCAGAGCAGTCAGGAGCTTCACACTGCATTACTCTGGGAGATGGACACCAGCCCTGCCAGGGGCCCCACAAAGCTGCTTCTGCCAACAGCATCTCCAGGGACAGGTGCTGGGCAGCACCTTCCCAACGTGGGGCTGCTGTGGCAAGGAGGAGACTGGTGTCACTGCTCACACATGGGTTCCATGTGGGTGCTGGTACCATGAAATGGGGTTGGGGGACTGTGGGTCTTCAAGTTCAGCTCATACACAAGTGGGTTTGGCAGCAGGTTCCCCTTTTCCTGCTATACCCAGCTGCACGTCTACACCCAGCTCAGGACGCACAGTGGGATGATACTGAGGGAAAGCACCAAGGGCTGAGGAAGCTGCAGACCCACCTCTCCTATAAAAAAAAAAGACCCCTTTGGCCCCCAAGTGTGACAGCAGGACCTGAGCACTGTCTCCCTGCCAGTGGGTCTGAGCACCCTGGACTTGTGGGGAGCAGAGGGATTTCCTTGGGGAAGACTGGATGCTTCTCAGCACCAGAGAGAGAAGTAACAAATGAGCACAGCCAGGGGAGATGGGGACAGGCAACATTTCTTGATGACTGACTTTATCCACACGATTAACTACTCACTGACCAGAGCCCTGCAAATTCCTTCAAACTGAGCTCTCAGGCCACCCCTAAACAGCCCAAGTGACGGGGAGAAGAGCCTGCTGAGGGACCCTCTGTGGTAAGTGAAGCTTCAGGTGCCACTAAAGCATCCAAACCAACATTTGTTACCTCCCCAGCCTCTTCCCTCACCCCAAAACTTGCATGACAGAACTTTGTAGAAGTGACGAGCTCTGTCACTTCCTCTAGCTCCAGCCATGGCTGGTGGAGCTCCTACCCTGCTGCCTTCCCGCTCCTTGAGGCCACCAAGTTCCAGCTCCCCCACAGGACATGAGGGGGACGATGGAGTCTTGACATGAGGAGCCAGCAGAGGTTGTGGGGTCCAATGGCAGACGAGACGGTGAAGAACAAGGCGTGAGAGGCTTGCTACTCATCTCATGTCTGCGTTCACCGGAGCAGAGTCTGGCTGTGAGTGACTCATGCGGGGCCATCCTGGGCTCTTCCACTGGCACACCCTTGGCACAGGCAGGCGCCGGCCGTCGGTCACCCCATGGGTGCTGGGACGTCACCCGGCATCTCCTCAACTCGCTGATGGGTCCACGAGTGCGCGGTGATTTGGGAGGCGCAAAGGGCTCCTGCCACCTCCATTCACCGTGACGCCTCACCCCGAGAAGCTGAGATGGGTCCGGGAAAGGTGAGGGGACAGGGGGTGGAGGGGTATCCTGGGAGCCCCCCACCCCGGGGGATGTTGCGATGTTGAGGCCGAGGAGCAGGTTAGCCGCTGTCACACGCACAGTGGAGTCGCCGAGAGCACAATGTGCGTTAGTCAGTGGCTCACCTGCTCCTGGAGGTGACAGCGGGGCGGGGGGCGGCGGGACCCTCCTGCAGCACCGGGACCCTCCTGCAGCAGCAGCAGCGGCGGATACTGGCAGAGATGAGATGGGGAGCGTCCCAGCACCGGGGGGTTCCCAACCCGAGGGGCCCCATCCAATAGCCGGGGGGGGTCCTATCCCAGGGGGGTCTCTGCTTTGCCTGGAGGTCCCTGCCTTAGGGGTACCTTTCTCAGCGAGGGGGTCCGTGCCCTGCCCCTGCTCAGCCCGAAGGGGGTCCCAGCCCGGGAGTGTCCCGCACCTCCCCCCCCGCCCCGCTCACCTGCGCACCCGCCGCCGCCAACTTCTCACTCTGCCCCGGCCCAGCCCACGCCGCGCGCCGCTGTCCCCCCAGCCCCGCCCTGCCCCCACACACCAAGCCCCCTCCCCACCCCGGCAATTAACCAAAAGCAGCACCGGCCACCCGTCTGACGGCTCCGCC
>JAOXOE010000441.1:11556233-11585001 GCA_028565055.1 Phoeniculus purpureus | reverse complement strand
GAACTGCCTTTCACTTCGTGTGGGGGGTGCGTGTGTGATTTTATTAATTTTTAAATATTTTAATTTTCATAGCTCTGTGTGCATTGGATGGGGAGAAGCGGCAAGGGGTCCCTGAGCCTGAAGACTGATGCGTAATAGCCCTGATGCTCTGGGAACTTTCTTCCCAAAACATCTTTTACCTCCCTGACAACAAAAGAATGGGCTGCCCTGGGAACATTCTTCCAGAAGCTTCTTTTTGCCCAAGAATTAGGAACGGGCAGCTGAAGGTGTTCCCAGGCAGCCCCAGTGTCTCATCACACAGCTCCATGCTGGGAGAGCTCACGCTCACTGGTCAATGGGTCCATCGCGGGGGTTTGCTGAGCCCCAAAGATAGTGCTTTAGGGTGGGCACTGCACCATCCTGAGGGTTGAAACCCTAGTATGGTGACACTTCTCCCCACCGAATGGGTGGCACTTGCTGTAACGCTCTGTGTCCCTCGTGGGAGAGTCCTCACATCAGCCGCTGCAGCTCGGACTGGACTTCAGCCGTGATGGAACAGAGGAGGTTCACGAGGAGAAACGTCTTGTGTCTGCGGGTGATAAAGCCCTGGCCCAGGCTGCCCAGAGAGACTGTGGATCTCCTGCTCTGGAGACACCCCAGACCCACCTGACCGGTTCCTGTGGGATCTATTCTAAGGGGATCCTGCTCTGGCAGGGGGGCTGGACTGCGTGATCCCAGAGGTCCCTTCCAGCGCCACCAGTGTGGGATTCCCCACCGGGAGGTTTTCCGCAGGCAGCTGGGGTGGGCCGGGGACAGCCAGACAACGGCCGTCTGTGTGTCCGGCCCTAAGTGCTGGCGGAGGAAGGGGCAGGATGTTTCTGCCTCTCGGCAGCAGGCGCAGGAACAGTCACGTATTTCACATTTCCCAGCGCACGGATGGAGGGCTGGAACGAGCCGGAGCTGCGGGGGTCAGCCACACAAAACCACGGGTTTTTTGGTGTGTGTATGGAGTGTTTTGCTTTTAAAAACCGGGATTTAGTGCGGATTGGTGCTGATGGTTTGTCCCGGTATCGCCCCCACACCTCCATGGTGGGACCAGCAACTGCCTCCGGGCATGGCCTTACGTCCCAGCACATCACACCCCGCCCCTCGTCGCTGCTGGACGTGCTAGGTTTTATTCAAACTGAATAAACAGGGAACGGCGAGATCCCCGAGCCTGGGAGGCCATATCCCCCATCTTCCTGACCCTCTTTCTCCCCGTGTTCTCCGCCTCCCTCACCCACACCCCGCCCCGTGGTTTCTCCCGCCTCGCCGCCCCTCTCCCCACCCTCCGCTTTGCAATGGTTCAGTCCGCTCCCGCCGCTGTCGCTGCCTGGAAGTGTTTCCGCACCAGTTCCGGGTTAGTCCCGGCCGTGCGGCCCGGCCCCGTTCGGGGATGTGAGCGCCGGGGCTTGTGAGTGCGGGGGCCGTGGGAAACTGGAGCTGCGGGGTGGGGGTGGGTGGATGCTCTACGTCCCGCCGCGCTCGGGGCTCGTTGTGTGTATTTCGCTTGGCCCCTATGGCCGCGGTGCTATATCGACTACTTCTCTGGGGAGCGACCTGGCAAGGTGCGGCCCAGCGCGGGGAGGGAGGGAGCCCCGGCCCGGTTCTGCCTCCTCCAGGGATCCCCGGTATCCTCCAGGGGGTTCAAGGTTTTCTCGGAGCGTCCAGGGTCTTCTGAGGAGGGCGTCCCCGGTCTCCTCGTGGGTTCAGGGCCTCCTCGGGAGATTCTGGGACGCTTCTGGCGGTCCTGGGTCTCCTCTGGGGATTCAGAATCTCTTCTGGATTCCTTCGGGGAGTTTCGGGTATCTTCCAGGCGGTTCAAGATCTTCGCGGGTCCAAACTCTCCCCGGGGATTCCGGCTCTGCTCCGTGGTGTGAATTGGGGAACCTGTGCTGCTGTCCAGAAGATTTAGCGAATAACGCTGAATAACTGTGGTGTGCCCCCCATCACCCCGTTGTTATCCCGTTTGAGGATCTCCTGAACCTCTTCAGCCTTTTGCAGCCTCTACCCAGGCAAGCCCAAGGGAGGTTTCATCCAGACATTTTGTTTTGATGCTCACTGATGTATCCGAAACCATGTGGAGCCGTAACATCTGCATCTGGGGGGACTTGTGCTTCCCAGTAGGTTTTGAACTGATGCCCGGTGTTGGGTGACTGCGGGGTCGGTGTTTTTTGGAGTTTCAGCACCTGCTTCTCTTGCTGGTACTTGCTGATGTGTTGCGTGATTTCCTTTCTTGAAGGTGGTAGTTCTTGGTACCTGTTGTTGTGGCAGGAGATCAAAGAAAAGTACCTTAAATGCACAGGAACATTTTGTTTTGGGGTCTGTTTATTTGTTTGTTTTTCTCCTGCTATGCCCACAAGCAGCTGTGAGCAGACTGCAACACAAGAGGCTCCAATTGAACGTAAGAAGAAACTTCTTTGCTTTGATCACATCAGAGTGAGCCTAGGCTGCCCAGAGAGGATGTGGATCTCCTGGTCTGGAGACATCCCAAACCTGTCTGGCCTGTGTCTATGGGATCTGTTCCAGGGGATCCTATCTGTCAGGGGGTTGGACTGGATGATCCCAGAGGTCCCTTCTAACCCCATCAGTCTGGAACTCTGAAATTTAGGGGAGTGTGTGAGAGGCTGCTGCTGTACAGGAACTCACCAGTAAGTTCTCTTGCTAAGAGAAGAATCTTGTTAAGGAGGAGAATGTGCAGTGTTGAGGAATGTTTGTTTCCCAGCTGGAAGTGGAGCCAGTGGCTCAGGGAATGGCCCCAAGCATGGCAGAGCAGTCTTCCAGACGCTTAACTACTTCTCAGTAAGGTGCTGCACCCCAAAAGCACCTTTGGGAAACCTGCATGTCACTTTGCATTACAACTCCCCAGAGTGTGGGGTGATCTCCTGGGGAAGCTTTGCTGGGCAGTTTTGGCCCTGGAATTTAGGGTGGCTCATTTTAGGGCAGTGTTGAGACAGGAGGAAGATAAGCACTTGCTTACCTACCATGGGATTTGGTTTTGATGCTTTGTCTGTGGGGTCCTTGGGCCTTTCTGTTATCTGAACCGTTGCCTGTGCAGTTCTGATATTGGTATGTAAGAGTTAATCTTTTTGTAATTTAAACGGGGCAATGCTGGGGCTAAATTTAAACTTGGAGGTGCTTTTCTGAAGCTCTCTGTGTGTGCTGGCCTGTCACTGTGTGCCTCTGAGCCTATCGTTGATCTGATACTTCCCCTACTCCGTTCCATCTCCCTTTGGGATGTGGTGGTGGTAGATACCCAGATGTTTTCCAGCCAGATACAACTGTGAGTTTTGCAGCTCTTATTTCCTACTAATGTAGGTGAAACTGCAGCCAAACCAGCTGTGTTCTGATGGGTGACGCTGGTTTTCCAGGGGGAAGAGAATTGTTTGGTTGATTTGGAAAAGTAAATGCAACACAAAACCTTCAGAAAACCCAACAGTTAGAACACATGCGCTGATGAGAGCGGGAAGCTGGGGTGTTTGAATATTTAGCAGACATAAATTTAGTTACAAGGGCTGTTTTGGAACATGACTGCTCAATAATTGCCCATGAAATTAGATCAGCATTCAGAACTGCCTGGTGAGAAAACCCATCTGATTTGTTCTCTGTGCCTGGGTCTAATCCCAAGTACTCCTCAAGCAGATTACAATAAACACTGTCTGGGAGCTCTTCTAAAGCCAATAAACTCTTCTATGAAGTTGTTGTTGGGGACACTGGTCAGTGCTGTAGATGAAGGCGTGTACAGCTGGACAAGTCGCTTACTGTTGTAGGTGGCTCCTTCGTCAGCTTTGTGTGTGCAGTGTCCTGCACACCCTGAGAGGGGCTGGGCACAGTGCTGGGGGCCTGTCCTCAGCACTCCACAACAAAAAGCAGCTGTAGGTGTCTCCAGCAAATGGCCTTCAGGGGTAACCGGTTGAGTTTTAGCAGTGCAAGCTTTTATGTTCCAGCAGGGTGTAGCTTTGCCTCAGAGAAATTACTGCAGTCTCCTCCCAAACATAACTTTTTGGTTTACGTCATCATAACAAACCCACTTCTTACCTATTTTGCTTCTGCTGGTTCCTGTTTGGGGAGGGACTTAGGGTTAGAAATACTCTGCTATGGTAGGTGCTGGGCTGGGTGGATGAGCTCTCTGAAGAGTGACCTCAGCAGTTTGTGTTTCACTCATTGGAAACATCTTCCATAAGAAAAAAAAAATCATTGGACATGCTGCTTCTTGCTGCTAAAACATAGGAGAAGCAGCAGTCAAGTAAGCTATGTAGTCAACCTTGGGATCCTTTTTCCTGCTCTGTTAGGAAAAGCTTCTGATGTGCTAAAGCGTCAAACCCACCCCATCTCATTTCATTTCCCTTTCTTCCTGACCACCCTTAAATGAGACTCAAACTTCAGGCTGCCGGGGGCAGGGGTTGAAGCTTTGTCTCTGGCCATGTTTCACAGTCATGGAGATCAGGAGCTCAGGGACAGGGTTTAGTGGGTTTGTGGTTGGACTCAATGAGCTTGAAAGTCTTTTCCAATCTGAAGAACTCTGCGAACTGACCCAATGTGAAGGCTCAGCTGCTTGCTGCAGTACCAGATTTTCCTTAAGGCTGAGTTTTGCCTCAAAGCAAAGCCCAGGCCTGTGTATGCAGTGTGAATTTGTCTGTTGGAGTGGTGCTGGCTGATGCGTCTTCGTGGGATACAGTAACTGGGGCAGCAGTGGGGGCCACATACTGCTCCGTGCTGGTCCAGGCATTGGTTTTTGAGAGTCACTGTGCCAAGAATGTTGGCTAATTGAGTTTCCCTTTGAGTGATTCACACGCTGCTGAAATTTGACAGTTCCTTGTGTTTCTTCCTGATTTTTTGCTGGATCCACCCTGGAGTGACTGGAGTTTGATGAGTTGTCGTGTTCCCAACCAAGGGTTCTAAACACCATATTAAAACCTCTGTGGAGGCAGGATCCTTACTGAGGGCAGGGGAAATATTTATCTAGAACCTGGTTCTGCAGATCCTCAGTCTTTTTTTCTTCCTTCATTATTGTGGCACCTTGATCAATTTTCTGTGGGCCTTTTTTCCTTTCCCTGAGCACTGCAGACTCCATTTGCAGTTTGCTTTAGCAAATCTGCATTTTTTTCAGGCTCTCTAAGCGCAGAGCTGAGCAACGTGGCTGAGAAAGGAGTGTGCGAGGGAAGATGCATGTCTGAGCAATTGAATAAAACATCATGTTTGGTTCCAAAACTCCTCAGATGTAAGATGTGGGACACAGGGCAGGGGGAGCAGGAGAAGGGCACCCAGTTGAAATGGTTTTGCCACACTTGTAGAAGAATCTGGGGGAGGAGGGTGTATTGAGAAGGGAGGTTTGGCTTTGCAAGTGTCAGTTATTTATGTTCTTGCATTACTTGCTCATGGCAGCTTGTGGGGTTCTGTCTGTCTTAGGGCTCTACCTTGATTGTCATCATGAATGTGGATCACAGAACCATGGAGTGGTTTAGGTCAGAAGCAAGAGATCACCCAGTCCCAACCCCCTGCCATGGGCAGCGACACCTCTTACCAGACCAGATTGCCCAGAGCCCCATCCATCCTGGCCTTGGACACTTCAGGAAGGGAGCAGCCACAGCCTCCCTGGGCAACCTGTTCTAGTGCCTCAGCACCCTGACAAGGAGGAATTTCGTCCTAAGATCTAGTCTGAATCTCCCTTCTTTGAGCTTGAAGCCATTCCTCTTGACCTAGCATTAGTGTCCCTTTTAAAACGGCCCCTTCAGGTGCTGGAATGCTGCTGTAAGGTCCCCTTGGGAACCTTCTTCAGGCTGAGCAGCACCAATTCCCTCAGCCTGTCTACAGAGCAGAGGTGCTCCAGCTCTCTGATCATCCCTGTGGCCTCCTCTAGTCTTGTTCCAAAAGTTTCATGTCCTTGTATTGGGGACTCCCGAACTGGAAGCAGGATGCTATGTGAGGTTTTGGGAGAGCGGGAGCAGGGCAGGAGGATCACCTCCCTTGACCTGCTGGTGGCACTTCTTTTGATCCAGGTCAAGGAGTGGTTGGGTTCTGGGCTGCCCTTACACGCTGCCTGCTCATGTTGAGAGTGGGTTTGGTGTTGGTGGGTTTTCCGTTCTTGTTTGTGGTAGGGTAGTTCAGTAGGGTCAGACTCAAAATTGCTTACTTGTAGGCACCTCTGACTTGAAACTGGGAACACCAGTCCCTGGTGTGAGGAGCCTTTGCTGCAGAGCCATGTTCCCTCTGCTGCATATGCCTTGGGTGCTCCTGGCTGGGCTGATGCTGGCTCTGCTCACTCCCCTCACTGAGCTGTGTCTTCCTGCAGGGAGCGGCTTCCTGATGTCTTGCCATGGATGATGACAGCCAGGATGAACTGATCAACAACAGCGCTGCGCTGGGCAGGAGGCACAGCTTCGTGCTTCTCAGTGAAACAGGTAGGGGCCACCTTTCCGCATGCTGATGCTTCTCCTTGTACCTGGAGAATCCATTGGTGTTTAACCTTCAGAGAGAAGCCAAAATCTGTTGGTGACCAATTAGCTCTTGTTCCCTGAGATTGTCTCTGGGTTACTCCCTATGTACTGTGTCTCTGGGTGCTGTCAAGTAGAGCTGGGAGGTTCTCAGAACTCCAGGGGGGAAATCTGGGGTTTCAGCTGAGTGGGAGCTGCAGTATGTCCCAGGCTGTTGTGCCTGTCTGTCTGCAGTGGTCCCTCTCCTCTCTTTAAGAAAGTGATGATGGAAACAGTGGTGATTCGGAGGATGAGACTGGAAATGAGGAGGAAAAGGATGGCACTGAGGAAGAAGGAAGTGAGGAGGAGGACGAGGAAGAAAGTGAGGATGAAGAATTAGAAGGTAGGTCTGTTAACAAAGGAAGAATGGGCTGAAAGCTCCAGGGATTAACCACAAAACATTAATCCACAAACACTGCTGTGTCAGGCTGGTGCACAGACCCCGCAATATCTAATTCTTTAAAGTAATAACCCCCAATATATAATTTTTTAAAGCTTTTGTGTGTTTAAAGATGATCTTCAGTTGTAGTCAGCAGCATGAACTCTAGCCCAGCACGAGTAGAAAACAAACAGTGGCAGGTCATGCTGTTTCTTCACATAGGAGGAGCATGTTGCAGGGTTTGCTGTGTTGAGTGGCTGGAAGGTGTTTGGAAGGCAGTTTGGTAAGTTAATCTTGGTGCTGTTAAACCTGGGGAGGAGAGAAGGAGACTTGACTAATATTTATTTTTGAGGATTTTAACTGTGTTTGTTAATTTTACTGAAAATGTACCCCATAGGTACGTGTACATCCAAAACTGCTGCCTTCTAATTCCTGTTTGGGTAGACAGATACAGAGGATTTGATCACATCCTAAAGCTCATTGGAAAGGCAAAAGCCCAGTGTTCCAGGTTACTAGTTGGACTGGCCTGAGCACAGACTGAGAAGTTGATGCCTGGAGCCCATAAGCTTTATTAACACCTTTTTTAGAGTCTTCTCTGCTGTGTGTCCAAACAGAAGAATTACAGAGGACACAAAGGCCTGTTTTTATTATTTAAATAAAAATCAATAAAACATTAACAGCTGTTCCCCCACCCCAATAAAGACCCCAACAACCAGACAACCAACTGCCCACCACCCCAAAAGAAGAGAGAGTGGATTTAGGTAGCTTTTTTCACATCTTGAAAATGGTAACTTACTACCTGTGTTTCAAGGGAAGACTCACGCATGTCTCTGTGTTTTGTACTAACCCCATCTCTCAGCAGTGTGCGCTGAGCATTTGAAGTTCATTTTAGTCCAGCCTGAGCTTCTTTAACCAGTTTCCAGCTGGGCACCCAGATCCCTTGACTCTCAAAACCCTGATTTACTGGTGAAATCTTTAGTCTGTTCTTCTGCAGATGAGTGTCTTGCTGCTGCTGCCTGTCCCTGAAGTGTCTAGTTAGAAAGAAACAGTGGTTGGATATGTGATAACTTTATTATCACTTTGTTTTTAACATCAGTGTCTGGTGGCAGCCTGTCTCCTTTTTTTGATAATCTGTTGGTTTTGTGCTGCCTGTCCTTTTAATCTCTTGCAAAACCAGTCACATTGTCAGGCTTTATTTTTTCTCAGAGTAATCCACTGCTTTTTAGTGAAAGGATTTAGGGAAGAAGGAACCAGCTGAAGGTATTGCCTCAGCCCAGGGAGGTTGGGCTTTGCCCCTGCAGGCCCATAAAATCAGCTTACTTGGAGTTTTCTATGAGGTTTTCTGGCACCACGTCCTGCCCTTGCTTGCTTGAGCTGATTTGTGTCTCTTATTTGTATTTAAGATTCTGAAGACTATGATGAAGTTGAGGAAGAAGCAGAGACTGCTCTGGGGGGAGTGATAGATTCCCCAAGATTAGAGCCACGTGTGAACAGAGCAAGCGTATCCTCTGATGATGACAGTGAAACATGCCCCATTTGCCTCAACACATTTACAGATCAGGCTGTTGGGACTCCAGAGAACTGTTCCCATTACTTCTGCTTGGACTGCATCGTGGAGTGGTCGAAGGTGAGACCTCTGAGCTCTGAATGAGTTTAGACAGCAGGATCTGGTGTCTGAACTAGCTTTGCTCTGCAGGCAGTTTTCAGCTGCAGTTTCTTGGCACCTAACTGTGTAGTTCCTGTAACCATAACCCAGATGAGAATGACATTAAAACTTACCATGCATGCAGCAGTACTCACAGGAAAGCGTAAAATAACCCTAAATTCATCACTATAGGTGAATGTTTATAAACCTATGCCAGCTGCTCGTTTGTCCAGAAGAAAGAAAATGCCCCTAAATGCTGAACATGGTGTCAGGGCAGCTTTAGGAAAGGCTTTGACATCACTTCGGCAATTGAATAATGATTAAATAACTTTGATTTAATAAATGCTGCTCTAAACTGTGTGTTTGCTCAATAGGCTGCTTGTAAACCAGATTTAAGTCAGGTTTAAGCGCTTAAAATGTCAAGAGCAATAGTTGTTAGAATGATCAGCACGTTAACCTCATGCTTATTACATTAATAATTGAAGATTTTCTGTATAAAAATAGAATCAAGAGATGTGCTCCTTAACTGTAAGGGGAAACTTACTTGGTTTTGTTTTTATTCTTTCTAGAATGCCAACTCTTGTCCCGTGGATCGAATCCTCTTTAACAGCATTAACATTCGGAAACGTTTTGGAGGTGAAATTTTCAAAAAGGTAAGTTGGGTGCCTTAGCACACACAGTTACCATGAAATCATCTCCAAGGTTTTTCAGGGGTCATTTAGGACTTCAGTGCTCTGCTTTCATCAACTAATGGTTTGTTCTGAAGTGTTTGCATTTTAATGAGAGAGTGAATTAACCTTTAAATCTCGCGTGTAGGGAGGAAAAAATCCTAAACTCATGCTTTTGCCTTTTTGGGGTTGCTTTTTATTTATTCAGCTACCTCTGACCTTGTTTGGGAATTTTGATTTTGACAGTTGTTTAAGATACAGTTTTCCCTAGTTGTTTGTGTCTGACAGCAGACAATTGAGTAGATGTTTTTGAGTGTTTGATCACACCTTACACATGTTGGGTGAACGAACTGAAGGTTCTGGTGTGTAACACTCACTTTGAGGTGTTGCGGCAGGTGCTGTTAAGGTTGACAGTGGGGTTCAGTGCCACGTTCTGCTTCAAACAGGAATCCCTCTTTTATTTAGGTCCCAGTTGAGAACCAGAAAACTCAGGGTAGCAATGAAGAGGATGATTTAACCTTTTGCGAAGTATGTGGCAGAAGTGACCGGGAAGATCGCCTGCTGCTCTGCGATGGCTGTGATGCTGGGTAAGGAGAGCTGGAATGAAGGCAATACCTGTGTGGTCACAAGTAGTGCTGAGGGGACTTGGGCACCCAGAATCCTTGTGCTTCTGAGCAGCTGGCTGCAGCAGTGCAAGAAAATGAACCTGAGAGAATAAGTGTGAGTTAAATCCATTTACTCTGAGTCATTTTGTAACACAAGGATCACCTGATCCTTCTGAAAAACATGGCATTGAGTTTTGTTAGGAAGATTCTGTGTGAGCGAGGTTCTTTCCCTACCCAGGGGACTCTGCATAGCTGTTGCAACAGATCCTCCAAAGGGCCTGAATTTTTAGAACTTTTGAAGTGCATCATAACATGGCTTTAGAGCTCACAGAGGTAATTAAGAGTGTTTAATGAAAGTCCTTACTACAAGTGCTTTTGTTCTGCCTTTGACTCCAGCCTAATGGGTAGTACTTGTCAGAACGCTGCTTTGGGGAAGTGGTCTCACTGCTGGAAGTTGGCAGCTGTAGAACAACCTCTCCTTTACCGGGGAAGGAAAATACTTTGCCACTCTAATCTTAAAGTATTGCTTTATTACCAACATAATTTTTCAGCTTCACCTTTTTAAGTGTCTGAATAGGTGTAAGCTCTCCTCTGCCAGACTGGACCCTGTCATGGAGGAAATATGTGATATCCCAGTGTTCTATTGGCAATTTTAATATTTATTTTAGTGCTGGGTTTGCCACTTTAGCTGCAAGTGGATTTCATTTATCTCAGTGTGGTTGGCAACATGTGTGAAAGACCTGGTCTGAAGTGGGATGAAGGGTGGAGGGCAGGCTGACAGCTGCAGTTTCTCAGTGTGGGTTTTTTTTTTTTTGTAAAATGGGATCAGAGCATCTCAAGATACTCCTTCCCTTCCCCTGTCCTGTGACCAAACACTGAAATCGGTTATAGGGTGAATTTTGGCAGTGGAAAGTGAAACAGAGCTTCACACCTTTTCCTTATCTTTGCTGTGTTTAGCTCTGAAATTCCTCAAAAGGGAAACAGAATAGTTGAAGTTTCCCTTTTGAGTTAAAAACAGAGTTGGACAAAGAAATGTTGCTAATGAGCAGCTGAAACTCTTCTGTGAAGGCTGTGGACTCCCCATGTTCATTGCTCTTAGCACTTGGCTTTCATGGGAAGCATTTAATTTACGTTTACAAGTCCAAGGAGGGGCTGTTCAGGCTGTAGGAGGCTGAGGGGAGACCTCACTGCTCTCTACAACTACCTGAAGGGAGGTTGGAGTGAGGTGGGGGTTGGCCTTTTCTCCCTAGGGCCTAGCAATAGGACCAGAGGAAATGGAGTCAGGTTGTGCCGAGGAGAGTCAGATGGGATCTTAGGAAAAAACTTCCTGAAAGGAGTGGGGAGGCCCTGGAACAGGCTGCCCAAGAAGGGAATGGAGGCATCGTCCATGTCTGGGTTCAACACATAGGCAACCAGGGTGTTTGAGGAGATGGGTTGGTGGGGGTTGTAGAGTGAACGGTTGGACTTGATGATCTTGAAGGTCTTTTGCAACCTTGATTATTCTGTGATTCTATTCTTGAAGTGTGTTTTAATTCTTTTTAGCTGTGTCACTTGAACATGGGTTGCTTCAGGAATTCTCTGCTGCAAACATATGTTCCTCTGGCTGGGTTTTACCTGCTGCAAAGGGGCTGGAGCTTAGGCTGGTGTGGTGAAAGGGCTTTCCTGGGCAGCTTCTGTGGAGGTGGCTGGTGAGACTGCTCAGCCTAGCTGCTTATCCCAGCTGCTCAGCTCATCACTCCCTTTGGAATCTGGTGAGCAAGATTCTCAGGCGGGCAGTCAGAGGTCAGTGCGGTTGTCTCCAGCCCTGCAAGCAGCTGCGTGGAGCCAATGACTGACCAACGCTCACAGAGTTACACAGAAGATCCCCCTCACTGATTGTTCCATCACACTGGGTATATGCAGGGTGCAGCACGTCTATTCAAAGCAGCAAGGCTTTACACTTGACCTGTGTCTAGTCATGCAAAATAAAATGGTCATGACAATCAGTAACACCAGTGCTGTGCTGGTTTGCAGGAAGCTGATGTTGTCTCCTGCCTATCTCCCCACCTTTGCTCTCTTAGCCACCTTTTGTCCCTGCATGTTTCTGCATCCTGGGGTCAGATGGCAAGCAAGGGAGAAACACACCCTTCTCTGAGCTTTTTTGAGCCCAAAGTGCTGTAGAATTGAAGACCGTTGTGTAATGATCAGGTAGCATCATTTCTCTGGAAAGAACCATCTGTTCTGCCACAGTTGAAGCTTCAGAAGATGTCTGTCCCATGTAGCATGGGTAAAAACCTCCCTTTTCTTGGCAAGGAGCACACTGATTTTGATTTTACTTTCTTTTCTCAAGGTATCACATGGAATGCCTTAACCCCCCTCTGAGTGAAATCCCTGTAGACGAATGGTTCTGTCCAGTGTGTGTCCCCATGGGGGTCACTGCTGTTGCAGGTAAGGCTGTCGTAGTACCCCCTTACAGAGTCTGCTCCTGTCTTAGATGTGAAGCATGTGCTGTCTGGAAGAGACCTTTAACCCCTGCTTTGAACTGGTTTAAATACTGGTTGTGACAGATGTTCTCTCTTCAGCATAAAGAGCTGGCTTGAACTCTTGACTGATAAGAGGAACTTGTTCATTAAGATTTTCATCTGCAGTTACACCCTGTGGAGCTGCTTCTTATAAACATTTTTTTAACCTTCCTGAGCATCTGCATTGTGCATTTATTCCTGTTCTGACTTCCAGTGCCAAGGGGCAGCAATTCCTGTTCTCTAGAAAATCATCTTTCTGTGGAACAACCTGAAGCTTTGCTTTTGGTCCAACTCGTTTCCTTTTGAGGCCACTGCTTTTAAAAAAGGGAGCACTGATTGTTACTTTTTTGGTCCAGAATTCTTTGAAAGCCTTCACCTTTAGAAAGAAAAGTGACCTGGACATCTTTTCTTTCAAAACACAGATCCTGTCAGTGAGGAGGAGGTAGCTGCCCTCATGGCTGATGTTGTTCCAACCACCAGTAGGCTACGCCCTCACGTCCGAACCCGGGCCATCGCCAGAACTCGACAGAGTGAGCGCGTTAGGGCAACAGTGAACAGGAACCGGATAACGACAGCACAGCGAATTCAGGTACTTAGGGCTGTCTGCTCACAAGCCTCTGAAGGAACTCCGTGGAATAGCTGAGATAACATCCCTCCTAAGCAGCTCAGTGGTCTGTGTGGCCTGTCCATAGCAGTTGTTGGTAGTTGTGGAGTCTTTTAACCTGAGAAGTAAAATGTGTGCGAATTGAGGGTGGCACATGCCCAAGACTGTTCTGAAATCTGCAGTAGCTTCCTCTCTTTATCTGCTTTTATGTCTCCTCAGCTGTGAGCAAATTTGTATTTTTATTCTCAGTTTGTGCAGCACATCTGGGTGTTTGTTGTGCTTTTTTGCAGGGTCAGGGCATGTTTCTTTGACACTTGTATTTCTTGTTTTTCCTGCTACCCCCTTTCCCGTAGCAGTGGAACCTGTTGGCCACCTTCAGACAAATTAATGAGAAAAACTTAGTGCTTTTAAGGCAAAATTTGGTAGAAACATAATACATTGCAACTTCTGGAGGTAAGAGGAAGATCTGACTTGACATGACAAAAGTTGATTTTTCCCTGGGGCTGGTCAATTGCTGGGAATTGGATGCTTGGACAGTGTGTGAAGTCTTTATCTTTGGTGGCTCTTCAGCACCTGCCTGACCAAACTGGTTTGACTTCAGAGTTGACCAGTGAACAGAAAGGCCCCTCTGAGAGACACCCTGATATCCTATGCAGCCTGATTTATTCTGCAATTCCATGAAAAGGAACTAGGTTTAATCTGACAATAACCAGTTTAGTTTTGATTGTGAGTCAGGCTTTTTCCCACAGGTGGGAAAATGTATCAAATAAGGCAAAGGGAAGAGCAGCTAAAACTCAGTATTGCTTCAGGTGGGGCAGCTGGCTGTGGATTTCACATTGAGTCTGCTCTAAAGACTCTCCTTGGAGTGTGGAGTGCCAAACCAATGATGTGCTTGCCCAGAAAGGGGTATTTGACTTCACATTCTGAGACTGGGAGATGGGTTCCAAATCTGGTTGAGCCTTGGTTGTGGAGGGCAAGAGGAACTTAAGCCTTGCAGGAGCAGCCTCTGTTTGTCACAATGAAGTGATGCTCTGAGGAGGCACTCACACCTGCTGTTTCAATGAGTTCCCCAAGGGGTGGGTTTAAACATCTGCCTCTGGATGTGCCTCACAGCACTGGGTAAGTCTGGCCCAGAGCACAGGGAGTTTAAGACAGGGAACTCATGCTGTGTTGGTGCTTTGGTCTTTGCTCGTCACACGTTGCTGCATGATGGGGTCAGTTGGGTGGATTTGGGAATGTTCTCGAGTGAAAGTTGTCATTGCAAAAATGTCAGTCTTGGGCATTGTTCTCGTTTGAAGAGAGAGTTTGGACACGCAGGACTGATAACACTGGGGAGGCTGAGGAGCCAGGTTGTGTTCTCCTAACCATAACAGTCAGTAGATGAGAAAGGTGATGTAACCGCTTCACTGACCACTTGGTGACACAAATCTTCTCATTCGAATCCCAAATCCGTTGTCCATTAAGTGCTTTTATAGGTAACATGTTGCTGCCCTTTAGACACCTCTGTCATATTACTTCTGCTCCCCACCGCAGCGTGTGCCAATGTACCTCATGTCCTCTCTTCTGGATGAAACGATCGAGGCAGTGGTGGCAGGGCTGAACACAGCTGTCTACCAGCGTCCCCTTGCACCGCGGGCTCCCGTGAGGCAGAAACGAAAACCAGGTAAGGACATGGGACACATCCTGTGCTTCCAATCCCCAGGGTTTGAAGCTGTGGGAAGATAAGCCTGAACTGTGCAATAGACTTTGAGATCAGCCACTGCTGTCAGCTGCAGGAGAGCACCTCCCTGCATATCTTCATTCCCCATATTGTCTCTGCCCACAAATGTTTTGAAGGCTGCTTTTAACTAAATCCTAAAGATTCTGCTTTTTCTGCTCTGTTGTAGCCCACTGTAGGTCTCTTTGAGCTGCTTTGGGTGCCACAGGGGAGAACAGGGTAAAATGCATCCCCAGCACTGAGCCAGATCCTTGGTTGTCTTTTGTCCCATCAGGCACAAGGAAGAAGGTAGGACACAAAAAGAGAACTCGCACCAAATCTTCAGCTGGGAAGAAACGCAAACGTGCAGTAAAGAACAGAAGGGGGAAAAAGATGAGAGTAAGATCACACGTGAGTTTCTACCATTGTTCAGTTCCTGCCATGGCACCACAGCAGGAATTCATGGAAAAAACCCTGTGTTGAGTGATAACTTCTGGGAAGCGAATGGCAGCTTGTAGGCAGGGCTGCTGGGTTTGCTGAGCTTCAGGGATCACTCTGCAAAGCATGTCCTGCAGGCTTTGCCTCATGCCTTGCCTCCAGCCACAGTGTTTACCTGGTACTGATGCAGAGTCAGTTAAATATGCCACCAAGGGCTCTCAGAACTCCTTTCAACTGTGGATGCTGTTCTCGCATGAGCTATGCTGAACACATAGCACCAGCTCCAGTTCTGTCTTCAGCTGCCTTGACTGGAGCTCACACCCTACAGCCAGAACTGTCCCTCCAGGCTTTAGTAAGGAGCTGGCAATTTGGAATGACATTATTAAAGACTTCAGAAGCATATATCTGTGCAATCTCTCTAAGAAGTAACAGATAGGCGGTAGTTAGAAGGTTAACGAATGCTATAAACCAAATGGAAATAACAAATGCTGCCATCAGGAGCACAAGTTATGCACAAGCTGATGGCTGTACTGAGCCTGAGTGAAGACTTCAGGCTCCAAAGCCTGGACCTGCCCTAACCTGGTTTCTTTATCTGTTTAGGTGAAGAATGAGGTTACCACTCGCTCTCGCATTGCAAGAACTCTTGGTCTTAGCAAACCTGTGCGTGGAGCCTCGCTTCCCTCCATGCATAGACCAGCAGAGCCCTCGCTGGGTCTAATGAGAGCAGATATTGGTGCAGCTTCTTTGTCTGTGTTTGGAGATCCCTATGAGCTGGACCCTTATGACAGGTGAGAGATACCTTGATGGTGATCAGGGACCTGATAATTCCAGAGATGTTGGGCTGTTGGTACCTGTGACTTTTTAGCGCAGTGCAGATCTCACACATGAAGACACAGCTCAAAACAACATGTTGGCCTTCTCCTTCTTTCCTTCTTGAGTGAATTCCTGAGCTCTTAACCAGTCAGCCTTCATTAAAGAGCTTTGCTGAAATGATGAGCCTGGTGGAATCCTGCAGTAAGATCATTGGGTTGTTCAGATTGGAATCTGAAGGAATGGAATCCTAATCAACCATTTTCTGCTTATTTATTTCAAGCAAAGCTCACTACTGTGTGTGGTGTGACTTTTCATATCATTATATAGACCTGTGGAATCTTCCATATTTCTCCTTTTCCCATCTTACACTTTTCCAGACACTTGAATTCCAGGAGAAATCTTATGCCATAGCTTGTGTCACTCATAAGCATTAGATTTTGGAGAGGGGACATCAGAAGTCATTGATGAGATTCAGCTTTCCACTGAGCAAGTCTTTTTTGATCCTTTTTTAATAGAAATTTAAAATTGAATATTTAAAAAAATAAACTCCTACATTTGAGGCTTGACTGGGTGAGTTGTGCTGCTCTGTTCATGGAGCCACAAAAAAAATCAATGTATTGCACAGATCTTGTTTTTAAAATGTGTTGTAATGGAACAAGCAGTCATCTCTAACCATCCAGCTGAGGATGTCTCTGCTCACTGCAGGGGGGTTAGACTGGATGATATCTGGAGGTCCCTTCCAAGCAGGGCCATTCGATGTCTGCCCTAGTAGTTTTATATACTTTTATCTGCTTGACATGGAAAGCATTCAGACAGGTTGAGATTTCCTATGTGTGTGCTTTGCCCACAGTACTGAAGAGATTGCAGCAAGCCCAGACTCTCCAGTGAGTGCCAAAAGGAGAGTTCTCTCGCAGTCAGCGCTGAGGTCTCACCGGCCAGTAGCCAGACCTGTCTCTGTGGGACTTCCCAGGTACAAAGCCACACAGTTGTTTGCTTTATTTTTCTTAGTTCTGTAATGACATTTGACTGATCATGCTGGTGAACACCACTCTTAAATGAGGATGCAGAGCACCTGCTAACCTCTGGTGGGATTTCCTGCTTTCCTATCCCATGGTGTTCTGTGAGAACTTGCAAAAGCTTCACCTTGTATTTGCCAGGTGGGGGTTTCGTGATTCTGGCAAAGCAAAACAAGTGAACTCTCCTAGCTGAGTCCCATTTCTGCCCTTGAGTTTGGTTTCTTTTTCATGTACTCTGTGTGTATGGAACAAGAGCTCTAAGAATAAAGGGAGTGTCTCCCCTCTGAAACCTGCAGGAGCAGCGTCCCTGCCCTGAGTCCCAACCAAGAGGCAGAATCTGCCCCTGTGCCTGATCTCCTGGGAAGCATCTTGTCTGGACAGAGCATCCTCATGATGAGCAGTTCTGATGTGGTCATCAACAGAGATGGTTCACTGACAGCCAAGAAGGCAGGTGAGGACTACTGCAATTAACCTCTTTGTTTTGTAGCTAGTGTCAGCACTGGTGTGGCCAGCAAGACCAGGGAAGCGGTTGTCCTTCTGTTCTGGGTGCTGGTGATGCCACACCTTGAATCCTGGGATCACTTTTGGGCTCCTCACTGCCAGAAGAACATTGAGGGACTGGAGGGGGTCCAGAGAAGGGCAACGGTGCTGGGGAAGGGGCTGGAGTACCAGTACTGCGAAGAGCAGCTGAGGGAACTGGGGGATTGAAATGAAGAAAAGGAGGCTCAGGGGAGACTTTACTCTCCACAGCTCCCTGAAATTCAGGAGGTTGGAGTGAAGTAGAGGGTCAGTCTCTTCTCTCAAAGAACAACCAACAGGATGAGAGAAAATGGCCTCAAGTTGCCCCGGGGAAGGTCGAGGGTAGCCCTGAGGAACAATTTCTACCCCACAAGGGTTGCCCAGGCTGCCCAGAGCAGTGGGGAGTCCCCATGTCTGTAGGGGTTGCAAAGCTGTGGAGATGTGGGTGAGGGACAGGGTTTAGTGTGGACCTGGCAGTACAGGGTTGGACTTGATTTGCTTAAAGATCTTTTCCAACTGAAATGATTCTTGATTGTGTTTCATCCACACTTGCCCTGGTCCTACAGGCTGCAGAGCTTCAAACACAGGATTGCTCTTTCAGAGCAGGTGAATCTGGAGGATAAATTCAGTTGTTACCAACAGTCATGCATCCAGTAAGAGTCTTTCATGTGCTCTGAATTTCACTTGTCTCTAATTGCAGAGCTGAGATGTTGCTGGAGAATTTGGGGTTTATTAGATAGCATTCTTCTTTCAACAGTTCTGCACTGTAGCTTTTTCTGTAACAAACAGAGAGTTGGATGGAGCAGAGATCCATCAGTAACTCAGTTCTTCTGGCACTGGTCATGCACCACTGCTGTGCCTGTGAACTGTACTGCAGGTGGAAGATCAGAGCTGGGCACCTTGAGAAGAAACTTGCAGAAGCAGAGGTCTGAAGTATCTGCTAGTGTCTCTAGCTGTGTAACATCCTTGGCTGGGTGGTGCTTGGAAAGATTCTCTTCAAATTGCAGCTAAGAACTTTATTCTTTAAATACAAGCATCCCCTGCCATAGTAGTTGTTATCAGTCATGACTGCAGGATAATAAACACTAGTGTGGGCAGACCTACAGGAGAGGGGAACTTATTTTCTGAGCATTGGTGTTTAGTTAAGAGATGCAGCTGTCTGGTGTTAAATCTTGAGCATCTGACCTGAAGAGCTGTTGGGCTGCCTTCTGTGTGTCTGCTCACTGCTGCTTCTTGTGTTGGGTGGAAACACCCAGACAGGCACTGAAAAGCTTACTGGTTTGTTGTGTACCACAGCTCCTCTTCACAGAAAATCAGCTAGTGACTTGAGAGCAGATGATGGTTCAGGACTTACCCCCCAGCCCAGCACAGTGCACTCAGGGACCACAGCAAGCAGCTCCACAGCTGGACCTTCAGTTTCCTTGGGGCTGACCGCTCACACCAGACCTTCCTCCTCAAGCTTCTTTTCATCACCTTCACCCTCGCTGAGCAGGACTGAGCCCGCAGCAAATCCTGCTCAGGCTACTATGGAAAAGGCGACTGTAAAATCAGAATATTCAGTGACCCCCATGTCTGTCCAGAGTCAGAATGCAGCTGCTCTCAGCAGTCAGGGCTCCAAGTTCAGTAGGATGCCCTTATTTAATAGAAACTCTAAAAACTTTGCACCCACTGACTCTGCTTCAAAGCCTCTGAACTGTGACTTGAATTCTGGCTCCAAAGCTGTATCTCTGAGGCAGCCGTTGAAGCCACCTCCCAAGAGGATTGACATCTTTGAACTTCCGAGGATACCAAAGATTAAAAAGGAAACAAGCAGCAAGCAGTTGGGGTCGGAACCTGCAGGAAGCCAAAGCTGTGACATCCCCAGCTCCTGTATAACCCAGCTGACAGGCAAGGAGAGCACTGGTCAGCCAGGAAAAGGGAGCAAGGCAGAAGGACAGAAGTCGAGTGCCAGGGAGTCTCAGCCACAAGCGCATACAAGCGGGGTGTCCTTCTCGACTGGGATAGGCGCATACAGCAGCTCATCACTCTTGGGCACTTCGAGGAGCAAAGGGCCAAACTCTTTCGAGAGTTTTAAAATCAATATCCCTGGCAATGCAGGGCACCCCAGCAGACTGGCCAGTCCGGGGTTTTGTAACACCTTCCGCCCTGTGGACGACAAAGAGCAACAGAAAGAGACTCCTTCGTCTCTTTTCTCAGTGAAGAAGAAACAGGTCAAAAGTGAGATCTACGATCCCTTTGAGCCCACGGGATCAGACTCAAGTTCAGTGAGCAGCAGCCCTGAACGGCTTGGCTCAGGCATTCCACTGACAAATATCACCAGGACTATCTCCATTGAAAATCCGAAAGTTCAAACGTTTCAAACTGTCCGTCGCTTCACCCCTTTCATGATGGAAAATGTTTTTGGGTCTGAGGGTGACTCTGATGTACCTTCTGGTAAGGCTGAGTCTCAAGACAGCGTGCCGGTGAAAAGCAGGATTGTGCAACAGATCTCCGACACAGAGGAACGAGACAGTATGGATGACGAAGAATTCCTCAGTGATCCTTGCACCTCGTCTGCTCTTAAGCAGATTTCTAAAGCGGAGTCCTTCAAGGAGGAAAGCAGAGAGGGGCCTAACATTTTCTTTAATGCTGAAGAATTGCTTAGACCTAACATTAACGTGAAACTAGAGCCAGATAGTCCTTTAAAGAGTGATGGACAGCAGGAAGTCCCAAAGGTAGATCAAACCGAGAAGCAGTCACGGTCCAGATCCCGTTCGAACTCCAGTTCCCACAGCAAGAAGTTGAAGAGGAAAAAGACACTGGTCAAAGAGCATAAGAGATCTCGATCAGGGTCCAGGGACCGAACCTCCAGATCCGCCTCCTGGTCAGGTGGGGAAGAGCATAACAAAACACACACCACCAAACGAAGCAGAAGGTCCTCCACAGACCGCTCCAGCAGTCATGAGCGATCCAAAAAGAAAAAAGTGAAGGACAAAACCAAGGATAAAAAGGCAAAAACATCTTGGACTAGGGAGAAAAAGAGATCGAGGTCATGTTCAGGTAGTCCTGGGAGTCCTTCCAACTTCCATGAGAACAAGAAAAAGAAAAGACGGTCTGGATCGAGATCCAGACGGAGGGAACACTCCCGATCCAACAGTGCTGAGAGGACTAAAAGGCGAAAACACAGGAGAGAGAAGAGCTATGAGAAGCATGAGAAAGACAGCAGCTTGAGGTCAAGGGACAGAAAGAGATCAAGATCCAGGTCTTGGGAGAGGAGGAAGTGGAGGTCTCGGTCTCGGTCCACATCTCGATCTCGGGAGCACAAAAGCAGCAAAGCAAAGGAGAAGAGACCACGCTCGAGGTCTCATTCCAAAGAAAGAAAACACAAATCAAAGGAGACCTCGCTTACCCTGCCTGAAAAGGATCAAAAGCCTTCATCTGAAAATGTGTCCAAGTGTGTGGAGCAGCCCCATTCCTTCAAACAGGAGCCAAAGGAGGAGCTGGCACTGCAAGAGCTTTCCGTAACCATCCAACCCAATGTCAAACTTGAGGAGACACATGCCAAGGGCCCAGTTCAAGTACGAGAGGCCCGAGGGACTGTAAAAGTAGAGCCTGTCTGTCAGGAAGTGACCAGTGACACCTCATTCCCTATGCCAGGGATCACAAGCCTTTGTGTTCCCACTGGCCACACGGATCCCCTTGCTGAGACTGATCTCATGAGTAGCAGCGGTCTGGCCACACTTGGCAGCTGTAGCAATACCAACCTGGAGATTACGGTTAAAATAGAGAACACCACACTGGGTCCAGCTCTGGTGGAAGCAGCTTCCAAGAAGGAGGTTTTCATGCACATCCCAACTGAGGCCGCTCCACTTCAGAGCTCGTCCAAAGGCAGAGTAGCAGAGAGTGTGCGGGAGGTTAAAGCTGAGTCCCTTGTGTCAGACGAGACAGCCAGTGAGGTCCCTAAGCCTGAACTGGAGCTGATGCCTCAGGGGCCTGCACTGAAATCAAAAGCACCAGTGAAAAGAGTTACCTGGAATCTTCAAGAGGAAGAAAGTGGCACTTTGTCTGCTGCAAAAGCTCCAAGTAAGTCTTCGGTTTGGGAAACAGCACAGGGTAAGGCTTTGGGTCACAGTGCCTGCAAAATCTAGGTGGTTTTGCAGCTCTGTTGTCAGAGCTGGACAAGGTTCCTGAACCTAGGAGCTGGCATTTTGTGCTTGTTGCCGTCTCAGGGTGAGCTGTGCTCGTGAACTGGAGAGGACATGCTGTGAGCACAGTTCAGCTAGCCAGCAGCAGCATGTCCGGCTGTACAGCGTGGATTGCCACTCCATCTCTGAACTGGCAGCCCACGTTCTGCCCCTTCTGTGCTCAAATGCAGTGGTTTCTTTGCCTTCAGAGCTCATAAAGATATTTTGGAGGCTAAGAGCATGATAAATCTTTGTAACTTGCTGCTCTGGGCTTTGCAAAGCCAAAGCTACTTGAAATGTGTTGGCTCAGGCCCCTGCGCTGTGTGTGCTGACAGAACTGCTTGTGTGGTTCTCGCTGGTTGCTCTTGTGGAAAGCCAGTAAAAAGCAGTAAATAGATCAAGGGGCTGGTACATCCTCTACAGTCCGAAGCTTTTAAGTTGTTGGTGGTTGATTAAATAAAATCCTTTCCTGGCTTGTCCTTAGATTCTTTTAAAAGTTAAAATACAATTGGCTTTGAATTTTTGCCCCAGTAGGTTTATTCTGTTCTTTAACATTTGCTTTTGTTTCTTCTGGGGGAACACAGAGATGCCGTTTTACAAACTCCAGCAAGCAAAAGAAGGGGCCTGGAAAGCAGAGGACTTGAACCAAACACTAAATCAGGTGCAGTCCAATGAGCCTCCTCCAACCAATTATATGATTCCTGAGCCTATGTTTCCTGATCTAGATTCCTCTCAGGTTGGTTCCTATTCCAGACACCCAAGTGTCACGGAAGGCATCCCACCTCATCTGTGCCCTTGTTGTGCTGCATCTCCTCTCATGGCAGGGCTCTCCTGCCTGCCTGTGCGTGGGTACATTCCATACCACCCATACACCCCGGGTCCCTCAGCCAGTCTCTCGCCCTGCTGTGCCTTGGCAGTTGAAGCAGCACATTTTCTTTCCATTCTGCTCTGTACAGGCAGCCTCTGCTTTCAGCAGGAACTTATGGGGAGATGCTCCTGTTTGGGAAGCAGTGAGCTGCTCCCTGACTGGGATCAGGCTGTCAGGGTCAACCTGGTGGCACTGGTTTGTGCCCTCAATCTGTGCTGTGCACCAGTTGAGCAATGAGCAGGACTGGTGTCTGCTCTTTGGTGCACAGTGTCCCAGCTGAGGCCTGGTAGCCCCCTCTGATATGAAGTAGTAAGGACTTGCCTGTTTGAGAAGGTGCTCTGGAAAGCCTGGTCTGATGCTGTCTGGGAACAGGCTTTTCTGACAGGTGCCTATTTTGCAGGTGTACTGTCAGAATGTTCCTCTGACACCACCTTTGCCCTCCAGCCTGCCCCCCTACGCCCCGGTCAGCCAGCCCACCGTGCAGTTCATTATGCAGGGCAGTCTACCAGCGCTCAGCTGCCTGGCAGGGCAGAGCCTGACACCGGAGCCAGGCAGCCTGGCTACAGCATCAGAACCAGGAATCCAGGCTGCATCAGTGGGGAGCACAGAAGAAAAGATCAAAACGCCCAAACCTCCAGTGGATAAAACGAAAAACGAGGAGGTGAGTGGCAAATCGAGGTAATGAGCTGCTGGTTTGCATGTGACACCAGCTGGGCATGAAAGCTGGTTTGTTGGATCATCAGGAGGTTCTGCAGAGCAATCTGGACAGGCTGGATTGGCTAGTGGGTCAAGGCTCAGCAAGGCTGAGTGCTGGGTCCTGCGCTTGTGTGACAACAACCGAGGCTGGGGGAAGAGCGACTGGAAACAGCCTGGCGGAGTTGGTTGATGGTGGCTCGGTATGAGCTAGTGAGTGCCCAGGTGGCCAGGAAAGGCCATTGGCATCTTGGCCTGAGTCAGCACTGGTGTGACTGATACTGGTCCTGCCAGAAGGACACTGAAGGGCTGCAGGGGGTCCAGAGAAGGGCAGTGGTGCTGGGGAAGGGGCTGGAGCACCATTGCTATGAGAAGCAGCTGGGGGAGTTTAACTGGAGAGACAGAGGCTTAGGGGAGACCTTGCTCTCCACAGCTCCCTGAAATTCAAGAGGTTGGAGTGACGTGGGGGTCAATTTCTTCTCCCAAAGAACAATTGAGAGAATGAGAGGAAATTGCCTCAAATTGCCCCAGGGGAGGTTAAGGGTAGCCTTGAGGAACAATTTCTGCCCCACAAGGGTTGCCCAGGCCTGGCCCAGGCTGCCCAGAGCAGTGGGGAGTCTCCATTGTCTGTAGGGGTTGCAGGGCTGTGGAGATGTGGGGTGGGAACCTGGCAGTGCTTGGTTAGACTTGATGAGCTTAAAGGTCTTTTCCACCCCAAAATAATTCTGTGTTCATTAGAACTTATAAACTTTGACCGGGTTTAACTGTCCCAGCCCTGCAGTCACTGTTGAGTTGGGTGCTAACCCAGGAGCACAGACACTCCTTGCTTTGAATTCATTAGGGATTTACTCCCATGTCAGGATTCCACTGCTGCTTCGTTGCAATAGAGCAAGGAAGTATTAAAGCACCTAAAATACTCTGTTTGGACTGGACTTTGCAGAGCCAGAATGTCCAAATCTCTCTAAGCACCTGGTTGTCTACTTTGAACTGAGTCAGTCCCTGGGCAGCCTTGTGGGGGAGGTCAGATTGTATCTTGCTGCTCATCAGCCATGAAAAGCAGAGAGCTGTGGAGGTTTTGCAGTGCAGGTCCTTGCTGCTGTCATGTGGGCTGCTTCTAGAGATGCCCTGCCCCAAACAGTGGCTGCTGACACAGAAACTAAGCCTTCACTGCCAGATATTTTAATCTACACAAACCAAAGTGCCAGGCGCTTTGCCCACCCAGCCGCTGTTCGTGAGCAGCTGTTTGCATGAACTCACTTTGATGGGGTTTGGCCAGGTGTCACCTATCATCCTGCATTTACAGGCAGCACTGCTGTGTGCCAGATGTTTTTAGAACTGCCTGGAGCTTTGTATTTGCAACTGTTACTTGCTGTCTTTGGCATCTGATGCCAGTGGATGGAGGAATAGAGGGGTGGGTGCATGGGTGTTTACTTGAAGCTGTTGGAAGGTGGGGAGGAGACCAGAATGAAGTGGGTGTTGTAGTTACTTGCTTCTAAAACAGTCTGAGATGCAGAACAGACATTACAGTAAGGGACACTCTGGTGAGGCGAGTGCTCCCTTGGCTCCGTGAAACTGTGGCACTCTCATTTCCGTCAGTAGAGTGGTTCTATGAAAAATCGATTCTGAAACCTTTTGTGAGAGAGTGCAGGATAACCAACTTCTCTCTGCTCTGCAGTACATGAAGAAGCTCCACATGCAGGAGAGGGCTGTGGAAGAAGTGAAACTGGCTATTAAACCCTTCTACCAGAAGAGGGAGATCACGAAGGAGGAGTACAAGAGCATTCTGCGGAAAGCTGTGCAGAAGGTAGGAGATGGGGAGGAGGAGGGGCTGGCACTCTGGATGGGGCTCACCAGCTCCACCAGTTATCTGCAGATCTCTAGACTCACAGTATGTGGTCTGACCGTGAAGCTTTAAGCTGGGCTGAGCAGTGCCGTGGGCCTTTGAGCCAGTGTTTCCAGTGGTGCAGACCAGTGGCCAAGCTGCCCAAGCTGAAGTATCACAGAGCTTCCTTGGGTGACAGCAGTCATGTCCCCCTCTATAAGAACTTTGTCCAGAAGAGCTGAGCTGGCTGAGGAAATACTTGGTTTGTTAATTCCTCAAGCATCTTTGAGGAATTGACGGCCCTGAACTTTGGAGGAGGGCCGTGCATGTGGACTTTTGTCTCTGCTCATGGTGCTGGAAGCCCTGATCAGCAGAAGAACGCTGTGCTGTGGGAGCAGCTAATGCTCTTGTGGGCAAGGTCCACAGACTGACAGCCTAGAGAACCACGTTCTCTCCCTACTCCACATTCTTGCTGGCACTGAGAGATTCCATCATAAATTAGAATTCCTGAGATAGTGGCTGCAGCTTCACATCTTCTGCGTGATGCACATGGATCTCATGTGTGGTCTGTAAGACAGCTAAGCAACACTAGTTGCTGCTGAAGTCACCGGGAACTCTGATAAGGTTCTCTGCAGGGCCCTTTCTCTTTTCTGTCAGAGAACAGACCCTCAACACTGTCAGAGTCCTTTAATCTGAGTGTCAAAACCCTCACAAAAGGGAGAATTTACCCTTATGGGTTACAGTGTGGCACAGAAAGTTGGCTGGCTGGGAAAGCCTGCAATAGGAAGGAGTAACCCAGGTCTCACAGGTGTTCGTGCCCTCAGGTGATGCTCAGTAGAAAAGTCCTGAGCTGCTTCGAGAGTGTTTGTGGTAAAATCTTACTCCTGTCCTTGAGGAATTTCCCACTCTGTGTCCCCTGCCATAAGGCTGAGCTGGGTTTCCCTGGTCAAAGACTGTTCATGACCTTTTCCAACCCCTTGTAGATCTGCCACAGTAAAAGTGGAGAGATCAACCCTGTGAAGGTGGCGAATCTGGTGAAGGCATATGTGGAAAAATACAAACACATGAGGAAACACAAGAAATCCGATGGTGAAGACACACATGAGGTGGAAAACTGAGAGCAGCCTGCATGACTGGGGCTGAACTCATCCCAGTGGTAAGCATTGGACCACAGGGAGTCACCGACCAGCAGTTGCATCTCATTGAAAATAAAGTTTAGAACGGGACTGACCTGCGGGACTTTGTTTTGAATTGTTTCCGTGTGGGAATGAACTTGGGGGGAGGGTTGGTTTGGGTTTGGACTTAATTTTTTCTGATGCCCTACAGCAGTAGAACTAAACAACAGCTGCCTCAGCCCAGCAGAATCATGGCAAGGGAGGTGTGGCAGTGCTTCCTGTTTGGGACTCTTCGGGATTGCTGCAGTTTTCAGGGTTCCCTTCATCACAGTGTCGGGACTGTGTGCTCATCTTGCTGAAGAGTTTGGAACTGGCCACCACTTTCATCAGACCCTACATTGCTGTTCTCTGGTCTTTGTTTGTTGCTGTACGGATCATCTTGAGAAACTCGGGGTTTGATCCTTGAACTGTTGTTATTTTTAGCCTGTTGGCTGGCGAGCAGAGCTTTCCCTCGCTCTGTCCTTTGGGGATTGTGGAAAGAAGCGGGACTTTCCGGACGGACTGTGTTGACGCTGCTCAGGCTGCGGTGGTGATTTGCGTTCCGTTGGTAATACCTTGTTAGTGACCAGTTCCTTGGCGGGGGCAGGTGGGGGGCAACTGTTGCACTTGTGTAAATAATGCACTGATGGCTGGGGCTGTCTTTCAGGAGGAAGAACACAAAGCGAAGAGCGGATGTCGTGACTTTTCAGTAACAAGCTGGAGGGGGTGAGGTTGACCCGATGTACAAAGCAGAAATGTTGACAGAATTTATAAAGTTATTTTGATTGGTTTTAGTCCTAGAGCCAGTGTCATTTGTTTGTCTGGCAGCTGCCCCTTGCCCTAGCTGTCCTGTCTGACCCTGCACCCTGGACTCTCACCAGAGACTGGTGTCCTAGCAGGAAGGCGGTTGGAACTGGGGGAGTAATTGTTTGTCTTCTGCTGTAGTAGGGCTGGTTTTCCAAAGGAGAGGTGATTGAGTGCAGCAAGTGTGAAAGAGTCCAGCACCCACTTCCTCTTTAAAAACACCCCTTGTCTGCCTGTACTGCAGAGCAGCTGCTCTTCTCAGTGGTCACCTGAAATAGAGGCAAAAATGCATCCAGCACCCTTGAGCCTGACAGATACCACCCCACCCCCACTTCATCAATCTCTGGCATGAGGAAAACATTTAACAGGGAAGCTGAAGAGAAAACCAGCAAGTTATGGCCTAGAAACTGACTTTCCCTTGCTCAGGGCCTATTGGAATTGACCTGCCTGGTTGTTGTTTGCTGCCTTGTATGAGGGATTAGTAATTTGGGGGTTCTTTGAAGATTTCAGAACAAAGTTCAGATTCTAAACGAATCCCAGCCTGGTGGAAGGGTTGGAAGAGTGAGGGGAAAAATACAATGCACTCTACACGAATCAATGTGAATCAAGCAGAAACTGTTTATTATTTCTCAAGCTTTCCCTTATATACAATCTCTTTCCCTATCTTGCAAGCTATAATAAGTAGTGCTGTCTTGCTCACGAGACAATCACACCCTTTAGCTTGCTTTCCAATTAGTTCTTCCTCTGGTCTGGTTGGCAAGCAGGCAGTGTTTTCCCCTCTTCTGCACCCAGGTGCCCCATCCTGGTCTCTTCTGGCCTTCTCAGTTATCTCGTCTCCATGGCACCTGATTCTTCTCCACCAGGTAGCAGCATTCCTTAGCTATGATGTCTTAGGCCTGGAGTAGTGTCCACTGTTTTATGCTACCACAATTACCCCTTTTTTATTAATAACAAATGCAGCTTTCACAGACCTGTCAGTGAAATGCTGAACACGTTGCATAAAACCTGACAACAGTGCATATGCCCACACAAGCCAATCCTACTTTAATTCTGGATTTTATCCATTCCATTAACCTTCAGCCATTTGGCAATTTATTTAACAATTTTCCATCATCAATTTTTAGTGAACTCCTTTTTTTATAGGTTCTCTTGCCTACACGAGCAAATTTCTATGTGTTATTATTGGTTAGTAGTTGTTGGTGGTTTAGTGAACTATTAGTGAAAAGACAACATTTTGTCAGGCTCTCTTTCTTTGGTGCCTCAGTTTACTTCAAAGGCACAACTATAGATTTTCAAGTTCAGAGGTTGCATTTCAAATTCAGAGCTGATACTCCTATTTTTCCCCCTTTTTTATTTTTTCTACAATGAAGGCAGTGTTTGCTGTGCTGCTGGGATGCCATGACATAGTGGCTATGACTGAAACTTGGTGGGATGATTCCCACGACTGGAATGTAGGGATAGTTGGGTACAAGCTCTTTAGGAAGGATTGGGTGGGGAAGGAGAGGAGACGGCCTTGCCATCTATATCAGTGACCAGCTGGTGTCAATGGAGCTCCACCTGGGGAAGGATGATGAGCTGGTTGAGAGTGTCTGGGTTAAAATGAAAGGGAGGACAGGGGAGGGAGATGTTACTGTAGGGGTCTGCTACAGGACACCTGACCAGCAGAACCAAGCAATGGAGGCCCTTCACAGGCAAACAGTAGCGGCTTCCAGGTCACAGGCCCTGGTCCTCATGGGGGATTATAACCACCCTGACATCTGCTGGAGGGACAACACAGCAAGGCAACAGCAATCCAGGATGTTCTTGGATTGTATTGATGACAACTTCCTCCTCCAAATGGTGGAGGAACCAACAAGAAAAGGTGCTATGCTGGACCTTGTTCTCACCAA
>JAOXOE010000441.1:11535800-11547361 GCA_028565055.1 Phoeniculus purpureus | reverse complement strand
AACCCCCCCGCCCCCACCATCTCCCTTGCTCTCCAGAGGTCTCCAAGATACTAAGGGTCCTCCACTCTTTGGGCTCCCAGACCCACTGAACAACAAATATCTCCCTACTCGGAACACCCAGACCGTGATCTCCACCATCCCCTAAGGGTCTCCCTCCCCAGATCTCACTCAGTTCTCTGAGATCCCCTCCTTTGCTTGGGCTCCCAGTGCTCCACCACCTCTAGGCCCCAAAAAATGTCCCCTTCCCCGAGTGCCAGCCTCAGCACCTGGACCAGGACAAGCTTGGACTCCTTGGGCTTGGCCCGGGAGAAGCACTGCCCGAAGCACAGGTAGATGGTGAAGTCAGGGGAGTGCTGCCGCTTCCTGTTGCGGAAGTCCCTCAGCTCTGCAAGAGGAGACAGAGGGTGGCTCTGGGGTGAGACAAGTAGGCTGGCAGGGTCAGCTGGCATGGAAGCAGAATAAAGCAGGGTCAGGGTGTGGGGATGGCCTTGCCCACCTGTGCAGAACTCCTTGAAGTCAAAGATGAGAGTTTCCTGGTTCCGGCAGAGCAAGTTAGTTGGGGGCTCCTCAGAGCCCTCGAGCTGCTTGGACAGCGCCCAGAACACTCTGCTCTTCTTCAGGCGGGTGGCAAAGAGCTTGTGGCCTCGTTTCTCCAGCTGCAGCCCCACACCAGCCAGCAGCTGCTCGGTGAACTGCCGCTGCTTGTTGTCACTCAGTGACAAGGGGCTGGGGAACTCGACGAGCTGGCCAGGACGCAGGGCCAGCGTAGGGTCAAAGGGCTGGAAGGCCAGTAGGCAGCAACTGCTGCCCACCACCTCCTCCCTCTGCAGCTTCCCCCGGTAGTAGATGTTGATCTCCAGGGTGGGGTCGATGCCATCTGCAGTAGGCAGCCATCAGCAGCCATGTCCCACCCAGACCTCGCCAGTCACTCGTGACCAGCGATCATCACACAGAACCTTTCATTACAATTAATTGGAACAGTAATTTATAGCTGTTAATGGTTAGCCCTCACCTGAGACATCCTCTGGTGGTGGCCCAGGGCTGGGGGCCGGGGCAAGCAGGAGGATTTCCTCTGGGGGCTGCACAGGCACCACAGGAACCTCTAGAGCAGCCCCTGCCCCAGAGCACCCCCCTGTCTGTCCCACCAGCATAGGGTCTGGGGGGCTGTAGGTGCCCATGGGAGGCTGCTCTGGCACCCACTGTGGAAACACCAATGGAGGGAGACAGCTCTGACTAGGGTCTGGGTGATGCTGGAGCAGGGGGTCCTGATTGGGGGTGTCTCCTGCAGAGAGAGACCACGAGCAGGAAGGGGTTGGAGTCACCTCTCCATTAGGGTTGACCACCACACACTCCATGAGCAGGAACGGTCTCACCTCCAGGTGCCCAGGATGGGTCATGGGGTTCAACGTTGCTGGGGGAGATGCCACACTGCTGCAGCACCAACAGCAGCATCTCCAGGTCCTCCAGTGTTGAGGCACAGCTGGGGTTGGCACTGCCTGGGGGAGCACAGCAGGTGGGATGTCACAAAACCCCAGAACCAGCCCTGGCTGAGCCTCCTAGGGTAGCCCCCTAAAAAAATAAGGAGTGGGGGGACCAGCACCTACCTGGGGGAGCAATTTCTGAGGCTACACCTTGGGGACTGAGCTCCAGCTACAAAGGGAAGGGCATTTGGTCTTACTGCTGGGCATGGGGACACCCAGCCTCTCCTGGCCCTGCTGGGCTCCAGCTCCAGAGCACCCCAAGGATATGGGGGTGGAGTGCTCGAGCAGTGGCTGTGGGACCCCCCTCAGCCTAGTACCTGTGGCTGTTGGTGCAGCAGCTGCTGATCCAAGCCATGGTCAGGGCTGCTAAAATCCCCCTCCTCACTGTGCCTGAGGGCAGCTAGAAGGAGAAAGGCATGAGTGGGGCACCCTGCAGACATCCACCCTGCCCTCCCACAGCCCCCCTCGGGGTGCCCTCACCCTGAGTCACACGGAAGACCTTGTGTGGGTCATCACTGCATTTGGAGTTGTCCTCCAGCAGTTCAAACATCTGGGTGCTCCTCAGGGCGCAGCGGAAGTTGGTCTTCCACTTGGTTGCATCCTCAGGGCTCCCCGAATAGCGACCACTGGCCTTTGCCCAGGCCTGGGGGTACAGGGGGGTAAGCGCATCTCCACACACCAGGGGTTCCAGTGCTGATGCTCTTCCCTCACCTCTCCGGTTCCCACACCCTGAAGACCTCAAGGATGCTGCTGGTGAACCCCCATCCCACTCACTCTGAACACCTCAGGGAAGCTGCTGGTGACTCCCCCATTCCACCTACCTCAAAGACTCCAAGTTCACCCTTTCCTTCAAAGGGAAAGGTCTTCCCCTTTAAGTCAGAGCCCCCACCAGAGACCCTCCATATGCATCACCCCTACACCTTGAAGACTTTCATGTCACTGCTGGTGACCCCCCACCTCGAAGATCCCAAGCTCACTTGCTGGTGGCCCCCATGTGCATGACCCCCGCACCTTGAAGATCTCCACGTCGCTGCTGGTGACATCTCTCCTGGCGATGTGTTTCCAGGGCACTCGGAAGGCGCCGCGCTCGGGGCCGGTCCAGCACAGCCCCCGGTAGATCCCGCTGCTGACGGCGTCCAGCAGCCACGGCCCGAAGCGCAGCTTCTGCGCCTCCCTGGGAGACAGGGGTCGTCACCGCGGGGCGAGGGGTGAAGCCTGGGGAGGGCTGTGAAGTTGGGGGGTGCCGCTCACCCGTCGCTCTGCCGCGCAGCCATGGTGCCGCCGTCACTCGCAGGTGCCGTCCGCCCCGGCCCTTTAACTGCTCGGGCGCCCGATTCCTGAAAATCACGTGACCGCCCGAAAGTGAAAGCGGCCCCGGCGGACACGCCCTCCCCGGGAGCCTCGGCGGGGGTCCCAGCGCTCAGAGAATGGGGCACCCATCCCCCGGGGGCTGCTCTGGCTCCAGCAGGCCCTATCCTCTACCCGAGGGGCTACCGGCTCCGACAGGACCCCCTCCGCAGTTTATGGTGACGGAGTTAGCCATGGCGCTGCCCACCCCTGCAGCGGGGGGCGGACACGGGCCCCTCGGGTCCTGCCCCGAACCGCCCTCGACACCCGAGGGGCTGGAGTAGCTCCGCAAGCGCCGGCGCCGGCTCCCCACAGTAACCCAGGGACGGGACGGGGGTAGCAGGGAGTCCCCGCAACGCTCGGGCTCGGCCCACAAAGACCCCCTCCAACCTGATCAGGGACTTTCCAGGGCTTTTCCTGGCACTGCCCTGGCACATTCAGCCTTGGCTCACTCAGTCCTGGCACTGCCTGGCTCACTCAGGCCTTGTTCACTCTGCCCTGGCACTGCCTTGACACACTCAGCTCTGGTACTACTCTGGCATCATCCTGGCACTGCCCAGGCACTGTCCGCTCCAGCACACACAGCTCTGCCACTGCCCTGGGACTGCCCAGGCAAACTCAGGTCTGGTACGCTCAACTTTGACACAAGCCTGAGAGCTAGCTCACTCAGACCTGGTTCACTATGCCCTGCCACTACCCTGGCAATGCCCTGGCACTGTCCTGGTACTGCCCTGGCTCACTCAGCTCTGCACTACCCTGGCACTGCCCTGGTACTGCCCACACACACTCAGCCCAAGCACACTCAGCCTTGGCTGTCCCAGCCCCGGCACTGCCCTAGCTCACTCAGCTCTGGCACACTCAGCTCTGATACTGCCCTGGCACTACCCAGGCACACTCAGATGTGGCACTGCCCTGGCACTGCCCAGGCACACTCAGCTCTGGTACACTCAGCCCTGGCACGCTCAGGGCTCACCCACTCAGCTATAGCATTGCCCCAGCACACTCAGGGCTCACATACTCAGCTGTGGCACTGCCCTGGCACACTCAGGGCTCAGCCCCAGGCTGGAAACTCCCCTGCCCTTTGTGTTGTTTGCTGTGATACTTCCCTCTGCTGTCTGCCCCAGTCCTGTGCCAAGGGTGGGTGTTGGATCCGGTTTGCCTGGCACTCCCTTTTCCCAGAATGGTGAGGTGCCTATGGGAGCCTGGCACTGGCTCTGGGGTGGGACAGCTACACAAGGGTTGTTCAAGCAGCCAACACTCTCAGCCAGGAAGGTTCAGGAGCTGCCCTGTGCAGTTTAGGATGCCCGGCTGGTGGCCCTGCAGGTTTAGGCGCAAAAAGAGAAAATCAAGAGGAAAATCCTCATCAGCCCTCCCACCTCCCCCTACCTGTGTCCAGGCCAGCATCCCCATGGGGAGTTCCCATCAGCAGTAGGTCTGCTGGTGGGCTGAGCAGGGTCTAAGGGGAGCAGGTCCCTCCACTCTAGAAAGGGGAAATGGTGCCTGGCTGGCGCTGCAGCTGGCTTCCAGGAAAGCAGGTCTGGGAGGCAGCTGGAGAAGGGTCACCTCACACCTCAGCTGACCCCAAGCAGGTTGTGTGGGCTTTTGATTAAAACTAGAATGGAAGGAGGGAAGAGCCACGATATGAGGCCCTCATGGGTCTTCCCTGAGTTCTGTGGGGATTGATAAACCAACCCCAAACCCTCAGGGCTTGCAGGAAACTGATGAGTACCCCAGCACAGAACTGACACGGCTGACCCATGGGGCTTCCTGCTCCTCCACTTCCTGCTTTTGAGGAAATTTCCCCCTTTTTGCACGAAGCTCTCCCAGTTGCTCTCTGGGACTCCTGCAGGGTTTCCCAGGACACTGCCCTTGCTTTTCCACACTTCCCCACTCCCTCCTTCCCCAGCAAGCTCTCCCAATACTTTCCAGGACATTTCCCTGTTGCTTTGCAGGATGTTTCCCTCCTGCTGTTTTCCTAGAAGATCTTCCTTTGCTTCCTGGGAAACTTCCTTGTTGCCTTCTCAAGGCCTCCACTGCTTTCCAGGAATCTCTGCTCAGCTCTGAGGACTTTTCCTTCAGGAAAGGTTTCTGCTGGGGACCCTCCCCACAAATCACAAAGCAGGAGGAATGGAGCACCTCCGCAACGGCAGGAAAACAAGAACCGTTCTGGTTTAATCCATTCAAGGGAATTCCAGAGCCATGGCAGCACACACACGGAGCACCCCTGCCAGTCCCAGAAACACGCAGAGGGTGGCAGGAAAGTGCGGGGAAAAGGGGTAAAACAAAGAAAAGGATTCACACAGCCAAGAGACGGCAACAAATCAGCCACAGAACAACTTGTCCAAAGAGAAAAGAGACTCAGCCAAAACCCAAGGATGCAGAAACACAGGCGGGTTCCCATCAGACAGGAATAGCAGGGAGTTTTGCTCTGGTTTTAGATTAAGTTAAATACCTGTTGGAAACACAAAGCACCAAGCGGGTGCCTGGAAGCCAAAAGGAATGAGAAGTGAACTGGAAACTCGGCCGGTTTTAATCCACACGGCAAATGGAATAAATAACGGAGGACATCACACTGGGCCGCCTGATCTCACGCTTAAGACTATTTAACCAGAATTAAGGACAGGGCCCAGAAGACCTGAGCCCTGCTAAGGGGCAGCGGTGGCTGGGGCAGTGTCACTGCGTGGGGGTGCGGCTCTGCTCCCCTCTCCAGCACATCCCTAGAGGTTTTACAACGCGGAGGACTCGTCCCCATAGCCACGAACCCAACACCCAGGTCATTGTTGAGGCTGAGGTGTCTGGGGCCAGGCTGGGAAGAGAATCACTGGGATCATCTACCCCTGTAGCCACCAGCTAATCGGCCCCATGGTGGGCAGGGTGAAGGAATGTAAGTGGCTTCTTGTCTGCTTTTCCCTCCCCACAATCCCTATATTAAAAAAATAAACAAAAAAACTCACAACAAAAATAACTTGATCCCAAGGTCCTCTCCATGCCCTGCCCGTGGCCAGCCACTCATGATCCCTCAGACATGTTCCCTGCAGAGCAGACATTGCCTGTGATCCCAGTCAGGAGGGACATCCCTTTGCTTTAAAATAATCACCAAAAAAAAAAAAATCAGGAATGGTCCCTTCCTCTGATCACCGAGAAGTTCATCTAAGTCCAACTCGTGTTTGAGGAAGGGCAAAGGGAAGGGGGAACGTTTTCAGGGCAAGGAACTTCCAGCACCCCGCAGCCCTGCCTCTGGGATCGGCAGAGCTGAGGGGGGGCCGAGGGGCTGCAGCTGCCCGCCAGCTCCTCCTCTGGCAGCTCCAGGGCAGAGGGGGACTGGGGGTTCAAGGTGATTTTTTTCTCATCCTGAGGCTGGGAGGAGAGTGGTGGGTCCACAGGCCCAGTCTGTGCTTAGCGGTGTCCTCAGGGATGACAATTAAAATCCAACAGAGACCAAAGGGAAGGACAAAACCAAAGGAAACAACACATGGTCGGGCAGTGTCCGAGGACAGAGTGGGACGGGGCAGCTTCCAGTGTGAGCCGGAGCAAAGGGACCCTCTGCCTCCTGGCATTGGCTCGGCTGGAGTGTGGAGTCCCCTCAGCATCCCCACACGAACCCTTTGTGCTGTTGCTGTGACACCAGTTGATGGGATGAAGGGCACGGAGAGAACTGGGTGCTGTGGAGGGCAGGAGGGCACGTGCCAGGGCTAGGCCCGGTGCTTGGGGAGCATGTCCAGCAGGAACTCCGCAATGCCCAGGAAGTAGACAACTTGTGCAATGCCGAAGAGGGGCGCAATGACCAGGGCTCGGCAGTAGGCACCTTTCAGGAAGGCTGTGGGTCCCTCCTTCTGCCAGATCTTCCTGCAGAGAAATGGCACAGGAAGGTGAGTGACAGTGCCACCCCAGTGCTTCACCAACCTCTCCCCAAACAGGAACAGACCCAGTCACCTACTGAACTGCCCACCCACAGGCAGATACAGCCCAGGGGCACAGGAAACTTAGAGCAGAGAAGCTGCTGATTTGGTCTAACAGCTGCCTGTTGGGTTTGGGAGCTGCCTTCTGGGTATCTGGGAGCTGCTCCTCGGGTCTGGGAGCTGCTCCATGGGTCTGAGAACTGCCAGTTGGGTCTGGGAACTGCCCCAGCAGCAGAGCAGCACACAGGGTGCCTTACCTGGCACAGTCCATGATTCCTGAGTAGGTGTCCTCATTCACTCCCCTCTGCAAAGATTGCAGCCGTGTTTTGATCACTGGAGAGGAGAGAAGAGAGACACTGGTAAGCAGTGGGAAGGCAGGATGCTCCTTGCCCTCAGAGCAATGTCTCTGAAACACAGTCAGAATGAGATCGCCAGGAACACAGAGCATATTCATGGATCTACCAGCAATACCAGGGGACCCCAAAACCATTCTGTTACAAAAAAAAGAAACCTTTCCCAAAGCACACCCCTCTCCCCTCACTGTGAGCTGGTTTCCACGGCTAACTGGAGCTTTAAGGTGTTTTTCTGCACAGCAGGAACTGGTTTGGAACTGTTCAGCTCCTTCTGAACAAGTGTCTAACAAAGACAATGCTGCTCTCACATTCCCTCACTCCCTGAAGCGTGTGTGATGCTGGAGTGAGAGGACGTGCTTTATGGGGGCTTCCACAGCAGAGAAACCGAGGTGGTGTTTAAGGCTGTGGAGCAGGAGAAAAGGCCACAGCAGTGAGGCTCACACAGGTTGTTCAGGCCCATGTGCACAGACACAGTCTGTCCTATCACTCCACAGAAGGGTTCCCCAGGCCTGGCCCAGGCTAGCCAGGGTAGTGGGGGAGTCCCCATCCCTGGAGGGGTTGCAAAGCTGTGGAGATGTGGGATGAGGGACAGAGATTAGTGGGGACCTGGCAGTGATGGGTTGGACTTGAGCTCAAAGGGCTTTTCCAACCAAACTGATTCTGGATTCTGTGATTCTACTGCAGAGCTCTGTGGAAGCTGTGGCCAAAAGCAGGGCACAGCTGAAGGACCTCCTTGGTTACCCTCCTCCTCAAACCCACACACTGGCCTCTCACTCCCATCACTTGGTGCCAGGCCCTCAACACAGGCCACTCGAGACTCACCATCGCAAGGATTGACGGCCACGGCAGCTGTGCTGCCAGCCACACACCCCGAAAGGAAGGACACGTAGAATGGAGCTTTGACATTGGGGTCCTTCTGGCCCAGCTTGTTCAGGTTTGCAAACAGCGGGAAGTAAACGATGGAGAATGGGACATCCCTGCGGTGGGGAGGGAGGAGAAGAGAGGGTGGACAGAGTCAGAGCAGAACACCAATAAACCGAACATCCCAGGAAGGGCTGTGAGCACCACATGGGCAGCAAAGCCATGAGCACAACACAGACATCCCTGCTCTTGAGGTGAGACTTGAGATGCTGCTCAAACTGAGGCCACCAAGGCCCATGGGGACAGGTAGCCCTGTGGAGCCAACAGCCTTCCCCCCAGTCTCTCAACATTCAAATCGTTTCAGACTCAGGCTGACAGCTTGGTTTTTCTCACTCACAAGGACTTCTCCAAAGCAGCCCATGGGAAGGTAAAACCCTCTCACTGAGAGCAGCAGAATTAAATGTTCCAGGAACAGAGGCAGCCCCTCTCACTGCTCTGACCATCCCTTCTTTCATGCACAAAACCCCTGCGTGGAAAGCAGCCCAACCCAACCCCAGACGCCCTGAAGCCAACAGCCTCTTTGCAGACCCATCCCTTGGCTGGCTGTTGCTTTATCTTCCTGAGTGGGAGCACTGGTGTCCTACCTCATCAGCGTGGCCCCCAGACCCTTGTAGAGTCCTGCAATGCCTTTGCTCCGCAGCAGCTCCCGTGTTATCTGGGTAGCTGTAGTGTGTCTCTCCATCGCTGGCTCCGGTGCCGATGATGAGGACAGCTGGGCCTGCACTGCCATCAGCTTCTTCTGTGCCGCTGGGGAAAGCAAGACACTGGGCTGCAGGGTGCCAGCAGCTGCCTGGTGCTGCAGGACCAGGAGCAAGAGTAGGATCTCCAGGTGCCCCAAATGCTTTTGCTCCCAGTCTGTCCATTTCCCTCAGCCTGAGACAGCCCAGCTTATCCCAGTCTCAGACATCATGCTCTCATACTGACTGGTTTTAGCTATGCAGGAGCCTTGGTGGCTCTCTAGTGGTGGGACAAGGAGGAATGATTTACAGCTAAAGGAGAGGCAATTTGGTTGGATCTTGGGGAAAAAAATCCCACCACATGAGGCTGCTGAGGCACTGGAACAGGCTGCCCAGGGAAGCTGTGGCTGCTCCATCCCTGGCAGTGTCCAAGGACAGGTTGGATGGGGCTCTGGACAATCTGGTCTGGTGAGAGGTGTTATTGCCCATGGCAAGGGGGTAGAACTGGATGGTCTCTGAGCTGCCTTCCAGCCCAAACCAACCTGTGATTTTATGTAAAGTTGCTATTCTGAGCAAGTATCTGCTTCCAGCACTTCCCCAAGCCCCTAGCAGGACAAACCAAAGACATTTGCAAATGAGAGGTTCAGCCCTTCTGCACTTTTCTTCCTTCCCGAGGAAGCAATCACAAGATCAGTGCATTGTTTAGGCTGGAAAAGACCGCTGAGATCATCGAGTCAAACCACGAACCAACTCAATGATTTACCCGGGGAGATCCTCAGCCACGTTTGCCAATACTCTCTGGTTCCTGCCAGCCTTCTGCAACTGGTGCACTTCTGCTCTTTGTCCTGCAGATGGAGAGCCCGGCAGCCTGTGGGCGCCCCCTGGCTCTTCTGTCCCACAGCAGCAGGACCTCTCCTGAACCCTCCAGCTATGGCTTAATTCCTTACAACATTTGCAAATACTGCTCACAAAGCGGATAAGGGCGGCATTAAAATCAGCCAGGAGACACATGGGCCCGTTTTCCAGGAACGGCCACAACTGGTGTCTGATGTTGCCCTGGGGGGCTCCTGGGCAATGAGGTCACAGCCTGGGCTGACCTGCACAGCACAGCAGGGTGATGGTACAGCTCTTGCCCCAGGGTCTCCACTAAAGACTCTGGTTCCTGTTCTCACCAGAAAACCCCCACGGGTTTTGGCCAAGGGGCTTGTATTCCCCTCATCTCTGCCTGCTCCTGCCCACAGCCCTGAGAGCCTGACACAAAGCTCTGCCACATCCATTGTGCCAGGAGGATTTTATTGGCTGTTTCATCAGCTGGACATCTGGACTCTTGTCAGGAGGGAAAAAGGAGTAAGTGGAGAGATAAGTCATTGGGGAGGGACATCCCTGTGAGCTGTGAGGGAGCTATGGGGGTGAGTGAGAGAAGACAGGCAGGGCAAAGCTGGACATGGGGGAAGCAGCACAGGAACAGCCCTGAAGATGCTAATCCCTCGTGGGTGCAGTCAGTACCAAGGTTTGGTCACACTGACCACCCTGTCCCTGGCTGTTTCATTTGACAGGACTGCTGCTTTAAGCCCCTAGAATCACCTCCCTTGGTGACCACAAGACTTTCTGCAAAGCCAGCTAGGCCCAGGCTTGGGGGGGAAGCAGCTGGCAAGAGGAGTAGAAGCTTCTGCTGCAGCCTGAAGAGAGCAGGGGGAAGGAAAAGGGGTTTCTCTGCTCATTTGCTCCTGCTCTGCCTTAAGAGTCCAGCCCCAGCCCTCTTCCTTCACCACCTACCAATTCGCCCGGCATCCTGCAGCTGGATTTTGAGCATCTCCATGGGAGTGGTGACAATCACCTGGCAGGTCCCTGCCCCGCAGCCCGCCAGCATCTCCCTCACCAGCGTCAGCTTCTTCCTGCCCAAAGAGATGAGAGAGTTGGTGGGAGCAGGGTAACACTGGGGCAAGGGAGTGCAGGGGCTCAGGGCACATTTCTGACCCTGGGGAGGGAGGAACCTACTAAGCCTGACAGCTCAGCACCATTCAGGGTTTGGCACCTCTGCTGGCATTGCCTGATCCAGAGGACCCCTTCAGAAAAACCTCTGAGCAACCCCAGGCAGGAGCACTAAGATCTCTCTATCCCCTGGGCAGGGCTGGGGCTCTCTCCTGGGCTGGTACTGCCCCTGGGCAGGGCTCAGCTCTCAGGAAGGCCAGCAGAGGAGAAGAGCATTAACAGGGATAAGCAGATTCTGCCATGTGAACACCATTAACAGCTCCACACAAACCAACAGACCACAGGCCAAGAAGCAAGTGGGAATAACACTGTGAGCTGCTGCCTTGGGAGTTCTCTGAGAGAAGTGAAATAAACGAACAGCCAGTAGGTGAGCTGGGGCAGCAACACCCCCGAGGTCAGGAGCTTTTTCACCTCACCAGCCTGAGAAAGTGGCCTTTGCACTGAACTGGTCCTGCCTGAGGAAAAAGGGCTGGGAGGGCTCCTCAGCCCCGTGGCTTTGGGCATCCTCTGCACTGGACATCAGCTCCTTCTGGAAGGAGAGAAAATTTAAAAAAATAAGTCTAAAACTCACAGAGCCACATGGAAACAGCCCTAAATGCAGGTGCTATTTTTACTCCCCCAGCCCTGCTCCTGCAGCAGTACCTCACCTTAACCTGCTCTGAGCATCATCTGCTGTGTCCTGAGTCCCCACATTAGGGCAGCCATGACCCCACTACAACCTGCCCTGCTCCTTCCAATGCCTTGGTGCTCCTTTGGAGCAGCCTGGGGAAAGGAGCTATCGTGGTTTGAAAATTAGTAGAATTTTCAGACTTACAGGTTTGTGCTTTTATGAAGAAAAGAAAACGTTCTGTGGCTTTAAGAGGACTTTCCTCCCCGGAACTGTCCCAGGGG
>JAOXOE010000441.1:11490740-11534321 GCA_028565055.1 Phoeniculus purpureus | reverse complement strand
AAGGGGAAAAAAGAGCCTGAGATAAGGGAATCTTCTGTCAGGAGGCTTAAAATTGGCCACATAGGGGTCCAACTCCCCTTACAAAACCTCATGGAAAACACAGGAAAGGAGTTTGAAAGGGGTTCATATCTGGATGACAAAGGGACACTGAAGCCCCACACACCTTGATCCCCAATGGTTTCAAAGCTGGCATGTGTCAGCTGACTTCCAAAGCCATAGCACCAGCAGGACACTGTTCGGGATCTAAGCAAGATGCTGTTAAATATAACGTGGGCACAACAGCCCCAAATCCTGTCCTGGCAGGAACCAGTCACTCTACATTTTTGTCTGATGTGCAGTTAACTGGTGACAAATGTGCAGCATCAGATGGGCAAGGGAGAAGCAGCCAGGGCTGAGAAATGAGGAAGTAAAAAAAGCAGGAGCGAGAAGTCTGTAGAGCATCAGTCTTATGTGAGGATCTCTCCAAGTATCAGAATACTGACGTCACTCGGGAGCAGAGTAAGATTTTTTTTTTAGGTGTCTGAAATATCGTGACTGTAGGAAGTGCCTGTGCTGGGGCAGGGACCAAACCAGCCATTCTGGAACAAGGATGACACCATTTCCAGAGACAGGAAATCTCTGACCTAAGGAAACATCCATCCAAAGCCCCTGGTTTCTGTTGGCTATCTAAGAGGCCACAGTCCTCACCTTCCTCAATCATCACATGACCTTTGCCTCTGGCCTCAACCCCTCAGAAAGCTCCTTAAGAACTTCAATCCAGAGAAAGTCACCTGCTGAGACGGGTAAAAGGAGAGTTCCCATCACAAGCTCCCTCTTACTTCTAGTGCAGCTCAAAAATGCCTCAGACAAGCGAACCACAGCCCTGAGGTGAGACAGATTCACCTCCAAGTACCATCACCAGACTGAAGGTTGCTCTGGCAGATGTTACCCCAGGTGTGGCACAACCTGCCTCTGGTTACAGAAGCTCTGTGCCCAGAGGAAGGTGACTGCCTGTACCCACTACCTTGGCCTTGCTCTAGCTAGAGATGTCATGTGTTTTGTTCCACTATGAGAGTCTGCAGGTCTGTGAAGGGAATGATGGACAAGGAACACATCTGGGCATGGAGAACACGGACACATCCTGAGTTTTGTCCCAAGATGAGCTTTGGAATGGAGACAAGGACAACACTCCTGCACTGGGTGTCTTCTGGGATGCAACTACCCATCACTAGGTTGACAGCTGAAGTGCCTTTGCTCTCTGCCTGACTTCCACATCTATGACTCCAACCCACTGTTACGCCTGGGTCTCTGCATGCTAAACAGAAGAGCTCCCCACCCTGAATAGTTAGTTATCCCTGAACAGGCACAGCAAGATTGTCAGCTCTTGTCTCTTTCTCCTGGGAAAGGCCTGGACTCCCCCTCCTGCTGGTCCCCGGGGGCTGGATGAGGGTTATTTCTGTTTCAGAAGAGTCTGGACAGGCTGCCTGGGCCTGTGAGGGTTCCTGTCCTGAGAGAGACCAAAGCACGGTGTGTGCCAGGTGACATGAGAGCTCCACACCAGCACTGCAGCACCTTACAGCTTAGCCACGAGCATTCTGCAGCTCAGGGATCAACCAGGCCATGTAGTAGCTACTGACACAGCTGTCACAGGTGAGGTGGTCCAAGTACTTCAGGAGGTCCTGAAAGAGGGGCAGGTGAAAGATGGAGTCCTGAGGAAACCTATCAGCTGGGAAGGCACCAGAGAACAAGCTCCAGTCTCCTCACCTCCATGGGAGAGAAGGGAAAGTGCTTTGCTTGTCTCAGGAGCAGTTGGATCTTCTCTGCACAAAGCAAAGCTGTAAGGCAGAAAGGAAGACCATTTGCTGACATCAGCACAGACACAACGCAGTGGGGCTAGTGCTCCCGGCAACCCAAGATGTTAAGTCAGCAGACCAGCAGCCTTTGCTCCAGAATAGCAAACAAACTGAAGGTCAAGATGAAGTAGGACAGGAGACAATATCACACCATCAGGAGGCCTGTGCAAGGACACTGGAGAGTTCTGGTGAGCAAGGAATCATGTTTGCAAGAAGCCATGACACACCTCTTGGTGCAGCCAGTGGTGAGTGTTCAACCAAGAAGTTCAACAATGAACAAATTCAAGCACTTGCAGGTATGTTACCCTTTAAGATTATGTTCCTAGCTCCATACCTATTGCTCCACACCCAAGTGCGTCACTTAGCCCTTGTGACTCCTCACATCCTGGACAACAAAGCTGCTGCTTATTCTAACAGCAACTGTGGGATTCTGGGTCACTCAATGCATCTAACTTCAGAAATTCAGAGGAAAAATTATTTCCCCCGTTTGCAGCAGCCTGAAGGTTGGAAGTTTCTGCTCTCTCTCATGTTTTGTCTTCTCCAGCCATGTGGCTCAGCCAGCAGAACCAGGACCTGCTGGAAGACTCTTCTGCAGTCACCTCTGGGAGCTGCAGATGCCCTCAGGCCAAAGTCATCCCAGGCCAATGTTTGACCCTCACTGCCCTTCTCAAGCAGGGTCATGCAGAGTCCTTCAGATTTTTCAGTCTCTTGGTTTTCCTCCACAGCCCAGCAAGGGGGTTTCTAGCCCTCACACCCAGGCTTCCCTTATTCCTAACTGACCAGGACAGTCTGGGAGGACCAATGCAGTTTCATTTCCTCCTGAAACAAGAAGCTCCAGCAGCAGGCTGTCAGAACAGAACAGAAACAGGCAAAGTGGCAGAAATCAAGTCACCCAGGCCGTGAGCACCAAAAGGAGGGGAAAAGCATTGCCTGGGCAGGAGGGCCCCCATTAGCTAGTCCCAGGGTGGAGAGAGCTGCAAGCACAGTCATCTCTACACTCAAGGATTTGGACACGTCCTGGTTTGTGCTTCCTATGTAGGTTTTGAGTGGAGTTGTGGTTGGCTAGCAGCTGTGTGTCCTGCTTTGCCCACAGGGAGGAGGCACCTGCATTCCAGCACTGCTAACTCTGCCCTGCCTTACAAAGATACCTGGGGAGGAGGGGACAGAAGCATCTATGGGGAGATACAAAGGTCTCCAAATTGCAAGGGAAATGTCCCAGTGAAGACAGCACTAAATTGTGTGGGTCCAGCTCCTCTTCTCTGCTCAGCTCATATCTTCTACACATTTTTAATTCATGTGGACCAGCCCCCAGGTGCAAACCAAACAGGTCATTCTACCCTGTCAGCATTCATCTGCAGGTCATTTATCTGCAGCATTACCAGTGTCTTCTGTCAGCTCAGAATCACCACCTCTTTAAAATGTCACCTTGGGCCACCCAGGGACAGAAGGGATGCTGAGTCTGGGGTCTACAGAACCAGACTGTGATTGCTTCAAGCCAGAAAGAGCAGAACTGCACCCAGTCGGATGCTGAGGACAAGGGTCCTCCCAGCAGCTGTTTGAACCATGAGCAGTGCCAGTGGGTTCCTCCAAGTATTTTGCCCACAAATGCTGGATCTGCTAACCTTGGCTTAGACCTGAGACTATTTTTAGAAGCTGGACTAAAAAGCAATGCAGCAGAGTGCTTTTCACCTCCCGTTTTAGACATAACAGCCTCGGTCCACATGTCAGCACGGGCTGAGCTGATCAAGGTCAACTTGTACTTCAGCCATCACATCACTCCACCACATCTCTGCCCTCAGGTCTCACCAGACCTGTTCCCCAAGACCTGGTGTCTTCTAAGCTGAACGCAGTGGCCTGCAGCTGCTACTCACCCATCTTTGGAGAGGTGATGCCGGAAGAAGTCATTGGCTGCCAGTTTGATGGCCTTCTCTGGGGTCACCAGGGTCAGGTTCACCGCCGCCCCTGGGCCAGGAAAAGAGGAAAAGGCCATTGGAGAGGAAGAATAAAGAACTGTGAACTGCATGGCTCAGTGACATGTTGTTACTCCTGCTCACACCCCGATGCTGATGGAGGAGAGCTCCCTGAGTACCAAAGGGGTTTAGAAACATGAACCACTGCTGGAAATCAATAGGATTGCTGCCTCCCAACACCTGGGCTTTGCAATAAGGTTTTTTGGCATCTCTTTAGCTTCCATGGCACATACAGCCTCTCCTCACAGCCAAGGATGTGAATACAGAGGATGCAGAACAGACCTTTAGGAAAGGAACACAAGCTGGATTAACAACCAGTCCCAATGACTTTGCAAATATTTTATGATGCTGAGAAGCAAAAGCAACCCCACCCCACCCTCTCCCTAGCATACCTAAACCACCACCACCAAAATCAGAGCAGCTTGTTGCCACTCAACCCAGAAAAGGCTGAACCACCAAGGACCCACAGGCTGGCTGAAGTTGACCGGCTCCTGTGCAAAGCAAGCAGCCAGCTCCAGCCCAAACCTGGCAGCTCAGTGTCTTCCCTCAGACATCACCGCTGGGTGTCACTCTCAGAACAGCCACCCCAGAGTGGCTTTCTTTCCTCAACCAGCTGCTAAGGTGCAGAAATCCCCCTTCCAGCTGCAAGCTGGGAGAGCTGGGGAGTTAAATGAGCCTTGGCTCCCCACTGCCCGCCGAAGAGCCCTTCTGTCAGGACAGCAAAGAGCAAATCCCAGCACTGTGGAGCCTGGCCGACAGCTGTGGCCGTGCTTGGCAGCATCAGTGTGATGCAGTGCCTGGGAAGCTGCCCTGGGGGAAACAAGGTGAAGGGAAGGCCAGTCTCTTTGGAGAAAAATGGGGTTTTGGCACTGCTAGATTACTGCTCCAGAATGTTCTGCCCACTTTGCATCTCAGGGATCTGAATCCTCCAGTGGAGAAGCAGGAGCTCTCACAGGCTGCACTGGAGCCTGCTGAGCTCCAGACTCTCCAGAGGAGCTTCTCTGGGCACTGTTAACACATCTGCTGGTACAGACAGATGTAAACCCTTATCCCAAAGCCCTGTGTCCCAAAGAGAAGCAGGCAGAGTAGCCTCACCCCACTAGGCTCAAAGACCTGTCAGATTCATTCCCAGAAGGTCCGAATACAGACTGGTAGCAGCTGTCAGGGCTTGACACACCTAAGGGAAGGGAACTCAATCCTCTGCCCCCTCCCTCCAAATGTTACTGAAGAACTCCTGAATCAGACATGGGAAGATGTAGTATTAGAAGACCAGTAAAAAGGCGATCAGGACATGGAGATCCCTGGCTCAGAGGACACATCTCTCCATCAAGATGAAAATCACAGCCTCTGCTGGGCAGGGCTGAGCACTCCAACATGCCTTCCTCACTCCTGACTGTCATGGCTAAACACTGGTACCTTAGGACATGCTGTTCTGACACCAGTGCAAAGGGTTCATGGACAGAAAGAAAAACTCCAAAGCACTCCATGTGGCTTTCACAGCAATTTCTCCTACAATCACAAACAAAGCAGGTGGTAAAAACAAGCAGCACACAGAGAAAAGTTAATGAACCTGGGTTTCTCCTGCATCTCTGATATTTTCAGTAAAGCAGCTTAGCAGAGGATGGATAATCCCTGTCCTAAATAATCCATAAAAGCTTCAATTTGCTGGAGGAGCAGAAATGAGGTACTTCAGCTGCTGGCTGGCTGCTCTGTACAGTGTGGCCATTTTTCCTACAGAATCTCAGAGCTCCCCAGTTCCAGCTATGCCAGTCTGTTTCCCTAATCAGAGCCCAGCCTGGCCTAGAGGCAATGTGACATGCACCAGCAACAACAGCAGACACACTGAATGCCAAACTGAATTGCAGTAGTGCAAAGTCAAGACCTTTGAAAAGCAGCACAGAAGCTCTACAAGCTCAGCTGGCCAACAGCTGGTTCTGCCTCTGTCTGAGTTTGTTCTTTGCAGGACACGTGCTGGGATCTAGAGGAGGCTTCTAGATGGACTGTACCAGGGAACAGAGAGAGCTCATCTCCCTTCCACTGGTGTCCACATGGTCCAGAAGCCCACAGGAACCATCTGCTTGGCATCATGTCTGAATGCAACACTTGGGCACCACTTCAGCACCAACTGGACTAGACAGCACCACCCAGCTTTAGATGGTAGGGAAAACATGAGGAACAAACCTCCTCCTCTTCTTCCTCCCTCAAGTGAGCCCAAGCATTCCTGTAACTCTTGGGGAAGAACGTGAAAGAAACGTTGGGATTAACCTGCATCTCCCACCAGTCACTACAGGCTGCTCGTACAGACTGTCTGCCCACACACCCTGAAAGAGAGAATTTGCAGAAAAGCATCCCACAACCTCAAGCATCTCTCCTGTGGGCACTGAGGAGCTTTGATTCACACCTCAAGTGCCCAGACAGATCCCTTCTGTCCTCCCACAGAGGCCAAGAGCCCTGTGGAGATGCCTGACATGTTTGTGCCTCCTCCATGCTCGTGACTCCTCCGTGGGGCACAGCAGCTGCCACTTCCGCACATTAACATATAATCCTCCCAATTTCAGCTTAAAGGCTGAAAATAAGAGCCTGTGAGTCATACTGCTGGGGAACTGGGACAGATGGAGTGAGCAGGAACCAATCCCACCACACGATTTCCATTCTCCCCTGTCTGCCAGGATGAGCCGTCTCTGTACCTTCTCCCAGAAAAGCACTTGTGTTCCTCACGACTCTCAGATGTATTTTATCTGCCCATCCTCTCCCCAAGTGGTAGGTGCTGCTGATGCCAGTGCCTGGCACTTGCACAGAGACCACAACTGCTCTTCTGGGAGCCTCACCTTTGCTGCTCTCTGGACATGCTGAAATACCAGAGAATCCCTGGCAGGAGCTGTAGCTACTCACAAAAGCCCCTTCAAAACCCAGCCCTCCATTTAACACTCAGGTGACAAGGAAATTCAAGCCACCCTCAGCTCCCTGAACTGATGGGGTACGAAGCTAGTGGGACATGGGCCAAGTTGCACACGCTTACTGGGGCTGGGTGAAGCAGAAGCTGTGCAAAGTCCTCTGCACCCCTGGAAGCTTCTGTGTAGGAGCAAAAAGAGCCTGGTGATGCACATCCCTCCCACCATCCTATGCCTTACAGCATCGAGCTGCCTCTCCCAACAGCCCTGAGGGGTCCTACTGAAAGCTCCTAGGCCCCACTGAAAGCTCCTAGGCCCCCCTGAAAGCTCCCAGGAACAGCCTGTTACTTCTGCTCCCTAGCAAGCAACCCGAGTGAACATCTACAGCCCCAGCACCTGCTGGCTCCGTTCCTGGCCAGGGACGCAGAAGCAGGCAGCCTTGACAATGGACCTTGCCAGGGTTCCTCGGGGTTATTTGTCCGCTTTCCTGCTCCCACGAAAGCTGTTGCGGGGCAGCCAATCCATCCCCGGCATCCACTCCACTCCCCTGAAACGCCCATCAGCGTTTGGCAAGAGAGGCTGATCAGTGCCTGCTCCCAGGGCAGCCAGAGCCAACTGTGCCTGTAGTTACCGAGCAGCTATGGAAGGGAAGGCAAGAGATGCTACTGCTGCCAAGAGTGAAGAGCCAACATCTCTGCCTGAGAAAAGTGAGGACTCACTTAACGAGAGCAGCAGTTTGATCGGGCTTTACCAGGCAGTGAGGGCCACAAAATGCTATCAGAAGCCTTTGGAGATAAACCCTGCAGAGTGAGGTAGTTAAATCCCAGTATAGAAAATGGACCAGGGTTCAGCATCAGCTAAGCCAGTCAGCCTGTGCCAAAAGCCAGGAAGGGGTTTCACATTTTCCCCTGCTAGCAGTAAAGCCAGGATTTGATCTGCTGCTCCTCCCTCCTCAAAATCCTTCAAGACCTTTCAAGGATTTTGTGTTTAAACTCAAGAAGGTGTAACATCAGCTGAGGAACCTGCTGCTGCAACAGTTAGCCTAAGCCACAGAAATTTCCATCAGGTTGGCCTACAACAAGTAAAGAGCCAAAGCACCACCATGAGCCAGCCCCTCATCTTCCTACCACCCCTAGGGAGCTAGGGATGCTCAATACCTGAGCAGGATGTCTCAAAACCTGAACGGAGCACTCAGCCATGCAGGAGGAACAGCTAGTTTTGGGGACAAGCTACCAGCTACCAGGGGGCTGCTGGTGTGGTGTTGTGACATAAATTCCTTCCTTGACCACACAGCAAGATTGTTCCAGAATTTTGCTGCTGCCCCTCTGCCAGGAGCCTTTTGCCACCTTGGGATATTGCAACGTTTTTGCTTCATAAGCCAGAGAACCTGAGCCCTTCCTCCCAGCCATGCACCAGTGCTCCCAGTGCACTCACCACGCCTGACTCAGCTGCACTCACCTCTGTACATTCCAAAGTAGCCTTCCGAGCGGATTGTCTTGATGAGGCAGTCTGACCTGCAAACACAGCAGGGAGAAACTGAGGGCAGCGCAAACCAAACCGAGCCTCTCTGAGGAGTTTCCATTTGCAATCTGTCAGCAAGAGCCTGAGCTGAGAAGGGAGCCACATCAGCTGCTTGCTGTGCCACTGCTCAGCTCTGAGCCCCTAATTCAGCCCACCCCCACACATCCTCCGCTTTCTAGAAACAGCAAAGGGAGAAGTGTCCCTGCCTGGGCTGTTCACCTAGGGTCTCCCACAGCAAACTCATGTGAGATGCTCTGGCAAGCAGCCCCCATGTGGTTTTCAAGCCATCTCTGGAAGGGGAGTAGGAAGCAGTCGGGGGTAAATCTTCCAGCGCTGGCTTGCTCTTCCTGCTCTCTGAAACCCAAGACAGGGCATACAGACACCAGATGACCTGAGCGGCTCAGTCATCCGAGGCCTCCCAAGCAGATTAAACCTCTTAGCTCTAAACCTGCTGGGTCCCATACCAGGTGGTGAGCACCCAGGTCCTGGGGAGAGCCCAGTGGGGTCACTGAATTCCACTTTGAGAGCAGAACTGGCACTTTCTTTGTTTCAACAATGGAGGAAAAAACATTGGTAGGCACAGACACACCCTAACAAATCTCAACAGCTCAGGAAGGCAGCACAGATTTCCTGGCCAAGGCTCCCTCTCCGGAGCAGGGCTGGAGGTTTGGGCTCTTGGGGATGGAAGGGCTTCTTGCTGTGGCCGGAGGGGAAGGCAGGGAGGCACATGCCCTTGTATGCAACTAAGGAACAAGAGGCTCTTTTAAGCAGCAACAAGGGAAGTGCATCTGAAGAAAATGAGACTAGATTTCTAAGGGATTTGGCCACACAAGGAGGAAACTCCATCCCCTGCCGCAAGAGTGCTGAGGTGGGAGGGAAAGGGACAGGCTCCCCTAGCGCCAAAAGTCTCCACAGGCTCTTAAAGGTAGACAGCCAAAATGTTAAATGAACTTGCTGCCTTCCTGTATCAATGGCCATTACAGTACTTCCCTGTCAGTCAGTAAGCCCCAGTAAGCAGGTTACTGAGGGAAGACCTCCCCAATCCCCACCTGAGGTAAGGGTGTCTCTGGGGACGTGCTTCACAACACTAACAGCATCCTCTTGGTGCCTTTCCCTTGCTTGCTCAGGTAGGACATGGGATGGGCTGATGTGACCTAGAGGGTGTGTGATCCCCATTGCTTCCTCAAGTCCAGCCCTTCCCCTAGCACTGCCAGGTCCCCGCTAACCCCCTGTCCCTCACCCCACATCTCCATGGCTTTTCAATCTCTCCAGACATGAGGACTCCACCACTGCCCTGGGTAGCCTGGGCCAGGCCTGGACAACTCCTGTGGGGAAGAAATTGCTCCTCATGACCAATCCAAATGTTCCCTGACACAACTTGAGGCCATTTCGTCTCATCTTATCCTTTTCCTAGAGCCTGCAGTACTTGATTTTTTTGGACACAGGACTGCTGGGGTAACCAGAGCATCACCATGTGACCCTGTGACTGCTCAGCACTGCCATCGGGTCACTGTCTCCTCTCTGTCAAGCCAACACAGCCTCCCCACAGCAGTCATGGAACCCTGAGCACCAACAGCAGCAAACACACTGCTCCCAGGCCTAGTATGTGCACTTTACAAGTTTCTCCCCAGCTAGGCTCAGCACCTCAATAGCCAGATCATCCCCATAGAGAGCCCAGCCCGTAGAGATGCTGCACTGGCCCACAAGAGGCGACAGTGTGGTAGAAGCCTGGGGGCCACAGTACTCACATGCTGGTGTATATCCGCTGGCCATTCTGCTGGTTCTGCAAGCGTGTTTTGGCCAGGTCAATGGGAAAGACACAGGTGACCCCGATCAGCCCAGCAATCCCTCCATTGATCAGCTTGGCAGGTAAACTGAGAGGGGACAAGACACCAAGAAACAGGTACCTTAGCACGGGGATAATGGCCAGGGTGGGGAGAGGGGAGAGAATGGAGCAGTTTTGCATGACCATTGCTTGTGGAAAGGCTGTGCTCATGCCCCAGCACTGAGTGAGCTCTGACTTGAGGCTTGACCTGGCCCTTGCTGTAAGAGGGTGGGAGGGGGAGGCAGCACCCAGCACCAGGAAAAACACCCCATCAGCAAACGGCTAAGCTAGCAGCACCAGGGGCAAAAGAAACCCCACTGCCCCAGAGACAGGAGTTTCTGCTGTCTCTGGGGGAGGAAAGCAGAGCACAGGGCTGTCTGCTAAACGTCTGCCCCATGGACAAGGGCTGGATGGCACCCCAGCCAGCAGCTCCACTGCAAATGACCTCCACCTCGCAGCCAGATCGGCATCCAGCAAGCAACCTGTGGCACCACAGCGCTGTTACCTTTCTCATAGGAAGGAGCCCAGCCAAGCGGCCAGCTGGCAGCCCAGCAGCCCACAAGCAGACAGCGGCAGCTCCAGGAAACTGTTTCCAGACCCAGTGCCTGGGGCGAGGGGAACACACACAAAACAACTGTCCCATGAAACCACCAGCCTGGCAGCCTACGTGGCCGCACAGACGTGAACTCAGCCCTCTGGGGGAAATCAAACCATGGCTGGCTCCACGTGCTCACAAGACGTGGGGCTTTCTCTGCTCACCTTCACAATCCCATGGGGCAGCAGTGCTGAGTCACGAGCCAGAGTAGCTGGACACGGGTTCCCAGCAAATTCAATTATGGGAAGTGTCTACCACTCACACGTTTGATAAACCCCTGCCCTCAGGGGAAAAGGGAGCCTGGTGGAGTCATCTCCCTCCAACAAAGCACAGCATGTGGCTCTCTGAACACAGTGTGCTGGGTATTACACCAACAGCCCACACAGTCCTAGACAGCAGCTGGGCTCACATCAAGGCTGAGTCCTCCCTCAGGAGGAATGGGCTGGCTGTCTTGCTCTGGATGAGGTCGCAGACAAAGAAGGATGGAAAAAAATGTGAAAGCCTTTGCCCAACAAGTGCTAAGTCTGACCCTGGCATTCCAGGAAGCTCCTTTCAGCCTCCACTCTCCTTCGTGCCCAGCGCCCGCAGGGATATAGCACAAGCACACACAGTCCCAGGGCTGGCACGGCTGGAAGAGGTGCCAAGGGAAGTAGACAGACCTGAGCTCAGCCCATGCTCCTGAAGATGATGGGGTTGACCAAGATCAAACGGAGCACAGTCCATTAGGAAGGAAGATCCAAATCAGCCCATGAGCTCAGCACAGGGCCAGGCCACAAGATCTCATCAGCCCCAGACTCTGCTGCCTCGGGGATCTCTGCACCATGGTCTGAGAAGGGAGCTGATCTGCCTGCCAACTCCTATGCTCCACCACGGGAACGCTTCCAGCAGTCGGCGTCACATCATGGCTTCTCCTCATCTAACCCACCGTAACGGGGATAGAAGAGTTCATGGGCCAGACGGAAGTGTGGCAAGATGGAGGTACCGCAGGCAAGGAGGGTGTTTCAAGACAGGAGCACATCAGTTTCCCCAGGTTCAGCTGTGCAGTCGATGCTGGCAGGTCACAGGCTGCAAGGCACATCCAATGCCCCATTCCAGCCTGGCACTGTCATCACCTCCCCCAGTGTACCAGGCAGGCAGGTACTTGCCTCTCTCAACCTGTTCCAACACTGACACCATCCTAGCATTTATATTGGGTGGGAGTGGGAGACAGACACATGGCAAACACCTTCCCTGCTGGCACCCTAAGTGCAAAAGATTCCCCAACCTCAGCACAGACCCCAGCAACAAAGGGTAATAGTCTGATGTGCCTGGGCAAGCCAAACATTTGAGAAATGTGGGCTGCTGAAAGCCTCTCACTGAGTTTGCGGGTGAGAAACTCTTGCTCAACACCCTCATTGCACCTGAATCCAGTCATGGGCACTGTGGAGGGAGTCCAAGACAGATGGACAGACTGCCCGAGACCCAGTTCCACAGGCACTGCTCCAGTAGTGCAATACCCGGGATCACTCCTGGCAGCAAAGTACTGCTATGGGTTTCAGTCTTTTGATATCTGCTTTGTTTTGCTGAAGGATGACAAAGGACAAGGGGGTGCTGCTTCTCCTAGTGCTCCTCTCAGGCCCTGCAGCCACCAGTTCACCGTTCACACTGCCAAGAGGACAATGGAGGAACTGGGGAAGGTCTCAGAGGATGTGTCTCCCTTTCCTTCAAAATCCCAATGGCCAGGCCACATGGTCCTTCTGCTGGTGAGGCTATCAGGGACACGCTCTGCCAGGCTCCATACGGTGAATCTCAGCTACTCCTCCTGGCCCTAAAAGCAGAGTGCCAAGATCTTGCCAAATGGCGTGACTGATGACGGGCACATCAACACTGCACCACACTGCCTTGTTATCAGCACAGCCCAGGACTGTTTTCACTCACAGAAGGCAGGCAGGGAGATCCCTCAGCATGGCAAACACTGGGAAGGGGCAGCCCTGCTGCCTGCAGCATTCAGGCACTGCCAAGTCCTGGCCCTCTGTCACCAGGTCTCATTCACCAAAGTCCATGTTAGAGGAGGACCATGTGAAAACCCACAGAGCATGTTGGTTTTTTTTCACCTGGGGCAACTGCACAAGCAGTAAAAGCTAAACCCCAGTGCAGGACTGTGCAGACCCACCTGACAGCTCTTGGGAAGCTAAGGGTCTTTGCATAAAACACATCCTGATTCATGCCCAGGGAGGACCTAATCCCAGCCTTTGCACAGGACAGGACCACATCCCCACGGCCTGCTGTCCACCTAAGCATCACTAATCGCTGTTGGTACTTTCTGTTCCTGCAGTCGCTCACTTAAGCATTGACTGGCTTTAGCAGAAAGTGGCCACAAGGCTGCACCTCAATGGACTTTGTAAGGGCAAGCACAGTATTCTGGGCTGGTGGAGGAGCCTGCTCTGCTCCCCTGGTGCCAGCACGCTGGAGTCAGCAGGGCAAGCTGACCTTTGGAAGGGGAAGTGCAAAGGAACAGGCTTGTGCAGAGCAAAAAACAGAGGGCAGAAAGGAAAAGGCAGTGAGGAAAACGAGCTGAAGAAAGCAGAAATGTAACAACATGGCAAAGACAGAAAATAAGAGAAGGATGAATAAAAGAGCAGTAAGAAAGGAGCAGAGGAGGAATTGGAACGATTAAGGCCGGAACAGATGATCAGGTGATTTCCCCCAACCTCCTGTATCGCAACTGGGATTTAAGGTTGAAAGACTTAGCAGAACAATCTAAAGCACAAGCAGCAGCTCAGTCATTTTTTCAAATGTTACCTGATCTGTTTATCAGCCATTTAATTCAAACTTGGTCTGGTTAAGAAATGAAGCTGTTCCTCCAGATGGCTCCTTAACTTCTTACTCAGTTGCTTCCTCTTCACTTCACTTCTTCCTGGGGAAAGACACCGAGGAGACAACGTTGAGACACTCAGATTCTCACTGTGGCTCAGGCTGTGGGGTGAGACCAGCCAAGGAACAAGTGACCTAAAGGAGCACTTGGTCTCCCTAGAAAGGAGCCTGAGCTGCAGAGGGAGCCTTACAGACACAGGAGTGTATAAATACACAGACACATGGGAGGGAACTGTTGCCAGAGGCCTCAGGCTCCGGCAGCACGTGAGCAAGGGCAGTGGCCAGGCACAGCACAAGCTCTGCCCGGCATCCAGGACAGCAGCTTCTGCCACAGCGCCCCCCAGCCCCACAGAGCAATCTGCACAGCACCGTTAGGACCTCCCAACCCTCCAGCAGCCACCCCAAGGAAACCATGTGCCATCAGAAGACCCTTCAGCACTTGCCCCCAACACACACGTGCTGTTTCTAAAGGAATCTTCAAGAACCTGCACGTCTGGTGGTTCCAGCCCTTCCTCTGCCCCCAGCCCTGTGCCCCAGTGGTGCCTCTCCCTTGCAAAGCTGTTGATACAACTTTGTCTTTGGACCAGTCTTTCCACTAGCACCAGCACTGGGGTGCACTCTGGCACCTTAGGGAACACTTTTCACTAAGGCTCCAAGTTGCTCCTGTTTAACCAGAGCTGGGAGAAATTGCCACACAAAGAAATCTCAACACCATGGCCATCAGCTTTCTAGAGGTGACCTCATCTCCTCCTCACCTCTAGCCCGGGCATCAGGTGCCCTGTGGCTTCAGCAGGCACCTCAGCAGCACTGAGCCCCACTCCTCCCTGTCCTTCCCCAGCTGCCACTACCACACAGGAGATATCTTTGCCCTTTGCCTCTGGAATGAAATTTGCCTCTGAACTGTAGATTCCTGAAGGTACACAGGATCTTGCCTCCAAGGAGGCTTTAGAGCTGGTACTTTGCTCTGTAGATCCAAACCAAGGGCCAAAGAACAACAGGGCCCTGGAAGTGCAAAGAGCTGCTGATGCTGCAGACAGGTCCAGGAAGGTTGGGGTGGAGATTCACAGTTCTGCACTGATCCACTCCCCTCCCTGCTACAAGGCAGCACCAAAACATTGGCACCATGCCATGCCTGGATGACATGAGACAAGAGCGGGACACACACATGTACCCCAGAGCTGTTTCTCACCTGCAGGCACACACAGGGTGATGGGGGGAAGACATCACAGCAAAACAGGGACCCGGGACAGCTGGTGGTTATCTCCCTCCTTTCCTTTCAGTTCACAGAGTCCTCCTGATTCGTTCCACTTAGCCAGAAACCTGCTGCTGCTCCCACTGTGGCTCCAGCCACATGGCAGGAAGGGGTAACCCCCGCTGTCCTGGGTTTAAACCTGGGCACCGCTACAGGCTGCCCTGGCGCTGGCCGTGTGTCCAGCAAATGCCCAGCCTGGTGTCATCTGCCCTAACAAAAGCTCTGCTGGCGGCTGAGCCGGGGGGAGTGAACGATGTGTTGGCTTTACAGCAGCACCCGCGCTCAGGATCTGTTTATCCAGCAGCTGGCCCAGCCCCAGCCCTCAGTGTCCATGGCCAGGGGATTTTAGTGCGTTAAGGGATTTTAATGCGCTGGAGTGGAAAGTTTATCTGAGCCTCATTTGTTTAAACAAGAGCTGCAGTGGGTGACAAAACAAACCCACAGTCCCTGCAAATGGTCACAGCAGAACTTTGCTTCATCTGCAGAACAGCCTGAGCATCTAAAAGATGTTGAATGATGAAACCTCCAGGCCCTGGTCAGGTTTTCCCTGGGAAGAACCAGAATCCAGACCCTTGAGGGCAGGAAAATGGCTGCTGCAGCCTGAAGGGAGGGCAAACACAGGCTGGGAAGAGAATGGCGGTAATTTTACTGGATATTTCCAAACCAAATCCACAACATTTAACCTAGAAAGGAAAGATATGAAGTAAAGACCCAGGTGTCTCTCCCCAGGATCGCAGTGCTCTCCAGATCCAAGCAGAGGCAAAGGGAAGCAGGGAAGGGAAGGTGCTGCAGCCAGGCAGGGGTGCTGCTCTGGGCAGGGATCAGTGCTTGCACTTCCCAGGAACTCTCCTATTAGCACCTGCATCTTCTTGTGCTGATGCCTCAGGAGGTCTGCCTCATGAGGTTAAACCTCATGTACAGCACTGCTGTATCTGGGTCCCAGCTGGAAGCTGGAGAGGCTGAGCAGCCCTCGTGGAAGGGGGGCCCTAAACTGAACGTGCCCTAATTAAGAGAGCATGAGCCGCGATCATTAGTGCCTTCCTCGAGTGCTGTTACCACAGCCAGGCGTGGATTGATGCCCCATTACTCGCACACTGGGACATTCCTTCTACACTTATTAAAACGATCAAGCAAATTAGTTTCAGAGCAGCACACAGGGCAGCAGGGGAATCACCTCACTACAGTCAGCCTGAAGCCTCTTCAGCCCTCCCTTGTTCCAGCTCCAGAAAGCGACAGAGCAGTCAGATTTGGGGGAACAAGGCAAACCCAGCCAGGGTCACTAACAAATGCTCACAGTATTTATTGCTGCTCCCCTGCCCCAAGGCACTGCTCTGCCTGAGGTGTGTACCAGCGGGTTCCCACAGCTCAACTCTCTCGGATAGAGAGAGCTGGGACTTCCCAAGCCAGCCACCAGCTCCCCTAGTTCTGTTAGTCCCTTCACCTATGCCCTTCTCCAGCCCGGTCATCCCCAGTCTCTTCTCTTCTGGCAGTCTGGCAGACACAGACCATAGGATGTGCTGCTTCATCTGCCTTATCCAAGGGCTGCTGCTGTTCTGCCAAAGATCTCTAGCCACAGCAGCTGGCTGCAGCTGAAGGTAGTGGCCCCGTCCCCTCCCCACATCCAGACACACTCCCAGCCCACCGCTGTGCTAGCACAAACATTTGTGCAGAGCAGTCAGGCAGGGACGAGGCAGCACTGGAGCTGTCACTGAGACCAAACACACAAACCACAGCCCTGGCTTCAACACGAACTGCAGAAGAGGAAAACAATGGCTCCCTTCCCTGAGTTTCCATCTGGCCTGGGAGTAGATAGCCTCGGTGCTCCAGCCACAGGCGCTGACATCTGGAAGGCTCAGGGGGAGAGAGAGGGAGTGAAGCTGCACCAGCACCCATTGTGTGCAGAGGACAGAGCAAGGGAGAAAGCTGTCAGCAACTGATACCTGCTGGGAGAGCAGAAACCATCAGGGATCCACACATCACTTCCCTCACAGCACAAACACCAAGTATTTGAAGCAGAGCTGCTATCACAGTCACAAGCTCTGAGGAGCACAAACACTGCCCAGAGCTCTGTTGAAAGGTGCAGGAACCTTTCCTGGGGAGAAGCTGCCAGCCTGGCTCTTACTGCTCAGGGCATTTTGGGACAGCTCTCCAACAGGCTGTATGCTCCTGCACCGTCACAGCTGGGCACCTCTCTGGCCATGTGCTGAGACACTGCAGCCCCTCTGTGCTGACCTGCCACCAAACAGGAACCCCACACACACCGACTTACCTGCCTCTGCTCTGCAGCCAACTGTCCCTGTGTGACACTGAGCCCAGGGCAGCTCCCCCCTTGCTTCAGGTGAAAAAGGGCCAAAGTCCCCTCGGGGAGGTGCCACACCACAGCTGGCCCCATTGGCTGCTGCAGGGACAGGTTCTGGCACTGAGCCTGCTTGGCTGGTGGGACATGGGATGCTAAGCCCCAATATGCAGGGTGGTTGCTCTTTTGTCTCCACTGTCACCTGCAACAGCTCCTGCAGCCCCTTCTGTTCTGCACCCTGACCTGTGCCTCATGTGACGTCCTGGGGGTCCCCCAGACTCCCTGACCTCAGCTAAAATCACCTGGGTGTGTTGGTAGTGAGAACAGCCAGGCTGGCACCTTTGCAGGAAAACTTTGCCCTGTGTCTGGCCTCAATGCTCCTGGGAAACCGGCCTCAGTCTGGGGACCCTCAGCTTCTCCACATTATGAGGCCTTGTGGCGACAGAAGAGCATCCCAAAACGCCGCCCTCGGGCCACAAAGAAATAGGGGTGTTCCCTAGCCATGGGGGCGGCCCCAGGCTGAGGAAGTGTTACAGAGCCATTTGCCTTTGCAAATATAGACCCTGGCAGCAGAGATCTACCTGAAAACGTACGGAGGGAACAAAAAGGACCAAACTTCCTCGTTAGCAGCCAAAGCTCCTGAGCAATCACTCCAACTCCATTGCTGACCTGCCTCTACCTTCAGAGGGCATTTCCAACCACAGCCAGCAGCCTGAAGAACCCCCTGCTCCCATGGCAATGCTCCAGGAACAGAAACACTCAGAACATCTTAGCAAAGGCAATTTCCCACCACATCTTTCACCCATCTGGATCAGTTGTTGTACAAGCAGAGAAGCCACAACAGAGCCACAGGGAACAACCCTGCAAGCCCCTGGGACTACAGCACTCTCCTCTGTTCTGACACCGCATGTGCAGTGCTGCAGTTGCCCTTCCGTGGGGCTGTATTTGAGATTGCAGGGAATCCAGAGATCCCATTTTACCTTCAAGCAACAAAGGCAAAGAAGACAAAATAGATGCAGCCCCTCTCCTCTCAATGGAGGGGGAAGGCTCAGCATTCAAGAACTTTTTTGGAGCTCATCCTACCAACCCTCTCATCTCAGGGACTGAAGTACCTCTCCAGATTTACCTGCTAGTCTCAGTCACTGGAGCCACCCCAATGCAGAACAGCTACCAAAGACACACTGCTGCACACAGACTTGACAGCAAAGGTGGGAATGAGGGGAGCAGCAACTGCCACTGTAAAGGGGGAAAAACAGCAGGAAAGGTGAAGATCCTCCAGCCTCCAGGAGCAACTCATCCACCTATCCATGCTCTCCATCCCACCAGAAGCAACAGACTGGCCTTGTACTTCTACTGTTCCTGCTCTGAGATTTTTGAAGCACCAAGTCAAAACAAAGCTAAGGCTTGAGGAAAGGCCTCCAAGAGGGCTTCTCCAGGCCAAAGAACCAGAAACTTGCTTAGCTTGCCCTGCCGCTTACCAGGGAGAGTCCCACGGAGATGTCTCCATGTATCAACATGATCCCCCTCCAGGTTTGTTTCCCACCTCTCAGCTCCTCTCTTTCAGGACAGCTCAGAGTGCTCAGGTGACACATCCTGACACCAGGCCACACTCTGGTCACCACAGCACATCCTCCTATGGAGGGGCAGGAATGTTTTCAGCGGGCAACTGCTCAGTGCCAAGCTATCTGCATTCAAGTCAGATGGAAAGACTTGAGGGGAGTGGGTCTCTGCTGATGTGGATCAAAGCCCAGGTCCACCCTTGGACTTTGCATATCTGGGGAAACTGCCCCGGACCAAGAGCTGGAAAGCTGATGCTCCCCTTGAAGCTGGGTTAGGTATCAGTGCTGCAGCATACCAAGAGGCCCCACCACAGACCCAGGAGCTGTTCTTTTAGAGGCCACACAGACCTTCAGTGAAGGACAGTCCCTGTCCTGGAGGTTCTGTAGCTTACAGGATGAGTGACGACAGCCATTCAGAGGAGAAGGGGCTCATGCAGGGCTGCCAAGCCAAAGGAACCAGAGGGAAGGCTTCAGCAGGACAAATGAGCTCGCAGTCACCTCACCGAGAAAACAGAGCAGAGCTCCTGTTCCGTGGGAGGGCAACACAGTACAACCCTCTCATAGGGCAGCAGCTGCAGTGAGACAGGTCTGCAAGGGCTCACAGCCCCCTTGTTGAGACCCTATAACCTGCATTTTCCAAAAATCAACCCAAAAAACCCAAAGTCCTGGTGACAAGCCCCCTGGCAGCATCCCACAGCACCTGGCTGAGCTCTGTGTGTGGCAGCCAGCCAGTGTCATATCACCCTTGTTCAACCAGGTTGGTTGGCCATGAGGAAAAACGCCTTCCTGGAAAGGGGCATCAGAGACTGGGACAGGCTGCCCAGGGAGGGGGTTGAATCGCCAGGGAGGGGGTTGAATCGCTGTGTTTCACAGTTGTGGAGATCTGGAGCTCAGGGACAGGGTTTAGCAGTGACCTTGGGACAGTTGGGTTCATGGTTGGACTCAATGAGTTTGCAAAGTCTTTTTCAGCCTAAAGGATTCTGTGATTCTGGGATTCCACAGATCCTTTCCTACAGAGCTGAGCCAACACACAGGGTGAGTGAAGCTGCACTGGGCACTTCCTTCAGTCGCGTGCTCCTGCTGCTAATTCCCCCACAGCTCCACTTACTGTGGAAAGCACAGCTCAATCAGCAGGAATCGCACTCACACCTCACCCCATGCCTGGTCTGGGCTGCTCCTGAGTCACCACCAACGATTAACTGTTGCCATGAGCTGAGGAGGACACGGTTATTAAATTAATAGGGGCTGCTTAACCTGGCTACAAATATACACCAGTTCTTTATGCCTTAGTGAGCTAATAAGGCATGTGCTAATTACATTAATTCAGACAAGCGCAGCGTGCCCTGAGGGTAAAGGGAGAGCTGAGGTGCAGCAGAGTCCAGACCTTTCAGCATACAAGAACTTGCCTGACAGGGCTCTCCAGGGAGAACACAAGAGCACTGCAGCTCCTTCTCCCACTCCTGGCTGTTCGAGGGTCTGCAGAGCACTGACCCCACTGCCTGGCACCTTGGCATGGAAGCTGGTTTTATTTCTTTGAATCCCCTAGAACTCTGAGCACTTCCCAAGCAGTCACTTGTTCCTGCAGGGATGGAGTCCGTGAGTCTTGCTCTCTGTTTCCAATTCTTCTGTAACATGGGGCTGTGCCCAGGGATCCTGAGTAGCAGCCCAGTATCTGTGGGAGATGTGAGCTTCAGGATGTTTTAACAACACGATGCTGGTACCAGGCAAGAGTCAGGGCAGTCTGTCCTGCACTAAGAGCAGCTGGTATTGACTCAACACGGCTACTGACAGCGGGTTGGCAGAGAAGGTGCAAATACTCTCATGTAGGAAACATGAGGGACTTTTAGCTGTGCAAAATGCATCTCTTAGGACATGTGGTTCCCTTTCCCAGCAGAGGCAGTGGCTCCCTGTCCAGCTCAACTTCAGACTGCTGCCCCAAAGGAGGGAGTTACTCCTTGCCTAGCAGTCAGAGTGGGGACGAGACCCCATTCCAGGGCAAACCCACAAGTTCTTGTGGCAGCACAGAAAGAGGGAGGCAGGAGTGAGAAACTGGGCTGCCCCTCGTGGCAGCAGCCTGACTACTGTGGGCACTGGGAGAAAAAACTTCCAGTAAGCAACACAACAGCAGGAATCCTTCCAAGGAAGCCCTGAATAAAAATGTTGGTAGAGAAATGGAGGGGCTGCACCAGTTGGGTTGCAACAGCAAACCCCACAGCCTGCCCCTTGCAAGGCCCCAGTGCCAACCCTATAAAACATTACAGGTTAAAGGACAGGACCCCAGGGGCTGAGGGACATAAACCCTCCCACTTCAGTCACTTCCTGGAGCCAGCCAGGAGAGTGAGAGGACAAAGCTGCAGCAGCAAGAGAGTGCTGGTGCCCAGGCTGTGAGCTCAGCAGCTCCCCAGGGCCCAGGCTGGGGTGCCTTTTGTACATGATCCCAGCCACAGCGAGCAAGCAGGGGACACAGGGACATGGCCCAGCCTCCCTGACATTTCCCAATGACTTGCAGAGAGCTTCCTGAGGAAGGAGTTTATGTCACCACTTCCCACAGCTGAGGGCAGAACCTGACTCAAGGAAATTCCAGGGAAATGTCAGGCTGGTCCATGGTCCTTGCTCCAGCTGCAGGACTGGTGATACAGGGCACTACTGCTGCCAGCCTGATGCCAGAGGCACTCAAACTCACCTGCTCCACTCCAGCACCACAGCCAACCGGTCCCTCCTCCCACGCTGGCTGTTTGCTCACACCAAGGCTGTTCGGATTGCAGTGAAAAGGCTCCTTGCTAAGAGCAGTCCAGGAGCACCACATGGGCTGTGCTGCTCCTGGAGAGGGGAGCAGCAGCTCTGGAGCAGTGCTCACACATGTGGTGGAGTCAACAAGAGGGCTGCAGCCCCTGGGGGGTCTGTGGCACAGCCCAGCAGCACCCTGTGAACCAGCAAAGGCAGGCAAGGAGCTCCTAGCATGCAGACAAGATACTTGGGAGGCGACAGGTGATGGCAAACAACCACAGTGCTGCTTACCCAAAAGGAGCAGGAGATGAGCAACACAGGAAAGGGAAAAAGACTGAAGAACAGTGAAGTTCAACTTGACCAGTCATTCTCTGGGTAGTAAGTGTCTTACCTGGCCACTCCACATGCTGCTGCCTGCCAGGGGTATCCAGGAGAATGGATATGACAGATCAAACACCCTCACTACTGCTTCACACCTGATTGCACAAAGTTTCTTCAGGTTTTTAGGAACCCCCCAAGGCCCACCCTGCAGCCCTGCTCTGCCAACCAACCGGCACCACAGCAGCAGGAACAGCAAATGCTAGACTTGATGAGTTGTAGTGCCAATAAGCACCAGAGGTGCTGGGACGTGGTATCCAACCCACCATCCCCATTGGAGCCGACTCTGCCTGCTGACAGGGAACTCTGCTCCAGTCGCACTGACAGGGCCCTAACATTACATGCTAGCCCTCTCCCATCCCACGTCTTTGAGCCTATCAGCAGGTTCCATCCTAGACAGCACAAGCCCTTTGCCACAGCATGTCTGTCCCCATTCAGCTCCACATCACCTCTGGCTGCATCACCGCAGCTCCAGGTAATGGTACCAGCATGAGAGACAACCCAGTATCCTGCCTCCCTGCAGCCTCACCTGTGAGCCAAGTGGCAGGGCAGCTCTACAGCCCCTCACCATGAGCTGAGCCAGTAGTGGGAGCAGGACCAGAGCTGCAGAACCTGGGTCAGTGGTGCCTCTGATCGCACTGGCAGGCGGCACACAGCAGCCCCAGCCCCGCGCCCACACGTGACTCAGCAGCCGCTTGGCAATCCTTCTCCCCTTGTAAAGCCAAATTCAGACCATCTGCTGGAGGATTTCTGCAAATCATCCCTTGCTGAGGAAGGGCTGGGGGCTGTCGGTGTTTATACAGCATCTGGTGTTTCTATGGTGCTTTTCACTCCTGTGTCCAAGCTGCTCCCTTCAAACTCCCCATCAGCTTACAGGAACCAGAATGGGAACCTTTACTAAAAGTTTTTCAAAAAAACCCAGCCTCAAAACCACGGCAGCTGCTAAGGTCGTGCAGCCTCTCAGCTGCTACTGTAGAGCAGGATAGTTCACGGGAAGGGGGTCAAGCCAACATTATGTGCTCTTACGTCCTTTAAGAGACCTGCGACCCTCATGGAACGTCCTCACAAACAACAGCTGCTCCCCAGGGCTGAGCTGCACCAACAAGTGCTGCTGCTGGCTCACAGACTGCAGCTCAGCTTATTTCGGGCACAGGGAGGGACCTGCCCCCACCCCAGAGAAAAGCAACACAACAGAAAAGGGTGATGAAGCAGCCAGGAGGGATCATGTTCTGCATCAGGTGAAATCTTTGGCCACCTTTGGCTGTGCAGTGGCAGAACCCTGCAAGTGCTGCTGCCCCTGTTTGCCTGTAGGGCACAGGGTCAAGGACAGAGCTTTTGCTGCTCACCCAAGGTCATTTTCTGAGTCTGCGACAAAGGAGAAGGCAGCACCCAAATGGGCTCCCTGCCTGCATAAGGCCTTGGAGAAGGTGCTGGATCCCGCCCCGCTCACAGGGATCAGGCTTTGGTCCCTCTGCCAAGTCACACAGGCAGCAGACCCACAAAAGGCAGGCAGGGGCCAGCCCCCACAAGGACAAGGACAAGGACACAGCGTGTGGCAGTCCCAGTAGGACAGATGTGCCACTCCAGCTCCAGCAGGACAGATGTGCTGCTCCACACACTGCTGCTTCCCTCCACACACTGATTCACGCAGAGCCAGCACTTGCCCCAGCCAGGAGCTTTCAGGTCACGCAGCCCTGTGCCGAAGTGAGAAAGATTCACTGAGAGTTGCAGATGAATTCCACAGAAATGAAGGGTTGCGTCTGCTGGACTGGCTTCAGACTCGATGCAAGCACAGAGCTCACCTGCATGCATCTCGCTGCTACTGAAATCTGACAACTCTGCTGAAAAGCCACCCACAAGCACCAGCCTGGAAGGATGGAACAGGGCACGGGGAGGTGTGACAAGGGGCAGCCACACAACCACGTACACACCCATCCACCCATGGCACCTCTGGTACAAGAACAGGCTACAAAAAGCTTTAACAAAACATGTGAGTGCTCCTGCGAGCTGGTGTCCATAAACTAGGATCAAAAGAGACCCCAACATCACATCCCTCCTGATGTAGCATCCCTGCCTGCGTGTCTCCTTCACTTCCCCAGCAAAGCAGCCCCTGAGGCAGCAAGTTCTCCCAGCCCTGAAACTCACATGAGGAAACTGCCAGCTTGAAACTCCAATGCTCAGAGTGACCGGGTATTTTCCCTGTGTTTGTCTGGGGTTCCACCTTGTTCTCCAGAGCTTTGGTGAGCTGTGTTACATCTATCACCACAGCAATGGAAACTGCTCATCAGTCAGTGCTGCAAGGCTGGAGCAGCACCCGGGTTCACAGTGAATAGCCCAACCCACCTCTTTGCTGCTGCCTCTGTGCTGGAGGCAAACAGATAGGGCAGCAAACAGCTGTCCCTCCATGGTGACACTTACCTGGAGCAACACAGCAACAGCTCAAGCACCCCAAGGTGCCCTGTGCTGGGCACAGCCAAACGACCACCATGCTCCAACCGAGCACAGGCCACAGGAGTCAGCCAGGTAGAGCTTCACCAAATCACAGCACCAGAGGCACCAGAGACACCAGAACATGCTGACAGACCTCAGGCACCTTTCACAACACCATGTGAAGCAGAAGAGCAGGGACAGCCAGGAGGAATGAGCATCCAAGTGGGAAGGGCCAACAGCTCTGGAACATCGTGGACCTGCCAGCTGCTGTGTAGAAACTTCCTTCTGAGGAAGAACAAACTAAACAAACAAACCAACCAACCGAAAGAAGAAACCCACTTGGAGAATGACAGGGGAAGAAGGCAGGCTTAGGGGAAACACCTCTCTTCAGAAACAGCCCAGAAGAAGAGAAAGTGCAGAAACTCCCTGGACAGGACACTAGGGTCCTGCCATAATGCACCTAATGTGCAGCGCTAGGGCTCACAGGGTAGCTTACCCACCCTCTCTGTCCCACAGCCCATTGGGTTACACAGATCAGAGATCTCATACCAACCAACCAACCATTCTGCATCCTTCCAGCCCTTTTCCTTCCCCCTTGAGGCCTAGTTCAAAGGCCTCCTCTGTCACTCAGGCAGCACAGTCTGATCTGAGCCAGACAGTGGGAACCTGTGAAGAGATACCCCATACTGGAAAGTTGGCAGAGCAAGCTGTTTGCAGCTGTGTACCCTGACCGAGCCCATGGATTGTGAGTCAGAGGAGAGTGTGGTGCTGAGACCAGGCAGAGGTTATGTGAGGCAGCACCAAGGGACTCAAGCCCCTTTGCAGCTACGTCCTTGCTCAACTTTTCTTCTCACCACACCTCCCAAATCTCACAAGGACCTACCACCTTCCAGCAGCTACCATGAGTGCAGCCATCACCCTTCAACAGCGCTTTTTTTCCACAGCAGAGTGACAGAGAATCCAGTGGTTTGCCAACATCTGTGAAACAAGTCACCCGCAAAGCAGACCCCGCAGCCTCATGCCACATCTCAGTGCTCCTTGCTGAGGGAGCAACGCGTCACTCGCTCTGGCTGCAGATTGTTCAGATCAGACCTGGCACACCAGGAACAATTAACCACTTTCACAGCATTGCACAGTCATCACATACAGGGCAATGAGGGTGTTCCCTGCATGGGGCTTTACCCCTCACAGAAAAGCAGTCCTTGGAGGACTCTGCACACAGGGGCCGCCAGTCAGGGATGCTGGATCTAGATGTTTTACTCTAGCTAAACACAGCAGAACATCTGCCCACTTGAAAACACTGCTGCCCTACTCCACAAAATCTCTCCCTCCTACTATTTCACAGTTCTCTGTGTGACAGCAGTTACGCAATAAGAGACTTCCCCCACTGTAATACCCTCACCCCAGCACAGCTCCAAATCCTCAAAGGTCCCAGGCTTCAAGGGCCACCAAACCCCAGCACTGTATCTCAGTCCCTTCTCTACATCACATCTTTGCCCTCCTGAAGACCCACAAGACATAATGTGAGGCACAGGTGAGCAGGGGGGCTGCTTCCACATGTAGAGAGCTAGAGACCTACAAGATAAAATGTGAGGCACAGGTGAGGGGGTGGGGGCTCACGTGTACGTGCTGCAGATACCTAGGCCATGTAGATGTTTCCTTGTCTTGGCCACCAGTGTAAATCTTGGCAGGAAAATGGGACCAAATGGCCCTGTCAGTACATTCTACCTACTAGTAACTTAATACAGTACACTGTTCCTTCTACAGGAAGAATCTACTAAGGCCTTGGTATCTTAGAAAGGCATTAACAAGACTGCTGGGCATCAAACAAGGCTGAAGACCTTCCTTCACAGTGGAGCCGGCCTCCAATTTACGATGCAGATTTGTTCCCTATTCCATCTGGGCCATTCATCTCTGCCACTGACCCCCATCACCCTCAAAAGGCTCGTTAGTGCACTGGCCACTCGGTGAGCAAATGAGACAAAGGACACAGCACAGAAAAATGGGATCTGTGCCACTGGCAAGTAGTAGTGCACAGGTAAAATCCCCACAGGCCAGACACAGATGAGGGGAAGGTGGGATGAGGCTGATCCTTTATTAATGAGGTAGATCCCCATTAAATGCTGGTGAGGAGGCTGGAGTAGCTGTTCCTGTTAGAGCTCATCCCTAACTTCACTTCTAACAGCCAGCAGAGCAAACCATGAGAGCACAGGATGACAGCTACCCCGCAGCACACACTGTTATCAGCGGAGGACTGCTCTGCTAAGGCTGCCTCTCCCACACCACGGCCAAGGATCCAGCTCTTTAGAGGCAAAGCCACAGTGACTTGCAGTGATCACAACCACTGCAGACACAACCCGAGGCAGCCACCACGCCATGGGATGTTGGAACCCACTGAGGTTGGATCCCAGTGAGGTCAGGTCCTGGTGAGGTCAGGAAGCAGTATGTTACAGTAAGAACACCCAGTCTGTGGCTGTATCACCAACCATCGAGATCTTTAGGGCAAATAAATGCCACTAGGATCTCGCTCTGACAGCCTGGTGAGGTGGAGAAACTAGCAATGAAGAAAGCAAACAGGAGCCAGGCTCGGAGCCCTGGAAAATCCCATTTCCAGGAGCCTTTGCTTGGCACAACCTGGCAGCTCTGCATGGGAGGATGCTGGAGGTCCAGCTCCCAGGGTGACCTTGAGCTGATCCCAGTGATCCCACCCTGGCCCTGGCTGCCCAGAGAGGCTGTGGATCTCCTGCTCTGGAGACACCCCACACCCACCTGGATGTTCCTGTGGGATCTGCTGTGGGGTGTCTTGCTCTGGCAGGGGGGGTTGGACTGGGTGATCCCTGAGATGACTTCCAGCCCCACCAGTGGGACTCCAGCACAGGAGGAAGAGCACAGTAACCTTGACCTACCTCAGCTCAGCGGGGCTGAGAGGCGCTGGGAGGGCTCGAGCACAGGACTCAGGGTGCGGGGAATCCCACAAATGACCCCTGAGCCCAGAAACCCTGCAGGAAGCCGCCGGTGGCTGCGGCAAGCAGCAGCCCAGGGGACCTGGGGCTCGTTAGGGGCCGACACGTGTCACAACGGCCCTGCGGGGCCAGGCCGTGCCGGCGGGGGGGAACCGGGACCCACGGGGATGGAGCAGGGCCAGGACGCCCCGGGATCCCCCAACACCCCACCTCCTCGGTCCCTTCACTTACTGCTGCGGGGCGGCGGCAGGTCCGGCCAGGGCCGCTGCGCGGTGCGGCGCTCCCGGAGCTCCCGCAGCTCCCTCCTCGCCTTCCTCTCCCTCCTGCCGTCTCCTCTGTGCCGGGCTCAGCCCTGCCCAGCTCAGCCCGGCCCAGCTCGGCTCAGCTCAGCTCTGCCCTCTCTGGCCGCGAAAGGCAGCCGCCGCACCTCCACCTCCGTCGGGTTGTCACGGCAACGCGGGGCCGGGCCTGGCCAGGGCCTGTCCCGGGACACCCCCCGGAACCCCCGGTCCGCCCCCGGTCGAAGCAAGCCGCGGATAAACCGGGTGGGGGGATGCAGCCTCCCCTTTCCCCCCTGCTCCGTCAGCCATTTTACAGCAGCGGGGCCATGGACGCGGGGAAGGATCGATAAACCGGTGATTTCCTGCGAAACACAGACCCGGCCCGGCCCTCCTGACCCAGTGGGAGCCCCCGGCTGCAGGAGTGGGGCCGTTTCGGGTCTAACAGGCTCCATCGTGTTGTGAGGAGGGTCGGAAGGGGAGAAGTGGCCCAGAAATACCCCCGGGCAGGGCCTGGCCCAGAAGAACCAGCTGCGTGGGGATGGTTGCTGTGGGCTCTGGCGAGAGGGCAACGGGCCAGTGGTGGCTGGAGTGGGGTCGCTGTGTCCAAGGATGGTGCCAGGGTGTGACTGTGTCAGGGACAGGAGAAAGAGTTGAGCCTGGTGGGATAGTGGGACCAGGCTCTTCTCGGAGGTGCCCAGTGACAGGGCAGAGGGCACTGGGCACGGACTGGAACACAGGAGGTTCCAACTGAACATGAGGAGAAACGTCTTCACTCTGATGGTACCAGAGCCCTGGTGCAGGCTGCCCAGAGAGGCTGTGGATCTCCTGCTCTGGAGACATCCCAGACCCACTTGGATGTTCCTCTGGGAGGTCCTGCTCTGGCAGAGGAGTTGGACTGGGTGATCCCTGAGATCACTTCCAGACCCACCAGACTGGGATTCTGTGAAACTGCTTCCCACCCCCTCCCTTGGTGGTGGCAGATCCTTGCTGCGCTGTGTTGCAGAGGCTTCGGCGGGTTTCTTTGTGCTGAACCAACCCATGGAGAAGCTGAACTGAACTTTATGTGGATTACGGAGGCAGATTTGACTTTATCATAAGATTCCATCCCATGGATGTGCTGGCAGGACAGTCCTGTCCCTGGCAAAGAGGAGGTTAACGCACTGGGCTTTAAGAGGACTGTAATCACCAGGTTTTATTTTTGGTTCTACTGCATCAAAACAACTGCTCTTTGTAACCCGCATGGTGCAGAGGACCAGTTTCTTCCGGCAGCCTTTAAGAGAGGAGATAAAAAAAAAGCAGAGGAAGAAAGTTCGCTTTCAGCCAGTGCCAGGTTGTCAAGGTTTCCTCCGCTCTCAGACAGAAATGATTTTGCTTCTGGCAGACACAGGAGATTTCAAACCTTTTGGTACCAAGTGGAGCTTCAAAAGCAGCCGTGTCTGTGCCTGTACAAGGTGAAGCGCAGAGCTCAGGACCTCCTTTGTGAGGCAGCTTCATCTTCATCATGTGGTCTGAGCTCATTGCGTCATCATGGAGCTCTCCCTGCTTGAGTCTCAAAACCTCGTGTGCTGTCAGGGCCATGGGCTGCTCCAGCCTCACCAAGGACACAGGTCAGAGTCAGTTTGCTGCTAAATAAGGAGTCTTTCACAAGGTCACTTTTTGAACTTCCTTCCCCTTGTGCCCTGCTTTCTGTTTTCATAAATGATGGGATGCTAGTGAAATCCAGGGCCAGTGTGGGTAATCAAACTGTTGTGGTTCAACCCTGGCTGTTGGCTCAGCCCCATACAGCCCTGCTGGGATGGGGAAGTGTGGGAAGGGTAAAAGAGGAAACTCATGGGTTGAGATAAAGGCAGTTTAACAGGTAAAGGAAAAGCCACTCACAAAGCAAAGCAGCACCAGGAGTTCACTCTCTACTTCCCATGGCAGATGGAGTTCAGCATCTCCAGGAGAGCTGGGCTCCATCCATCTAACGGGGCTGGGGAAGAGAAAATATCACTCTGAACATGTCCCCCCCTTCCTCCTTCTCATCAGTGTATCTGCTGAGCCTGATGTCACACAGTGTAGGATGTCCCTTTGATCAGCTAGAATAAGCTGTCCTGGCTCTGTCCCCTCCAGCTCCTTCTGTGCCCTACCCCAGATCAGTGGCTGGTGGAGTGGAGTGAGGAGCAGAGAAGCTCTGACTGTATGTAAGCACTGGTCAGCAAAAGCTAAACCAGCCCTGAGTTATCAACCCTGTTTCCAGCACAAACCCAAGCCAGTCCTGTACCAGTTGCTGGAAGGAGAATTAACTCTGCCCCAGCCAGAACCTACTCATAACCCAGTGCTTGAAAAGCTAAATTGGGTGTGTTTGGCCACTGCTCTCTTGGCCCAGTGGCCATCCTGGATGTGATTGTCAGAGCTTTGTGAGATTATTTAAGTGATAAACATTGAAGAGGCAGTAACACCTAATTAGCTCTGCCCAACATTGTTTTCTGGAAAAATCAGTCTCAGCCCAGCCTCACTCTCCACTGGGACCCAGGATTGGCTGCCAAGGTAATGACACAGAGGTGACAGGGAAGCACCAATTGCTGACAGAACAGTTAAAAATAAACCAGAGTCCCAGCTAGTCCTTGGCAAGGAAATCAGGATTCAACCACAAACCACCAACTCACAGGTCTGGTTCCATTTTCTATGCAGAAACTTGATGTTACAGAAGTGAGAGGGGGTGTGGGGGATGGCCAGGGAGCACTGGGGGTGTGGGAAGGAGGCAGCTCTGCCTTAAGCCATTATCAGCATCTCATTGTGCCTGACATCTGTGGAGCTGCAGCTTCGGGGCTGGCCGACATCAGCGTGTGCCACAGCAGCAGTGCCCTGGCTCCCACGCCTGGCATGGAAAGTGCAGGGGAAAGCCATCTGATGCTTATCTCCCTGATAAACGAGCACAGTACTTCTGGTTATTGAGTGCTTACGAATGGTGCTGTCTTGGCTGTGAGATCAGCCTCGGGATCCCGCTCCAGGCACAGCTGCTGGCAGGGAGCCCACAGCCGGCTGCACCCACAGCAGCCTTTGGGCAGGGTTTACCCCACATATCCCAGGGAGAAATTGCCCCACAACATCTCACCATTCACATGTGCCCCGTGCAGACCTGGTTTGTGGGGCATCATAGGGCAGGGGGTATCAATCTTACCCAGGGTAATGCCAAATGCTGCCACTTGCTCATTTTATGGTGTTCTTCACTGTCCACAGCTCGTCTCTTCACCTGCCCTTCCACACCAGCAAATAGTGAAGGGGATTCTGCAGCTGCTTTGCTGTTGCTGGGGGACAGGAGGGTGAGTGGATCTGTGGCATCAGGCTGGAGGTGAATGTGGGTGCTGAGGATGCTGCCATCCAGCTATGGCTGAGTGGAGCAGCCTTAACACACAGGGACAGCCATGGCTTCCCCTTGCTGAGAGCTGCTGCCAGCTCCTTCAGTGCCCAGTTATTTTGGGACCCCAAAGAGCTGATGCATCCATGTGTGGCTGCCTGGGCCCTCCAGCCATCGGGATGTGCAGCAGTTGTGCGTAAGCAGCAGGATCTTCTTTTCCCAGCCCAGGCTGTGACCAAATCATGTGTCATGGGGACTTGTGAGGGGAGACACTGTGGTTTCTTGCTCCTCTCAGTGCACTATGGTGAAAACCTTGCAGGATCCCTCAGCCTGATGCTCTTGTAGCACATGAATGATTTGCCAGTCTGGGCAGAAGCAGCTGTAATCAGCATCACAACCTGTGCTTGGTCTCAGCTCTGGTCTTGGGAAGAAGCTAAGGATCACAAGGATTTCCTTTTCTCCAACATAGAGGGAAGAAACCCAGAAACATTTGTCCCGAGCTATTGCTGCTTCCAGAGGGAATTAAATGCGAGGACTGGGCTGAAGAAGCAGTGAGGCAAAGGCGCCTGAGCCCCCTTCCTCCCCTGGCTACTCTGTCACCCCCACCCCCTGGGCCAGCTCTCCTGCCCTACTTCTCACTGTAAGCTAAAGCTTTATCACACAACAGAGCAGAATTAGAGGTGTAACTGTCCAGGTTCATCAGCCACATCCCTTCTTCACACAGTGAGGAGTGAGAGGTGTCTCCATGGGGGCTGCAGCAACCCCCTGCACAAGGCCCACTCTCTCCTGGACACTCAGGTTTGCTGTTTCTAAAGCTGGTGAGGCAAAATACCTCCAGAACATCTGGTCTGGCAGAGCCAGCATGACTAGGATCCATCTGGGGTTACTCAGACACTGCATATTGCCACCTCCTGCTCACAGCCAGAGCTCTGAGCTTTGAGTGCTGCCTCGGAGTCGTCCCATGATTGGCCCAGGGTACCATTTACTCTTCAGGACATACTGTCTTGGTTTTGTCTTCTTCTGCCTGAGACAGGCAGCCGTGGCCTCTCGCTCCTTCCATGGGGGAGTGCATTTGGCTTTCCGAATTCGTTTGCTTTTTGAGGATCTTTCCCCCAGCAGTCTAACTAGTTATGTTCCGGACACAACACTTAGAATTTGGCCTCCAACATCGCACACGGAGGAGAGGTTCCCCGTTCTGCTTCTTTGCAGGAAATGCTGGATGATTTCGTTTGGTGCCACCTAGTTGAGAAACGGTGGATGACAACCACCCCCTCAGCTCTTTCCCAGGAGATTGCTGTAAAAAATCCTCAGCAGTACTTGGCTCCGAGCATCCTTGCTGTCGTTTGCACCTTTTCCACTTCCACTATATCCTGCGAGTTTATGAAGTAGGGGAGGTTTTAATGATGAGAGTTCCAGGGGTGTAGATTTTACAGGCAAAAAATGAGGAGAAAACCTGTTCCCACTCCCAAACAATTTGTCCCTTTATTTTTAAATTTTCTTGCGAGGTTGCTTTTCCTGCCTGGAGTTTATTTGGGGGAATTTTGAATCTGTCAAGACCATGCACAGTAAAATCTATGAAGTTTGCCAGATGATCAGCAGGACACTGGAGAGCTGGAAAGGGAAAGGGGCTGCTCCGGTGTGTGAAGAAAGCAGCCAGGCTGGGCCAAACCTTGTGATTCAAAAGAGAAAAGACACATTGGGTTGGGGGTATTTTTTGCTGCTCCAACCGTCTGCTGCAACTGAAATCAGTATCTCTTGGCCATAGCAACCACCGGCTGAGGAAGGAGCTGCTGTGCCTCAGAGAGGCTGTGGATAAAGATAACTCACCTGAAAATCATAAGCCTTCTGTTCTCACTCACCTCAAATATTTATTGTCAAAGTCAGCTCAAGGAAAGTGAAGCAAAGCCCACACACCGTACCCTCAGGACTGTCCTTGCTTCTCTTCAGATCTGCCCCCCCGAACATAGGCTCAAACCCAGCCCCCAGTGTGGTTTCCCTGCGCTATAGGGACACCATGATCTCTGTCCTGTGCTCTGCAGCCAGCAGCACCCACACAGGGACTCAACTACATGAAGGGAGGTTGGAGTGGGGCAGGTTGGCCTCTTCTCCCTGGGGATCAGCCACAGGACAAGAAGAAATGGGGTCAGGTTGTGCTGGAGAGGTTCAGATTGGATCTTAGGAAAAACTTCTTCCCAAAAGGAGTGGGGAGGTCTTGGAACTGGCTGCCCAGGGAGGGAGTGGAGGCACCATCCCTGGAGGTGTTAAACAAATGGGCAGCCAGGGTGTTTCAGGAGATGGGTTAGTGTTTGGGGGTTGTAGAGCAGATGGATGGACTTGATGATCTTGAAGGTCTTTTCCAATCTTGATGATTCTCCCATGTCTGTGCAGCACGGTCAAACCCACTGGCTCTTTCTGACAGCAGGTCTGAAGGGATCTAGCTCTATCCAACTCCTCAAGGCACTGATGGATTAGCAGACCAAGCTGTGAAACTGTTAAGTGCTTGTTTTATTCCCAGTGAGAGCAATATGCCCCAAACACATCTCTCCATGACTGGAGAACAAACAACTTTGGTGCACATCAAAGTCACAGACAAGGACACAGCACACAGGCTACCAGAGAAAACAGTCAGAAGAAAGTTGCTGGCTTGCACCCAACAGGAGGGCCCACATGGCCTGAGACAAGGGATCTGAGGTAGACCCTAAGCCCAAGGTAACCACACAAGTCTTCTAAGCCTTGCTCAGTGCTCTGGACTGGACACTGACCACTCCAAGGCCTAACATCTCAGTTAGACTGGCTTAAATAAACCAGCCAAGTAGCAGAACAAATTGAGACAAGAAAACAGCACATTTCTCAGACATACAGCTGCAAGTTGACTTCAGGTGCTGCAGCCCAGCATTTTTATACAGAGTTTTGTTTCTTAGACTGAGAACAGCCCCTCACACATTGCTTAGAGAGCTATACTGAGCCCACACCCGCCCTGGGAAAGATGAGCTTGTGCAGATGACAGTGGTCTTCCCCACAGCCTGCAGGAGATTTCCCACTGTCACTAGCAAGTTGCTAATGAGCCCCATGATGAGATGGGGAACCAGAAGAGAAGGGCATCTCGGTGCTCAGTGACTGAGCAGTTCCAAAGCAGAAAGCACTCCTTGCCTTACACACGGTGTTCAGCCTGCAAAGTTCAGAGTGCTGCAAAGCCTATGCTGGTCACTCAGCTGTGTCCGTTCCACAGCTGGCCAGATCAGTTCAGAAAATGTAAATTGAAGACACCAAGTTTGCGTGGTGTCACAGCTGCCCTCCCACACATTTCACTGGGAGGATGTGAGGAAAATGCCCTTGCATCTGCAAGGGAGAGCTTCCTTGATTAGAGTTTTTCCCAGAACAGCAGTGTTAGGGGATTTTACTTCATTGTAAACTAAACCCAGCAGTGTGTAGGTCTGGGCCAAAGAGCCTGGCAGGTGCAGCAGCCTCAGGACAAGGTGAAGTTCTATCTGTTTCAAAATAGCTTTTGGAGCAAAACCAAAAACCAAGAGCAATTTTCCTGGAAATTAGTTTCTTCCCTTTTCCCCTGAGGTTTTGGGTTGGGCTTGAGGGAACTGGGAGAGATTTGGCAGAAAATAAAAAACATTTTCCTGGGGAATACAGGTCACATTTTCACATGAGCAAACACATCACCAACAGGGACAGCTGAATAGTCCCCACTGCCCTGAGGGCCTTTGGTCCACCAGTGCTCCTCCTTTGCCATAAAATATTCGGACTCATTGCTTCCAGCAGGACACAGTTTGAGGAATAAGTTAAAAATAAATATAAGTAACATGAGCATTAATTCATTAAAGGCTACTCTAGCCACTGGTCAACTGACAGGCACTTCAGTCTCTGAACTCCTCCCTTTTTCTGAAATGTAAAGCTTAGGAAGTAGCAACATGGAAAAGGCTCACAAACCCCCTGCACTGCCTGCTTGGCAGAAGTGACACGAGTGTAAACCCAAAAGAGCTCACAGTCTGCTCACACATAAACCAACGTCCAGCTCCTTAAGAAGACAGTGTCCCTTGAGGTGGGAGCAGCACCAAAATATTGTCACTTTGGGAATGCAGAGGGACCCCATGCAAAAACTGGTTCTTGCTGCTGAGTGCTACATCATAGCTATGGCTGAGTCCTCTGTGCTGCTATCCTGCTCCAAGCCCACCCTGCGGATGGACTCTCTGTATTTCTGCCGGCCCAGCTCAATGATGGTTTCAATCTCATCAGCAATGTCCTGGCGGCCACTCTCCTTCATGGCTGTGATCAGCTTGTTCACACAGTTGGGATCCTCCATGTTTTGCTGAGCCCATGAGAAAAACATGTCCAGGATCTGCTTATCAAGGTCATCTCTGAAGAAAAGGGGAAGCATAGAAGTCACCAACATGCTAACCCAATTAAGCCTTCCCTGAGTCCTGGCTTGTTGGCTGGAGCCCCAAAGAAGCCTTCCAGACACATTGAGCATCCTATGGGCTGCCTCTTCCCCATCCATCATAGAAGAGTTGCAGTTCCTGCACTAAGATCTCTCTAGAAATGTTTTCCCCAATGGAAATATCAAATCAAAGCATTCTGCTTTGAATGCAAATCCCCCACAGATACAGGAGCTTGGTCACAACAAGCCTCGTCATCGCCTACAGCTCTGGCTTTTCGGTCAGGCCGTGTGTCCCGTGACACACCACAAGCTCTTTCTGAATAGAGGTGATCTTCACTGTTAATGCCCCAGACCAACTGCTCGTTGTCAGAGGTGGAGGCTGGCCAGAAATCCAGATCACAGAACAAAACTGCAATGCGACTCCTCTGAGCTACAAAGCTCATCCGGTTTGCTAGTTCCAGGTTTCGTTTTTTCAGACATGAAGCTTTGTTTTGGAACAGCAAGAGAAAACTATCAGTTTTCCATAAATAAAAGCTATAATTTTGACAAGAACCATTAGTCAAACCAACTTTTCTCCAGTGAAACAACAGCAGGAGGAAAACTTTCAACCAGCCAAGGATTAAATTACACTGCAGATAGATAGAATATCAGAGAATCACAAAATCATAGGACAGTTGAGATTGGAAGGAACCTCAAAGATCACCCAGTCACAACCCCCTGCCATAGGCAGACACCTATCACCAGAGCAGGTTGCCCAGAGCCCCATCCTGGCCTTGAACACTTCCAGGGATGAGGCAGCCACAGCCTCCTTGGGCAACCTGTTCCAGTGTCTCAGCACTCGCACAGGGAGGAACTTCTTCCTAATTCCTAACCTAACTTTTCCCTCTTTCAGTTCCATAATACATGGCTGTTGGTCACGGTGCTCCATCTTACCTGTTATTGTATCCAATGCGCTCGATCTGCTGGTAGGTCAAGCCCAAGTTCAGGCCAATGCTCTGCCAGTCCACTCCCACACGCCTGGCAATGCTCAGCAGGTTTGCCTGGGTCAGGTAGCCTGTCTCAGGGTTGCCCAGGTTCAAGGGAGGGAATGAGAAGCCATTCAGGGGACCAGGTTTCTCCTCACTGCGTGTTTTCAATCGCTGGGTCACAGAGAAAAGAGAATCATAGAATCATTAGGGATTGTAAGGGACCACGAAAGATCATCTAGTCCAATCCCCCTGCCACAAAGCATCACCCAGACCAAGTCACACAAAAACATATCCAGGCAGGTTTTAAATATCTCCAGCGAAGGAGACTCCACAACCCCCCGGACAGCCTGTTCCAGTGCTCTTGTCACCCTCTCTGGGAAGAAGTTCCTTCTGATATTTATATGGAACCTCCTATGTTCCAGCTTACATGCATTGCCCCTTGTCCTATCACTAGATGACATTGAGAAGAACCTGCTCCATCCTCCTGACACCCACCCTTCACGTATTTATAGACATTAATGAGGTCACCCCTCAGTCTCCTCCAAGCTAAGCAGACCCAGCTCCCTCAGCCTCTCCTCATAAGGGAGGTGCTCCACTCCCTTCACCATCTTTCAAGCACCTGGTTTCCAGTATAAAGCTCTTAGCAAAGACTTCCCACAAAACAAGCAGGCTTGTAATGTTCCAGTAGATTTCTATGAAATATAAATCAGCGCAACAAGTACCTGTACAGCAGCTATTTGGTTTTAAAGTAGCAGAGGCTGTTGGTGGACAGGTTTATATTTCCAATGCAGAACAACTTCCACCTATCCTGGCTACATCAGGATTAAAACTCTTCAGACCTAAGCATTGTCAAGTCCAGGGAAGAGCATAAATGGCTGTTGATTCATATTCTTTTAGGCTTGTAAAGTTATAACTATGTAATATGAACACAGGCTCTTTAGAGTAGTTCAGAGCCAATCTGGACCCCTTCCAGCCTGCACCGAAGGATTTAATGGCATAGTTTTTATTTTCTGCTTAGTGCAGTGTACCATTAATTGAAGGTAATTGTCAGGAGGAGACTGGCTTTCAAAAACTACATAGCTCTCAACTGTTCTGGTGCAGAATGGATGCCTTGGGTTCAGGATCACATTTCCCCTATGCTCCACATTACATTTGTCTTGTCACACAATTGTGTGATTGTATTCAACTAAATAGTTATTCCGTGCTATTACAGCATTTCAAAATGAGGACTCAAGTAACACTGCAGGGAAAGACAGAGAGAGAGGGGGAGAGAGGTTTGTAGTGGGATGAAGTCTTGTCTGCTTGAGCTAAACAAAACCCCGAGAGGTATCGTAGGTCTGAGGCATTCACTGGTGCAACTCATTTGTTTTGCTGAAGAAGAAAATATTGCAAAGAGAAGAAGCAGCTCAAGGTGGAGTACTGCAGAATCGCAGAACATTAGGGATTGGAAGGGATCTCGAAAGATCATCTAGTCCAATCCCCCTATGTTAGAGGGAAGAATTAGATTGTTAGCAGAGTCTGAGCCATCACAAAATGTTCAGTGAGACCTGATAGCACAACCCCTCTCCTAGGATGTCATGTGTACATGAACCACTTCAAGTAGTGTCCTCTGCTTTCCTTTCCATGAGGACAAGTGAAAATCATGGTGAGCTCCACTGTGCTCTCCAGCTTGGACAGTCAGGAGGCCAGAACTGCAGGGCACAGTATCATATAGACACGAAGCTGACTTGCTGACCCCATCCTACACCTGTGCATGAAAGAATTACCATAACTCATATAATATTGCTTAACTGATGTAATATTGCTATTCATTATCTCTAGTGCAGTAATTCCTAGGAATCTCAGACATGGTCCATGAACCACATCATGCCAGTCATTGCACTAATGAAGAGAAAAGCCCTTGCCCCAGTCTGGAGGCCATTTGTATCTCAGGGTGTAACTTGGCCCCAAACCTAGAACTTAATTAGTGTTGATGTTAATGAGGTATGAGGGAGAATGGAATCTGGTCCATCCTTCCACAGCTGCACTGGCTTTGCAATGTGAAAAACCAAGATGAGCCAAAAGTGATTAAGACATTATTTCTGAAACTAGAGTCAGCACATGTAACCACAGTTAGACAACAGGGATCAGCAGATCTGCAATGTAAGGAGGTTTGAGTCTTACACAGCTACTATTAATGTGAAGTTCCCCTGTGAAAGTCCCTCCTGATCTTGTCAGTGAATTTATCAGCAGCATCAGTTGAGAGGCCAAGGAGTGTGACTAGCCATGGAAGATCTGCATTCTTGTCTCTTTTTTTCTTAGAAATCACTCATTAGGGTTTTGTAAAATCCATTTTGTATCTCAGGGGCAATTCTTTGGATGAATGTTGAGGTTCTCATTTGCTTACAGATAGACCAAATGCACCTGCTCTAGCAGAAATGCCACACACCCTAATTGAATTGTAAAACGTATGAATGATCCCCTTTACCAATTTGACTGCGTGAGCTCCTTCGGTGGTCTCTGTGTTTGTGCGCGTACAGGTGAGTCAGTCCTGAACAGGATCAAAATGGAAATTTCAGATGATGTTTTCAAACACTACCCAAGTAAGTGAGTGCTCTCTGTAAGTCTAAACTTATTGAACATATAGAGAAACAGTGAGTGTGTAGGGGATGAGTGTGTGTATATATATATATATATATATAAAATTAGCTTTCAAGGGACTCTCACACAGATGCTGGACAGTCTGTAGTTCATTAGCAAATAACTTCCTAAAGTTTCCAGCTCACTGATGCTAAAAGTAATACTTTAGCTAGTTGGGGCTTTTGGGAATGGAAAGAAAGTTCTCTTATACGTTTTCAAAAGGAAGAAAAAAGGAATCAAGTCATGCTGGATGCAATATAAGACTTCCCTGTGGGGTTTTTTTGTGTTGTTCCCGTCGCTGGACTCATGATGTCACTCTCTAAAAACACCTCAGGTGCTGCACCAAGGTTCCACAAAACCCATCACTGATCAAGTGTGGAGAACCTACACATGCACACAACAGACTGAGGCACATTTGCAGTCACATACTCCTCCCAGTCGCAAGACACTCATAAGCTTCAGAAGGATTTCAGCTGCATTGGGTTGAAGTGCCCTGGACTCAGTAGAGCAGAGTCTGAAATATTTTTTCAGCTCCTAAAGCTGCAGCCCACAACCACTTTTAATTTGATTAGATTTACTGGTGATATCCACACAGAAAATGCCATTGCTTTCACCAGGCTTCTGCCCTCTGATGTGAGCAGAGACCATGGGACCAAACTCAGTGTTCAGTGGAGCCACACACAGCATAGATCGTCTTATAAATCAATAGGGAACCAGATTTTTGTGTGGTTGCATGTCTGCTCACACACATAGGAAATAACATTTGTCCTTCTGTGTATGTACATCACATACAAGCCAGTCATCACCAATATGTTTACTGGATACCTCCTGTACTATTTGGAAAGCACAAGTGTAAAATTATATATATATATATATGTATAAAAACCCTCTCATGATACTGAAGAGCTATATGTGAAAACAGAAGAGCTTACCTACAAAATAGTTTCATAGAATCATTAGGGATTGGAAGGGACCTTGAAAGATCATCTAGTCCAATCCCACCACCACACCAGGATCACCTAGACCAAGTCACACAGGAACATGTCCAGGTGGGTTTTAAACATCTCCAGAGAAGGCTCCACAACCCCCATGGGCAGCCCCTTCCTGTGCTCCATCACCCTCACTGTGGAGATATTTATATGGAACCTCTTATAAATCATCTGTGATTGGAAGAAGTTAAACTAATCTGTTATATGTTTTAACAAGTAACAAAAGCAAATCTTTATTCCCTTCAGTACCCCCCAACCAAAACAAACGGTGCCAACCAGTAGCTTTTAGGAGCATTTACAGTTGACTATTGCTTGGGCTCTTTGGATGATTAATTGGAGATATAGAAGTAGGTAAACACAGTGCTATTAGCTTGTCTTCGCTGCTTTCTGATATAGACCAAGCTCTGCAAAACCCAAAGAACGTGAAGTTCAGTGTTTGGGAATTTATGTAGTTGAGAAAAGTAATAGCTCTAATGCATTTTGCAAGTTGCCCTGTGGAAAGCTCATTGATAGACTAGAAAAATCCTTAGAGGAAAATAGATGTCAGGGTTGGTACTGAGGAAAGCAAAAGGACAGGAGAGAATGAGATCTTTTTATAAGGATAATAATCACCATAAGCTTTTGTTCCTGTAATTAAGAGTGAAACCAAACAGAAGTAAAACGATTTAGCAAAACGTTGCAATTCCATTCTGACATCCTTGTCTGCTGGCTTAAACATTTATGAGTTTACAAAAATTACAGGTTGTGAAAATAGGATCTCTCTTGTACATCTTTCTAGATGATTCATCCAGTGTTTCTGAAGAAACAGCAATTTATTCACAGATTATGTAGTTCATTTACAGAATGTTTCCACATTTGTAATCTACCAGCTTCTTCCTGTGAAGAGAAATAATGGAAATGTAAATGTGGAAAGAGACAGTTAAAATCAGTGGAGCAGAAGCAGAAAAGATGTCAGTGAAAGCATTGAAATAAGGAACAGAGAAAATACACATTTCTCAGCCTCTGCCTGGCCAGCAGGGCTCTGGACCAGTAGATTGAAGAACTGATCTGTATCCCCAGCTCTATTCATTTGTGACTGTGAAGCAGCCTCCTCAAACATCATTGTTAGTACTTGCCTTTATACCCACTGTCTGATGGTTAATCAGACCAAAGTTGTGCATTTATCTAAACTTCTTTGGACCATCTATTCCAAATAAAGCAAAATTCAGCTTCGGTAGACGACTGTCAGGGGCCTCTGGATATTGCTGTAATGAATATTGCAATGAAATGGAGAGAGCAAAAATGTTCTTCCCCACAAAATCCAGATTATTGTCTGTGACCTGAATAATCATTTAGAAAAGATAAGACGTCTCCCAACATCTACTGCAGCATACTACTAAGCAAGTCTAATTATAACTCTGGTAAGCTAAGAGATTTAAACCAAAAAAATAAAAGGTTGGAATTGGAACAGAAGTGAAAACAGTGGAATAAAAAGAGTATAATGCTATAAATTATAAACAAATTATATTCCAGAAATTGATGGTGGTCTTGCTGTCTTCAGTAAAGACTGTAGCAAAATACACTCATACCGTAGTATTTCACAGAATCAAAGAACGTTAGGGATTGGAAGGGACCTCATTAGATAATCTAGTCAAATCCCCCCATCGCAGCAGGATCACCTAGATCTTTGGTCACTGTAGCCCAAGCAAACTTGGTTTGGAGTGCGAATACACCAAAACCCCCAGTTTCAAATGCGTTGCTGCATTGGGCTGAATTTAAACTCATAGTTGATTAATGAAGTGTGGGGAAACGCAAGTAACGGAAAAAATGATTCAACAACTAACAAAACCAACAAGACAGACAAAATAAGAGAAATATCTAGATGTAGGGTTTCCGTTTGCTTTATTCTCAGAAAAGACGGAACATCCGCGCAAAATGCAAATTCTTTGAATTTTGATGTGAAGTCTGCTGTAGGGCCAATGTGTGGCCAACTGGACCAAGGGACAACTTTTTCACTGTTTTTCATAGTCATTGGACAAATACTTAAATGGTCAGGCATCAATACACTGTGGATCACAGAACATCAGGGGTTGGAAGGGACCTCGAGAGATCATCTAGTCCAATCCCCCCACCGCAGCAGGAGCACCTAGACTGAGTCACACAGAAACATCTCCAGGTGGGTCTTAAATGTTTCCAGAGAAGGAGACTCCACAACACTCTGGGCAGCCCATTCCAGTATTGCTCAGGCAAAATTTTTGCTGTTCAAGAAAAAAAACTGACAAAATGGAAAGGTTCCCAGGTAAGAAAGAGGGGAAGAAAAGAAGTTGTGTCTTGTTATGAAAAATATAACGAAAAAAGTCCCTGCTGAGTTCTTCAAGCAGCTCCAAAGAACAGTAATCGAGCCTGTAAAGAATTTCCAGTGAAATGTGTCGTTAAAAAGAAAATAAAAAGCATCTGGTATACTTCTCATATTAGTGTCATAGTCAAAGAAAAGGGAACAAAACGTGCCTGAAGTCAAGTGGTTCAGAAAAGTTCAAAGACAAGGGAATGGCTCTACATCTCCAGTGTCATTGGTTACGTGGTGATTATTTGATTAGCTAATCCTTTTTCCTCCTTCCCCATGAGCAGATCATGAGAAAACACAAACTATAAGCACACAACATCACTCTCTCCTAACACAGCTCTTGTCACTATAGGGGAACTATGGGACTGAAGGGGTGTGCAGACATAGACATGCACCTAAGGCTGAGCTGAGCACTTTTACATCTGTTTAATATCACCAGAGTGAGAGAAACAAGTGCAGAGGGTGGTTCACCTCATTAAAAAAGAGCCATCTGAGATGGACCAGATAATTTCCCATCTCAGAGTACCTTTTCTTTTCCTGTGTATTTAATCCCTGATGTGGATGAAACAAGTACACAGATTTGGGTATTTAAAGGATTTTGGACATTGTCCTTTCATGAACTCTTGAGTCAGAAATACTGACTGCTGTGCACCATCACACAGAGGGTTGGCTGTGATAGTGACTGACCTGATCTGCTAAAACACCAACAGGAGCTTCTCCCAACACTTTGCACAGACTATTTGCTGTGTGTCCTCTGATTTTGTATCTGAAAAATCTCCTGTGCATTTCAAAAAGACGACAAAACAAACCCATCCACAAAAGTAATGAAGTAAATAAGGAACTGTTTGAAGCAAACTCTAGGCAAAACAATTTTGTGTAGCTAGCCTATGTAATCTTCCACAATACTGAAATGTCTACCCTTTCTGCAGCCAGACACTAAAAGATCATTTAATGAATAGGCTAGTTCTGACGTGAAGAAGGGTTTTCAACAACTGGAAACTTTGAACATTTAAAAAAACCCTGAAACTTGGAAACTTTGCTTGTGCCTGAATCCCTGAGCCAAATGAGGCTCTTCACTCACTGAACTTCTCAGAGGTGCCTCTGCCCTAAGCATCAGTCTGTGCCTAATATAGGAGCACATGATCTCCTGCAAAGAATATAGAAGCATAGAATGGGTTGGGCTGGAAGAGACCACCAAAGGTCATCTAGTCCTACCCCCCTGCAGTGAGCAGGGTCATCCTCAACTAGACCAGATTGCCCAGAGCCTTGTTTAACCTCATCTTGAATCTCTCCAGGCGTGGATCCTTAAGTACCCCCCTGGGCAACCTAGTTGGAGCCAGTGTCATCTAGTGATACGATAAGGGGCAATGGATGTGAGCTAGGACATAGGAGGTTCCATATAAATATCAGAAGGAACTTTTCACAGTGAGGGTGACAGAGTCCTGGAACAGATTGCCTAGGAGGTTTTTAGAGTTTCCTTCTCTGGAGGCATTTAAAACCCACCCGGACATGTTCCTGTGTGACTTGGTCTAGGTGATCCTGCTCTGGCAGGGGGATTGGACTAGATGATCTTTCGAGGTCC
>JAOXOE010000441.1:11458681-11490640 GCA_028565055.1 Phoeniculus purpureus | reverse complement strand
AGTTTGCCCAGCAGCTCCCTGTTTAACCACGCAGGTCTTCTGGCTCCCTTCCTTGACTTCCTTCCTGTTGGAATGCTCTTGTCTTGGGCTTCAAATAAGTGATCTTTTAATGTTAACCAGCTATCTTGGGCCCCTTTACCTGCTAGTACCCTGTCCCATGGGATTTCCCCTAGCAATTGCTTGAAAAGGCCAAAGTTTGTCCTCCTGAAGTCCAGCACTTCCAGGATATTCTGGGTGATTTCCAGCAGCAGATTCGTTAGACAATCCCCATCACCAATAGCCAAGGTCATTAATTTCTATCTCTTTCTAAAAGTGCATCCCAAGGACTTTTCAATCCTGATGCATCCCAGACACAAATGCCAGGTAGTGTTCCAACAGCAGCCAAGTCACACCCAACAAAGATTTAATTTCTTCACCAGACAGCCAGGAAAGGTCAAAGAAAATAGGAATTAAGAGACATAGAGGAGACAGACAATCAAGGAATCCCTGGCAATGCTGGAGCTTTTAACTAAAACACTTCTAACTCTCAGCACTTGACTCATAAGCAGGGAAGTGAAAGAGAAGGCAGATCCCTGGAGGCAGATCTTCATCACCAGTTTTCCATGGCAGCTTTCCACATTTCTCTTTGCTGATTCTGGGAAGAAACTGACCTGTGACCCCAGGCGGGAGGGGCAGCTGAATTCTCACTGGCCGGAGAAAATCCTCAGGGGAGTCCTGGGAGAGACAGAGCAGGGGACTGGCTCTGCACCCTGCATCTGTTGTGATTTCTGCTATCTCTTCTGCAGAGACTGGCAGCACCTGGATGGGGCAGACAGCAGAGAGGAGCAGTCAGACACCCAAATTCCCTCATCTCTCATTTACTTCCCCTAGTACCCAGTAGGCAAACGCTATTCTTGGCTCAGGATCTGCTGGGAAATGGAATCACAGTGACCTTTGGTCTGAAGTCTGCTCCAATACTGGTGTCAGCCTGGCAAGCTGGAACAGTCCAAGGTATTCCAACAGCATTTACACTGTCTAGCAATTTGTTTTAGTGGGGTGGCTTGAGAAATGGATCCACACAACCCCCAGTGCCCCTCACTGAGTGTTGTGCCAGGCTTGGTTTGTTCTGCAAGGGAACTAGAGTGACATCTCCTTGTGTTGCCTTCACAGCAGCACCCTGTGGAACTGCTGAGGGTAGCAGGGGCAGAGCCCTGAGGAGATATCCCTCCTGCATAGAGGAGGCATTTTGCAGGAAGGGAAAGTAAGGCAGAAAGTGATCTGAGATCACAGAGCATCGGTGCCAGACAGGAACAGCCCCAGGGCTGACATCTCACCCGGGTGTGGGACAACAGCCACCCTGGGGCTTGGTAAATCTTGGTTTGAAAGCCCTGTACCTGCAGTGTGACACTGCGCATCTCTGCAGTGACTCCAGGAGGAAAGGTGACTTTGATGTTGGGGTCAACACTGGAAAAGAGCAACGTCCCCTCTGTGGGAACTCGGCATTCGTTTTGCACAAGGCGAGACACGACGAGGAACCAAGAGAAGTGAAGGACACTGCAGTGAGCCATGTGCTTCTGTAACAGATGACAGGGAAGAAGAGAGGAGGTACAGGCATAGAACGTACTACAGTGAAGGCAGGAAAAGAGGTGCCAGGAACAGCTGAACCCGTGAAAGAACTAGAACAGGTATGAAGCACAGAAACCTGCACCTCATCAGCTTCAGCAGACACCTCCATGAGACAGGAATCTTGGAGCTGAAATCCCCTACACCACACAGCAGCTGGTCAGAATAGCTCACACGGTGTTTTGCTCTTGGCTGGGCAAAGCCAAAGAAGACAACAGGAATGATGTCATGCCCAACTGCTCACCTTGGATTTCCTTCTCTGCTCTACTCGTGTTCTCAGGTCACTCCAGCTTTGCCCACTGAAGGTGCGAACTACTACCTCCCGCTGGTGAAGGGTTTGAGGGGAGACATATGGCATCCAGACTTGCACCTCCTGGCATAAAAAAACATACCTGTGAGATGCTCAGAGAAGGATGAAACCAAGCCCAGACCTGCCCTGTGATTGCTGTGCAGACAGGAGCAGGGAGGGTGAAACACAGCTTGGAGTGGAGGAGGAGATGGGAAACCTTCAGGTGTCAGAGATGTCAGGCTCACTGTGCAGTGTGCCAGCAGGGAAAGTTGAGTAGCTTGTGGGCAGAATGGACACAGTGACCTTTGCAGTGAGCTGCTGTCAGCTAGGATTGGGCTGAAGGTGCAAAGACCCACCAGCTTGAATGAAAACCACACATCAGTCTTCTAGGGAAGCCTGGAATAGCACTTCATCCTCTGGCAGAGGAGGAGGGTTGTGAAGGAGGAAGACTATAGAGGAGCCAGAGCAGCACAGTGCCAGAGGGGCTGGCTCTGTCCTTTCTGAGTCTTTGTGGTTGGGTTTCCTTGAAAGGCAGAACCTGCAGCCACTCGAAAGCAGCAGTGATGGGGGCATGTGTCTCAAAAGTCCCAAGAGACTCACTCAGAAGACTTTGATGAGCTACAGAAGAAGGAGATTGATGAGGAGGTGGCTAGCAAGTGTCCTCACCTGCTGGAATTTGACCCCATGAGGCTGCAGCTCCAGGACTCTACTGAGCAGGACATCATGATGTCTCAGCTTTACCCACTGAGGGTCTGGCGCAAGGGTCCGGAAGTAGATTTGCAGAGGGTCGGAGGCAGCCCCCGGTGGGAAGTAGAGGTGTATGCCACAGGCCAGAACCACTCTGCAGCCTTCACAGGTGACAGTAAAGCTTGCAGAAGACACACATGAATGTATGACACCGTGCAACAACTTCAGCCTACCAGAAGAGCCCCCTCCCTGGCGTTTGAGTGGCCTGCTGAGGCCATAAGCTCCTATACAACACCCATCATGCATCAATCTTGTCTGGGACCTTGTTAAACCACTGTGACACAAATTCTTAATAATAGAGACTCACCTGTCCTCTCCTGATGCAAGGAAGAGTCTTTGTAGCTCTCTGGCACTGGGTTCATCTGCAGCAATAAGGTTTGGCAGGAGGAGATGACAGAAGTTACTTAAATCAGGGTAGACAAGAAAGGCTGAACTTGCTTTTCAGTTTTGGCTTAATCCTATTCTGACAGAGTTAATAAAAGAACTCCATGACACTCATGCAGGCTTCAGATCAACCCATAGCCAGGGGATGGGATGAGGCCTGAGGTCCCAAGACACACTGGAAATGCTGAATGTCCCCCAGGAATCTCAGGAGCAGGGGGAATGAAAAAGTATTTCAATCTACCACCCCTGAAGCTCTCAGGGCCACATTTGATTGCTTGAGGCCATCTCTGGGCATCAGCACTTGCTCTTGTGAACATAAGCACAATGGGGAAACCCTGCTCAGGTTCCTGCTCATTCATCACCTTAATCTCAGACAAAAACCTGCTCCTCTACAGCCTAGGGACCTCAGGAAAGCAAGAGGTACCCACACAGCAGAATGACTTCTGTGCTTCCAGCACAAGCTACCACAGCCCTTTGGCCATGCAGCAACTTCAAGCACTGGTGCTCACCTCTGCTAGAAAGGCTGGAGCCCTGTAGGAGCCTCTCCTGATCCATTCCCTGTGCATTCCTGTTTCACTTAAAACCTTCCTAGCAGGCCCAGTTCTGCAGATCTAGGCTCACTGAACCCTTCAGACAGGGCTTGGGCTTGTAACACCAGTACACAACTAGTACTGCCTGATAATCATTTCAACCTAAAAATTATTCCAGACAGATAAACACTGATCTGACTCTTTCCTGCTCATCTTCTCGAATTCACACTGTGCTGGGCTGAGCCAAGGGGCAGCTCAGCATTACCCCCAGCAGCAGCAGCAGCTTTGCATTACCAGCCTGCAGGGTGGGCTCAGCTTCTCCCAAGGGATTGCCTCGGAGATGCACGACGGGTGAGCTCTGGATCTCGGGGGGGACACTGCGAAGGCAGTTGCTCTGCAGGTCAAGCCTGGACAGGCTGGGCAGGCTGGCAAGTGCAGCAGGGACTGTCACCAGGAGGTTGCTGTGGAGATGCAGCTGTTGCAGAGACTTCAGATTGGCTGCAGGTCAGAACAAGAAGAGACCCCCAGTGGGGCTGTTAATTATATTGCAGGGCTCTGCCTCCGCTGCTGCGCTCCCCAGCGCACGCGCGCACACACACACACACGCACACACCCCTCCATGTGGGAAAAGTACAGGAGCCCAACATCTCACAAAATCAACTGCTCCAGAGAAATCAGTTGAGAGGTGACGCGGCCACCCCTGTCCTCTTCGTCTCTGCACCCAGCCATAAGCAGAGACAGGTGGTGCCTTGGTACCAGCATGTGTGACAGCCCTAGGCACAGAGTAACTCCAGAGCCCAGAGCAAGGAGCCCAGCAGCAGTCACACTGGGCATACCTGTCCAGACTGGACTGTATGATTTTAAGCCCAGATTTGCATCCTGTTAAACCCCAGTTCTTCTGTTTCCAGTCCTGGTGCCAACACAAATCAGCCAGGCCAGTTCCTTAGCTGTTGTAAACTACTGAAACTGAATCACAGCATCATTTGAGTTGGGAAAGACCTTTAAGTTCATCAAGTCCAACCACTCCCTCACCACTGCCAGGTCCCCACTAGTTTCATCCCTCACCCCATATCTCCACAGCTTTGCAACCAGCCCCTTCCCCAGCTCTGTGGCCCTTCTCTGGATGTGCTCCAGCCTCTCAGTGTCCTTTTGGCAGTGGGTGAGGGGTGCAGAGCTGATCCCAAGACTCAAGGTGTGGCCACTCCAGTGCCTAGCACAGGGGGATGGTCCCTGCCCTGGTCCTGCTGGCCGCACCAGTGCTGACACAAGCCAGACTGTTGCTGGCCTTCTTGGCCACCTAGGCACACAATGGTTGATATTGAACTGGTGTAGATCAACACCCCCAAGCCTCAGCAGTCTTGCTGATCCACAGAAGCCAAGTGTGACCCAGAGAGTCAATAATGTTCAAGGGGACTCACTGAATCAAGGATGTTTCTTCTTGCTACCCCTTCCATTTGGCTCTAACCTAAGGGATGGTTTGTGCCAGCAGCTCTGGAGACAGGGACTGAGGGCCTCAGGAGTCTTAGACTACATCATAGGTTGAGAAAGCCTATGTCACTCTTTCCCCCTAGAAAATACTGACCTAAGGAGTCTGGGATGCTGGATAAGTGATTCCCAGAGAGATCCAGCTCTGTGCAGTTATGCAGATTCCCAATTTCTTCAGGGAGGAATTCCAAAGCATTTTCAGAGAGATTCAGTTCCCGCAGCTCTGCCAGTTCCCCAATGCTCTGAGGTAAGTATTTCAGCTGATTTTTCATAGCAGAGAAGAAAGTCAGTTTGCTCAGACAGCCGAAGTCCTTGGGGAGTGTCACCAGGCTGTTGTGGCTCACCATGAGCACACGGAGGCTGGGCAGGTGAAGGATGCAGCTGGGCAGGGCAGAGAGGCTGTTGAAGCTGAGATCCAGGTGAGTGAGGCACCTCAGGTTCCCCACGTCTGTTGGCAGGTTTGTCAGGGAGCCGTGCTGGCAGCAGCCAAACTCATCCCTGGTATGGCCACCTGGGCCAGGAGGGAAGCACAGAAAGAGGTCAATGTGCTGCAAGGATGGCTGAGCACCTACTGTTAGACTCCTCAGTACACAGCCCCAGCTGGTGAAGGATCATGGTGAGCAGCACTGATTACAAAGCTCTCATGGAAAAATGGGGTTTCTGCTTCTTGCCTCTGTTTCCTGATCAGTGAAAATAATAGTTGTAATAATAGAATCTAGAGTTGTCCAGGTTGGTAAAGAGCTTTAAGATCATCAAGTCCAACTACTAACCCAACTGTCCCAAGGCCACCACTAAACCCTGTCCCTGAGCTCCAGATCTTCAGCAACACATTTGAGGTGCTGAAGGCCTGATATGAAGTCAAGGGATGCCCTGGTCCCTCAGTAGAATTCAGCTACACACATCTGGAGTTGAAGGCCAGAAAGAGCCAAGCCATGCCACACACCTCCCACCCTTCAGCAGAGTGGCCCATATCTCACCAAGCCTCCCCCTCTCCTTCCCCACCAGCAGCAGTGGCCCACACACAGCACCCTGTGGACGATGGAGAAATTCCTCACTCCCCAGGCTTTGCCCGTACTGTTGAGGGATAAGCAACCCTGAGGACTGAGGTCTTGCAGGACTGAAGAATAGATGTGAGGAAAGCCGTGAAAATATGGGGGGAAAATGACCAGTTCAGCCTTATGTGGGCCAGAGAGCGCAGAGGTGGAAAGGCATGAGTCCCCCGCACCAGTGGTGGCACTCAAACTGGAGAAGGGCTACACTCACAAAAAATAAGTTGAGCAAATAAAAGGAGACTCCCCAAATCCTCAGCAGAGGGCACCAAACGTTCTTTATGCTGCATTATGATAACAAACGTCCATCCCACAGAGACCCTGCACTGTGGACATAACAAAACCTTAACAGACAATTTCATTGCTCTCTGGGCTGCTCAAGGCACAGGTACATCTCCCAAAAGAAGCCTGAGAAGAGGCACTGCTGCTGTCGCCTTATTAACAGGGGGAGGAAGAAATTAAATCCTTCATATGAGAAATCTGCAGCAGATACAACCCCCAACCCCAGTCTTTCCAGTTTTCACCTTGAACACTGGATTCTGCCCACAGACTCCCCCTTTTTTCTATAATTTTATTTTTAAAATTCCACCTCCCAAAGAGCAAATGATTCAGTCTGACATAAAAATTATATCAGTTATATTGAGATCCTGCTGGGATAGAGGGATGAGGAAGGCAAAGGGTGATCTGATATTTATAGGGCTCACGGTGACTGCAGCCTGACAGCTGACGTGCATGGCCTGAGTCACACTTCTGATAAAACACGGAGCAGCCTGCCAGGCTGTCTCAAACCCTGCTAAACCTCTGCTGACATCAAGCGAGGACTAAGCCAGGGCAGCTCATTATACTCCCCAGAATGAAAGAAGGGCTGAACATTTACCAAAACCCCAACACCCTTCAATGTCCCTCTCATCGCGTAACTGTGCAAAAGCCAGAGGATGGCTATTGAAAATGTTGCTGCAGTACAAAACCAGGTCCCCTGGCAGCTGTAGGAATGAAGGGAAGAAGTAAGAGCCCAGAAGATGCCTCTTGTCGACATTTGCAGGCAATGCTGAGCGAGGCTGAGCCAAAGCTGCAATAACGGGCATGAGAACAAAACAATTCCCAGGGCAGCTTGTCCTGCAGATGTGGGGAAAAAACTGAGCTGAGCTGAGGGAAGTTGGATGAAGATGGGCCCAGGACTTTACCTTTGAGCACCAGGGATTTCAGGTGCCTGAGGTGCGGAAGGATGCCCAGCGTGGTGTCAAGGTGTGGGTCGTTGCCGCTGAGCCGGAGGAACTCCACCTGCACCACCTCGTCCTGTCGTTGCCCCTCGAACAGCTGGAGGAACCGGAGGCAGCCGTCGGGATAAACGTCCAGGTTCAGTCTGTTGCCTGCAAGAAGCATAGGAGCCCCCGAAGACCCCTCCCCACACTCGTCCCTCAGCCCCAGTAGCTCTGCCATCTTCTGCGCCTGGTCCACGGGGGCTGGACATGCTCTGACTTGCCGGGCAGGCAGGCACCAGCAGCAGCAGAGGCAGCCGGGACAAGGAGGAGGAGGAGGAAAGATGGCTCTGAAAAGAGAAGACAAGGGCACCATGAAGGACTCCTGCCCCAGCCCAGAGTGGCCAGGAACAGTTCACAGCCACTGAAAGCGGGCAGGAGGGATCCCACGGGGGTGATTGATGCCATGGGGGCTTCTCCTTTAGGGAAGACCTCTGAGTTTTTTTAGCTTGGCAAGGAATGGAGCAGTCACCCACTGCCACGAAAAGCAGCAGTATTAACATCAAGCACAGAAACACAAGTAGCTCTGCCTTGAGCAGAAGTGTTACAAGTGGAGGGGGAAACCAGGGCAGGGATTGCTGAACCAGGAGCAGAGCTGGGTTATGGAACCAGGTGCCAACAGGCTACCACTGGGTGTAGATGCAAACCAGCAAAAGGCAGCAGAGAAAAGTGTTAGGGTCAGGGAAGGGGTTAGAAACCACATCCATAGCACACGAGCACGGGACTGGCACTGGGGCTCCTGCAGACTTGTCCCCATGGAGATGTTCCAATACAGCAAACAGGGCACAATCCCCCAGCTGGCTAGTTTTCAGCTAGTCCCTGATTCCTCCTTCACAGCACCCTCCCTGGGCAAAGAGAAAGGTGGGAAGAAGCTACCCCAGAGAAGGACTTAAACCTAAAGGAGAAGAGGTATGAAATTTGGTTAAATCAATTATCTCTCTGCCTGTGTAGCGTGAATAATCTACCCAGGGCTGTCACCATCAGTCTTACAGCACCCTGCTAGCGCAGGGATGAGCAGAGACACATGTTTGGCCTTATATCCATAGCCAGACATTCCCCAGCCTGCCCTTCCTGCTCTTTTCCAGCTTCTGTCCCTTTTTCTTGACCAGCATACAGTGAACCCCATGAGTTCTTTTGAACCCCTGCCATGGATCAGCTAGGAGAACAGGAGTTTCTTTGGGTGAGGGATGCAAACTACAAAAGTCATATGACAGCTTTAACGCCCAAGGACAGCAGAACCAGAGCAGCCCTCACACAGCCCGAGGGGTTTTTACTGTGAAACTGGGGCACAAGGCAGCTCAGGACAAGGCTAGGGTGAGGTGTCACACCCAGAGCCCTGCAACAGAAAGCCTTGAGAACATCTGAAGGCAGGAAGAGCAGGCAAATGGAAGTGACTGCTTTAGTGACAAGGTCCCTCTTGGGACAGAAAGGCAGCACAGGACACACATGGCTCATGTGGAGAGGCACAAGGCAAACACCATCTGCCATGGCTCTGGAGAGGGGACCAGGGGGTAGCTCTGAACAGGATAGGGTGGGAGACCATGAATGCAGCCAAGCCATGCCTACTGGACCCTCGCGCACTAGCGCTCAGAGACACACACACTCGTCCAGGCTGTTCTCGCCTTTGCTGCTGCCAGCCTCCCATCGCCCCACAACCCAGAGAGCCCCCGAGCTGAGGCCTCATCCCCCACAGCCGCCTCCAGCAGGAACCCCACAGCCAAGCACACTGTGCTGAGCACCGCCACGCTCATCTCACCCCCTCGGCACCCGCTCCCTGTCACCCGCCCAGGTATCGAAAGTCTCGCCGTGCCGGTTTGGCTCGGCTCAAGCACTTCCTGTAAAGTTTGCAGCGTGCTGTGCCGGGCGTGACGAGAGCTGGAGGAGGTGCCGGATGGAGCGGGACAGGGGGCCGGCAGTTCTGGGAAAGCAGGAGCAGGCGTCCAGCTGCCGTACCAGTATCACCAAAGGAGATTCTCCTAACGCCGCTGCAAACTGGGCACTGGGGCTTAGCCCAGCACAGCTCCCGTGGGCTCCAACGTGAGCTCAGCTGGCAGGGAATGGGTGACACTGGCCACTCCTGGGGCTCTGCGCTGGACAGAGCTGGGTTTTCTGTAACAGAGAGGTCCCAGCTGGTGCCGCAGTGCTGCAGCAGGAAGCACTGGCAATCAGCATCCTGGGGAAGTGCCCCTTGCTCCGAGAAGTGACCCTCACTCGACACTGAACAGGAGCTGCGGTGGCCTGAGAGAAACTTCTCTTCCCACATGGAGTGGACACCAACTGCTGATTGCTGAAGCATTTCCCAGTTAAAAACCTGGGAGCCTGATGGTTTCCTGGTGGCACCAGAGTGCTCTCGGGGGCTCTGGGGACCCTCTCGGGCAGTGAGGCAGAGACAGACAGAGCCTCTGCGCATATCTGGGTCCCATGGGTTTTGGGATACTGTTAACACTGTTACTCATTAACTCAAGGAGAAGCTAAGTGAAGGTGGGAAGTAACTTGCTGGAGGACTGGGCTGCCATCCAGTGTGACCTGGTGTAGTGGCCATAGCAGTAGCATTGTGGGTCCTTATCTGGATCCCCCATGAGTCCCACCTGGGTTGCCACCAATGTCATTGGTTAGAGATCCTGATCATAAATCAACCAAGAGCTCCATCTGAAGTGTCAGACACAAAGGGAGGATTTAACAAAGCCACGGACAGATCTGCAGGCATTGAAACAACTAACTCAGTTTGGAGAAGAAAGGCACCAAGACATTTTAATTCATTCTCCCCACCAGACATCAGAAGAAACCAACCCCACAAGATATAGACATGGACACATGGAGTTCCATCACACTACTCCTACAGTGAACTGAGATAAATGTCCAGAGCGCCATTATTGTCTTCATTGTAGCTCCTCTCTCGAATCACAGCAGGTGTCCAACTTCAGTCCTGATCCTCATTATCCTCAAAGTTCAGAATTCTCAGAGTCTCTCCAGTTCCAGGTGAATCTTCCCACTTACCATAAATTTTCTTCAACTTGAGGAGCGATAACTCTCTCAGAAGTGATAACATTTTCTCTCAGCAGCAGTTACACAGCTCCAGACAGTCCACGATGCAGAGACAAAGAAGGCAGAAGTCTCAGAGTGGGGAGAAGAAGGGGGAGTAGACGGCCAGCCACTTTCCTTTTCAGCTTTTAAAATCCAAACTTTAAACTTTTCTGCAGAAAACACAAATTCAACTGACAGATTAAGTTCAGCTTTTAAAGCAAAATACTGCAAAGGTTGGAGAGTTGTGTGGGGATAAACTCAGTGAGGGTCAACAAGGGCAGGTGCCAAAGCTGCATCTGGGGAAGAATGACCCCATGGGCCAGCACAGGTTGGGGACTGATGTGCTGGAGAGGAGGTCTGCAGAGAAGGACCTGGGGGTGCTGGTGGCACACAGGTTGACCATGAGCCAGCAATGGGCCCTTGTGGCCAAGAAGGCCAATGGGCTCCTGGGGTGCATTAAGAAGAATGTGGCCAGTAGATTGAAGGACATCCTTCTCTCCCTCTGCTCTACCCTGGCAAGGCCACATCTGCATCCAGCCCTGAGCTCTGACATATGGAAAGGACCCCAGAACTCTGTTTAGAGTTTTTGAGGAGGTAATTTATTCACTAGCGGGTGCACAGAAGCTAGTGCCACCACAGATGTGCACACCGCTGGCCCCCAAAACCATGATTAAATACCATAAAACAATATATATTCATTAGATATGCCAACACCTCTATACATATGCATAACCTGTCACTGCTTCCTATGTTAGTTAAGTCTCCTCCTTCTTGAGCTTGCGCAGTTTCTTTTGGTGGTTGTTTTTTGAGGATCGCGATGCCATCTTATGATGAAGTAAGAGTCTTCCTCAGGGTTGAACTTTTGCCCCCCATCACTCTGCGCATGCCCTGTTGTTTCCTGTCGCTAGTCCAAACTGTATAGCTGGTCCCTGCCAGCATTTTAGCAATCAGTTTCTTCTTTGACAGGGTGCACCTAGCCTCCCATCTTTTTACACAATACTAGTTGCTAAGCTTTATGAATTTTAACAATCATAGGTATTTACTACATAATCCTAAGATAATGGTCACTCCATCAATAGTTCATGCTCACTCTATCAGCTCCCGGGTTCAAGGACAGGGAGTTACTGGAGAGTCCAGCACAGACACACTGAGGTGATCAAGGCGGTTGCAACATCTGCCGTGTGAGGACAGGCTGTGGGAGCTGGGGCTGTGCAGCCTGGAGAGGAGGAGACTGAGTGGCATCTCATCAATGCTGAGCAGTATCTAAAGGGCCAGTATCAGCTGGGTGGGACCAGGCTCTTCTTGGTTGTGCCCAGTGACAGGGCAGGGCATTGGGTACAAAGTGGAACACAGGAGGTTCCACCTGAACATGAGGAGAGACTTCTTTACTATAATGGTACCAGAGCCCTGGCCCAGTCTGGCAGGGGGATTGGACTGAGTGATCCCAGAAATCCCTTCCAACTCCACCACTGTGGGCCTCTACAAACTCCCACACCCACACGGCCGGGACTGCCGCAGGCGGACGACGCAGTTTGAGCGACCCCAGTTTTCAGCAGTTTGAGGTTTTCAACCCCAGCTACTGTAAAACCCTACCCGTCACCGCCTCCGACCCCCCTCTGCACATGCGCCGCAGCTCCTCGGGTTCGGACCAATGGCCGCAAGCGTTACTGCGGAGTGACCGGAAGAGGCCTCTGCCCAGGCGCCGCCCTTTCCCTTTGCCGCCGGCCGCCATCGCGCACGCACGCTCCTGGCCTGTCTCTGCCAAAGCCACCTTCAGGTCAGCGCACACGGCCCAGCCTCGGTTTCCCGTTGCGGGATCGGGCGCGTCTGGGCTGCAGGAGCCGGAGGGAATGAGGCTGGGCAGCGGGTGTGAGGGGGAGGTGGACATGTGCTCTGCGGGAGTGGGACTGGGACCGGGACCGTGACCGGGGCTGGGCTGGGCCTGGGATGGGTCTGTGCCTGGGCTGAGGCCTGCGGAGACGAATCTGAGCATAAGGGATGAACAGGCCGCGCCTGCCCTGTGCTTTCGCTTAGAGTGTCCGTTAGGATGGAGCTTACGAGGGGCTGAACGGCTCCTCGCCGGCCACCGCTGAAGGCCCGTTTTCTCCCTCACAGGATGCGTTACGTCGCCGCTTACCTCCTCGCCGTCCTCGGCGGCAACGAGTCCCCCACGTCCAAGGACCTGAAAAAGATCTTGGACAGCGTCGGCATAGAGACAGACGACGAGCGCATGAACAAGGTACCACTGCTTCTTCGCTTGCCATGGGGCCAGCCCGGCCAGCACCAGGCTTTGGAGCTATGCCCGTGGCTTCAGTGTTTCTTCGTTCCACTCTTCTTTGGTCTGGCACTCATGAATCGTTACACATACGGTTTCTAAAACGCTGCTTAATTTGTCAGAACGACTTTTAATCAGAGAATCACAGAATGTGAGGGGTCGGAAGGGACCTTTAGAGATCATCCAGTCCAACCCCCCTGCCAGAGTAGGATCCCCTAGGACAGGTCACACAGAGCTGCATCCAGGTTGGTTTTGAAAGTCTCCAGAGCAGGAGACTCCACAACCTCTGGGCAGCCTGTAACAGGGTTTTGTTACACTCACAGTCAAGAAGTTTCTCCTCATGCTGAAGGGGAACCTTCTGTGTTCAAGTTTATCTGCATTATTCCGTGCCCTATTTCTGTGCCCCACAGATAAGAGATTGATCCCTTTCACCCACCCCTCAGATATTTATAGACATCATTAAGGATCCCTCTCAGTCTTCTCTTCCCAAGATTATACAGCCCAGATTCTTTCAGTCTTTCTTCATAGGGGAGATGCTCAGTCTCTTAATCATACTTGTAGCTTGCTGTTGGACTCTCTTCAGTAGCTCATTGTCCAGTATAAGGCTTTTTTAGAAATCTATTGTATTTGTTTATTACCTCCAAAAAGACTTCTGACCATCACCACTGAGTCCTGACTCTGCAATGTAATGGCTCTCAGGGGGTTGAGGCTGCAGATAAGTGTGTGTGGAGAATAACTTGTCTTTTGACACACTGTTTGCTCCTTAAGGTCAATCAGTGTTGATTCAAAGCTGACACATGAAGGCCTGAGCTTCAGGAATAAATTGCCACTGGGTGTACTGTGAAGGAGTTGTTCCTGCACCTGGAGACACAGGCAAATTTCAACCTTAAAGGTGTTCAGTGATCAGAACATTTAGGAAGATTTGGTTGTGTTGGGAAACAGGCTTTTAAGGAGGAGCGTATCTTAATTAGAATGGTTTCTGTAATACACTAGACTTTCAGCCCCATGGACTTAACAATTAATGCCCATGGGGAAGAAAAGGCACAAAAATGGGTCTTCTCTGCTGTACATGCTTTGTTTCTGGAGGCAGGGGGAGGCAGAATCAAGTTCCTTTCCTAGTTGGAGACACTGTTTTACTGTAGGCCCAACCAGGCGACCAGCTGACTGAGCTGACAGTATTCTTGTTACTCCTTGGGATGCTAGTTCGAACTGGTGAGGCTCCTGTTTAAATGCCAGATAAAGTGCTTAGTTGCTTTAGCAACTAGTGGGGTTGTGTTTTGATTTCCCTCTCCCCTGGATAGAACAGTGGTGGTAAAAAGGGAGTTGGGACTCTGTGTGCCAGTACAAGGATCTAAGAAGCAGATTGGCTTAACTCCTGGCAGTGCTGGGAACAGGACCCAGTGGTTCCTGGTCTAGAGCCCAGCACTTCCAAACCTCCCGGTGGGGAATTGAGTAACATATTAACGGTCCCTCAGTGACTAACAGCCTGTTAGTGGGGTTTCCTGATTGGCTCCACAACATCTGTATGTTCTTACTGCAAGGTCCTTGGCTTTGTTAGGGATTTATTGTAACAGACTTAATGGAGAAATGGAAAGGGCTTGGCTGATGTTTCAGTGCCCTGTTCCTCCCTCTGAAGAGTGGAGTGTTGGGCCTGTGTAAGGCACTGCGCATGGTGAGTAGCCAGAACTTGGGAGTTCTTGCTGCTTTGAGACTGCTAACATTCTGCACTTAATTTACACAGGTGATCAGCGAGCTGAATGGCAAAAACATTGAGGATGTCATTGCTCAGGGTAAGTGCAGACTGGGGCTCACAGCTCAGCACTTCTGACAGACCCCACGGCACATTGCTGTGGCCAGCTCCTGAGTACTCATTGGTTCGGCTTTGGTATCACCAGAAACCCAGGTCCATCCTAATGCCCTGCAGGTCGGTGCCAGTACCTGCTTGGGTTTCGCTTGTGGACCACATTAAACTGGAAAACTATCGTGTGTGAGCTCACTGTTAGTCTGCTCATGCTGTAGCTTTCTGGACATGTTGATGGGATAAAGAAGTATCTGTCTTTCAGGTTCTCTGGATTCTTTCTTTGTGGTTATCCACCTGTGGGTGCACCACTTCTGTAACATGGGAACAACAGGCACTTACACACTGGGAGCTGTCCCACCCTACAGTGCATACCTGGCCTGGAGTTTCTTAGAACTGTTAGATCCTTTCCTCTGTGACTGGTCTCCAGGTGCTGCCCAGTGCAGCAGCTGATGGATGCTCTTATCACAGCTGGAACCTTCTGTGTGCCCTGACTGGCTCACAGAGCTGAAAGAAAGGGGAGCTGATGTAGTGCAGAGGTTACAAAGAATCACAGAATGATTGAGACTGGAAAAGCCCTCTAAGCTTATCCAGCCCAGCCTGTGACCTAACATCACCACATTGGCCAGACCAGGGCACTGAGGGCCACAGCCATTCTGTCCTCAAACACCTCCAGGGATGAGGACTCCACCACTGCCCTATGCAGTCCATTCCAGTGTCTGATCCCCCTTTCTGTAAGGAAGGGCTTCCTAACATCCAACCTAACCCTTCGCCAGCAGCTTCAGGCCCTGCCTTCTGTCACTAGTTGCCTTTGCAAGCGCACAGGCACAAGAGAACTTGTAGGCATAGAACTTGTAGGCTTTAGTCTGTGCCAGGACCTTGCTGTTACGAGTAGCAGTGGGATAGCTCCATCGGGGTGGCCTGAAGAGTGATGGGAGCTGTTACCCGTGTGCTTACAGCACATGTCTCTCTCTCCAACACTTTTTCTTTAAATAGTTTTTGAGAACATGCTGACTTTGTTTACTTGGTTAGCTAATGAGAGCCTGAAGTAACAGGGAAGTATTTAGCAACTGATTCTCAGAAACAGGAATGTAGGCAACACGCCGTGTCCGCGACCTCAGAGTGCCCCGGGAGCCTTGGAATGTGGCAGCGGGTGCCGAGGAGCCAGCTGCTACCCAGAGGAGCAGAAACTAGCCAGAGGCTTGCTGATCCCAGAGGAGGTGCAACAGGGTTCACAGGGCTCTGGGGAATGTGTTGCAAATCCTGTACTCTTTGCCATAAATCCATCTTACACTCTGCCCTTCTCTTGTGCAGTGTGTATGTGCCCTCACGTTTCTCTGTTCTTAGAAGGCAGGGATGGGGAAGGGGGATGGCAGCTGTCGTTTCTGGGGTGCACTGAAACGAAGCATTTTGGGGCTGTTACACCGTGCTCAGCAAATAGCTATTCTGTGTATGTTTGATGCTAGTTTTATAGGACAGTTTGGGGAGCTTCTTATGCAGAAGAAAATTCCCGATGATGTGCTGTTGGGGTGCTCAGGATAAGCCTTTGCACATCTCAAATATTTTCACAGGGCAGTTTTTTACCCCAGTTGCAGCCTTTTGGTCCTTCCAGCCAGCAGTGGCAGGTTCACCCCCAAGACTAGATCTGTGCTTCTGTACTCCCATTTCTGTGCCTTTCTCCTCATGATTAACTGGCTCTGCTATGTTTCTCTCAGGTACTGGGAAGCTGGCCAGCATGCCAGCTGGAGGTGCTGTCGCTGTTGCTGCCGGAGGGGGCTCCGCAGCTCCTGCTGCAGCTGCTGCCCCTGCTGCTGGTGAGTGTGGGGAAGGTGTTGCATGGGACAGCGCTGGGCTCTGCTGTTGTAATCTGAACAACTGAGTCCAGAGTTGAAGAGATTTCCATGTGACAGTTCCCTATAACTGAAGTGAGCAGTTCCTTTTCCTCTGGGCAGGTGGAAGTACTTGTTCTGCTCTATCCACCTCAGGGTTGGTTGAGGTTAGATGGAGGATCAGACAGACCTGGTGGCATGAGGCAGTTCCCCTTGTTGTAGGCATCTGTGTCCCTGCCCTGTTCATGTTTGGTTGTTGAAAGGGAGTGAGATCAACAGTAGAGGCAGAAATACCCCTAACACAGGACACCTGAAGTTGTCTAGGAAATGTGTGATATCGAGAACTTTGGTACTAACCACTGGCTTGGTATTCTCCTTCAGCTGAGGAGAAGAAAGAAGAGAAGAAGGAGGAGTCTGAAGAATCTGATGATGACATGGGATTTGGCCTATTTGATTAGTTATTTGTTATAGAGAAATTATTAAAATCTGTTGTTTTAAACAGGGTTTCAGTTGCTTATTGCAAGTCTGAAACAGGTATGTGCATTTCCTCACAAGCCGTGATACTCTACTCTGCTCAGCTGCTTGGGAAGAGGCTGAGCTGGGATGACCCTAGGTTGTGTGTTTTAACCCTGTGGATGTTCCTTAGACAGTGTGTGGACGTTAACTTCACCTTCCCTGTATTGTTTTGCCACCCTAGTTCCTCAGGACTGGGTCACATGTCTTCAGCTCTAAAAGGTCTCAATCTTTCAGGATCTATGGTGGTTCTGGTAAAGACTGGCTTTACAGCAGTCTTGTCTGTCACTACAAGCAGGTGGAGTCTGTGTGGCACAAGTGATGACTTTCCTGTGCCAGGTCTCTGCAGGTGGTGTCACAGAGGTGTCCTGGGGCAGTCTCAAGTGTAGATGTAACTAACAGTTATTTTGGGGACCCAAAACCCCTCCTGGTAGAGCTGTGTTGGGTACGAGTCATGGGACAGGGTGGCAAGTCCTCAGAGATGAGAGCCAGAGCCAAGTAGGAAAAGCTATTTCATCTCCCTGTGGTGTTTAGAAAGAAAATGCCCATTGCTTTACCACAGCCAAGGGACATGTGCTTCTGAGTTAGATCCTGCGACCTCAGAGTGGCAAAGATGCAGGTGTGGTGCCCTCCTACGCTGACTTTATCCAGTCCCAGCACTGTGCTCCTTCTGGTGGCTTTTTTCTCTGTTTCTGACTGAAAACGTAGCTCTGTGGTGTGGTTTTGCAGAGAGGTACCCCCCCCCCAGCCCCGTCTCATACAAACACTACTCCTTGGGGCCCACACCTTCTGCTTGGCTACTGTGGGGGCTGAGTGGGTGTTTTCATAGGCAGGATCTGTCCTCACACCACTCTGTGAGCCAAGGAGTTTGTTCTGACAGCTCTGAGCAGTTCCATGGGCCCTGCTGTGCTCAGGCCTGTTGGATGAGGATGAAGGCTACAGATAAGTTTCCTTTCTTCCCCTTAGTTTTTGTCTTCTCCCAGTGACCTGCTAAACCTTACGTTACGGACACAATGCTGTGCTGAGTGTCTCCTTGTCACCTGTACATTCTTCCTCAAAGTGCATAATTTTGAAAATTGTTGCTCAGTCTACTTTGAGGAGGAGAACAGCTCACACTGAACTTCAGAGAGGAAACTTGGAGTGGCAGCTCTGCAAGAAAGCCCTGGAAATGGATGATTTGCTGCTCTGCCCCATGGAGCCAGTGCTTGGATTAACCACCTCTAGGTTCTGCTGGAGAAAGGCTGTTGTCAAGTGTCACTGGTGCTTGCTCACGCTTGGTGATGATTTCCAGAGGTGAAGGTAGGAGTGGGGTGGGTGCGTCATGTCCTGTTATGCTCTCAGAGAAAACCGGTTCCTCCAAACACTTGAGGTGGTGGCCTAGTCTGTCCCCTTGTAGAATCAAGTGATCCTGGCTTCCTTGTAAAGGAAGGCTCCAGGGCATTGAAGGGAAAGGGAAGGATGGTGTTGTGCCTGGAGGTTATCACCGATAACTGATCATTACTGGGCTGATAGCAGGGCAGAGGGATTTAATCATAGGCTTGACATGGAAACCTGGTGAACCTTCCTGCCTACAATGCAAACGCTGCAGCACCTTGAATTGGCTCTTACTGAACATGGTTCCTCACAAAGACCATGGGACAGGGAGAGCAACATGACATGTTCACTACTTGGAAAGCAGTGAGAACGTCCTGGGCATCACTGCACAGTAGCAAACAACAGGTCCCTGGGGCTACTGTCCAGTTAACCAGTTTCACTCTTCCTCCTAAGGCCCAGTTTTGCAAGTGGCTACATGCACCGCTGCAGCATGTGGGGGCCTTGACTTACGCAGGCAGAGCCCTGCAGCAGTTTTCTTAGAAGGGAAGTTCAGCCCCAGGAGAGGGGGTGTGCTAGAGTGAAGCAAGTGCCAGGAGTTTGCCAGAGAATGGTTTGGCACTTGTGAACAGCCCAGGTAAGCGGATGACATCAAAGCCAGGCTTGCAGGCAGTGCTTGTGGCTGACTGGCTGCAGACAATGAGGCTCAAGGAATGCACTGGAGGCAATGTCCTCTTTACATAAAGCTGCTCTTTAAAAGCCATTCTCATTGGCCACCAGCAACCAAGGTCTTACCTGCAAAACCAAAGAGAGCTTGTTTGCTTGCATGGCACTGTCTCACGTACCAACTTCTCTGTGCTCATTACACTACAGAACCGATGCAATGGTGAGGGGTGGCATGAGGAGCTGCCACAGTACAGTCACGTGTAAATGCACGAGTGAGCTGGCTGTTTCCTGACAGCAGTTCCATACACGTGAAAACTGCTGACCTGTCTTGGGGCAGGATTATGGCAGCGATTTCTTTTGGGGGATAATTAATTTTTGTGAAAAAGGCTGTTGTTTGCCTGCCTGCCAGTGCCAGCACTTGTGAGAGGCTCCTGTTAGAGTGGGGTATCTCATTAACCTGTTTCAACAGGGCAGCGCTGAGCTCGTCTCACAGGTAACCTTGAGGGCCAACTGAGTAAACAACTGGGCATGAGATGGCAGTTGGGAAATCGAGTGAAGCTACCCCAGCTGTGGTTTCTCTTCTCCAGACACAGCAGGAACCTCAAGGTTTGTGAAATGCTGAGAAAAGAGGAAGCAGTACTGGCCCTGTGGCTGCAAGTGCCAGGGGGGTATCAGCACACAAAGTTCAATATCCAATTTTGCCACAGATTTCCATTAAAGCCAGAGCCTGTTGACAAATTCCTCTGCAGCACAACCCCTGTGCCAGACAATGCAGGATGTTTTCTTTGGGCTTTGGATACATGGAAACACCTTTCTCTGTCACCAGGAGATGGTTCTGGGGTCAAGGGCTTTGAAGAGGGTCCAAGTTCAGGTGTGCCAACATGCCCTCTCCAAGTGGAGGAAGTGAGGGCTGACAGGTTTGTGCAACCCTGCTAAATGCAAGGGAGGAAGGAAATTACAAAAGCAAGTAAAGCTATGAGAGGAAAAGATAGAAGAGTGGGTAGAGGATGTGAAGAGAGGACTTAGGCGGAACTAATTCTCAGGGTGCACCAGAACGGAACTAATGTGTCTTGAGGGTAGTTCCCATGAGCTAGGTGAGGTGATGGGCTCTGGGGCAGAACCTGCAAGAAAGATAAAGCAGGACTTGTGCCTGTTTGGTGGAAGGAGAGTGTAAATGTGTAATGAGAAACCACTTTGTCTGCAGGGTTGGAGAAGGAGACCTAAGTTGAGCTCAAATGCTGGGTTTATACAGCAGTTACGAGCTGAGTTTGATTGTTTCATTCAGTGATAGTGAGGCAGGAGATGGCTGTTCTTGTGACCTGGGTGCCCCCTCTCTGGAGGAGGGTACTGCCCTCCCTTCTGTCCTTTGAAAGGACTTTTGGAATGAAAGGAACAGGATGGGGGCTGCTTTTTGACCTCTATGAACATAGTGGAGATGTTCCTGTGGGCAGGAGAGCCTGGCTTTCCTAGAATCACAGAATCACCAAGATTGGAAAAAACCTTCAAGATCATCAAATCCAACCATCAGCAGTACAACCCCCAACCACTAAGAGTTCCAAACAAGACAGTCCTGACCAGTTCTAAGAACCCTAAGACAAACAGTTCATTGAATCACAAACTGGGTTGGGTTGGGAGTGACCTCGAATATCATCCAGTTCAGTGGGCAGCAACACCTTTCACTCGACCGGGTTGCCCAGAAGAATTAAGTTGTGAGGAGGTTTTTACGATGTTTGTTGCTTTAAACTTTGCTCGAAAGGGCTTCAGGGTGAGGAACCGCCCCCTTCTCGCCCAAAGACGGGGCGGGCAAAGGGGTTGAGCGCAGCGGGAACCGCCCTTTGCCCGCCCCGTCTTTGGGCGGTCCCAAATGGCCTCATAAAAGCTCGTCAGCACCTTCCTAGACCCCATCGGCAAAGTAGCCGACCCTTAGGTTCGTGTTCGGCATTTTTCTGTCCTCCATCCCACCCTCTTTGGGGCAAGCCCCCCAAACTTGTTACCCTCCCCCCCCTTCCCTGTTCCCCAACCCATCGCCATGTTCCCGCTGGATTCCCCCTGGAATATCTCCTTTGCTGGCTGCGGGTTCCTGGGGGTTTATCACATCGGGGTTGCCAGCTGTCTGCAGGAGCATGCCCCTTTCCTGGTGGCCAACGCCAAGAAGGTCTACGGGGCATCAGCCGGCGCTCTCACCGCCACCGCCCTCGTCAGCGGAGCCTGTCTGGGTAAGCGCGGCCGCCCCTTCCCGCCCATTAAGTGGGTTTTCTCAATTGTAGCGGCAATGCGGGGGGGTGGGGGGTGGGAGCAACCCTCTGCTTTCCTGCAAAAGGCCTGTGATTTGGGTTTCAAGTCTTTCCTCTGTTTTCCACTCGCTGTTTCAAGCTGAGGGTGTCGAAGCCACCCCGGAAAGGGGTGATATGTGGCCAAAACTCTTCTGGAAGGGACATTAGCCCCCCGTGGGATGGAGGGTGGGTGTGGAACAGCGGCTGGAGCTCAGCACAGGGAAGCCGCATAGGTTTGGGACCTCAGGGCTTTGGAGTTCCTCCCGTTTAGATCCCTTGGGCTTTAGATCCCTTGGGCTTTGGACCCCCCTGGGCTTTGGAACCTCTGGAGTTTGTAACCATCCTGTTCAACCCCTGCCTTTGGACCCCCTGGGTTTGATGTGAGCTTGGGGCCTGGTTATGGGGTGTAGCTGGCTTTGTGGTGGGACTCGTGGAGGCCAGTGACTGGTTCTGGAGGCACCGAGCAGTGCAGCGAGGGGTGCGGGTTCAGCAGCATCTCCCAGTGACCAGGAAATGGGTTTTAGGTCATTCCTAGTGTCTCTCTGGTTGGAAGAGGGTTGTTCCTGGGTTCCTCCGGGTCAGCTGGAGGTTACCTCTGCTTTCAGGCTTGGGAAGGAACTCTAAGAAGTCCTCTGAAGCAGGTGCACAACACAGCCTGTCCCTGCTGAGAGGATGGCGTGTGGGGCTTCCTGGGTGGGTTTGGCTATTTCAAAGCTGAACCACCTCCTGTCTGAGGGAAAGGGCAACAAACACTTACTAGAGTCTGAATTTGGGAGCTTTTGGGTAGGGAAAGGATGCTTTTCTGCCTTTGTTGTGCTTGAAAGGTGACTGTGGTGTGAGAGGATCTAGTGTAACTGTCCTGTCTCCTGGAGCCAAGCAAAACCAGAGCTGTTTACTGCCTTCCCCACCAGAACGGGGCTCTTGGTGGCACTCCCTGTATTTTGGGAACAGGTAGTTTAGGCTTGTAGCCCTACTGCAGCAGGAGTTAACCAGGTCTGGAGCCGTTAGCTTCGGACTGCACCTTCCAAGGCACTTTGTTTACAGCAGCGCCCAGGGAGGTGTTACCAAGCTCATGGAGCTCTGCCCAGCACACAGACCCCTGCCTGGCATGGCAAAGGCTTTGGCCACCCTTGGTGCCACCTTTGATTGTGAACAAGGGAAAAGGCTCCTCAGTCGCTTCTCCCACAGGTAATCCCAGTGCTTTTGGGAGCTGCTGCAGTGACAGAAGCCGGGCTGGCCATGGTGCTTGTGTCTTATCACCTGACTCGGATGCCATTGCAGTCCTGAGCAAGTCTCTTATCATGTCTATTTATATGTCTAGAGCATTAGCCAAGTGCCAGGTGTTGCTCTCTGGGAGTTGCCCAGCCTGGTAGAGAAGTGTCTGTGAGTCAGGACTGGGAGGGTGTTTCTGCTTCCTGTGAGGACCAAGGGGAGACACAATGAGGAGATGTGAGCTGGGGGCCACCCCCAGAAGGGTTCCACTCCCTCCCAAAGGAGTGCAAACCAAGCTGTCTGAAGCTGCCTGGGGCTTGGGATGTGTGTATTCTTCAGCTTGGCTCCTTGGGGTGGTTTCCCTCTGATCCCACTGGCTCATACCTGAGGGAGGGAGCAGCTCAGAGGCCAGAGCTGCCTTCTGAAATTAAAAGCTGGCGGGGGTGCGTGATGATTGGGTTGTGATTGGGGTATCACTGCCCTTTGTCCATGTTGTCAGCCCTTATGACAGTGCAGAACCAGGCTAGGTCAGAGGTTGGGATGAGATCACCACTGGTAAAAAGAGGATGGGGCACAAGGTCCAGCCGGGGCCTGTGTGAAGAGAGCAACTGGTCCCAGTACAGGCTGAGATGGGGTCCCAATGCCTGTGTCGCAAGGTAGATGTGACAGCCCACAGTCTTTGGAGCTGGTGGTACCTGCTACCCTGAGCATCAGAAAGCCAAGCAGTATCTTGGGAGGAATGGCAGCAGAGGGGACTCTTGCTGGTAGATGAGGTTTGTGTCTTCTTCCATGTGTGCTTGGTTCTGAATTCAGTGAGACCCTGCTACGCAGCGTTCAATACTTCTTGAGGAGGAGTGGAGAAAAGGAGCCCCTTTTCTCTTGGTTCTGTCTCTTTGAGACCCTGATCAGAGAGAACAAAGGTTTTCCTGGGCTTCAGGCTGCAGGATCCCACACTGTGGTTTCTTTTCCAGCTTTTCCCTTCTGGTCTTTTCCCATCTTCCTTATCTAGAGAATGAGGGCCTTTTCCTTGAATGGAGACCACATGGTCACTGTTTGTATGTGGCCATAAGGCTTTGTTGTGGGCTGACACTGAACTGAGCAAATGGTCTGCAGCCTCAAGAGCTTCCTGGGGACTTCAAGGCACATTTGAGATCCCTAAATAAGCCAGCACTGGGTGCTTGTATTAGCCAGGCAGAGGGTCTTATTTCTAAACAAGAGGCAGGTGATATTTAGAGGTCTGATTAGAACCTCACAGAGCTCTACCTGAGCACTCCATTGAGTTGTAGGCATCTTGCAGTTGTTCTCCAGGGCTACAGCAGTAGTGTCATCCTGCACCTGAAGTGCTTTCTCCAGCTTTGAGGTTCTTGTGCTCCCTAGCATGGAGAAGCATCCCTGGTGTTTCACCAGACTAACCCATGTGGCTGTGGAGGTGCATTAAACCAAGGTGCTACTGTGGGGTTGTGGTGTGAATCACTTCTTGTCCTGAGACCCTGCTGGGAAATGAGCTGCTGTCATGCCTGTGTCTCCTCATGGGGCTCCTGGATCCCAGCACACATCTCAGGTGGAGATAAAAGGCATCTTTAGGTGCCAGTGACCCAGAGGTTCTTCTGCGCTGGCTTTGCAGGCTCCTCCTCCCCCAGACCTCAAATCCCAGACCTTTTCCCAAGCTCCAGGCCTGGAGGATACCTGCATGTCCCAACAAATCCTGAGGTCACTGAGCCTGCAGGGGTGGAACTGGCTTAGGTGATTTCTTTTATTTTGATCATGAGTGAGGCTGAAATGCAGCTACTGCTGGTTTCCAAAGCCTTGAACACATGGCAGGGGATGTATTTGTGTTGGGGCCATCCTGGTGAGCTTTGTGGGGTTTGGTGTGTCTGCTCTGCAGCCCAAGTGAACAGTGAGAGGGGAACCCATATGGGAAAGTCTGTGTTTGAGGTGACACTGAGGTCCTGGACTGGTGGGATGTATGCCACGGAGGGCTGTGGTGGGCACAGCTCTCCTCTGCACATGGGCTGGGACTGCTGAGCCACTGTGTTTGTTAGGGGAAGAGGTGGGTTCTGCTGCCAGGGGCAGGGCCCACAGCAGGAACTGTTAGGGCAGGCTCTGGGGGTGTCTGTTACTGGGAATGTGGACAGAAGAGGTTTATAAACTGGTATCTCAGCCAGGGATTTGTCTTGAGCTTGGCCTGAGGTGAAGTAACAGCTGTTTTGATGCTCAGGTTTGCTTCTTACCTGTCCCTGTGTGGTGACCAGGACATCAACTGTGGGACCATGGAGACTTGTTCCATTGGACTGCAGAAGGAGAAAAAACCCAAAACAAAACCCAGCTAAAATACAAATCCTCTTTTGCCTAAAACCAACCCAAAACCAAACCTTTATCCAAACTCTTTTACCTGAGGCCAACCTAAATCCAAACCCTCTTTTGCTTAAAACCAAAAATGAACCCGAATTCAAACTGTTCTGCCTTGTGAAATCAAGACAATGAATGATAGCAGCACTCTAAATGCTGTGCCCCTCAGGTTGGGCCATGTGTATGGAACGGGCTGGTCCTGAGGGTTGTTGTTCCCTGTATGTGGAGTCCAACACCAAATCCCAGCCAGAGAGAGGGGACTAAATCGGCTTAGTGTCTTTGTGGAGCTCTCAGAGTGATGCCTGTTCATGCTGGCCAAGTCTGAGTCATGAAGCTTATCCTGGGGGAAGGGTATGGGGATCCCTTGCTCCATTAGTAGCAGCAATATGGGACATGAAGCTTTGCATGGTCTCTCTTCTGACCCATAACTTCACCATCTCATTTCCTCTGAGAATGAACCTTCCTTTGCACTTTGTTTAGGTGGCTGCTGGATTTGAAGCCTTTTGGGTCACGATTTGGAGGACCTCAGGTAGCTCTGGCTGTGTCCCTGAGCTGCTGTACCTGGGCATCCTGAAGTAGAGGAGAGGTGGCTCTAAGGGTGTCAAGGGATTGGAGTAATTACAGGTGTCACTGAAGCTACTGCTTCAAGGCTGGGCCTAGCAAGAAAGTTATTCCGGTGTCTGGAGGAGATGGGTGTGGGTTGAGCTGCCTGGACTCTGTCACACATGAAAGTCAGAGTCTGCTTCAGAGTGAGTACCAGCATGGGGAGTAACAGGGGTTCAACTGGCCCCATGTTCTTACATGGTGGGATTGGTAAAAACCCTTCTGCGGGAAGGAGCTAACTGGCAGTTTACCCACTGATCTCTGCTCAGAGAAGAGTTCATGGTGTGGGGCAGCTCTGCGTGTATGTTGCTGCTCAGCTTTGCAGCAGCTCTTCCCTGATGGGTCTGAGCAGCTCCTGTCCCATTCCTGGGGCTGCTTTCAGAATGTGAATCCTCTGGGTGCCCTGGAGCTGTGGCTGGGGGATTGTTGCTGACGTCCATGGAAAAAGGTAATGTCAACCCATGGATATTCTTGTGACCTGGCTCCTGAGGAATGCAGCCTGCCTGGCTGGCCAGCTGGAGAGTCTTCCCAAGTGAGCTCCATCATCAAAAGGATATTCCTTCTAGAAGAGCACCCACATCTCTGCTGGGGACTGCCATGGGGTGAAGCTCCTCATCCTCAGCTCCTTGCTGGGAGCAGGCTCAGCTCATGCCATGGTTTTGGGAAAAGCCTGGAGATGTAAGGTGACGCTTTGAGGAAGTGACCCAAACACCGTCGTCTCTCTGGCTCACGCTGAACCCTTTCTCTGATTCTGTGAATCCCTTGTTCTCATCATCCCGTGTGGTCTGAGTTTTCCTGCAGCTGTCAGGGATTGATGAATGTGGAAAGGACAGGATGTGGCTCTCAATATCGCTTGCCTGGGGTCCTAAGCATCTTCTTTTCCAGTGCTGTCACACCCTTTAGCTTCTCTAGTGCTCTGCACAGAGCCACAGTGCTGAGGCTTCTGTCAGGGGTTATGGTGGAGTACCGTTGGGCTGGTGGGGACCGACTGCTGTGGTGGTGGGACAGAGGACCTGGCTGCTTGCTGTAGGTCTGGTGCCAGGGTTTAGCTTGGAGGTGGGACCAAGCGTTGCAGCTGTTGTGCCCAGAGAGACATCACAACCATCTCTTCGGTCTCCAAGAGCCTAATCCTGTTCCTTTTGGTTGGGGTTTATCTGAGTAGATAGTGACCAACAGCTTTGTACTGCTGCTTTTCTCCCCTGTTTTGAAGTGAGGACCTTGGGGACAACAAGTGAAGGCGGCAGCTTCTGGCCCAGAAGCAATTGTGGATGGGGGTTTCCTCAGCCCTCCTAATTCTGATGGTGTCTGGAGCTGGCCATGCTGAGCCCTGAAAAATCTGAGCCATAAAGGCTGGTGGCCGAACCCTTTGTTCAATGCTTGCCTTTGGCCATGAGGGCCAGTTCTGCACGTGGAGGCATCACTCCCTCTCACCACTGCCAGCTGCCCCAGCTATGGGGTCAGGGTCAGTGTGGGAGTTGCTCCAACAGTGTCAGTCACCCTCACTTCTGAGTCCATCTCTGATAGCTGGTGGCCAGGCTTTAAAGGACATCCCCTTTGCCAAGCTGGTTGCTTACTGAGCTCTGGGGTCAAAACCCTGCCCAGAGCCCTTGCTGGTACAGAGTGCCTGGCACTGGGACGGGCTGGTGGGGCAGCCACCAGGGCTATTGCAGAGCAGTTTTGTTTGTCCCTCCACATCACCAGGAAAAACAAAGAACGGCTTCCTTCCTGCGTCTTGTTGGCAGCCAGCTCAGCTGAGCTGTTCCTTATCTGATGGTGGGGCAGTAGGAGAGGAAGGCTCAGTGGAAACCCTAAAACAATACCAGAGAAATAAACATACCCCAGAACAGCACAGAGTAGGGAAGTGCTGCCAGACAGCCTGTTCTGGTGCATGGGGTTCCTCAATGCAACCAATAGTGAAGTGTGCACAGAGGTGAGAGGACTTGGTGCTTCAAAAGGCTCCATTGCTAGCCTCCAGACCTCATGCTGAATTGGCAGAGCTGTCTCCAACGGTGGGCTGCTCCTACTCACCCACTGACCCTCCTGCCTTACCCACAGTCTAAGGCCAGGTCATGGCATGCTGCTCTTGCTTGATCTGCTGTTGTGACTGTGCCTTTGGGCTCCCGTTTGCCACCCCTTGGCCTCACCGAGGGGCTACTGGGGAACACCTCGGGTCAGGTCCCTGTTCAGGACAAAGTTGCCCCTTATTTGGCTCAGCTGAAGGTCAGTCTGGTGCTGCCTGTCTTGGAACAGTAAGTGGGAACCAAACTACTTCAGCGGGAATGTGGGAAGAGGAGCAGAAGCCCAGCAGGGCACAGGGGTCTTTCACAAGCTGCAGTCACTGCCCACAGGAATTCAGTTTGTCCTGGTCTCATCAGGGTCACGTGCTGCTTCTTGGGGTGACCAGATAGGCACTTTCAGAACTGCTGGTGAGGAAACATCCCATAAGCCTCTCTGTTAATTATTTTCCAGATGTCAGCTTGCAGAGTCTCGAGTCGGTGCCTCCTGTTTACAGCTCCATGCTGTGGGGCTGTGACAGCACTGGGGTGTAATTAGGCTGGGATCATCTCCTGGAAGAGGCTGGGCAGGAGGAACTGGTGTGTTGCTGGCTGTGGAGAGCTGGTGTGTGGAGCCTCAGCAGCTGGAAGGTTGTGCCCTTGGGACAGCTCTCTTGATCTGTGCTTTTCCACCAGTGAGGTGCAGGAATCACAGAATCATTCAGAAACAGCTGAACTAGAACTGGACAGGCAGCCAAGCCAAACTAACCCTGGGGGAATAGTGCTAGTTCATTCCTTCTGACTCATCCTGTTTCTAAATACAGAGCTGGGCTGGGATCAACCAGTGGGAAATGAGGGCTCTAGGGATGTTCAGCAGCTATCTGAGTAGAAACCAAGGTGTGAGGGCTGAAGCTGTGGGCTCCTGCAGGGGCCACGTGTGCTGAGCGTCACACCAGCTCCACTCCAACAGGAAGCTGAGCAGAGCTTGAGCAGCTCCAAGGCTGAGGTCTCTGGTCCTGGCACACAGGAGCTGGCTCCTGCCGTGAAAACCTTGGTCAGAATCGCTGGGTCATGGCATCCCAAAGTAATACGGTGTTGGGCTCTTGAGGAGCTGAAGAAATGTCAACAGCTCCTGCACTCTTTCTGTGAGCTGGTTCCCTATCAGAGCCCTTGGAATCGCTGTTCATGGCCCATGGGGAGCCTCAGGTAGGAGATGGGGCTGAGGATGAGCTGTGGGGCTGCTGAGGAGTTCTCTTAAGCTTTTGTTTTCCACTTGAAACACTTAATGGGGCAATTGTTTTGCTGGCTGGCAGATAGATCTCCATGTGGTCTGAGAGAACCTTGTGACCTTGGTACCAGAGCCCTGCTGCTGAAGATGAGAGACACCTTTCTTCCTGCTCTGAGATGTTTGACCTCTGCCATGCCCTGGGGGCAATTCTTTTGTCTTGGTGCTCTCAGCTGTGGGTGAGGATCTTCCCAGCACTCCCACTAAGCCAGTTGTAGGTGACTGATCTTCAGCTGTTCTCTGTACCCAGAGGAGGAGCAGTGGCCAAAGGTGTTTGTGTAGGGTTGTAAATAGCTCAGATGTTTTCCAGGTTGCAGAGGGGTGGGTTAGGGGACGTCAAAGTGGAAGAGACTTGGATACTGGGTTATTTTGGGGTCGAGCATGACTGGTGGGGTGAGTGCCAGCCCTTGCTCTGTCAATAAGCCAATGTGAGAGCTGGCTTGATAGAGCTTAGACCTGCCAGCCTTACAGCTGCCTTTGGGTCTCTTCCCACAGGGAACTGTAATTCCTGCTGCAGAAGGGTGGGAGGATGGAGCTGCTGGCCTCCCTCTCTGGGAAGGGACAGGTTGGGGCATTTTGGGACACAACTGATGCTCCTTTGCGTCATTGCAGCTGAAATGCAGATAAGAATGACAACCTTGCGGTGCTGGTGCTTGTGTGTGACAACACCCACCAGGACAGGGTTGTGGAACATGGCTTTTCTGGTGTAAATGGCACAGGCTCAGACTTACAGGGTTGGGAGGAACCCTGGCTTAGGAAATGGGGCATAGGAGTAGCATTGGGTGATCTGGTTGATGGGAGAAGAGCAAAATGCTCTCCCCACAGGCAGTAGCAGCTGTTGAGAGTTGTCTCTGCCCCTCAGTTGTGTACCTCAGTAAGGGGAGGGAAACTGCATTCAGCTTTATCACATGTCCCTGCATCCTGAACCAGCAGGTCTATCTAAAGCCACGGGAAGCTTTGCTTTTCTGTGGACTGAAGTTGGCATCAGACTGGTTCCAGTACTAACTGACAGCTGGTGGCTGGCCCTGTAGGACTGGTTTCTCCTGACCACCTCTCATTCTACTGCTCCCTCTGTCAGGCTATGAGTGCAATCTGAGCTGGTTTTCCTGGAACAGCACTTCTGCTAGTGACCAGATTCAAGCACCCTCCCCTCTTCCCTCTCCTCCTGACGGTATTTCCAGGAGCGCTGGTCACTTGTGGAGGGCCTGGCAACGCTCACCCAGCTCTGCTGGCTGACCGCTCTGCCCTCTTGACTTCCAGGAAAGCTGCTGGTATCTGTCCCTCAGAGCCCTCTGCACTCAGCTATAGGATGGGAGAGCCAGCTGGTCGGCAGCATCCCAACCCCCCAGGAGCTCCCCGGTGTGTGCAGGCAGGTTAGAAACCCCACACTGCAAACACCCACAGGGCAACTGCTAGTTAGCACCCTCCTTTGTGTCCCCCTGGCTGTGAAGGGGTGACGGAACAGGCAGCTGTGACTGAACCCTTCTCTCTAGTGCTGTGACAGGCTGTTCCTGGAAAAGTTTGGGACTTGGTTTTGTTTTTCTCAAAGTGCTTCCAGCTCACGCTGTAGCTCAGTCATGAGCTCAGTTCGAGCACCATTGCTCTCAGTGCTGCTGTCCTGCTGCCTGGGCTCTTGTGGTCAAGGGGTGGGGCTGATCTGGGGCTCACGCCAGGGTGGGCTCTTGTTCCTCTCCTGGATGGGTGGGAAGGAGTGTCGCCAGTGTCCCGGTGCTGACAAACCTCCCTTTCTGCCAGGCTTTGCTGGCCCATTGGGGTGGGAGGATGCTGACCCGAGCAGGCTGGGCTCCGGGGCTTATGGCTAATTGAGGTAGATCAGAATTAGCCCACTAAGCGTTGCTGTAGGACAGAGCGAACTGCTGGGATTACAGAGCTAAGAATTGCTGCAGAGGGGAATTTGGGTCCTTTGCCAAGCAGTTACCTCATGGTACCTAAAACCCTGGCCCCACAGACTCTGGTCATGCACCAGTGTCCAGTTCCATGTGTGCTTGAGCTACTGGTGTTGCTGAGTTTCCTAAGCCCCGACTTGTATTCCCAGGCGGTGCTGGTGAAAAACACGTTGCTGACACAGGTGTATTGCAAAAGAATAGGATGTGTCAACATTGCTCTGAGGGTGGTGTTACTCTTATCTCCACTTTATTTGCTAACTGGATTGAACCGGGGCTCTTTCCTTCTGCTGCTCTTTTCTGCAATGGCACAGCTGGCTGGGAGAGCAAACTGGAAGGACTTAATGCTAGTTAGAACCTTCCTCCTTCTCCAGGAACCTGAATTGCCCCCTTATTTGTGACAGCCTGGTGGGGAGGAACCTCTAGGAGAATCACAGAGTGTTAGGGGTTAAAGAATCATCTAGTCCACCCCCCCTTGCCAGAGCAGGATCTCCTACAGTAGGAAGAAGTGCTGAACAAGGCTTTCCTGAACCTCAGTTGGTGAAGGCAAGTCTTGCTAGGGGTTCACAGTGGGTTTTTCTGTCTCGTGTTGCAGGCGAGGCTGGTGCCAGCATTATTCGAGTGTCAAAGGAAGCTCGGAAGAGATTCCTGGGCCCACTCCACCCCTCCTTCAATCTGGTGAAGACGATTCGTCTCTGCCTGTCCAAGACAGTGCCAGAGAATGGCCATGAGGTCGCGGCAGGGCGGTTGGGTATTTCCCTCACACGGGTCTCCGATGGGGAAAACGTGATCCTGTCTGACTTCAATTCCAAGGAGGAGCTGATCCAGGTGAGCAGAGGGCTGGGCAGGACCTGTGTGCAGGTTTGTTTTGCCCTGGTGTCCTCATGTCCTTGATGCTGGTATAATGGTCAGCACACACCTGGCTGCTGTTTGAGGAACGAATTCAGTAGGCTTTGAACTGCTGCTTCTAACTTTGGGTCTCTTTTTCCTTCAGGCCTGTGTCTGCAGCACCTTTATCCCTGTCTACTGTGGGCTGATACCTCCAACTTTGCGTGGAGTGGTAAGTCAGGCTGCAAATGCTCCTTCATGTAATCCTGCACTCATGAATAAGGAGGCAGCAGTGCTGGGGCAGCCTTATTGCCCGTTGGCTGCCTGCAGAGCCATGAGAGGCTCCACATAAACAACAAAACTCCTGTTTTCAAAAAGGGTAGGAAGGAGGAGCCAGGGAACTACAGACCAGTCAGTTTCACCTCTGTGCCCGGTAAGATCATGAAGCAGATCCTCCTGGAGGTGCTACTGAGACAGGAGACTAGTGAAGAGGTGATTGGGTACAATCAGCATGGCTTCAGCAAGGGCAAATCCTGCCTGACCAACCTCGTGGCCTTCTATGAACAGGTCACAACATTAATGGATGAGGGGTGAGCAACTAATGTTGTTTACCTGGACCTGAGCAAAGCCTTTGATACTGTCCTGCACCACATTCTGGTCTCCAAACTGGTGAAACATGGGTTTGATGGGTGGACCACTAGATGGGTAAGGAACTGGCTTGATGGCCGCACCCAGAGAGTGGTTGTCGAT
>JAOXOE010000441.1:11435095-11453168 GCA_028565055.1 Phoeniculus purpureus | reverse complement strand
TCCTGTGTGACTTGGTCTGGGTGATCCTGCTGTGGCAGGGGGATTGGACTAGATGATCTTTCGAGGTCCCTTCCAATTCCTTATGATTCTATGATTCGAAGTACAAGACCTGGTGTTAGCTGGCTTCACTGGCAGTGGAATTCCCTGTTCTGTGTTCAGACCTTTCCAGACCTGGGGAGAATTGTCGTGCAGGAGCAGGTGAATTTTTGCTTGCTGAGTCCCAGTAAACACTGTGGTGGTGGTGGGCAAGACCTGGAGTGGAGGAAGATGGCGCTGCACAAGAGCATCACACACCAAGGCTGGCCAGGCAATTGGAGCTTGCTGATGTCCTTGTGGCCCTAGCACTTCCATCTTCCTGGTGGATCTTCCAGGTTCTGGGAGAGGAGCTTTTGGTCTTTGCCATGACTCCTAGATGTGAAGCTTAAAGGAAATACCTGTTTGAGATGAATCTGGGACTCTGTCTCTTGTGGAATGGGTGGTGGTCAAACTGTGTGCCCAGAAACCTGCAGTAGTCCTGTGAAGCTTAGTGAGCAGCCACTGACTGCAGCAGACACCCCATTTCCATCAGCACGCTCATGTGAATGGTGTTTACGTACAGATTCAGAGGGAAGCTGTTCTTGGAAGAGGAGGGGAGGATCATGAGGGTCAGGAGTTGCTGCAGACTGATCATGGCTAGAAGCTGGCCATGCGATGCCCTCACCATCAGAGATGGAGGTGCAGAGCTTCTCAGTCAAAGGCCTCTGGAGGAGAAGCCCATTGGAGCTGCAGTGTATTTTGCCTACTGGGAATCTCTCTTAATTGTCACTTTTTTCCCATAGAAGCTCTGTCTCACCATTGAAAGAGCCACATCTGGCTTGAAGTCACTTGAAGCAACTTAAACTGGAGACTCTGTGCTCTGAATGTTGAGTGAGTGGACTTGATCTTTTCCTTTCAGGGTCTTGTCCACGTTAGGGTCTCAGCTCTTCTAATTGAGAGACTGTTGGCTCAGTTGGCGAGCTACAGAAGCTGGGCTTCTGATAAAACGAGATGATGCTGGAAGTAGGGAGGTAATGGGTCCCAGTTCAGCTTACAAGCGCGTGTCGGAGAGAGAAGAGAACATTGTCCTTGTACAACCTTTTGTTTGATACAGCAGCGCTGGGGACACCTCACTGCGTGGGCTGCTCTGGCTTCTGAAATAGAAGTGATGAAGCTGATAGTAAGAATGTAAGTCCTTCTTTACTGCTGGGGACCTCAATGTCTGCTGGGCAGTCAGAGGGATGTTTCGGAAAGCATTTCTTACTTGTGCTTCTTCTTACTCTGGCTGTTTTCTGCCATCCTGCTGTGACTGCTCCCGTTCCATTCCTTTTCCTGCTGCTGCCAGCTCTCACTGTCCAGTGCAGGGCGCTACTTATGCTGAGACCATGTCTTGATGGGAGGAATGGGTTGGCAAAAAGTGTTATCAGAGTGGCCTGAAGCAGCCAATAGTTATCGTTAGCCAGTGTGGCTGTGTGATTGCTCACCATAACCACATGGCACCCGTGAAGCGTAAGGGAATCTGTTTGTTTGTTTTCTTTCAAGTCCAGCTTTGCAATTTTTACTTGAGTGTGAAAGGTAAACAGAGGTCCTTTCTGGTTTCATTACTGCTGTCATGGACAGGCTTGCCATCAGAAGCAAGCTGACGGTCCAGGTGATGGACAGCATCAAACTTGACTCCCCAAATCTTGCTGTGTTCGTTCCATACAAAAAAAAAGTAAAGCGCAGTAGGAGGTTCGATTGGAGAAAGAGCAAGAGAAGGACCCCACCAGCTTCTCGCATTTTGGGCTTCCTTCCTTCTCTTTGACGTTGCCCAAAGCTTGTACCCAGCTCCGTGTCCACTGGTTGCCTACTTGACTGGAAAGCTGCAGGAGTACCCGTCTATAGGCAGTCTTCTGCGGAGTGTCTCCAGTGACACTAAATAGAGGTGCCCTGGAAAAAACCCTGAGTTGCAAGGGACGGGTGAAGCGTTCTGCTTGTTCTCTGAGGCAGAACCACCCTCTGGCTCGTGAAGCAGCAGCACTAAATGGAGTCAAACAACGTGGTGCGTAGTTGCCTTCTCCTTTTGTGTCAGTTCTCGCGTGTACCGTTCTTCCTGGACATCACGCTCCTTATCCTCCCATTGAACTAAGAGCACAAACAGAATGAACTTGTTTGTTATCGTGGCATCTGTACGTGGCCTTTCATTTCTTGGAGATAAAAAAAATGAAAGCCCAGTGAACGAACCCTTGAGCCCTCTTTGTCTGGCCCTGTTTAAATCTGCTCTCAGCCAGCTTGCACAGCTCACTTCTGCCTGGCACTGCAGAGCGTGGAGCTGCAGGAGGAGAAAGTCTAAAGCAGTCAGTGTGACAGGGCTTAAAAGATGAGGTGGTGGTGCTGAAGAAATGTTGTCTGGAGGACGTTACATGGCATCAGTGAGTCAGAAGGTGGTTTGCGGTTGGGGATGTGTTGTGCTGTGCTTGGAGGGGTGCTCTCATTCCCAGGCTTCTTGGTTTCGATACTTGTAAAGTCATGGGAGTTATTTTGTTTGGCCTCTGAAACCTCTCCCTAGGCATGTGGTTTCCTTCCTATAAAGGTGGGTGCTTCAGATTAAAATTCTGCTTGGCACCAAGAGCTTTTGAAACAGAGGCTGGAAGGCCAGGCGGGTAGGAGCACCCAGGCTTATTGAACTTTCCCACTGCAAGAACTGCCTGACCTTTCTTTGTGCTGTAATAATGTGAAAAGAGAAGGAGTTACTCTTTGGGAAGCATTACTAAGAAAATATCAGAGGTGGAAGGACCTGGGCAGGAGAGGGCTGGCAGAGACTTTCCTTCTCTTTCCTCCTTCACTTGCACAGGTATTTCTCCTGTCTGCCTTCATCCCCCTCTGGGGTCTTGATGTTGTGGTGAAGGTTTGGCGTTCAGAGGTGGCACAGAAAAGCATCAGAAGGAGGAAAAGCACGTGCTGATACCAGAGGAACCAAGGCCAGAGAGAAGCATCCTGATCAGCATTTCCAGGAATAGGTTGGGTTAGAAGGGACCCTGAAGGGTTACCTAGACTTGATAGGGATGCTGAATACAGTTCAAGACAAGAAACCCAGCTGGTGTTGGAGGGTCACGTCTGACTGGGGTTTCTCTGCTTCCTGCCCCACAGCTCTTCCATTTGCAACTGCCCTGGGAAAAAAGAATTTGAGAAGATGGAAAAGCAGAGGGAAGTGATCTTGGGATACGTCCACTGGGCAAGAGAAGAGGAAGGGGATGAGAAGGATGGGGGCACTCCTGGTGCTTCTTCTCCCAGCCAAATGAGCAAACTGGAAGATGTACAGGTGGAGATGCTCGAGAAAGCAAGAGAGCTCTTCCAGCTGTGTGACAAGGACAAGAAGGGTTTTATCACCAAGGTGGACATGCAGGTGAGGGAAAACATCCACCAGGCTGTTAATAAAAACACTGAGTAGCCCTGTTGTCTCAGTTATAGCTAAAAAGGTCACTTTGGTCCCAGACTCCGATTGTGCTTTAGAACAGCATGTTAGGCTGCTTTCTGTTAGATCCAGTATTTGTTAACAGAATCTCGTCCTGAGTTCAGTTCTAACAGTTTATCAGGAAGGTTACGTGTGGATTGTTTTTCTCCTGCACCATCTCTCCCTCCATTGACAATTAACACTTGGCAGGTCCACGCTGGTCCAATTATTGACTCACTTTGTTTGGGGTTGTGCAATGCCTAATTTTCTGTAGTAACATTAATACGTGTTTATTAAGCTTTTAGCTGAAGCAGCACATGCAACAGACACTAATGAGGTTTTAGCCTGTGCCTCTTGTGATCTGTAAGCTGCTTTGGGTGCTCCCTCACTCCAGGTACTCTGTGTGTGAATTAGGAAGGGAGACCTCTGCTCCTTGTTGGTGCTGTGGGAATGATGGCACAAACCCAACAGGCGGGTGATGGCAGAAGAAAGCTAATGCTCCGTTAGAGACTGAACACTGTGTGTGATCTGCAAGATTTCCTGCAACAGCTGGGTACCGAATCCAAACAACCACCAGTCTGTCCTCCCTCTCTGGCCCTAGAGATGGAGCTGGTACCTCCATGGAGAGATCTTTTGGGAGCAGCAAAGGGAGGCTGGTAGTGCCCTGCAGAGGGCAGACACTGAACTAAAGCCAGTGGTTCTGAAGTGGGGAAGGACTGCAGAATCACAGACAGGTGGGGGATTGGAAGGGACCTCTGGAGATCATGTAGTCCAACTGAGCTGCTAATGCAGGTTCACCCAGAACAGACTGGACAGGTTTGGTTCCCTCTAAATAAAATAACCCAAAGTCCCCACTGCAGTTCTGGTTGAACAATCCAGTAATGGAAGGTGTCACCAGATCAGTAGCCCACACAGGCTGTGTTGTCCCTCAGCTGTGCTGGCAAGCAGTCGCATCCCAGCCAGGCTACAGCACTGCAAGGGCCAAAGCTGAGGGGTGCAGGAGCCACGCACAGGGAGAACTTGAGCCATGCCTCGAGTTGAGCCTTAGTTTTGTTCATCCTTTTGTCTTTGCAGCGGCTCCAGAGTGAACTCCCAATGACTCTTGAGCAGCTGGACACTGTTTTTGACAGCTTGGAACAGAACAATAATGGATACCTGACACCTGTGGAGTTCAGCATGGGGCTAGGTAAGGGCTGCACAGAGTCAGAGGCAGGAAGAAGCCCGCCTGTCGTGTGATGTTTTCTGTTGTTAGGGGAAAAGGCTTGGTGGTTCTGCTGAAGCTGTACCAGCTGTGCAGGGCAATGCCCCGTGCTGAGGTGAATGTCACTGTGTGTGACAACACTGATCTCCTTCCCCAGGCTTTGCACTGCCTTCAGATTGAAGATTCCTCTCTGTGTCAGGCACCAGCTGTTAGGTACCACCCTGTGTTTGCAGCCTGGCTCTGCAGGACTTGCTCCAGTCTAGGCAAAACCCTAACTCCTGCGTTTCTTTTCTTTCTGGTCATTCTTTGTGTCTGGATTCTGTGAAAACCTTTTCGTGCTTTGCCCCTAACTGAAGAGGTTGACCTGGCATGTTGCTGTCTTCCATCTGGAGCGTGCAGCGGGGAGATCGAGGGGAGCAGTTCAAGCCATAAGCATGTCGGCTTCTGGAGAGGCTCCTTGCATGGCCTCTGAGAGGCTGCAGGGTGCTTCTGTACAACTGACACAAGAGCAGACATTTAAATTGGTCAATTGAAAGCAAACTGAGATCCTTCTGGGGTGCCAAAACAATCTTTGGATCATTCTCTACCTCAATTTTCCCCACCGTAAAAGAGCGGTATCAGGACATAATGGCTCTTTCTCTGAAGCAGACATCCAAAGGGTCTAATCTGAGCCTCAATCTAACTGTCAGAGCCTCAGGTTGAAGCTGAGCAGGGCCTGTATCTCCACACTGCAGGTTTTTTACACCACCTTTGAAGAGCAGGAGAGAATCAGCTAGATACTGGAGACACAGAGCTAAGAAGCGATGGATTTATTTCACTTGAGTTACACAAATACTGGCTATTTCCCCCCTTTGAGCAGCTTCGTGTTCTCATCTGTGCTCTGAACATCTTTTGCCCCCTGGGATGTCAGTTCTGCCTTTTGAACCCAGTAGTTATGTTTTGGAAAGGAAAAGATGCTGCAGATAGGAGGTCTGATCTCTGTGTCCAGGAGGAGTCCTGCATTTTGGGTAGGGCTACTTGAGTTGTTTCCTTGAGGGGAATTTGTTCCCAGTACCAGTGCTCTGGCACATGTCTCACAGAGCATGAAGCTCTCATGGCATTTGTGTCTCAGTGAGAAATGGGATCCAGATAGCTGGGAGTGTCTCTGTGTGGGACAGGCTGGGAGGGATGTGCTCGGAGCATCAGTTCATTCTGTTCAGACACTGCACAATCCTGGCAAGAGGTGGTGGCGCAGCACTTGAATGAGACTTAGCACATGAGGAGAGAGGGGTAATGATCTCCTCCTTGCTTTTTTAAGCTGAGGAACTGACTGCTATTGAGTGCCAGGCCTGTGGTCCCAGAGGGAACTTGTTGGGATCACTGGCAACAGCACCCACAGCACTGCCGCATGGGAGGGAAGTGACCTCACGCTGTGTGCGTCTCATGCTGAGCATCCAAGGCCGTGGGTGGTAGGTCATCTTCAAGCAGATGTGAGCAGAGCCTGAACAGCCTGTTGTTGGGCTGGGAGCCAGTTCCAGTCCAAGCAGTGCAGACTGGACACTGACATCACTCAGGACGTCAGAACGGAGGCTCTTCACTGCCCAGGGCTGTAGTCTACCCCAGCAGCATGCAGGCAGCTTCTCATGGAGCTCTCTTGGTCTGCTGTTTAAATAGCAGCTTCGTCAATGACATCCTATTTGACTTCTCAAAATTCTCCTCCTTCTTTTCTCCTTCCATCAGAGAAGTTAATAGGGATTGAATTGTGTCAAAGGACAGGGAGAATGGATCACTCCAGACATGAGGAGACCTTTGAGTCAGGCTGGTCAGATGACTTGGACCCAGCGGAAGATGATGAAGAGAAACGATTTTGTTCCATGATGGAGCAGCTTGGAGCAGCCCAAATATTTGAAGAGTAAGTAGGAAGTTGCATGGCATTCCTTGTACCTGGTTTTGATCCTGCAATACCCCTACTGCCAGCAAAGAGGTGAGCTTTGCTGCTGGCTCTCTGAAGCAATGTTTGGGCTTTAAGGACTGCTGCTTTGGGTTTTCACATGTTTCCTGACAAATGCAGTGAGATCTGGGTTTTCTCATCAGTTGCTGATTACTTTGAGAGCAGTGATTTTTTGCAAAGGGTTTCCCAAGCCGGAGTTCATACCACAGCTAGTTCGTACCACAGCTCTAACATGTAACCCCTGGTGGCATGGAGGTCCATCTGCATGCAGCGAGTGAAAAGCAGCATGTGAAGGTTAGACAAGGTAAGGAGTGTGAAAGGCTGAAACAAGCAAGGAGTGCTCAGACACTTGTGACTTGACATTAATGCCCTTGCATGTGGACCCAGAAGACTCTGCTGGCCCTCCAGTATCATCCAGCCATTTTCTAGAGGCTTCACAAGTGAAGTGTTCTATGTAACTGGTTCTTACTGGTGCACGTCTGCTGCATCCTTCAGGCATCATAGTCCAACAGTGTTGTTGCTTTGCTGGGAGCAGCCTGGGCAGGAACGGGGGACGGTGCACGAGTTTGCTGCTTTCATGGCTGCAAGTGTCAGGAGGCAGATTTGTTTTGTCTCGTTTGCACTGTGATCCAAAGCATCTGCGAGTTTCTTCTAATGCTGAGCAGCTTCTGTCCCGAAAAGTTCTGGAAAGCTGTTATGCCTCAGATACGGGGAGACACTGTGAAGGGCCACGTTATCATTCTGGAAACAGTCTCTGCAGTTTTTAGCTGCTTTGAGAGACATCAGATCTTAAAGTGGAATTATCCTGCGATTCATTTCAACCACTTACTTGCAGTTTTACACAGCGAGTTCCGTAGCTGTTTCATGTCTCGCCTTTGTGCCAGGCCAGCTGTTGCAAAGAGGTGACATAAACCAGAAGCTAATCTGGGTTGGAGCAGGAATCTGAACTATCTTTGCTGTTCTCACTAGAGAGAAACTGTTTTGTTTATTAACAGAGATTGTTATGTTCTTTTATCTAGAACAGGAAGTTTTCATTAAGTGCAAGTAACTTTTTCAGCTCAGGATGGAAAAAGGAGGCCCCTCAAGCAGTGGTGGAGGGGGGAATCCAGAGCTTTTAAGCTGTTTTTTTGTTGTGGGGTTGTTTTTTTTTTTCACAGACAACATTAAAGGAGACAAACACATGGACAATGAAAAACACCCATTTGAAGAACAGCTGTAGATATCATCCTGGGTATTTCAAGGCAGTGCCTCCAAAGTACTTAACGGATTTTTAAAAAAGAATAAAAAATTAGAAAGCTTTTCCCTAAAAAGGAGCATGAAGTGATGTCTGTAGGCTCATAAGATTCGTTGTGAAAGAGGAAGTTTATCATGGCTGTGCTGAAATGGTAATGAATTAGATGCCAGGACAGTCTAATCATTATTGCAGGATGAGAAAAAGAGGTCTTTGAGGTTCCAGGGCTTCCTCCATTCTCAACCTGATGTGACACTCGAGCAAATTTGCAGCTCTTCGTGCCTCAGTTCCCAAACCTGTTAAATAAATAAATAAATAAATGAGGACAGTAGCACCCACCGGTACAGTCCCGGCATGAGAAAAGCACCCTGGGGATGTGTGCTAGAACCTCTGGGCTGTAGCAGCACTGCTTGACATAACTTACAGCAAATTCACTGTTCTTGGTTTAAATGCCAACCATGTTATTGCTGAATGCTTGGGAAACTGATCACTGCAGGTTTGCTTCCTAGATGACTTTTCCTCTTACAAAGGACTTCCTTTACTTTACTCTCACGGTAGATCTCACTCCACGTGTGTGGAATGCCCAGGTCCCCTCTCTGCTGTGGTGGTGTGGTACAGATTGCCCAGGAGCAGGACAGTTTGTATCGAGAGCAGGCTGGAGTTGGAGTAACAGCCCATGAGATGAAGATGACACAAACTCGTCTGCTTTCCTTCTTTCTTGTGCACTCGTTGCAGTCCTCGTGAGATTCGAGAGCTGTGGGCTCGGCTGCGAAAGGAGCGTCCAGAGCTCTTAGCCAATTTTGAAGAGTTTCTGTTGCGGGTTTCATCCTACATAAGGGAGGTGAATCATGAGAAGGAGTCCATGGAACAGGCATTGAAAAGGTAAGAAGAAAATTATGGCTGTTTGCTGCCAGGAACCAGCTGATGCTTGGATGGTGCCTCCAATGAAAGACTGGTTTACAGGACACAGGGATTTTTCTTGCTGTAATAAAATAACTTTTTAGCTTGACCCAGTTCCCACAGGTTTGTTTTGCATTAGCATCACCCACAACATCTGCTCTGGTTAAAATCCCACTTAGTGTTACTCAGGTATTAGCAAGAATTGAAACAGATTCCACCCTCCTCTCCTGTTTCCTTTCTGTATTCCCTTTGTTTCTCCTGACCTTTTGTAGGAAGGAGACAGACCATGACCGAGAAGTCAGGTGCCTTTATGAAGAAATGGAGCAACAGATCAAAGCAGAAAGGGAGAGGCTGGTCTGCCAGGTACCTCATCTCTCTTGGCTGCAGTGAAGCTTTCTCTGATGGTGGCTCGTGTGGCCAAGGAACCATTCTTACTGTGCTGGGTGCCATGTGCTCAGCTGTGTGTCTTTAACTCTGCAGGAAGCCTTGAGACACGACAGGAGTAACCTTCTCCAGAAGGAGCTGCTCAGCAAAGAGCAGGAGCTGGAGAAAATCCTCTACCACCAGAAGAAGGTAACTGGCCCCAAATCCTTTGTGAAGAAGGGTGACTGACCCCGTTTGCTCTCTTTCTGCTCCAGCCTTTTCTGACTATGGAAGGTTTTCACCTGCTGGGGGCTGCTATTAGCTAAGCTGGTACTAGCTCGTCTAGTTTTATCCTGTTTCTGGAGGCATTGAATGTGGTTGTCAAGGGATTGAATAGTCTTCAACTGTAATGTCTTCCTGTGAATGTTTTCTCCATGCATTTTCTTGCCCACTTTGCTTTTTCTTGGCATAGTCTTCCTATGAGTTGTTGCACGATGACTATTTGGCAAGGAAAATGGGGTAAAAATCTGGAAAGTATGAACTTGGAGCCTTTTGTGGTGTGTAAGACCGCTGTGTATGGGCACACAAAAGTCAAAAACCTCTAGTCAGTGTTTCCTGGCTGCTCCAGAATGACCCACAGTTAACGGTCCTGTGAAGCTCAGAGCTGTACGTGCTGCGTATTTGCATCTCGGCACTTAGCAGCGTACTGATTAATCAGTCACGGAAAAGATCAGAGCAGAAACTTTCCTCTAGCCTGACACCCCTGGCATGGAAATCTGCATTGGATGGTTCATTCTGGATGTCTTTTTCCTTTTGTCTGAAGAACTGCTGTGCTATGGGTCAAGGCAGAGGACCCAGTTACATGGACACCTACTCCACTGGTCATTTCAAATGCGCTTAACTCTGACTCTTAGTGGATCTTCAGGTCCCTCTGGTGGTGTAAGACCAGTATTGGGATCGTGCTGTTCCACCACACCGCTTCCAAGCGCAGACAGCACAGGTGGGGATGTTTTACGTGGCAGTTTCCTTGGGGTCGGCCAGATGTGCTTTACGTGAAGCCTGGCCTATGGCTCATGGACAGATCCAGAGGCTGTGGGTATTGCTGTTTCTTACAACCAGTTCCTCTGCTCCGGTGTGTGTGGTTGTGCTCTAACTGTCCCTGATGTCCAAAGGACTGGAAGTCTCTGGGCAAAGCTGGGTGGGACTTATGCTTATAGCCTCAGTGGGGAGAGATGTGGAGCTTGTGTTTCAAGACACCTGGGAGAGGTCAGCTCTGTTCATTCCTCATGATGGTCCACATGTGCTGGCAGGGCAGCGAGAAACCAGCGCTTGATCTTGTGCTGCAGTGTGCTGCTTTGTTCCACCTTTGAGAGGGGCAGAAGGGAGGCCTAGAGAAAGGACAGCTGAAGGTATGGATGTGGAAGCTGTCTCTGCCCCGCACTGCACTGCTCAGAACTGGTTCCTGGGGCTCCTGTCTGGTTGCAGGCATGGATTGTGCCTCACTAGCTGTGTCACTTGTTTCCCAGTGCTGGTGTGATGAGAAGTAATTGCTTCCAATTCATCTTCTCCATGCTACAGGTGGTCCTGCTGACATTGAGTTGTCCTTATCTCCCTTCTGCCTCCTTGTTTACATCTGCTCTCTGAGCTTGCGTTAACCTTGTAGCACAAACCTCTTCCTCTCTGTGTTCAACCTCTCCCATTGCAGCTGGAACATAGGCTACAGTCTCTGAACTCAGAGCAGCTGGAGACCCGTGTGCAGAATCAAAGGCTCCGGCACCTGAATGAAAACCTGCTGGAAGAGCTGGAGAAAAGCAAATGGGAGCTGGAGGCGGTGAAGGGGCAATTGCAGAAACTGCAGAAAGAGGCTCAGCTTGAGCAAGAGCAGAAGGACAGGTGGGAATGGGCAGGGAATGGGCAGGGAATGGGTCGTCAGAGCAGAGAAGGAAGGGTGGGCAAGTAGTCAAAGAATAAGTATCTCTAACAAGAAGCCTGGGTCTCATCAGAGGATCAACTGCCTCTTCTTGAGGAAAAGAAGCAACATAGCTGTGGTCTTAAGGGCCTAAACAAGGGATGATGCTGTTACCTCCCACCTACCTTTAGTGGGAAACGAATATGGTCATTGATACTTTGCAAGAAAAGCAGTGTCCAAAATACAGATGTCCTTCAGCCTAAAGGAGGCTTCTCCTCCATGTATTTTCCAGTTCACCATAGGCTCTGTAAAGTTCCTACAGATCCTTTTCTAATCACTTGTGTTCCTAGTTTTGAGCTTAATCTAATAATACTTGGCTAAAACATTTGGGATGTTTCAGATCCAGATGGCAACAAGGGTTTTCCCATCTTGAGCAGCTGAGGTACACTGGAGCATGGAAGGAGGACATGGGTTGCCTGCCCTCATGTTGGAGAAGAGCTGGCGTACAACCCAGCCATCCCAGCTCTCACTGCAGCACTACTTCCTCCCAGCATAGGCAGGCCCTTGTCTTTGAGCATACCACAAACATCCCTGAGAAAGGGATCTATGTCTTTCCTCCCCCATTAACTTATTTCCCCTTTCTAAATCCCTTTCACCCAGGGACGTGTTTAGAGTCTCCAAGAACATGCAGAAAGAGAAGCAAAGCCTTCTGCGGCAGCTGGAGCTCCTTAGGTGAGAACAGGGCTGGGGGGAAATGCTGAGCGCTTGAGCACATTCGGGGGCTGAGGTGTCCCCCACAGAAAGCTCCAGGAGTGTATCTGAGCAGTGCTCCAACACTGCTTGTTTTTCTAGGCCAGACAGAGCTGTGCAGTCTGTTCTGCTCCAGCAGAGCGCGGTTATTTCACTACCTAATCCCTGCACTGAAGGAATTCAGCCTTTCTTGCCGGCTAAGGGGACCACGTGGAGCCTGTTACCTGAGCCAGGATACAGGGCAATCTCAGCATGTCTGCCCCTAAATAAATAGCCTCTTTATCTGTGTCCTGAGCTCCCTCTCTGTTATAGCTTTCAAATGCTGGTTTTCACTCTGGATTTGATGAGTTCTTCGTTGTCTCTCTCCCATGTCTTTCTTTGGAGCAGAGAAATGAACAAGAAACTTCGAGATGAGCGAGATGCGTTTGAAGCCAAGAAGCTGGTTAGTCTCAGAAAGAAAACCCCAATTCCCAACCATCCTCCTTTCATCTGCTGCTGCTGGTGTCACCGCTCAGGGACCTGTCACCTTCATGGGGGCCAATGACCTGGGCTCACTTAATGCAGACTGTGCAGCACCTCCCTGCCCGGGCTGGACAGGAGCTCTGCTGGCTGCAGTTGCCAGCTGCCTGGGTTTAACCCAAGGGGTATTACCCCGTGACGCGTGCGGCCCCGTGCACACACAGGGTCTGTGTGTTGTGACAGGCACTGGGTGAACGCAAGGAGGGGAGCGAGGCTGGATGCAGCCTTGGAGCTGAGCAGCGAGGAGGAAGATGGATTCCCAGATCTGCTGCTGGCTGACTGGGGGTGGAGGGGCACAGGCAGGTTTTGGAGTTTCTCAGACCCCATGAGCTTGTGGCAGATGTTTTCCAATGTTGCTCTGGGGCAGCTCTCTTGTTCATGTGAGCCTTGTGCCAGAGGGCTAGAAGAGAGCAGGGGACCTCTGGAGCAGTCGACTCTATCTCTGGCCTTTCCCAGTCTCCAAGATAAGTACAAATATGTGATCTATTTTTAATTCTTTTTCAGTTGGGTTTTTTTTTGTGAAAAAGTGTTTGTGTACTCAAATGTCCCTGGCAAAGACAATGGTTTCTTCTTCTCTTTGTACATGTGGTGCTTCAACAGCTTCTGGGTTCCTGGTGGGGTGGGTTGGGGGCCAGTGGCCAGTGGAGACCACGGTTCAGGTATGTACCTGTGTGTGTGCCAAGCTGGTCTGCTTCTCCTCTAGTCTCACCTTCTTCCTCCTGGGATCTGCTCAGGGCTGTTCTGACACGTGATAGTTACAGGTGGATCTAAGAGAGCCCAGTGCAGAGGAGCCCTAGGGAGAGAAAACAGCAATAATTCTCTGCAGGAGCCAGAAGGAGAGTCCAGCCTTTCATAGTGAAGATTTTGGGAGTGGTTCGAAGGAGGAGCTGGGTTGTACATGGCTGAGAGCACCCCAGACACTGCTCCTTCAACCTTCTTGGTGCCCAGCTCAATCCCTCACTCTTTGTAAGAGTTCCCAGCCTTGCCAGGGTGGTTAGGCCCTGTCCCCAGGCACTGTGGGCCACTGCTTTGCTCTGGTGGCTAGCTCACAGAGAGCAAGTGGCTATTTCTGCGTGTGGCCAATCACTGCTGGGTGTTTTTGATACCCGGGGGTTGTGTGTTCAGTCTCACACAGCTGACTCATGTGGCTCTGGAGGTTTGCTGCTTGCTCTGTGTTGCCAGAGTGTGTTTTGTGTCTGCTCGTTTTGGAGAATGTTTTGGGACTTGGACTACATTGGACACGTGTTTGTGTTTCACTGATAAACCAGACTCTTTCCTGTCCAGAAGGTCTGTACATGTGCTGCAGTTGTGGAGTCCTTGCCACTGTGTTGTCCCACTGTGATGCTGTATTTGTGCCTTTGCCATCCCAATAAAACATGGCAGAACCAAGGGGGGAAGAGAGTTGCCCGAGTTGTCCTGCTTTCTGGGGAGCTGGTAAGCTCTGTCCGTAGCTGTGTGGTCTGAGGTAAGGAGGAGGAAGGCATGGAGAGGGACATTGGCCTGGGGCAGAGCACATGCACCACCCGCTGTGGGGCTGTCTCCTTCCCGTCCTATGGAGCTGTGCAGCTCTAGGTGAGTACTGAGGGAGAATCAGCTTGATAAAGAGGCAGGTGGGGAAAGAGCTCACAGCTCTCAGCTGAGAGACCAAGTGGAGAATAAGCCACAGAAATAAAAGCTCTGGCTGCAAGGAGGAAGCTTTGATTTGGGGGACCAGTGCTCTTGATGGATTTTGTTGCAAAGGGAAAAGCAGCAATGATGATGCTCCTGCCCATGAGTTAAACGAGCTGAAAAGCTGAAACAAGCCCTGTGCTTCCTCAGTCCGACCTGCTGGCAGGGCTGTGGGGCTCTAGCCTTGCCCCAAATCCCAAGAGGTCTGCAGAGGTGGTGAGTGATTGAACTGAGGCTGCTCAGATTTCTGGGTCCTAACCACATTCTTCATCGCTTCTCTTTTCACCTTCCAGGCACCTCAGAGCAAAAAGCTCCCTCTGAAGAAAGGGTCAGTGCTAGGCAGTGACCTGCTGGATGACAAGCCGGTCAAACGGTTAGATGGGCATCTGTGTTGTGTTTGTGGTGTCTGTGCCTGCTGGAGCACCCTGTCAGTCAAGTGGTGTCCTGTGTCTAGCTCTCCCACTTCAGTGTTGGCTGGTTTGGGGAGCACAGTGTGTGTGGGGTGCAGCCTGACTGTGGCTCTACCCACCTCTTGGCATGGTGCGGTGTGGGTTGAGAGGGGAGCTGAGGGTGCTGTCAGCAAATGTTCTCAGTGAGGTGGCCTCAGTGAGCAATGGAGAAGCAAAACTAAATGCCATCAGGAGTTGTGTGTTTGTGGGATAGGAGGCAGGAAGGCTGCCTCTGACTGAGTCAGGCAGCTCTCTTCAAAGGACTGGATCATCTTCCAGGTGTTCCTGTTCCTCCTTGAGCAGAAATCCACTGGCTCCTCACACCAGAAACCCTGGGGCATGGGAGAGGGCAGGAGTTGCCCGTGGCTTGTGCTCTCTCTGGCAGCTGAAAGCCCTAAGGAAAGGACCCAGCTCCAGATGGTTCCATACTGGCCAATCTCCCTCAGCACCTCTGCAGGTAGTCACCTGGCACAGCCAGGGCAGGGGAATGTGTCTGTGTGGGCAAGGAGCTTTTTCCGCTGCTTCCCAGTTTCTCTTGGTACCAATTCTAAGCTCGGAGGCTCTTCCAGCTTCAGCTCAGCCTAACATTTGCAGTTCTGATAGTGACATTTAAGAACTGTGCTTCAGGTTCCTAGACTGACAGAAAACCTGTGGAGCAGGGTGATTCCTGAGTCCCATCTGGGAGGGTCCTTGGGTAGATCTGAGGCAGAGCTCTGTCTCACATGGGCTCACCCAGCCAAAGTCTGTCATCCTCCTCTCCAGATAATTCTTGCAGAGATCCTGCTGGCATAAGCTCACCAAAAAGGCTTGTGCGGTGCAGAAGTCTGGCTGTGTGGATGATGCGAGAAGGTATTTGTTGGTCTTGTCTCCATCTCAGTGCCCTGTCACACCACACTGCTTAACAAACATTAATAAAATCCCTTGGATCTGGAGTCACTGTTCAGAAAGCATTGTGGTTCCCTTTCCCTTCACACAGATAGGTTTCTGAGCCTCAGCCCCTTATTGCTGTGACTCCTGCCAGCCCTGGGAGGTGGGGGCTGTTCCCAAGAGCTTGAGCCTGGGAGGATGTGTCTGTCTGGGCCAGAATTTGGGGCAGATGCAGTGAGGATAATCAGGAATGTGAAAATACGTAGGGCATGGCAACAGATGAATGAGAATGAGTAGTCACAGGAGTGAGAGGGGAGTTTTTCCCTTGATTCCTGTGCTAGTAGCAAGAGCAAGGTTGTGCACAGAGGAAGGATGTGCTGCTGCTGAAGGGCCTCTGGTCTCTAATTTGCTTCCACATTCAGTCTGTTGGGCAGTGAAGGCAATGGAGAGGTATGGGGTGTGTGGTGTATAAAGCTCTTCAATGGAGTTCCAAGCCTTCTTGCTCAACCTTGGAAAGCCAAGGCAGAGCTAAGGTGCTGCTAAGATACAGCAGTGACCCCAGAACTTTTCAGCTATTCCTGACACCCTTCTGGTGTCTTTTGGGTTTTGGCTCCCTCACCTCAGGCCAGGTGTGGATGCAGAGCCACTGCCAGGCCAAGTGACACTGGTGTGAGTGTGTTCATGAGGTTTGTGCTGCATGAGCGCAGGAAGGCTCAGCCACAGCAATGTTTGTCGGTGATGGGCTGGATGCTGGAACTGTGCTGTGTGCCGTCAGCAGAGGACAGTGACGGGCATCCACACTGCACAAGGCTGCTCAGGGATGACCAGCCAGTCCTCACCTTTCTGCCTGCAGCCAAACCCCTTGTCTCCAACCCCAGAACCTTTGTTACCTGGTTTTGTGATGTTCAGTAACAAAAACTAATGGAGGGACGTGCTCCTTTCTTTTTTCTAAAGTTTTTTCTGTTGCTGCCTTTGTATGCTTCATCTCTTTTTTCAGTGCTGGGCAAAGTGGGAGGCAGAGAAAACTCAGAGGGTGGAAATTTCAAATGAAAATGAATTAAATATGTTGGCACATGGGAGCACAGTGGAGCTCAGGGGAGCTGCTTCCCTTTCCCTAGGGCTGCTTTGGCCACAGGAGTGTGGGGTGTGTAGGTCTGCAGTTGGTCCCTGCAAGCACTGCATAGGACTGATTGGATCCCACTGGTTGGTTGGGGAATTGGCAAAGTCTTTCCCTCACCCTGTACCCTCCCACCCTATCTGTGGTGCCTGTGGGCTTTAATACAGACAGCTGGCCTCAGCGGACCTTCCCTCAACCTTCCTGACGGATGTGGCAGCAGAAGAACCCAACAGAAAGAACTGTAAATACTTCCCAGGCAACAGGCCATGGCTGAAGACAGAAGGAGGCAGCACAGACTTCAGAGAGAAGAGCAGAGACAAGGAGAGATGGTCATTGGCAGCAGATGCCGAGTGGTTAAAGATGGCTTTGACAGGTGATGCTGACTACAGAAAAAAGGCAGATGGATTAGACAACGCTCCATTGCCTCCTCGAGGACAGCCTGTGGGCACAGAAGCCAGGGTGAGTTTGATTTCTTGGGGTTCTTCCTCAAACATCTGCAACCAGGGACTTGATGGTTTCTGTCTATCTTCCCAGCTCCAAAATACAGTCTGGGGTTTTTTCCAAAGTACATCTCTCTTCTTCTGTTGTAGCCCCAGGCACTGGAGCCAGCCAGCAGTTCCTCAGGCCGCATCTTTAAAGTGGTGTTTGTAGGGAACTCTGGTGTTGGAAAGAGTTCCTTCATCCACCGCTTCTGCTACAACAGGCTCTTGCCTGAGCTCAATGCAACTATCGGTAAGTCAGAGGGTTCCTGATTCATCTGGCTGAGAAGGGTGGGAAAGTCAGCCCGGACACCCGCTGTTTGTCTGTATTGCAGCCCAACTAATGTAAAGATGCTCCATCTGTAAAGATGCTCCATCTCCCAATGTCAACGCAGTCTTGTAGTTTACCAGAACTCAACTCTGTTGATCTTGGTCACTGCAGCAGGACGCTGCTCTCTCCCCATCCTATCTTGTGATCAGTGTTGCCTTCGTGGCAGGTATCGATTACCAGGTGAAGAGTTTGATGGTGGATAACACCCAGGTTGCCTTGCAGCTGTGGGATACAGCAGGACAAGAAAGGTAAGCAGCGACTGTGAGTATTCCCTACCGTCAGGCTCAGTGAAGGAAACGGGAGGGAAGGGATAGAGCTCGTGCACCTGGTTCCTGTCTCCATTGGCTTTTCCTTCTGCTGACAGACCTGTGGAAATGATAATCCCTGGTAGAGGGGCAGTGTGGGTTTTGGTGACAGTGAATGCAGGTTCCCCATTGGAAGGCCTCTAGTTTCAAAAGCATGGGCCATCAATCACTCTGTGTTACCAGCACTGCCAGTGAGGATCAGAGTGGTAGAGGACACACCTGACCTTGCCTGCTAACTAGACAGGAAGGCCCATCACTACCTGGGCCCCTCAGTTCAAGAAGGACATGGAGCTGCTGGAGGGTGTCCAGCGCAGAGCAATGAGGATGACGAAGGAAGTGGAGCACCTCCCTGATGAGGAAAGGCTGAGGGAACTGGGTCTCTAGCTTGGAGAAGAGGAGACTGAGGGGTAACCTCATTAATGTCTATAAATACCTGAAGGGTGGGTGTCAGGAGGATGGAGCCAGGCTCTTCTCAATGTCATCTGGTGTTAGGACAAGGGGCAATGGGTGTAAGCTGGAAAATAGGAGGTTTCATATAAATATCAGAAGGAACTTCTTCACAGTGAGGGTTACAGAGCACTGGAACAGGCTGCCCAGGGGAGTTGT
>JAOXOE010000441.1:11385946-11421404 GCA_028565055.1 Phoeniculus purpureus | reverse complement strand
TGTGAGCGCGGCAGGTCGCGGCGTGAGGCGGGGGGAAGCGGCGCGGAGCGCTCGGCTCCGGCGGCGGAGGGGTGAGGAGAGCAGAGGTGAGGCGAGGCGAGGCGCCCCGACATGGCGGCGGCCGCAGAGGGCGGGAGGGGAGCGAGCAGGGAGCCGCGCCGAGGGGGAAGCGGGTGCGAGAAGGGACCGGCGCGGCGCCGGGAGAGGCGGGGGGTGCCCGGGCTCTGCCGTACTCCTCAGCACCGCGCCCGGCGGCCCCGGGGCTCTGCTCCTGCGGGTGGTTCTCCTCTTCTTCTAAAGCCTTTCAAACTGTTGCGGGAGTTGCGGGGCGCTGCGCAGCCACTGGGGAAGGGAGAGAGGGTTCGGGGCGCTGCCGCAGCCCCGTGGGTTCAGCCCCTTTACCTCCCTCCCGCTCAGCCGAGTCTCCCCGTTGCACAGACACGACCCGGCCGCGCTTTTCCCGCAGAGGGGGCACCGGGCCCTTGATCAGCGCCAACCCCCGGCTCTCGTCCTTTGCCTTCCTGGCCGCTGCTGCCCGCGGTGCGCCGGCCGTGAGGAGCCGTGCCCGGTAGCCTTCGCTCGGGGTCATCTCGTGATGAACAGAAACTCCTGCGAATTCGAAAAAAAGCCCTGAATTCCTGAGGGCTTGTGTAATCAACCTGTTGTAGAATCCTGCGGGATTTTAGCAGTGACTTATCTTTATTGCAGGTTGTTCTGTAGCATCCCTTAAGCAGCGCTGCTTCACTTCCTTCGCCCCCCCAGCACTTCCTGCTGCCTCTCAGAGATCCCATGTGCCTGCTCTGAAGGGTGATGGAGAGGTGGATCCCCTGTGCCTGCTCTGAGGAGTGATGGAGAGGTGGATCCCCTGTGCCTGCTCTGAAGGGTGGTGGAGAGGTGGATCCCCTGTGCCTGCTCTGAAGGGTGGTGGAGAGGTGGATCCCCTGTGCCTGCTCTGAAGGGTGACGGAGCAGCATCATCTGTCGGAGGCAGTGCCCAACAGGGAACGTTTGGTTGAAACAGCCTTGAAATGAGCCCCCTTTTCCAAAGCGTGTTTGCTTTGCCATCTGTGAGGCCACTGTCTGTGCTTTTAGGGAAGCATTTGGTGTGAGGGGTGTCTGTCTCCCAGTGTGGCTGAGGCTGAAGATTCTCTTAGCGGGTCATCAGCCACACCAGGGTTCATCCCTGTCCTCCTGTGTGACTTGGTGCAGCCAGAGATGAGTGCTTGTGGTGAAGGGAGCAGAGTTTACCTTGTAGTGGAGTTCTCCTGCAATGGAGAGCTACGACTCCCTATGATGCTTGGTAAAACTCCTGGTAGCCCCTGCTGTGTGTTGACTCAGTAAACAGTAAGAATGTGCCTTTACCATGTGCTTGCAATGTCCCAGATGGTGTCATACATGACATCTCATTGTACTCAGGCATGAGGTGGTTGGCCCATCCTGTGGTACATGGCGGGAGCTTAGCATCAAGTTTTCTTTTTCCTGTCTCAAGGCAGGTGTGTTAAGGGAGAGTTTGTTCTTAAAGCACAGCAATGAGTAAAAGGACCTTCAGCAGCCCACTTGGAGTTGTGATTCTCCTCTTGGATGTAATACAGGAGCTTTCTTCTCCGTAAGCAGGGAATACCCAATAAGGTTTTTCTCCAGTGCTTTACCTTCCTACCCTCCTTGTGCAGCAGGGAGTCTACTGGCACTTTTGGGCAAGACTCTCAGGCTTCTCTTCAAGTAGCGTAAGACATGCACAGCTGAAATCTGGCTGTGAAGGGTATTTTCTGTGCAGTATCTGAAGAGTTGTCTTGATGGATGTGAGGAATTCTTCAGCAAGGGGGTGGAAGAAAGCTGCTAGTATTCCCTTGTCAGGCAAAAATGAGAGGTGGGAGTGGCTGGAGCACTCTGTACCCTGTTAGGAAGTTTCCAGCAGTTGTGTTATATATGGTTAATATGATATATAATATATACAGCTAATAAAAGTTGCAGCACATCTCTAGCTGGTGCTATTGCCCATACACAAATGAGGCAACAGCTTCCTTGTTCTTGAGGCAGTCCTGAAGAGTTGTCTGGTGAGCCGTGTTTCCGTTCACTGGGTCATCCTACAGAGAAATTCACTCTTTGCTTCTGTTAAGTTTGGCTTCCGCTTTAAAAAGTGTGTGAAAAACATGCTTTCCCTGCCGCCTCGTGCCTGAAGCCAGGGTGTGGAGGTAAGAATAAGGAGCATCAGGGCTGCAGCATGAAAATGAGATGTTTGTCCATTCTGCAGAGAACATCTCATACCTTCCCTCCCCTGGAGCACAAGCTGCCCGCTGACAGGCCCTCTGTAACAGCAGCACTGTTACAGTCTCTCTCCGCAGAGCTCTGCCATTCTCCTCTCTGTGATCTCAACAGCCTTGCATCCTGGGGATTGAATTCAGTCACTCCTGTTAGCCCTGCGTCCTGGCTGCTTTGCAGGAATAACACTGAGCTGAATGAACTTCTGGCATTGCATGGCAGAGTTGAGAGATGTGGTTTGGGGTCTGGGCAGCGTTCAGGTATGACTGGTACAGTCCATGTTTCTAGCTGAAATTCCTCCTGCTGGTCTGGTGCTTCTGGCACTCCATTGTGAATTAGAAGTGTGCTCTATGGCTCAGGAGATGCGTTGAGGTAAGCTCAACATGGGTAGTGTAGCTGGTTGCTTAGAAGGATGCAAGGAGTAGCTTCATGAAGTTACTGAGATAGGTCTGATGGTGGGGGGTGTGTATTTCACATGTGACTTTGGTGCCACATCACTGGACACTGCTGGAGACAGGATACTGGCTTAGCGGGATAAGGAAGGACATCAGGAATTACTTTTTGCACAGGTTAAGAGAGGGTCCTTGGCAGCTCATAACATTTGTTTCTTGACCCACAGCCGCTATCAGCAGTGTAAAGCTGACCAAATGCAGTTTTAACTGCACGGTGTGCGTGGCCTGCATCCACTCCCACTGCCAGGGAGTCGCGTTTTCTGTGTGCTGAGCACATGTGGAAGAGGTGAGAGCTCCTGAACAAGCCAGTGTGGACTGTATAGGGTACGGTGCGGCCTCTTCAGAGAGAAGGAAGTGAGGTGTGTGAGGGGATATTGCTCAGACATCTGTGGTTGGCAGTGATAGTGAGACTTTGTAAGGAAACACCGAGCAGACGTAAGGGACATAAAAGTGTTTTCCCGCGGTTTCTTATCTGTTGCTGCTGCCAAATCTGAATGTGAAAGAGCAAAGTTCACTTTACCAACCCAGGTTCTCTTTCCTTTTATAGGAAAGAAAACAAAGTGTCAGGGAGCTGGTTTAAATGAACACTGCTGGAGCAGTGCAAACAGTTGAGGGGCTCTTCCCAAGTGCTAGTGCTTTGGTGGAGTTTGTTCCTGCAGATGCAATGCAGAAGGTGCACACTCCTATGCACCATGGAATTGAGCTGGAATCTGTAGTGTGTTTCACAGGTATCTTTGCCACCGTAGGAGAGGGACAGGTTGAGAGGAACAAACCCCTTATGGAGATGTTGCAGGAGACAGATCTGGCTGTGCTGTACAAATGAGTAAGGTGGAAGCATGTCCTGAGCACCTGTGTCCTATGGGGTGAAGTAAATGGGAGAAAGACCAAACAGATAATCACTTCTTCGCACTCCTGGCATTGCATGGCAGAGTGAGAGGTGTGGTTTGGAGTCTGGACAGCATTCATGTATAACTGCCTTGGTCCATGTTTCTAACGGGTTTCTCTTGCTGGTTGGGTGGTTGTGGCTCCCCAGTCCAAGCTGGAAGAGTGCTGTACAGCTTAGGTGGCTGATATCAGGCAGCAGTGAGATGAGCTCAACACTGGACTGAAAGTGTTGCCAGCTCCTCTACAGCAATGTAAGGGTTAGTGACTGGGGCAGGTTAGTGGTTTGGTGGGAGGAGAGGAAGTGATCAGGAATTGGGCTCTGGAGGTTAGCGGAGGCGTCTTGGCAGCTCTTGCCATACAGTGTGTGACTTACCAGTGTGGCTAGTACAAACAACAGATTCATCAGCTCCCTCACTAATGAGATCCAGTCAAAACTGGGACCAAGAATGGCTTGATGTGGGAATTTCTGGGGGAGTGGTTTCTGCTTTGTCTGAAGAGGATGTGTTTTGAGCATTGCTGACCTGTTACCTGCCAGAGGAGCAGCTGTGATGCCTGCATAGTTGTTTTCAGGGAGTGCTCTGATCCTCAGTGACCACTACACTGCAACAATAAAGAAAATAAGAGAGGAAGTCAGTTTTAGGCTTGGAGAGCCAGCTAGTAGATGCCCGCCATGCTGGCATTCCTGGCATGCCAGCCCATGAGTGGGATGTCCAAAGTGCAGGACAAGGCAGGCATGAGTCATAGCTTGTGAATGTTCAGTGTTTCTTTCTAGCTTTGGTGGAATCCAGAAGGGAGGAAGATGTATCCCAAATCTCCCCCTACATTGCCCTGGAAACAGAGATGAATTGTTATTTTTCTCTGTGGTCACTGTTAAGTTGCTTGCAGAGCAAGTGGGGGCAGTGAGGACCTGTGTGTGGTCACAATGGTGTACAGAGAGTGTAGAGGCTGGACACATGTGTGGGTCTTGGGTGCATGTGTTGAGCGCTATGTGTATGGGCTTTGTGCTTGTGGGTTTGAGTGCTGGCACACAGAAGGAATTATTCCAGTCCCATACCACTTGCTGAGGAGCTGAGCTGTGGAGTAGATCTTTTCTATCTTTGCTGGGAGACATGGCTTGGGTGGGAGGTCCACTGGAGGCAAGATTGAGATTTGCTGTGGTCTCCAGTTTACCTTGCCCACACACAGAGTTTGAGAGGGATAGATTTCCTGTTATCAGGATGACTCCTTTTATGTGGAGAGGAGGAGCTAGTTTCTGCACCCTTGAGTCCCAGTTTGCCTTTTTTCCCTCCTGAGCAGTGAAAAACTCCCACTGTCCGTCCATGGAGTGATACTGTGCTCAGCCTAGGAGATGCTGAACAAAAGCCAGCTCTGTCTATTGTGCGTGGCCCAGGGCTTACCTCTGCTGTGTGCCCTGAAAAGGGAATTCACACCACTGTGCTTACACCAGGAAAAATCCTGGCTGCTGACACCACTGGGCAGTTGGCTCTCAACGCAGGTCAGGCACCAGGGAAGTGGATCCTAATTCACAAGAAGTCTGGAAGGAGGAAAAGCAGACTCTGTTGCAGAGGAATAGCTCTGCTTTCACTGGTGTCATGAGCTTTGCTTTGATCCCATCTGTCTCTATGAGGAAGACAGCTCCCTTGTAGAAAACGGGGTTTATTGTTTGCTACTTTGTCAGGAATTGTAAGAAGTTTTTTACGAACAAAAGGAAGAAAGGGAAGCCAACTTTGAGAGGAGTGTGAGTATCCAAATTAAATTACTGTGTTTACACCCACGTCATTGTTATCAGCAGTGTGTTTACAGGTGTGTACGTGGGACGCTGGTTTCCTGGGTCATAACCACAGTATCCTCCCAATGTATGACACCAGTAACCACATCTGGGCATCCCAGTATCACCCTACCAAAGGAGCTTTTTGTTTTCCTCTGCCTCTGAGCACAGAGTGGCGGGGATTGGGTCAGACACTCCAGTGAGGAGCTTTTCAAGGGGCAGGAAGGTGGCTCTGACACCAGGGCAGTTGCACCCAAAACACCATCTTGTCGGAGGTCAGTAATAGGTTACGTCCAGCATGCAGTTTGGAGTTTTATCAAAATTCTTCAAAAACAAGAAGTGACTTGCTTTCTGGGTTCCTCTGTGCCTTGGTGTCCTGCAGGGGCCTCATCTTCACTTAGTACTGACCGCCCGTCTGTCAGAGTGGCAGTAGGATTAAACTACTCTACAAAGAGTTTCATATGGTGCTACAAAAACGTGAGGGTGGGTTGGTAGAGAAATCCCCTGCAGCATTTCCCACCTTTGTTGAAAGCCAAACTGGTTTGTGCTGGCATCTGACAGGAATCCATTTCCAGTTGCTTACTCCTGCAACATAGCAGATGATGCACCCAGACAGGCTTGCCAGAGCTTCTGTGCTCTACCCTTTGTGAAGAGCTGCCCTGTGCCGTTGTGTTCATGTGAAGTGATGGAGAGGACTTGATCCAGCCCTATGCCCAGCACCTCTGGGTGCAGATCTGTATGCAGACTGGTGGGGTGAGGCATTTTGGAGCAGTGGTTGATGTCTTGAGGCTTTTCTTTAAGAACTTGTTGGCATGTGCCCTGGGGTCAGAGACCGCTTTTTAACTTTTCCCCTGCCCCCAGCCTTGGCAGAGGACCAGCAAGTAACTGCCTTGAGGACAGCCTCTGCCTCTGGTTATTTATTCCCATGCTGGTGCCTCCCAGTCAAGCTTGCAGGCTGGTCTAAAAACAGCTATGTAAATGGTTTTGGTGGAGTCATTAAAACCTGCTACGCAAGAGCGAGGCAGAAGGGGAGGAATGGGACTTTTATTTTTGGCCGGGCGTTGTTTAGTTATTCCTGGAATAATGGTTCTTTTCAAGGCAGCCCCAAGCAGCATGGACTGATCATTGTTTCCAGCATTGCTCCTATAGCAACAGGGGAGAGGCAGTGCCGGTGGACTTAGAGCTCTGGGTAATGAAATGTCATTTAATTCACCCTTTACTGTGCCTGATATTTGATCTGGCTCTAGTAAAGTGTTTTTAGCTGTGGAGAGGAATATAACTCCTCAAAGCGTTCAGCAATCACTCCAAGGCTGCCTTGGAGACATGGACATCAGGGATATATAAGGACTGATGGTTAGTAGAGACTCCTTGACCATCCCTGACTCTGCTGTTAGCAAAATGGAACATTCCAGCTGTGAGAGTGTTGCTGCAGGAGGTAGCTGTTCCTGGGTAGGAAGGGAGGCTCCTAGGCATGTCACCAGTATCTCTAGGTGCCACGCTGAGGTGAGAGCTGCTGTCCCATTCAGTGGCAGCATGATCTTCCTTTTCTGTTGGTGTGCTGGGGTGCTGCAGAGTGCATTGCCCCATTCCTGGGGCCACAGGTGCAAGAGATTTCTTCTGGTCTGACTGGCACCAGACCTCCACTAATCAACAGCAAGGCTGGAAAGATAAGAGCTTTAACCTCGGTTTCCACTGTCAGATCCCTTCTCAGCAGCTTTTAAAATACAATCTTTATGAAGATGAAGCTGCAGCTGCCTGGGAGAGGTGTGTGAGCTGACTCCAGAGGTTTTGCTTTGCTTGTTTACAGTGAGCAGGAACAGCCCAGTCCAAACAGAACCAGTTTTTTACAAAAGCTAAAGGTGGTGCCAGATTTTTGTGTGGGTTTTGCTTTGTGCTGTCTGCAATTGGGAGTCTCTAGCACAGACAGGGCAGAGCTAACAAGTAGCTCGAAAGTTTTGTGTTTTAGAGCTTTGTTTTCTGTGATGGTCCTCAGAGGACAGAAGAGCTCAGTAGATGGAGGATGGATGTTGAGGAGAGCAAATCCAGCCCTTCTCTCTGCTGGGAGAGTCACTTGATCTCCCTGTGCTCCTATTGTAACTCCTACTTTGTTATTCTTTGCTGGGATGCTTTGGGGAGGCAGTGTCTTTCAGGCAGTGAGATTATAGAACATTCTGTCACTGAGAGGCTGGAAATGTACCCCATGGTAACACACTGGCTGCCTGTCCTCTCCTCCAAAAACTGCTGCACATGTTTTAGCAGAGAGATTTAAAGTCCCACAATTTGTGGTAGGGTACAGACTTGGGGATGTGTAGCTAGAAGGGACCTTGGGGTATCATTGGTTGATAGTTGACTGAACATGAGCCAGCAGTGTGTCACAGAATTGTCAGACTTGGAAATGACCTCTAGAGATCATCTAGTCCAACCCTCCCACTGCTTTAGCAGAATTGCTTAGAGCACATTGCACAGGGCTGCTTCTAGGTGAGGTTTCAGTGTCTCCAGAGGAGACACCACAACCTTCCTGGGCAGCCTGTTCCAGTGCTTTGTCACCTGCACAGGGCCCAGGTGGCCAAGAGGGCCAACAGCACTGTGGCTTGTGTCAGCACTAGTGTGTCCAGCAAGACCAGGACAGGAATCATGCCCCTCTGCTGGCCACTGGTGAGGCCACATCTAGCAGAATGGATTCAGTTTTGGGCTCCTCACTACAAGAAGGACATTGAGGTGCTGGAGCATGTCTAGAGAAGGGTCTAGAGCACAAGTGCTGTGAGGGACTGAGGGGACTAGGGCTGTACAGAACTAAGTGAAGAGGCTTTGCAGGAGCTGGGAGGGTTTTTATCCTCCCAGGACTTGTAGCACTTGTTGGCTTGGTGTTGTAGTACTGCTTTGGCTACAGAGCAGGGAGGTTTTGTGAGCACTCCCCAAAAATACTGAGGACTCAGCGACTTTGCTTGTGAGAGCTGAGTAGACTCTGTACTGAATAAGAAGGGATCAGGCAGACAGCTGATTCTGCAGAACTCTTTTGTTTAGAAATGTGAATCAGTGCTACTGGTACGTTCTGTAGTGCAGACAAAGCTCTGCTTTAAAAAAAAAAAAACAAAGAAAAAGCAACAAAACCCCCTCAAACCCCGCAGTGCCAGTGAATAGAGTTGGGAAAACAGAATTTAAAATACCAGTATCAGGCTGCAGTGAAGAGTTTGTCTGGTCTGTGTCTGACCCTGACCTATCTAAACTGTTGTTCCCGGTCGTGGCAAACCCTCATTGCTGTGAGCTCTCTGCAAACACACGCCAGGCACAGATTTCTGGTGCTTGGAGTGAGAGAAGAGAGACTGTTATTGTTCCTCTGCCCAGTTCCATGACTAGTGAAGTGGTTCCTGTGTATAAATAGTGTAAAGTGTTTGGGGATCCTTCAGGATAAAGGAGGCCTTTTGAGATACAAGAGGATGTTGTTTGACGCAGAAGGAGATCCCGTTGGGTTGGGTGATCTGTGCTGGTTTCTAGCCAGCCTTCCTTCCCGAAGGGAACTGGGTGCTTGGAGGGACCGGTTGCTTCCCTGGTTGTCCACTTCTGGGAGCAGCAAAGGAGGGACTTTTTTTTCCCAGGATGTGGCTGCCTGTGTTTTGTTAGGACTAGAAGGCCCTGTGAAGGGGTTTGGTTTTTTTTTTTTTTGCTTTGTAGTGGAACAGTGTTGAAGCAGACACAGTCCTGGCCATGCTCCATCACTTGGCTCTCTCTCTCTCACACCTCCTTTTTCTTAGTGGTTATGAAGGTCCGTTTTATCCTCAGAGATCCTAAAGCCAGCCAGCACCTCACCCAGGTTTGACTGACCCCCCATAAAACACCTGAGTTGTAGCAGTGTTTGTGGTGCTGAGCTAGTCAGGTCCTCGATGAGTTTGAAAGTTGTGCTTGTTGTTATTTACACTTCACTAGGTCCCTCCCCTAGGGAGTAAACAGGCTTGAAAAACGAGTGGAAGGACTAGGTGCTCTTGTCCTGAGAGACAGCTCTTGTGTGGAAGAGCAGGTGCATCAGGCATATGGTTCCTCACTTGATACCCTTTTCTCATCAAAATTCACAGGAGTCAAAGGTCTATCTTTCTCTTGAGGGTCTATTCCAAACGAAGAAGCTCAAGCCAGAGTAAGAGAAAGGAGGGATTTGGCAAGTATCCCAAGGGGGGAGAGCAGGGCTGTGATGTGTCTATGCAGATCGTGCCCAGACTGAGAGGGTGTTGAGGTGAGATCATCCCAGACTTCTGGGGTGGGATCTTGCTTATCCTGTAGGTTCTTCAAAAAGGTTCTCTTCCAGTGAGAGGTACTGCCAAGCTGGGTCTGCCAAAGACGGCTGAGAGATCTTACTTGTTGTTGAGTGCAGGTGCCTTTCTGAGTTGTCTCTGCCTTACTCAGAGCCACCGGACACATTCCTGGTAGGAGCAGGCGATGCAGCTGGAAAATGTTGCAGTGTGTTCCCCAGTTCACAGCAGCCCCTAAAAGGCTCAGGGAGATCCTTTACTACTAGGGACTCTTCAGCGAAGGAGTATGACCCTGTGGCCTCAGGAACACATAGTCACTTCAGACAACTGGCAGAATTCCATGCTGTGGTCTGGGGAATCTCGTTCAGCTTCCCTGAGCAGTGTTTTTGTTCTGTGTGCCTGCCTCCCTCCCCAGTGACAATTCCTGAGAAGAAGGTGCTTTGCCTCACTGTGTGTCTGGATCAAGTTTTCCCTTCTCCCCAGCCCTTGAGGCACAAGTTCTTTGACTTTCCAGCACGTTCCAACATGCTGAAGTGGAAAGCAAAGCTCTCAGTTTTGCCTCCCAGATTGGCTTTTGCTCCTGCAAGGGCAGGAGTGGGAGAGCAACACAAAGCAGATGGGTAAATGGCAGAGTACAAGGACTTCTTGAGCAAAGTTTAGGTGCAGCCTCAGGACTGAGATGCCTCAGAGCTATTACTTTGCAGGGGAGCACTGCCTGCACTTCCCTTACAGCTCCTTAGAAAGCTCCCTTGGCTGATCTTTAGTTGGTAATTCCAGGACTTTGTTTGCCCTACCCAGTGGCTTGAGTGCTGGGACTTCCACTGCTCTCTTAGGAGGTGTTTTGTGATCTGGAGGCTCTGTGGTAATGTGACTTGGCAAGTTTCCAGCTCTTAGCCCAGAATCACTTTCCACAGGGAATGAAGCAGGGCACTACAAGCTGGCTCTAAAGGAAGATGTGTCACCCAAGCTCTGCCAGGTGAAAGCCTGCAGGAACCTTTGCTTGAAGATAACAGGAAATTAAAATGGTTAAGAATTGTGTTTAATTTGAGCTGCTAATTAAAAATAACTTTTTCTCCTCCTGGGTGGTTTGCAAAAACTCCATTATCTCAACGCAGGCACGTCAGGAAGTGTTGATGCTTCCATATCCCAGTGTGGGCAATAGATAAGGGCTAAAGCCTTAGGCTGTGAAGCAAGTTAGTGTCAGGGTGTAGATCAAAGGAACATGAATTTGGTATCCAGACAGATAGGTTAGGGAGGGAGAGTTGCTGTTCTCCCCTCTCCGTCCTGCTGCCTGCAGTGCCTGTGGAACTGGGGGAACCAAACCTGCATGCTGTGGGGTGGGGGGGATGTGGCAGTACATCAAAGTTTGAGACCCTCTACCATAGAAAAGCAGGGCCTAGATGAGATGTTACAGGCTGTTTCCCAGTGCAGCAGCAGAGCTGCCTGCACAGAAATGACAACATGTTAAGGCTGCAGGGATGAAATGTGAGCAAGGCCACTCAGCCTGTTTCTCCAAGACCTGCTGGGTACACTTCACCACACCTGACCTGTTATGGAATGAGCTGGGAACTCCTGAAGTAATGGGAGCCAGCAGGGAAACACCAGTGGAATTCCTCAGGAATTAAAGTGCGTTCCTCTAAGAGGGCAACACGGCCAACAGCCCTGCTGAAGAGACTCTGCACCAACACATGCAGCAACACTGAGCAGCCACAGGATGAGCTTCTGGAAAGCCACAACTTGCTGACTGCTGCTGAAACTTGGTGGAATGAATCTTCAGGTGTAGGTATCAGGAAAGGACAGCGGTAGACTGGCATGGATGAGTCAAGACCTGCTGGTCAAAATAAAGGGAAAGAAGGAACTGCACAGGCAATGGGAGCAGGGGCAGGTATCCTGGGAAAGAGTATAGGGACACTGCGTGGTTGTGTGGGGATGAAGTCAGGATGCCTCTTCCTGGGCAACTCCTGTGGCAGGGCTGGAAGCAGCAGTCACCTTGAGGCACTGACACCAGCTAGGGCTTCACACTGCTCAGAAGGGCCTTCCTGAGGTTTCTCATGCAGTTACTTTCAGGCCTTTTGCACCAGAATGAGCTGTTCTGGTTTCTGTGCAGCCTTGATGGAAATGACAGCAGCGTTTACAGGATGCAGCAGTGACTATAAACCTCTCTGATAGTGTCTGTTACCCAGTGCCACTTTCCAGTTTAAATTGAACAATGTTCGTGAGGTGCCTGCTGAAATCATAGGCCTTCTGTTAAACAAGGATTTGATGGCAAAGCAGATCATCAGAATAATCTTTGACTCTCTGCAACGCTTTTCTTTTTCAGCTTTCTGCTTTCCTGAACCCTGCAGAGGATCAGAGGCAGTGGAAGAAGAGAGGCAGTGGAAGAAAGCACTTGAAGAACATTTGCACTGGTGCTGTGAGCTGCTTTGGAGGGGAAAGGTCAGTGTCAAGGCTGTTTGCCCATGTTAGCTGTCAGTCTGAGTGTATGGATCAGACCTCTTCACCTGCAAGCTCTAGAGTTCCTCTCTGGAAAGCTTTACTCAGTACCAGATTTCTGGCTGCCTTCTGGGATGTGTGGGATGTGCTGGCCAGTTGGTAAGTGACTTGGAGGCCTTTTCTGAGGGTGTTCAGGGGGATAGGTAAAGCATCAGTGGCAATATTTTCATCTTACTGAGGGACATCTTGGTGGGGTTGTACTTTCAGAAGGCTGGAGTTCAGCCTTACTGGAGAATGAGCTCATCACTCGGTTGCTGAAGGTTCTTGGCCCACCCCTGCATTGCACATACCAAGGAGATGACGTCTGCTAAGACCTGCCTCGGGGTTATCTAGCGCAGCTCAGGTGGAACTCCATATGGCTACACTGTGCCCTCCAGGCCAGCAGTGAGCCACTGCCTGCATGAGGTGGCTGTACGGGCAGGAGTTAGTAGACGTCACTGATGCATTGGATGCCAATTTTTTTGCTATCATTAAAAAATCAATACTGAAAGATAACGATGCTTTTAATGGCCTTGGAGCTATTTCATTTGCTTTGGCATTGCTTCTCCCCCATCCATCAGATGCTGCTTTAGGGCGGCTTCTGCAGGAGCAGCCTGCAGGCCTGGCTTGGTCTGCTGTTTAATTAACTGCTGTTACTGTGCAAGTTGAGGCAAATGTACCAGGCAATGTCTGAGATGACTAAATGAGTGTCTGGCCAGCAGGAGTGTGTGTGCCACGTGTTTGCTGAGCTGGGTTGGGCCTGTGTGTGCCTTTGGGCCAACAAATAAAATAGAGTGGTCTGATGTGGGTAACGGGAACAAGTCCTGCCATTGAGATTTCAGGTTGCCCAGAAGAACACAACAGCTGTCCGTGAAGTACGTGTGTTCTGCACCTGGAACTGGACCAAAACTGTTCAACTTCTGGTACATTCCTGTTGTCCAGTTTGTCCTAAAGGTTCAGCCTCAGCCCAAGAAAACCCGGTTATAGAATGTTTCTGCTTTGGAAGTGTCCCCTCTCTCGCCTGGGAATCTACTGGGTGGTTGTGGCTTGCAGTCAGGCAGGGCAAGATGAGCTCACTCTTTACTTTCTCTTTTATTGAGGTGTTTGTGTAGATGTGTCATCCTTTCCTTCTTGCTCATGTAGGTGCTTCGCTCTTACTCCATTCTCTCACTGTGAGCACCTCACAGTCTTTGCCGTCTGAGCCAGCGTGCCTTGTAGATGCCTCCCAGAATCGCATCACCAGACAGCCCTCCATTGTAATGATTTCTCTTCAGCTCCCACTTCCTTGAAGTGCAGGTTCTGTTGCACTGAGTTTCTCCGCCCAATTTGGTAGTAGCTAGAGCAGTGTTTCTCCTTGTTCCTTACCTTTCAGTGTGTGTAGGCATTGCAGGAACCTGCTATTGATTTCTGGGGAATTACAGAAAAATACCTGTTCCTTGTGTGACTGGATCTCACAGCCTGTGTCCCATGATGGTTTGCTGATGAAGCCACTGCCTGTTGGACTGGAGCAAGTGAACCTCATTATGGAAGTGCTTCTAGTCTTCTAATTGCTTTTCCAGTTAGCAAAGTGTTTCCCATTATGAAGCTTATGTCTAATTAATATGTTTTGGTGCATTGTAAATGCACCCCTGTGGCAAGCTCCCCATTTTGTGATCTCTGGGGAGCTCATTTATGATTGCTAATGGGGTTCAGAACAGGCCTTTGCCTCAGAGCTTTAAATAGGGTGTAGCAGTGTGTCTTAGTTAATGGCACTGCTTCTTGTCTGGTTTCAAGAGTGATTTGTGTCACTTCTGAGGGTCTGTTTTTAAGATGACTGAAGCCAGGAGACCCTGATCGTGTCACTGATTTCAGGATGAGGCTCTCCATGTTCATTCTGCTTCCACTATGTGTTTTGGGACCATGAGGCTCAGAGCCTGACTTCACCCTTATCCTGTGAGGCAGATTGTGGCTCTCCACTGCGTGGGTTCCTGGGATGAAGCATTTCATTGGTGTCTTCTGCCCTCCCTTGCTTTCCCTCAAGACCAGCACAGCTTGTTGTCTTTGCAAGGTGAGAAGCACCAACACATGACAGAAAGCAGGTCTGGGAGAGCTGCCATTCCCTCAGCAGTTCATTGTGTCATTAAGTGTGCAGGGAGAGCCAGCGCCCTCAGCTCTGCTCCTGGATCAGATGTGACACAGCCCTGTTTGCTTTGTGAGCTGCCAGCCCATCGTGAATCACCCTCGTTTAGGAACCTGCAGCTGTTCCCTGACAGTTCTGTGGGAGTTGATGGATCTTCTTTGCCTGAAAGGCCCATACGCTGTGCTTGGTGGAACAGGACCCACAGTCTTGGGGGAGCATTTCAGACTGTCTATCATCGTAGCACAGGTGGTATGTGTCTGCCCAGTCCTCACCCCAGAACAAGGCACAGCTTGGTCTGGGATTTCTGAACTCTCTGATCGGAAGGAAGGACAAGTTACTATCACTTACTCAACTCACTTGGGCCCAGCACCTGCTGCACAGTGGTACATGGAGGTACCTCGTTTGTGGTTTATTTTTGGGGGGGGCATACTTTATGGGGAAGGGGATAAGATTCCTGAAGTCCTCTGGAGCAGTGGAGAGCTGGGCAAAGGAGCCAATGTGAGGACAGACAGCACAGTTCCTGACCACTGGCTATCAGTGATGTGAACCAGCACCAGTCTCAGCAAACCTGCAGTGCATTTTCCTTTGCTCAGAGTCCTGATGTTAGAAAGGGGAGGGAAAAAAGCCAAGCACAGCCCTTAGAACCTGTTCCTGGAGGGCATCTCTCAGGTCTGGGCTGAGGTGCCTGGTTTGGGGTGTGCAGGTGTGTGTTGCCTGTGGGAACCAGGCTGGCTGCTGCTGTGACTGTTCTGGGGCTAAATGAAGCCTCTGGGAGCCGTAAATCTGTCACCTTCCCACGAATGTTGCATTCATGGGGTGTCTTCTCCGTGAGACTTTACAAGTCTGTTCAGCATTTACAGTACCAGTAGCATCTGTTCTGTTCCTCCCTGCTGCCCCCGGCCTTTCTCTGCTGCAACACAGGGATTAATCTGAGTGTTGCTGGAGGTTCTGATCTCTTCTGAAGATAACTCTGAAGGGTTATTCTCCTTGATATATGCCACCAGCTCAGAGCTGCTCCCTTTCCCAGCAAAGCAGCCTTCTGCTGCCAACAGTTGTTGCCAGATGTTAGGCTAGAGGAAAACATTTTCTTGTGCAATGGTGATGGGGGACAGGCACGGATGGGGCTGCTGCCCTGTTCTCTCCTTTGCCTCTCCTGGTAGCTCCCTTTATTCATTTATAGCAGCACAGGCCTGGCTAAGCTTTTCGAGTGGGCTGGCGTGAAGCAAAAGGAAACAGTTCCTGCAGATACAATGCAATTATGCTGCAAATGGGCAGCTGCTGTAGCCGACCCTGGTTCCTCTGGCTCTAAAGGCAGATGTTCAAAATGTAGCAGCAAAGATGCCACTGGCTGACCAAACCTGAAACAGCCCCTTGATGTAATCTAAACAAGCATGAACTTCCTGCCTGCTTCCTGGGAAACTGCTGCTTCAGGAAAGCATTTGGCTCTGCTTAGGTTGTGAAATGTTTGCATTGCTCCACACTGGCTGGCAGGGTGTGGAAGGGGGTGATTTATTCGCTGAATGCAGGAGAGATGCTGCGGGTTTGCTTCTGATTCTGCAAGACTGCCTGGCACGTTTAACACTGTCAGGGATGCTCTGGGCAGTGCCTTCATCCTGTCTGGTTGGTCAGGCAGTGATGGGTATGTGTTTTTCAAGAGGTTTGGACCTTCTGGCATCACCAGAAAGCAGTGAAGTGACATGGAGCTGTGCATGCTGCAGACCTTCTGAAAAACCTGCTCCAGAGCATGGCAGAACTGTGACACTGCACTGACCAACAACTCCCTCTCTTTCGAGGTCCCTTACAATCCCTAGTGTTATGTGGTTCTGTGAATTCTGTGATTATGTATCTGCAGTGGTAATTTACACTGACAGATCATCTGAAGCCCAGGGTCAAGTTTCTTCCTCTTAGTAGCTGGGACAGCTGGCCAGTGGGAAGGGCCCTGAGAAATTAGCAGAGTGGAGAAGAGAATTAATTTCCTCAACGTATTACTGGGGTGCTGGAAGGAGAGGGTGTTTGGGTGGATAACAAGTACATTCCCAGTTACAGATGTCAAGATTAAAAATACCCCCAACTTAGAGAAGGATCTATTTAAGGCAGTGGTAACGGATGCCAGGGAGGAAAGAATAGACTTTGGAGACAGATGACTCCATAAATGTCAAAGACAGGGGTTTCTGTTTGGCCTTCAGAAATGGGCTGAGCCTCAGGCTGCAGTCCAGAGCCAGATACTGGGATTTTCTGGGTACCAAGTCTGGGATTTAATTTATTTCAGTTCAAATAAGAAGAAGTAAACTTGATCTATACTGAAGTTTCTTTTCCGTAACGTCAATCGCAATCCCTGGTTTTGGCTTGACTGCTGGTGCAACAGTTGGTCTGATCCCTGCACTGCAAGAATTGATCAAAAAGGACAGAAGTCTCACAAAGCAACAGCAAGATAGAGAAGGAAGATGAGAGCAGTCCAAGAAGGCCACACACTGGTAGCGTCTTTCACCCTTTCACACAGTGTGAGAGGTCTTGTGCTCATCCAGATGGACACAAGAACTTTTTATCCAAGCAAACACTGCCTGACGTCCCCAAGGTCAGTTCTGTCCCGGTGGCAAGAGGGCCAACAGCATTGTGGCTTCTGTCATCGCTGGTGTGGCCAGCAGGAACGGGACAGGGATCGTCCTCCCATAGTGGGCACTGGTGAGGCTGTGCCTTGAATCCTGGGTTCAGTTTTGGGCTCCTCGGTCCCAGACGGACATTGAGGTGCTGGACCATGTCCAGAGAAGGGCACTGAAGCTGGTGAAGGGTCTGGAGCACAAGTGATGTGAGGAGTGGCTGAGGGAGATGGGAGTGTACAGCCTGTAGAAAAAGAGGCTCAGTACTTCTCAATCAAACACTACCTGAAAGGAGGTCGGAGCAAAATGGAGATTGGTCTCTTCTCCCAATGAGTAGTGCCTTCAAGTTGCACCAGGGAAGGTTTAGGTTGGACATGTGTAACAATTTCTTCCCTGAATGGGTTGTCAAGCCCTGTCCCAGGCTGCCCAGGGCAGTGGCAGAGTCCTCATCCCTGGAGGGGTTGAAAAGCCATGAAGATTGTGGTATTGAAGGACATGGCCTAGTGGTGGCCTGGCGGTGCTGGGTTAACATTTGCACTTCATGATCTTGAAGGCCTTTTGCAGTCTATGATTGATTTGTTCCTATGACTGTGTGTATGACTTGCTCGCTGGCTCACTTCAGCAGAAGTGTGGAAATGTGATTTCCTGCAGGTGGAGGGTCATAACGGTGGCCTTTTGGGGCATGAGGTGTGATGACTGCCTGACTCAAGCTTTTCTGATACTTTTCAGGAATTTGCTGAGCTGGAAAGATGCGTGACTATACGGAAAAGAAGGAAACATGTGGGACCATTTGCCTCAAGTACCTGCTCTTCATCTTCAATTTCTTTTTCTGGGTAAGAATAGACAATCTCCTTAAGAGGTAGTTTTGGTGTCAGGGGCACAGGGTTTGGGGTTGGTGCAGGTTTTGTCCTGCAGAGTGAAATGCCATCCCCTTGTGCTTGCCTGCCCAGAGTGCAGAAGTTAGTTTGACACTGTGGGCTTGGCTGCTTCTTCGTCATGTTGCTATGTCCAGTGGAGTGGGACAGCTAGAGCGAGGCTAACAACACCTTCTTGCCTCTGGGTCCACACTAGAGTTGCCTAGACTTGTGCTTTCAGAAAAATACTTATGCCAAAGGATTGTTTTTAATGTTATTGCCTGGGACAGAGTATTGGAGTGCCCAGGTCACACCTTTAAGGGAAACAACCCTCCAGAAGCATGGGGCTTGTAAGAAGAGGAGGAACTGCTAGGAGTCTGGTTGGCTTCTCCATGTTCATCTGCTGCAAGAGTTAGACTTTAATTGGCCAGGCTGGTAAAGCTCTTTTCATCCCCTCTGCTGCTGGGCCAGTAGATTTGATGTTTTTTCATATTTGCCCAGGAAGAGTGTGGCTCTGGGAATGTTCTGGTGCAAGTGTAAGATGCTGTGCACTGGTAGAAGCTGCAGATAGTTTGTGTCTCAGGCTAAACTGGGAAGCTAAACTGTCTGTCCTTGAAGCCCAGCCCCTCCAAGTGCATTGGGACCTGCTTCCAGTCCCAGTGAGACCTCTGGGATCATCTTTGGCCCAACTTATGGAGCTGGGGCATATCCTGCTATTCCAGTCCAGCTGCTCAGAGACGTGAGGAAGCTCATGCATTCCAATGCCCTTCATTTGCTTGCTCCTTTCTCTTCCCAGCTGGCTGGTGGGGCTGTGATGGCAGTGGGTGCCTGGACCCTAGTTGAGAAGAGTGACTACATCAGCCTGCTCTCCTCCAGCACGTATTCAGCTACTGCTTACATTCTGGTGGTGGCTGGGGTGGTTGTCATGGTTACTGGCATCCTGGGTTGCTGTGCCACCTTCAAAGAGCGCCGGAATTTGCTAAGAGTGGTAAGTTTTTATCTGTTGTTCTGTTTAGAGAAGGATTGACCCCATTTTCTTCTGAACCATGCTGGGAGGGAGAGAAATATCTTGGTTGTGTTCTGTACCAACCTTATTTGTTTGTCCTAGAGCAGACACCACTAAAGCCTTCATCTCCTAACAGCAGAGCTATCCTTGTCCCAGGGGACAGGACCAGCTGCAGAGGGTTGCCTTTCATCCACCCAAAAGCGTGCTTAGCTCTGCACGACTCACAAGTACAAAGTCTGGCTGTAATATCTACGTGTTGTGTAAGATCGTCTGTTCGAAACTACAGACAACAAAATCTCTTGGCTTTTGTCTCTTCCTTCTTCCCTGCCATTCCGTATTCTCTTGGAAAATGGGAAGGAGAGGGGAAAACACGAGAGACCTGTAATAAAAGTGGCTTTTAATGACAGTAGGTTCACTTGGTTGTCAAGAAGCAGAACATTTCCAGTGAATGCTTTCTTGCAAAAACAAATTGGTTTAGTTCTGCTTCCACGAGAAGAGCCCCACACTTGTGATAGGCTGCTGTTTCTTGACACCTTTCCCCGAGTTACTTCCTGAGCTCCTTGCACACCCACCCACACTGACGTTTTTGACCAGCTCTAAGGTTTCTGTTCTGCTGCCTCCCTCTCGTATCTCCCAGCCTGTCTGGAGCCTGGCAGCAGGCCCTTTAGGTGTCTGGGCTACAGCGCTGAGTGCAGTGACTGAAATAACTGTCAGTGGCTGTTTGCTCTCACAGCTACAGAAAAGGTACTTCAGCAGCTCCTTTGCAAATCCTCATTCACCCCGCTGTCCTGTTTGCCTGCTTTTGTTTGGATAGAGGAGCAGAAACAGGAGCCATGAGCAAGCCTTATGCTTGTGCCATTGCTTTGAAGGTCTGATAATCCCTGTGAGAGGCAGAGGAGGGCCAGGAAGGGAGAATGAAACAGGGAGGAGGATGCAGTGAGTACACTGCTGCCTGTTAATTAGACTCCTGGTCTGTAGCAGTCTGGTTTAGCCTTGCTTTGCTTGATCTCCATGCCAGAGAGATCTCCCTCTGCCTTTTTGCCTCAGCCAGAAGCTACAGATGAAAATCCGGTGGGGTTTTCTTTGTTATTCTGCCACAGAAAAATAATAATTGTCTCTTGGGAACAAAAGGTCGCTCAGTCTCCTCACACCATGCGTCCTTTCGGAGTGGCTGGTTGTGACAGGCCTATTGTCTCTTCTTGCTTGTGCTCAGCTTTGGTTGTCGGTGAGTAATCTGCACGGGAGATAGGGCTGTGCTTGCCAGGGCTGGGTGAGCCTGGCTGGGGGCCTTTGCCAGCGCTGAGCTCAGACAGTAATCCTGACAGCTTCACAGTCGGAGCCCTGGGGTCTGTGCCAGCCTGTCCCTATTCCTCTCTCTGTGCTGAAGGCCCACATCACTATGGGTGGGAGCACTGCAAGCAGCGCTCTGCTCTCTCCAGTGACTCCTTGGTGTTCTTAAAAATCCGCTGTTGACAGCTTTGGGCACTGTTTGTAAAATGCACGTCTGGTGACTGGTTTCTTTTTTTCTGTTGAGGACTTGGGAAGCTGTGAAAATTTTTTCTGCCTCTCTACTGAAATGTGAGTTTTACAGATCCACTTCAAGGCTGTTCCTTAGGAAAGGACCTGTCGGGTTGGAGACCTTGCATGTAAAGAAGGCGTCTTTCTTCAGGCTTAGTGCCTTGCACCAACACTTCTGGTTAACTACCTTGGACAGGGAGAAGGGACCACATCTGGGTGATGGTTTGTGTTGCTGCTGCATTTCAGCCTGGAGCCATCCTGCTGGAGTGAGATTGCTGATTTAGGAGGATAGTTCCTCTGTAACTCTTTTTCAAGTAGTAAATAAGTCTCTCCAGAAAACTATTTGGATTGTTGGTGGATTGAATCTTTCTTTGGATTATTCAGAGAAAACACACCAAAGCTTGGTGCTTCACTCAAAACACTTGAAGCTGGGTGGAAGAAATCTGCACCTTGTAGATGTTGAGGGGACACCAGCAAGCCTAGAGCCAGAGTAACTTTTGTCCAGAGCCTACCCAGGTCCAGGCATGTGTCCTACTACAGGCCTCTGGGTGAGCCCATATTTCTGACTTGTTCTACAGCTTCTTGAGAAGCAAGAGTAGGGCATGTCCCTGCAGCTCCACGCTCAGAGCAGACCTTTGTAAGAAAGCCATGCAACCCCTGATGAAGGGCAAGAAGAGTAGTCCTGTGCTCTGTGTGTGTCCAGAGTGAAAGATGCTGCTTCCCCAGTGTGATTCCCTGAGGGAATGATGAGATTGAGATAAGGGTAATGATGCAGCAGTATCAGCAGAGGCAGGTTGGATTTGTGGGTGGTAGATGCTCTAATCTGCTTTACAGAGCTTTACAAGGCCCTTGTGACTCAATTTTTCAAGGTCTCCTGGATATGTTTGTTTCTATCCACCATAGGCTGTGGTGACACAAATAGGCTCTACCTGAATGCCTCTGGCCTCATGAGAAAGAGCAGAGAAACTTTCTCGTTCATTGCTTGGTCTTAGCATCCTACCGATCTTCTGCTCCTTCAGAGAGATGATGTCAGAGCAGATACGGCATCCCAAGAAAGAAAGCCAGCCTTTGTGTTAAGGCATTCCAATCGTTGCCCCTCTTTCAACCTCCTGTGAGTGCTGGGACCAGCCTTTGGCTGTCCCACTCCAGTGGGTGACTCATTGCCCTGGTATGAATGGGTACCTTGTACAAGCCTTTACAGGGAAGGGCAGCGTGGGGCCATGGGGGAGAGCATGGGGCTGGGCAGTGAAAGCCTGAGATTGTGCACTCAGATTAAAGCTTGGTCTGCAGATAAAACCCAGCTGTCCCTCCTCTGCAGCTGCTGAATCCCAGCAGGGGCAAAAGGCGAAGCCTGAGTGTTCGCATCATTTCAGTCCTGCGAGGAGGCTTGGACATACCTGGTGAAGAAGGGTGTGTAGTGGGAGTGTAACCCTTGTGCCACAAAGCACTGCAACAACAACGGAGCTGTATAGGTCAGCTTGCTCTGTTCAGGTCTTCGTTACCCTTCTTCGTTCCAGATGGTTTGATGTTTGGAGGGAGCTGTTTGCTTCATCCCTTACCTTGAGGTCAGGGGTAAATCAGAAAAGGGGAGATATTTTCTTCTGTCCTGGGAAGGCCAACTCTCACAGGGACTTAGCATGAAGACATTATTACGGCCGGAGTGTGTCTCTTCAGCTTTATCTATAAAGAGACGAATTTCATAGCAGTGATAGAACAGCCTGGATCTGTGTGGAAATTGTTGGTTGCTGACCAGAATCAAGGCAGGGACTGTGTTTCAGGGATTTTCCTTGTAAAGCTCTCTCTGACCCTAAGGGGCAAGTGGCTGCATCACCCTTTGCCTCGGATCTGCCTGGTCTTTTTAATCATGCTCTGCCTCGGAGGTTTGGCTATCCTTCCTGTTTGTTTGTAAGAGCAGTACTCCCAGACTATTCTCTGCACTGCCCATTACTCCCAGACTATTCTCTGCACTGCCCATTTGATTCTCCTCGTGCGAAGCAGGACACATGTTTTTCCATATCACTGCCATGAAGCCTTTTTGAAAAACAGTAATATTCTCCTCTTAATCTTCTAAGAGCTCTTTTCACTTCACTTTTGAGATGCTGAGCTTATTGCTCTAGAGTCCTCATTCAGCAGGACTTAACATAGTCTTGAGCGTGAATCAGTTCTAAAGTCCTTCTGCTTCAGCAGTGCCCTTCAGCCTGTGCCTGAGCCCCACAGACCCCACTGAGAACATGAAGCTGTGGTTTCTGCCTGTGGTTAGGTGCTCTGCTCTGTCCTTGGTGAAATGGGCTTTTTGCTGCTGTACGGAATTGTCATTATAACACATGTTGCTCCTTAACAGCTTGGTGAAATGCCCTAAAAGATACCAAAACAAGTGAAACATTCATCCAGTGATAGGACAAGAGGCAGTGGGTGTAATCTGGAACATAGGAGGTTCCACATCAATATGAGAAGGAACTTCTTCCCAGTGAGGGTGACAGAGCACTGGAAGGGGCTGCCCAGGGGGGTTGTGGAGTCGTCTCCTCTGGAGACATTTAAAACCCACCTGGATATGTTCCTATGTGACTTGAACTAGGTGATCCTGCAGTGACAGGGGGTTGGACTTGGATGATCTTTTGAGGCCCCTTCCAATCCCTGATGTTCTAGAAGTCTGTGATAATGAATTTTTTTTTGTATTGATGTCAGCAGCAGATGTTTGCTGTGGTGTTGAGCACAGTCATCGGGTTATCCAGCAACCACTTTATTTTGTCCAGTGACCTTATCTCAGTTGCGTGCACTTTTCCATTCCCTGCATCCCTCTGGCTCTGTGAGTTAAACTCCCACTTGCTGCTGCTTGTCTTCAGTTATCTGGTGGTTTGGGTGGGTTTTATTAGCCGGCGGGATTGTTCCTTTCTCACCCTACTGAGGTCTTAATCCCAGCCCCTGCCCTTCAATGCTGCTGCAGAAGAGCACTGATGAAGAAGAACAGCTGGCTCATGACACCTCTTTGTGTTGTGTTCTAATGTCCTGCTTTTCCCATTATTTTACAGTACTTCATACTGTTGCTGTGCATCTTCCTCCTGGAAATCATTGCTGGAATCCTGGCCTATATCTACTACCAGCAGGTGAGTGGGCATTAGCCCTTAGAGAGTCAATCCAGGGAGAGAAAAAACTGATTATCATCTCATTTGTTTGTCCAGCAAGGTTTGCAGCCTTGGAACATCGAATCTGGTTGTAGTTCACCTTTCCCTGTATCTGTACTTGTTCCCCTTGGATTATTTACTGGTTTTGACAAAGTGGTGGTGGTTACTCTGCAGAGCCTGCTCAGCTCCTTCCCGTGATTCACCTTTGTGTGCTGTTCTGCTGTAGAGCCTTGTAGGTGAAAATGTTGGAGGCTTTGTAGATCTAGGAACTCCAAACATCCTTCAGGGCACAGTGTAAGCAGCTGAAACCATGATAGTACCACTTAGTGTATTCAAGACATAGAAGCAGTTCCTGCTGCATTGCACAAGCTGGCTGCCATACTTCTGAGCTGGCAGAGATGGTCCATCTGGGAGGTCGTTTGGGTCAGTAGGTTTTTGAGAGCTTTACTGATCTTCCCAGCTGAGGGACTGAAGGACAGCACAGGCTCCCGGCAGCTGCTGTTCTCGCTTTTTGCAGTTGGAGAGAGCAGAGGCTTAAGTCATCACTTTGTTTTCAAAGGGAGTTGAGCCACCGAGTCACAACCAGCTTGTGAAGCTACACTCATGGCTGGAAATCGATGGGAAAAGAGGATTGTTGTCAAGTGGCTCTCTGAAAAGCAGCTGGACATCCCATCTTGTTGGCTTCACTGCCAGGATTCCTTGCCATTCCTTTTTCTCTTGGGCCTTCTGTGCTTTGCTTCACTACGATGGGCACTGATGGTCTGCGAGGAGCCAGAGAGCTGTTCAGGAAGGATCGGTGGTGTGAATGTGCCTTTTTAACAGGGCAAACTCAGTCCTGGCAGGTATGGCAGGAAGCCAGGGATCTGTCCATGCACAAGCACAGGGTTCATCTGTGACAGTGGATGAAGAGGAGCTGATCCTTCAATTGAAATAAGGGACAACGCGCTCAGAGCTGTACCCTTGAGTGCTTTAGGTCACTAGAGGATGACTGAGCAGCCACGCTTCCCCTTGCCCACTGGCTGACAAATTCCTCTTCTTCCCTGGCTGCAGGTTGCTTGCTCTGCTCGCCGCTGTTTTTATTTCAGCCCTTGCTGTGGTCTCCAAGGCTCCTGCATGTGTGTCTAAACTATTTCTTTTGTTATCTCTGTTCCATGCTGCAGTTCTTCCCCGTGAGCCCAAAGGTAACCGCTTTTCTCCCAAGTAATAATTCTGCTAATGGACTCTCTTTTTATTTGCCTCTGATGCCTTCCAGCTGCTGAGCCTTTTCCTTTCTTTTTATTACTCTAAGTCCTTTGCACTTCTGTAGAGCTTCTGTAGAGCCCAGGATCTCAAAGCACTTTGCAAATATTAACGAATGAAGCCTCATATCATCTCCATCAGGTAGGTGTTGTCCCCATTTGACACATAGTGTTGGAAAAAAGTGTTTCAAAGGCAAAATAAAATACAGACTGGTGGGGTTTTTTCACAGTTTTTGCAAGAGCCTCCACAGGAATTAATAATTGAATCCAGTCACCTGAACATGCCAGTGAGAAATTCTGTGCTTGCAAAATCAGACTTGGTCTCCCTGTCACTGTTATTAAGAAAGGCCTCACAGTCCTTGTGCAGTCACACACGTCATTCCCTCCTGTGGCATCCTTTCTGGTGCTGATACAAGAGCTGTTCAGACTACATGGCTTCAGTCCAGTGTGCCCAGGACTCTGAATTCCTCCTGCTCTTGGGCAGAGAGATGTGGTTTTGAGTATTTGAGTGTCACAGGCTTTAGAGGGAGAAGACTGCACGGGGTCTTGTAGGCTTGCGCAGGCACAGCTCTCTGTTCTCTTGTTGCTGGCGTGTCTTAGCAATCTAACATGTTCAAGGGGAGCACCCACGCGGTGGGTGTGTAACACAGGCTCACATGTGATTCTGAAGCAGTTCCTCCCAATTTTTAAAGTGGAGGCTTGTTCTGTAACCATCAGCCTGTTCAGTCCAGCCTTGGAGGATGATCGCGAAGGAAGTTGTAGGGTCTCTGCTTGCCTCTCGGAGCAAAGGCAATGAAACATATGCAGGGCTCTGGGTTGCTCCCAGGGGTGAGCTTGACTCCTGGTTTTATGCCACTTGTCTCCTCTGTTCAGCTGAGCATGGAGCTGAAACAAAATTTGAAGAACACCATGACCCAGAAGTACCGGAAGGAGGGAGAAGAGAGTGTTACCAGCGCAGTAGACAAACTGCAGCAGGAGGTGGGTGTCTCTAGAGGCAGGGAGTATTAATGCAGTTGCAGGACTTAAACATGGGAAGGCATCGTGGGCTCTTGACATCCAGCATACAGATGTTTCTTCTATATGCTGGGTGTACCTTCTGCTTCTGATTCAAGACAAGGTTGAGTGTGGTGCAGGGCCTGGGCTGTGCCACCAGCAGAGCTCCACAGTGTGGTCTCTGAGTTGCCTGTAGCCCAGTAGCTCTGTGGAAATAATGTCTGAACTGCTCTCAGGGTGTAGTGGAGCTGCTAGGTCACTCTTGACAGCTGTTTTGACTTCCCACTTCAAAGCTGTGGAGAAATTGCTGACATTTTTCATTAACCTCCCCGTACCCTGGAGAGCAAGGCGTAATGAGAGAAGAGCCTTGCTGCGCCTGGCACAGGGTTGATTCAGGTTGGGGCTGACACAGTTCTGACAGGCTTTCCTGTGGAAAAAGGACCCTTGCGTGCTGGCACTTTCAAAGCTTGGGGCCTGCTGTACCCACACTGCCACAGCAGGTGTCTGTGCAGTGGTAACTGGTAATTAAACTTACCCTGTTAGCACCATTAACATGCTCCTGTCTGGTGGTTAAGAGCTGAGGCAGCTGCAGATGGGCTCCCAGCAGAACCAGAAGTCACAGCTGCTGAAATAAGGATGAAGCTGATATTTAATGACCATCTGGGGACTCTTAACGCAAAAGTCACTAATATTTATAGTAGCCTAAAAATAACCCACAATCTCATGAGGTGTAGGAGTCTCTCTGCAAAGTGGGGTGAAGCCTGGGGCTTGGTGTGGGAGGCTGGAGGGAGAAGAAGGAGGTTGCAGTGTTGGCAGCTCAGCCTTTGCTCTGTGTGTGCAGTTCAAGTGCTGTGGAAGCAACAACTACACAGACTGGGCTGACAGCCAGTGGATCAAGTCTTCGGAGGCCAGTGGACGGAAGGTCCCAGACAGCTGCTGTAAGACAATAACCGACCTGTGTGGCCGCAGAGATCATCCTTCCAACATCTACAAGGAGGTAAAGAGCAAAAGGGCTTCAGAGCCACCATCACAAAGTCAGTGATGGAGGTGGGCAGGGAGTGAGGGTGTTGAGTTATTGCTGCAAGCTGTTGGTAGGCTTCAAAGTCAGTAGGATTCCTTAGGAAGCAGAATTAATTTCTTGGGGCACTGCTGTAGCCTACACAATAAATCCCCTCGATGTTACCATGGAAAACCTTTCTCAACAGCTTAATTATTTAAAAGGAACTCTTAAAAAAAAACCAGCAGAGAATGCTCCTACTGGTTTATTTTTGCCTTATGACAACAAGACCTTGGGCCTGGTACCAGACAGGAAAGGTCACACTGCCAGCCAGGGATGCCATTGCGAGGCATAACCTGGCTTCCCAGGTTCACATGGAAACACTGCTGACAAGAATAGCAGTGGGAGGAATTTGCTCTTAAAAGGCTCCTGTCACGTTAGAGTTGGTGGGACTGAATCCACTCAGCAGCATTTCCTTGCCCTTGGCCTGATGGGAGTAAGTACGCTCTCCAGCCCTGTGCTAGACAGAGAGTGAAGAAACACCCTTCCCTTTGTGTCTCAGAACAGCGACACATTCCCTCTGTGATGGGGCTGGTTCTTCTGCATCTCTCCTGCCCAGCTTGCAGCCACTTTGAGTTTGCTCAGTGGCTCCTGAGCCCAGAGCCACACAGAACACAACACAGTTCACATCATCTGCGTAGCTTTTCCAGTGATGTCAGGGCAGTAGATTGCTCAGACACTGCTTTTTTGCTCAGACATTGTTTTCAAGGATCACAAGAGCTGGAGTAAAATGAATTCAAATGAAGCTGATTTTCCATGTCCCTCCTTTCACCCCGCAGAGCGGCTGCATTACCAAGCTGGAAAACTTCATTCAAGAGCATCTGAAGATTATCGGGGCGGTGGGGATCAGCATTGCTTGTGTGCAGGTAAAAGGACTGAGTGGACTTTGGGGGGATGCTGGGAGGAAGTTAAAGGAATCACAGGGCTGAGAGATGGGGGAAGAATGGGATGGTTTAGGGTTAGTGGTGGCTAAAAGTTGGTGGCTACTTCGGGGGCCTGAGGATTCACTAGCACCAAAGCCAAAGCATCTTCTGTTGGTCTGTCACATTGGCTTCTGTTGAAGGAGAAGCAGCCATCTGGGCCAGGGGTGAGACTTCTTTGGCAGCGCGAAGGAAGGCAGTACTGGCCGTGACCGGCGAGCTGCAGCCTGAGAGAGTCCTCTTGTGGGGATGTGCTGTGATGCAGCCTGTCCAGGGGAGTCTCTTTCCCTGGGTGGTTAGGTTTATTGTAAGTCACCAAGAATCTCTTCCTCGGTTGTGTCACACTAAAGAACGGCCTTTGGGGTCTGCAGAGGATTGGGTGAGGGTGATGAATAACAGGGTATGATATGAATGTCTCCTGCTCCCATTTTAGCAGGGAGAGCAGAGGGTATTCTGTTCTTCCAGATGCAGGCCTCTCTGGGAGTTCCTCATCTTCCCTTTGTTCTGACAGGTAGCCAAATTACATCCCAGAGAAGCTGCTGTTGATTATTTATGTGGATTAGTACAGATTAGGTTATCTCCTGCTGCTTACTGCTACCTGGAGTGCAGCATCCCCAGGCTCTGCCAGCTGCTGCCTCCACTGCACCCATTTGTCTTCCTCTCTCTCCTTTTTATATAGATCTTTGGTATGATTTTCACCTGCTGCTTGTACCGGAGTTTAAAGGCAGAACCGTATTAATAGCTGCAGGAACTCTGTTGCTCCCCCTCTGCCGCTTCACTTAGCACCTGCCCACCTGACCACTCTCTGCCACAGAAGTGTCTGTAACCCGAGGACTCAGCTCTGTAAGTAAATGCCTCTTGAACCACCCACCGCCTTACCTGCCCTACTGGGGGAAAGTCACCCTCCTTGTTGCATAGAAGGCAGCCAGGAGTTCAGCGGGTCCTCTTCACTGTCAAGAAGCAAGCTGTGGATCTTCTGCTCAAGCCTTAGCGAAACAGTCCCTTGATACTCAACTATGAAGCAAGATTTATCCAGGACCGTCTCCTGAGCCACCATGAAGGTTATCAGGATGCTGTACAAGAACAAGAGTCTGCTCTCCCAAGAAGCAGCTCAGCAGCACCAGGCATTGACTGTGAGGGACAGATGACGTTTCTGTGCTGAGCTGGAGCCAGAGCCGAGTCTCTCATACCTGAAAGGTTTCTCTCCCTCTTCCTGAGCGTACCCTGATGTCCTCACTGCGTGCGAGGACACCAGCCAGGCTGCTTGGGGCAGGAGCTGCTCTCTCTGCTGATGGGGAGCACAAGGTGCAATTGAGATCTTGTGATTTTGGTGCTGCTGAGATGCACGTGCCTTAGGATATCAGTCCTTCTTCCTGTTCCTTGAAGCCTCCCAACACAAGAGGCCTCTTGCTTCTGAGTGGTTCTGGAGCAAAGATAATGGTCTCTTTTCCAGTAATTGTCAGTTTAGTCTGTTTTACTGGGTGAAAGAACTTGATCTCCTCCTACCAGCCCCTGCTGAGGTTGGGTGAAGGACTCGTCTGCTCATGGAGCTGGCCTGTCCTGCCACCCTTTGGTCTGTTTGGTTCATGGAAATGCCTTGTCACCCCCCTTGCATGTTGAGAGGTGCCTTTGGCTTCATTTTTCTAGTTAAAACCTCCAGGTGTGGGTGATGAGTACATGTTCCAATGTTTTATCAGCCTCTGAAGTGCTCGTTAATCAGCTGAGGGGCTTCTGGCTTTAGTGAGACCCACTTTACTGGTCACTGCAGAGGAGGTTAGGAGTCAGCTTCAACCAGTTACTTGGTAAATTGTCAGTTTGCTGCAGAGGAACAGGTTTTAATTAACTCTTCTCTCCTGGACACAGACATCACTGCTGCCATGCATGTGTTGCCATCATCACGTCAACAGGGTCTTAGCGTGAATTTTCAGGACCCTTTGTGCCTCTGGTCTTGTTCCCACCTTCCTGATGTGCCTGTTCCACCCAGGAGGAGAACGGTTGTGGGGTTTTGGTGTTTCTGAGCAGCGAAGACAAGCCCTTAGGTACTTCTGGCCTTCTAGTGGTTCCTGCTGAGCCCTGTCCCTTGGCAGCACAGAGTTAAGAGGAACAAAGTCATCCAGGCCCCTGAGGGGTCTTGCAGCATCAAGGGGTGTTTAGTTCACAAAGCAGAAATCTCGGACTGGTGCTACAGGGTGATGAGTTAAAATTCAGAGCAGGTCAAGCTGAAGCTCCCCCTCAGCATCAGCCCCGTGAAATAATCCTTAACTAATGCAGACATAGGTGGGGGAACTGAGAGATGTCCTTGGTTCCACAGCAGTAGGAAAGAGGGGGAAGGAATCTAAATTCTTGTGTAATGATCTACAGGAGAAAGCTCTAAATTATTTCTTGTTTTGTAAGCAAGTTCCTGACAAGTATCGACTACTAACTATGAGGAAAATATTGAGCATGTTGCTTGAAGCAATATTTCTAGTTTCTTAAGCAGAGCTGCCCCTGCCCCTTCCCTTCGAGTGTTTTGGGCAGGGTTGGCAGAGGCCAGGAAGTGTGAGATGTGACCAGAGCGTTGGCTTGTGTCCGATGCGTTGTTTTGTACTTTTTCTCTGTATAATAATATTCATTGCTTTTTTTTTTTAACCCAGTTTAAGTTGCTGGCCAATAGAAAAATAAAGCTTAAGGTTCTGTACTTACTCTGTGCAGCAAAGTCAATGAGGCACCATGAGCCATGGGCGTTTATTACAGATCCCTCCAATTCTGAGCTGAGGATCGGGCTGAGAAGGAAGCTGGGAAAGAATCTGCTTCATGATGATGACCAGTCAGGTCTGCTGAAGATGACCAGTGGAGGGTACGAATGTGCTCAGGGTGCCCTGTTCCTGTTTGCCCCAAAGGCTCTTCCCCTTTCCTCTGGGCTCTGAGGAGTGTGGTGGGGCTGCTCCTGTGAGTTAAGCTGTGGGGAGTGGGTGCTATGTGCTGGTGAGTGCTGAGCGTTGGCTCTATGCACTGTGGAGCCATCTGTTGCCACCTCACACCACAGACACATCAGAAGGAGAGCAGTGATTCGGCCTTTATTGCCCTTTAAGGTTGGTTGCTAAGGGATAAGTGAAGAGATTTAAGGTCGGATATTGCACACGATGAGCTGAGATTCTGGCTGCACCCGTGCCGGCAGAAGCTTCTGGCTGCAGCTCGGGCTGTGCCCGCTTGGTGGCTCTCGGGGCTCAGCACAGCTCCCGGTTCGCCTCCTCTCATACTGCCGTCTGATCGCAGCTGCTCAGCCCTGGGCAGCAGGGCCATGGCTGGTGTCCCCAGGCCCCAGGGAAGCGCAGCACAGGTCACGCTGGTGTTCTTTAGCCTGGAAGGGAAGATCGCTTCTTCCAGCACCAGCAACGTGCCTGGTTTTTTTGCTGCAGAGAGGCACTGGTCATGCAGGACTGAGGCTGATGGCTTGAACCCAGCCTGTGCTCAGCTCGGCACAGGGACTTCAGCTCAAAATTGCCCATGGGTGTGTTGGTGTATGCAGAGGAGACAGACCTGGGTGGCTCAGTAGTGGCGAGATGAGCCCGTACCGCTGTAGGGAAGGTGGGCACACCCCTGAGCGGTGTTGGGTGACGCCGAGGTGCGGCTGTGTCCGTTTTGTGAGACCTCATCCCAGAGGTCGGGGCTGTGCTAGTGACCCTTCCACAATTAGCTTAGCTGGGCCGGAGATTTGCTGTCTTGGGGCAGTCGGTGCAATTTGCTCAGAAACAAAAGGGAAAACAGGTGCAGCAGTAAAAAGTTCCTGCAAGGGTCCAGCTTTGGGGCAGTTACACTGCTCCCGCAGTTTCAAACCAGACCCTAGTATTTTGTGCTTCCATGTAGGGTGTCTTCAACCCCAGACCAGCCTCACAAATATGTCCTTTCTGCTCCTGCTGTGAAATGTAATCGGGAGGAATCTTCCCTCCAGGGAGGGCTCGGTGCCTCTTCCTTTCACCATTTCTGAAGCCTCTCTGTGATGGTAGTTGTAATGTCCTTGTTTCCCTGCTGAGCTGGAGCTCAGTGGTGGGAAGATGAGGAGCAGGCAGTGAACCTCTCCTCCCTGGTGGGATACTGATATGTACACCCAGCTTGGTGAACGGCCCAGGGGAATGATCAGGAATGATGTCTGCTGCGATGCCTCCCTAGGTTTCCATGGCCATGTGTGTGCATGAACCCTTGGGAGAGGCTGCTGGCTGCTCTCTGCTGCTCCTCATCACCCAGCAGCTCCACCACTGACTTGGGGCATGAGTGCATGCGAGCAGAGACCTACAGTGTCTCCTGGTGTGGCTGACTTTGCTGTGGGAGGCCATGGGCTGGATCCTGGCCTAGTAAATGCAGCTTTGGGGCTGCTGGCCATGCTCTGCTGGGTCTTCCAGGCGAGCTGCTTCTGCAGGAGGAGAGTATCTGCTGAAGTCTGGCTGCCAGGTTGTGCTGGAAGCACGGACTGGCTGGCCAAGGAGGCAACAGGGAGCAGGTTCATGTGGTGCCTTCAGGAAGGATAAATTCTGCACGGGGAGGGAGCACGATGCTCTCAGATGAGCTATAATCACATGAACACCAGGGAGGCTGCTGCCCACTGAAGTCATCGCATGACTCACTCCAGCAGAGCAGACCATCAGGCACACTGGGGTTTTGAAGTCCTCTTACTGCTCCTGCTTTCTGGGTCATCTGCATTAGCAGGAAGGATGCTGCACATGCCGAGGCCATTGGGGCCGGCAGCCTCTTCTCTGCTGGGTGCTGCTCCTGCTTTTCCCGGCTTCCATTTTTTTTTGAGTAGTGAACTGTCTGGCTGACAAGGGCAGAGCAGTTTCTTCTCACGCAGGCTGAGGAGAGGCCAGTGCTCCAGCAGGGCCTGGTCTTGTCCACAGCTACTGTGTCCCCCATGCTGAGACGGCAAACCCAACCTTCAGCCCTTGCAGTCCCAGAGGTGGTTTTGCTGGCTGCAGCGCATGTCTTCAGCAGCTGTGGTGGGGCATAAGGGTCACATCGAGCCCCTTGCACTCCTCTGTGGTTAGAATCATAGAATTGTTTTTTCTCCTTCCAGAGCCCTGCTTCCCCTCTGCCTTCCCAGGAGAGGGATGTTCTCCCCATCTCCTCAGCCAGGGATGCTCTCTAACTGCAGTAGTCCCAGACACCTCTTCAACAGGGCTCTTCAGACCCAGATTAGAGCAACCAAGAGGAAATCATTGTCCCACATACTGAACAGCCACCTTAACCTAGAGGCATTTGGTTAACCAGGCATCTGGTGCCTGCATCAGTGCATAACCATTGTCCATCCACCTCCTGCCAAGAAGCTCAAGCTCCTTTGTTTCACAGGAGAAGCTGACTCAAGTCCTTCACCCCTGCTCTCATGGTTGATACGGGATGAGTGCTGGGGGACCCATGGTGTGGGGGTGTCTGTACTGCTTGGCAGCCCTCTGTTCTCTGACTGCAGCTCCTGTGCTGGGAAAGCTGCCTGGTTACACCTTCCCACCCTTTCAGGCAGTCTTCGCTGGCTGCTTGTTCCCACAGGCTGTTTCAAACGCTTTGATTTCTTGCTGCCCCCTCTGGGCTGCAGACGATGCCTGAGATGTGGGGCACCGGGTTCATGTTTTCAGACTGGGATATCAGCCACGATCTCTGCTCCTGGAGGACGTTGGCTCAGTTCCCCCTGGACCGAAATAAGAGCTGATGTCAGGACAAGATGACAGCTGAAGGCACCTCCCTGCATGCCCAGCACTTACGGCTCATCTCTTGCATGTTATCCTTGTTATATGGGGAGCGCTGTCAGGTACTAGTTTGTATTTATCTAAATTAAATCTTGTCCCACTTAAACGTGTCCAACTCTCCAAGACATCCCAGGCTAATTCACATTTTGTACTTCCTTGCATTTTGCACCCCTCCTCCTCCTCCTCCATTGATCCTCAGACGTGATCAATGTTATAATGCATTTCCCTTTCCTCCTTTCCCCCTCTCCCACTGCTCTCTTCCAGGACTTTAATGAAAGTTTTTTATTGCAGTCACTTGAAGGCTGACCTGCTCTTCCCTTTGCTGAGAGCCTCGTGCTCTGTGGACGGGCTCATGAATGATTCACTTGTTTGGGCTCTACCCGGCAGCTGTGGCAGAATTACCCAAAGGAAATATTCTGGAGCTTTGTCCACACTTCCAGGGTGAACGGTCCCGAACCCCGGAGCAGGGCATGGAGCCGCAGATCATGAGACAGCAAAGGAGGCTGCCTATGTATCAGATGAGTTTATCACCCCCAAAAAAACCCCCACCCCAAAAACTCAAACGTTATTCAAACATGGATCAGGCTGTTAAAATCACAGACACAACAAATGTGGGCTCTTGGTGCCCTTTTCACCAAAACCCCAGCACTGCCTTCTGGAAGTGACCTGAATGTCAGCACGTGGGTGAGGAGAGGCAGAGCACGGGGACGTGGTTACGGTGTTGGCTGGGAGCACAGGAGCTTGCACTGGGGTTAGTGGCAGCGCTCAATATCCTTTCAATGAAGTGACTGAATACCCTGATGTTCCGAATGCTGGACGGGAGTGAACATGGACAGCACCACAGCAGGAGCCCATCCTGAACCTGCCTGAGCAAGTACTGAGCACCTCTGCTCTGCAGGGCTGCCTGAATTTGCAAGCAAATTCGTTCCTATCAGCAATTCTTCTTCCTCTCTAATTCCATTTCCTTTGCCTTGTCCCCTTAGACTGAAAACTTCCTCTCAGGGTCTGTACAGGGTCTGTGCCACGCTCCACGCAGACCTATCTGCAGCGGCACTGCTCAGGCTCTGGTTGTTATCTCGGTATCAACAAAAGCACCGCCCCAAAGCAGTTAGGGCTCTGCAGGACTGCTGAACTCTGGTGTCACTCCTCTTCTGCAACCAGCAATGGGAAACACGAATCGGTGCTGAACTACAGCCTCGGGTTTAGTGTCAGTGGGGTTTTTTTCTAGTTTTGCATAGCCTGGAGCTTTGGGTAAACTTGACTCTGCTCTTGCAGGCTGAGGTTTCTGGAACATGAATGCAAATAACTTCTGCTCTCCATGCTCCACTGGAGAGATGCTCTGGTTCGGCTGCATTACGATTCAGAGTCCTTCCTGGAGACAAGGCCCAAGGTCCCCAGGGGAACACATGCTGCCAGTCTGCAGGTTAACCAGAAGTAGAGCAGAGGGAAGTTTAGGATTTGGAAAGAGTGAGACAGTTCCTACCACAGCTGCTTTGAGCCAGCTCAGGGAATTCTTCAGGGTCAGGAGAAGGACTTTGGCACAAGCCAGAACAGCCACGTTGGGGTTGTTTTGCTGTGGGGGATGCATCCTTCGTGCTGGGAGGAGGATTATAAACCCTACAGTGAACAAAACTATTGTCACACTCTCTCAGCTGCGTCTTGCTCCCCCCAGCCCCACTGTTAGCTGGTAAATGCTGGTGGCCCTCCAGGATGCTCCTGCCTGAGGCTGGGGATGAGTAGCAGAGCCAGCACGTGGTCCAGCACCCTGCTCGTGCGCTGTCCCTTTTTGATGCTGAGGAGCATCGCGGCTGCTCTCTCCCACCCTCTTGGGCAGCTCTCCAAAGGCACTCTGTAGGCATCTGGCCCCTGTCAGCTGGGGGAATTAAATCCAGCCTGTATCGTATCTGCCTAAAAGTTTCCTGGGGACCTGGGGCTCAGCTGCTCCCTGGAGCAGCATCTCACGTTGCCTCTGTGACTCGGGCACCAACGTGACTTTAATACAACTTTTTAAAGTACGCATTTGTATCTGGTAAGCCCTTGAGTACAGCAGAGTCCCTTTTATATTGAAATTCAGGCTCCTCAATAACATTTTATTATGAGGCTGCTATTTTTGGAGTCGCTGTTACTCTGTTATGAGTGAGGCACCTAACATCCTCCAATATGAAATCATTAAGGGCACAGCAGAGTTCATTACAGGGGCATTTCTCTGGATTAAGAGCGAATCGATGCCACATACTAATACCGCAG
>JAOXOE010000441.1:11371242-11385936 GCA_028565055.1 Phoeniculus purpureus | reverse complement strand
AGCCAGGTACCTGGCTTCAGTTACAAACAGCAGTCCAGAAGCAGACACTTCTTCTGGCCTCCCGTGCTCTTCTTCCAATATCTTATTTACTGTTTTCCCCCAAGCTGTTGTGGTGGATTTATGAGCAGACAAAATCCGAGGTTTGTTTTTCCTTAAGCTACCTGAATATTGTAGCTTTTAAAACAAAGAAGAAAGAAATACCCAGCTTAAGTTGGTGATATTGCAGCAACCCCGCGCGCGATGGCATTGCCTGCTTCAGCTGGCCCAGCCCCCGGGAAGGGGACGGACGTGCAGAGGGCAGGGAAAGCCTGAAGCTCTCTCTAGTTACGTTTGGCTGATCACATCCAGAGCTTGGAATAAGTTTCAGATGTTTTGAGTTGGGAACACACCTGGGGGAGGCAGGTTGGGAGGGACAAAGGATGAGGAGAAGTGTGTATAAGAAGGCTCTGCTGGAAGGAAGAGCTCTGCTGGCCAAGTATTGCCCGCAGTCACCTGTTTCAGTGACAGTCTGCTCTGGGTTGAGGTGTGGAAGCAGCTGGAGTATGTTGGCCTCCTGGGGATGCTGCAGTGGCAGGGAGTCAGGGTAAGTGCTGCTGTTTTGGTGGGTCTGGGGCAGTATGGCCACAGCCTCCACAGAAGACCTCCACTCAGGCAGTGGAGACCTACCTCGATCCTGGATGGAGGCTCCAGCTTTGCTCTGGACAACGCAGATCCACATCCCAGACCTGACCTGAAGCAGGTTTGCCTGTCTATGGTATGAGACAAGGGTTTCACTGCGCTGAGCAGGGTAGGTGGGGGGTGCCAGGAACTGCTGGCTGCTCCTCAGCCATCAGGAGCTGTGTCTCTAGAGGTCTCCTGCTGTAGCTGCTACAGGAACATCTCCATGATGCTTCTCCCAGCTGTCTCAGCACACTGTGTTCACCGGGTGGGCAGCAGTTCGGTGAGTTGACGTGAGAGCTGCTGAGGCAAATGGCATTTGTTTCTCATTTTTTATTAGAAGCAGTTATTCGTCAGTGGGATTTAATTACTACCTTCCTTGCCTTTTTTCCACTTAGCGGATGAGAGCGGCCATTTGTCTCGGCTGCATCTAGTGCTGAATGGATCCAAAGCAGGGGGTTCTTCAAGCTGTTTTAAGAATAATAATAATAATAAAAAAAATCAGATAGGTGAAGCGTGGAGCTGCAGGCTGTCTCTGTAATGATCCGAAGCACTCTGGCCCTTATTAAGTTAATACTTTCATTTACAAGCTGGCTCCTGGAGGAAGACCTCCTGGTCAAACTGCTATTGCTCCTCTAAAAAACCTAAAGGTAGTAATTGCTTCAGCTGACACCTCATTACCAGGAAAGGCCGATGGCTCAGAGCAGCACTCTGCTTCTCGGGCTTGTTTTTAAATTTTCAGGGGGCTGGAGGGCTTGGCTGCATCACAGCTGATGGAGAGCTGGTGGGGAGCGCTTGATGGGAACTGTAGGGAGTGAGGAGGTCTCCCCTGAGCCTGCTTTTCTCCAGGCTAAATATCTCTGTGTCCCTCAGTCCCTCCTCACAGCACTTGTGCTGCACACACGTCTCCAGCTGTGTTGCCCCTCTCAGGACATGCTCCAGCACCTCAATGTCCTCTTTTTGGGGAGGGGCTCAAAACAATCCATTCTGCCAGATGTGGCCTCACCAGTGCCCAGCACAGGGGGATGAGCTCTGCCCTGGTCCTGCTGATCATGCTAGTGCTGACCCAAGCCAGGATGCAGCTGGCTGCCTTCTGTCCTACTGCTGTTGCTGATTTATTTCATGGTTTTATTTTAAAGCCGGATCATTTCTTGGAGTGCTCCAAGCAGACCCGATTTTAGCAGGAGGAGGTCTGGTGGGTTAATTCCAAATCATCAGTGTCTATGGAAAGCCTTGACCACAGCCTTTGCTCCTTGCTTTGAAGTTTGCTGCTAACTGCCCATTCCTCGTGCTCTGCAGGCTTTTAGCTTTCTGTCTGCTGTTCTGTGCCTTCCTTTGATCGCTATTTGTTCAGCTCCTGAAAGCAGGAGATAATGAATGAACCTATTTTATTAAAACACTTGCTTTGTGTTTGGGAGGGATCTGTGAAGGACTTTACAGCATGAGTTTTGTAGCTTGGCTGTTACAGACACAGTCTTTGACAGAGGAGCAGATGCATCGGGAAGGAAATTGAGAGGAAACTCGTGTGGTGCCTTGGAGCACCCTCATCCCAATGATGTGTGACCGACAACACGTGAAGGATGGGTGTCAGGAGGATGGAGCCAGGCTCTTCTCAGTGTCATCTAGTGATAGGACGAGGGGCAGTGAGTGTAAGATGGAACACAGGAGGTTCCATGTAAATATCAGAAAGAACTTCTTCACAGTGAGGGTGGCAGAGCACTGGAACAGGCTGCCCAGGGGGGTTGTGGAGTCTCCTTCTCTGGAGACGTTTACAACCCACCTGGATATGTTCTTGTGCGACTTGGTCTAGGTGATCCTGCTGTGGCAGGGGGATTGGAGTAGATGATCTTGCGAGGTCCCTTCCAGTCCCTAATGTTCTGTGATTCTATGGCAAGCACAAGACAAGGGGTAGGTCACCAATACATGTGACCACAGAGTCTAGAAGACACTGCCCTTGTGGAGGAGAAATCAGAGGGGGGATGTGAAACTCAATCCTCTCCACGTGTCTTGGGGATATTTCTGTAAGGGAGCATCAAGGGGAGAAAGACATGAAGGTGTGAAGATCTCCCACCTAAACACTGTGCTGGTTCCAAGCACTTGTCCATAGCAAAGCTGATTTCTTGCAACTCTTCTGGCTGGAGCTGCTGAAGCCAAAGAGAATTTCTTACCTTTTATTTATTTAGGGGGGTTTTTAACGGCCTTATGTGCTGGAGGTGCAGATGGCTGAGGTCTGCAGCAGGGTCTGGATGCTCCGAGTATCTAAGGCTTGGGTACCTCAAACAGCTTTTCTTACATCGTGCTGGATTAATCCCGAGTGCCGGTGTGGTGTAAGGCACCGCACGCCACCAGCCCATTTTAAGTCCCATTGAAGTTAATGAAAAGGTTCCCATGGACTTCAGTGGGCAAAACATCAAACCGAGCAGCTCCGCCGAGCCCCAGTGTCAGCCATGCGCCTCCTGCCCCCGGCTTTCAAACATCTCAATTGTGCTGCCCCTATTGAGCGGCTACCAGGGCCTTCTCGGGTGGCTGGAGGAACCGAACGAAACCTGGATCTGAAAACAAAAGCCCAATGTAAATCGCGACACAGACACGCCGAAGGGGAAATCAAAGCTGGGTTCATCACGTGGGCGCTCCGAGTCAGAGGGAAACAGCTTCGGTTTGGAGGGGTCTCAGCCGAGAAGTCCAGGACTAAGAAAGTGCCGCTGGCTAATGAAGCTCCACTGCATGTACGTGGGTCTGCTCAGCCAGGGCACTAAGCAGCGGTTTTGTTTTCCTACCAGGATCAGTACTGGAGCTACAGACTGTTTGGAGGCAAACAGGCTCTTTGGGTTTGGTGTCGGGAGTTTCGGTTGTGTTGGTGTTTTCCTGTAGAGCTGTTTGCAGGACAGGAGGCATCTCATGTTCTGGATCCTCAGGGCTGGTTACCAGTAAAAGGCGGCTTTGTACCCACAGGGCTAGTCAGGCTTCCCTGTGGCAACGTACAGCTGCCGGGCTGCTTTCTGGTTGTGATCAGGGGTTCTGGAGTTTTCTTTCTTCATACAGACATGAAACTTCTACAAGAAGTCAGGTCTCAGGCTGTTTGGGGAAAGGTCATGGGGAGAACAGAAACCCAGCACACACCTCTCAGTAAATCATGCTGGGCTGAGACCTGAGGCGGTTTTTCAGAGCAAAACTCCTTTTGAAATACAGGGCTCAAGGCTTGTTATGGACAGGCAGGGGAGCACTTTGCTTCCTTCCCACAGGTGGAATTGTGATCAAGAGGGCTTCTTTTTTGTTTAAAGCAGTCATCTCAAGAAGCATAAAGCTTTCAAAGCACACACATACCTGGGTTCTGATGCTCCAGGTGGAAGCTGGACTCCACAAGCAGAATCCTCTGTACTTTCATGGTCTTGGCTCCCATCATGTGCTTCTGTGGCACTTCTTGGCTGTTTTTTAGGTGACAGTGAGGTGTGAAGTCCTACAGGAGGCTGCCCTGGCCCCAGGGAGGCTGCAGCCTGGGTGAGGGGCTCCTCTGCTCCCTTCTGATCCTGTTTGCTTGTTTATCTAATTCCAAAATGCTTTATGTGTAAGCAAGTAAAAGGCTGCAGAGGAAGAGTGAGGGTTTTGTTTTGTCTTCCTCAATCTCCCAGTTAAGGGCTGCACAGTCACCACAAGTGCTCCTCTCTTCTTTTTGCCACTTCTGATTATCTGCTGGTTGTGCCAAGGGCTCCTTTTTACTAAGAACCAAGTGGGTTTTCTTGTTGGTTTTTTCCTGTGGATACTGCAGTAACTTTTACAGAGGTTTAAGCAGTCCAGCTGGTGTGAGCATGTTTCATGGCTCTTCTCACAGGGATCTGATGGGCTAGAGAGCAGATCCAATACTCTTATGTTCTTAACAGCGGCAGAAGCGAGTGTAGCAGAAATGACAGCAAAAAGGGAATTACTGTCCTGGTTACCAAAGAGCAGGGGTGAAAGCTGGGATTTATAGAAATCCATCGAAAAATCCACTGACTCTATATGGAGCAGAGTTGAAGCTCTGCTTTTGCTCCTCCCAAGGGTGAAATTCTTGAGACAACCTTTCCCGGGAACACGAGAAACCATTTGACTCACTGTGTCACAGAAATGGCTTTTTTGGTGGATGCTCCTGAGGACAGGCTGTGCTGCACACAGCATCTCGTGTGCTGCCTGAGCCCCTGCTCCTGGCTGCAGGGGCTTGGTCTTGCTGCTTGGCCATTTTGCTGCTCCCTGTGTCACAGCTGTCTGACGGAACAACAGCAGCCTGTTGTTGGCTCCCACTGCACCTTATGTTCTGTCTGGGAAGCAGCAACAGCAGCCACTGAGGTGGTTTTTCCTTTTCCATTACATTTTTGAGTGATGCCTGCTGTGGTTGTTGGCTAATGACATCTCCAGTATTGACCCAGACAGGCTGGAGAGCTGGGCGTAGAGGAGCCAAATGAGGTTTAGCAACAGACAAGTGCTGGGTCCTACACCAGGGAGGAATAATTCCCTGTACCAGTAGTGGTCAAGGGTTCACCTGCTGGAGAGCCGCTCTGAAGAGAAGGACCTGGGGGTGCTGATGGACAAGATAACCATGAGCCAGAAATGTGCCCTCATGGCCAAGAAGGCAAATGGTCACCTGGGGTACATGAAGAAGAGTGTGACCAGCAGATTGAGGGAAATCGTTCTCCCTTTCTAATCTCTCCTGTTGAGGCCACATCTGGAGTCCTAGGTCCAGTTCTGGGTTCCTCAGTTCAAGGTCAAGGAGCTATAGAAGAGCTGGAAAATTAGAAACTCCAGCCTGAACATGGGGGAAAATTTCTTTACTTCAAGGGTGCCAGATCCCTGGAACAGGCTGCCCAGAGACATTGTGGAGTCTCTGCTCTAGAGAGTTTCAAAACCCACCTGAACACGATCCTGGGCAACCTGCATCGGGATGACCCTGCTTTGGCAGTGGGGTTGAACCAGAAGGTCCCCAGAGGTCCCTTTCAACCCCCACTAGTTTGGGACTGTAAGTATTTAAGTGCCATAGCTTTTCATGTCAGATAACTTGGCATCAGCTTTGAAAAGAAACATGTTATTCTGAAGCAGAAAACTAGATTAGAAACTTGCTGTTGCAGACAGAAACAAAGTCCTGTCGGCTCGTCGAGTTGAGTTCTTTGGCAGGACAGCTTTCCGCACGGCATACCGCTCGCCTGCTGCTGCCAGACGTGCCAGCCGGGGCTGCTGCACTTTCTCAGTACAGCTCAGCTCAGCGCGAGCCTGGGCCCGACAGTTTGATCTTTCAGTGAGCAAGCTGGCACATATCGCCCTGCAACGCTCCGCTGGAACATGGACTGGTGTCCTACTGGTGCTCGGTTTGGAAAGGTCAGCCCATAGTTCATAGTGTCCCTGCTAATAAATAGCCTGAAAGAGAAGCAAAGAGGTTGTTTTTTTTTATCTTTGAAAGTGCATTTAGCTGGCTAATACAGCCAGCACGCAGAACACAACCTGTCCAACCAACTATGAAACAAATGCTAATTGCTTAATTCTCTTTGCGCTAGGATGAGGCTGTGTGGCTTTGAAATGTCTTCAGTGCAGAACTGCTGAATGTGGGAAACATCACTACTGCCTTGTACCAAGCTGAAAAGCAAGTTCAAGTGTAAATATGGCCAGGGCGATAGCCACAGGCAAGCTGTCTTACAACTCATTTGGTGGGACAATCTTGTTTTAAGGGTTGTGCATACAAGTTTGACCCAGTAAGCACATTAGTCAACATCGCCAGAAAACCAGGTTTTGTTCAAACTCACTTCTTTGTAGTTCTTCTACTATGAAAAAGAAGCTGTGGAGACAGTTCTCACCCAGCAGCTGATGTGTGAGTGTGAAAAGTTTAAGTGTTTCAAGGAATAACAGGCTGTCAGCTGAGGGATTCTCATCTGTTCCCCTTTTCTAGAGAACAAGGCTGCTGTAGCGATGGTTTGTCCTACATTCGCATATGGATGGACACGGCATTTGAACAGAATCCTGAGGATGCAGATATAGAAATCCTTCATCTACAGGTAAGGCAGGTGCACCTGCGTTTGTGAAACCTGCTCCAGCTTTCACACCGATGGTGTGAGAGGAATGTGAGACCACCTGGCAGAGCCACTGCCTGTCACTCAATGTAGGAAACCAGCACTGGCCCTGCATGTACAGACCCCTCTCTGCTTCTGTCCACCAGGACAGCACAGAGCACTTCCTGCCTGGCCAGGCAGCAACACCCCACACGTGCAGCACAACGTGAAGACAGTGAAATGTCTAATGAGTGGAACGCTGGTGTGCACACCAGCTGCAGAGCAGTGCTGCTGCTTGGCAAGATGAAGACTTTGATCCTGTTCAGGCCAGCATGCATAAATTCTCACATCCAGCACGTTCCATGGGAACACTCAGATGTGTTTGACCTAACAAAAGGCACCGCACCACCCCAATCACTGGGTTTTTGAGTACAGCAGTCCCAGTGTTTCACAAAAACTGGGGTAGAGGCCACAAGCTTACTTTATCTGTGGCAAGAAGCAGAAGATTTCAGGAGTAACCAAATCAACTTGCCTGCTTCCCTGCCTAGGAACCCTGAGCTTCAGTCCCCTTTGCCTGCCCAGCCTCCAAGTTACCAGCACAAGAGAACAGCAGAATCTAAGCCCACAATTAACTCAATCCACAAACTACAGGAAGGCTGCAGGGCACAACCTCCTTTATTTCAATGTTTTTATGAAAATACAGTAAGTGTTCTACACAAACAGGCATTTATTGCCAGCAGAGTGATCTAAGAGTTCACAAGCAGACCTAAAAATAAACATCCAAACTTCTAATTTAACCTTTTAACCTTCCAATCTTGGTTAAGTGGATGTCATCTTTCCTTTGTTTCCCTGAAGCAGGTCAGTGGCTCGGAGTGGCGTTTCTGCAGAAGGTAAACATCTCTCAATGGTTGCACTACAGGTGGCTTTCATCCTTCACTGCCTGGAAGTCCAGTTTCAAGTTCAGAATCAGAACTCCGTTCCACATGGCTTGCAGCAGGGTACCTTTTTCATCTCATTTCTCAAGAGGTGCATAATTCAAGAGCTTCTCAATCAGATCCACATGGGCGAGGAGCATTCTGCGGCAGCAGTATCTCTTCAAACCAAGGGCATCCAGGGCATCTCTATTAATGAACAAGAACAACATGAGGGAAAAAAATAGATGAAGTGAGGCAGAGCCACTTGTGTTCCTAAGCAACACACTGATTACTTTGAGCTTAGTCATAGAGGAAAACTTGTTTGCAGCTCAAACTATGAAACAGAAACTCAGCATGTGCTGTCCATGTTCTTGCCCATGTGCTGCTGCTGCTGACAGGGTGTTTGTCTGTTCTGGCCTGTGAGAGCCCCCAATCTGGTGCTGAAAACAGTGCCTGCTGACACAATTCCCTGACTTTCAGAGGAAAGTCCCCTGACACGCTACCTCGTACAAATTTCCTCCCCTGAGCTACCCAGCTTGTGAGGGCCTATGAGGTCATGATGCAGCAAGGCTGAGACACAAGTATTTTGGCTTTGGAAATGAAATTTTTTGCCTTTGCGACTGGGAAGAGAATTGGAAGATGGTACTTTCTAACCTCAATTATTTAGTTACAGTAACTCAGTCTTCCTTGTACAGACACCACCCTGCAGAAAAGAGAGGAGCTGATCTAGTGAAAGATATGCTCAACCAAGACTGAAAATTTCTCAACTCTCAAGTGCAGTTATCAGAGACGTAAAACATATTAACCACCATGAACTCATGGAAACAGGGACAAACAGAAAGATCTGGGCCTTTTTTAAAACAAATTGGTTAGGCAACTTTATTCTTCCATTTTGTCCATCCACATCTCAAGCCACTGTTAACTGTGACTCTGACATGGCACTGTAAGGTTTTAACTGTTCAATACCTGTAAACTTTGATCTTACAGTACCGTAACTGAGATGCCATGAACTAGAATCGCACCAGTGACTGTAACAGTTGTTTTCCAGTGAACATTTATCACTGACAATCTTCCTGTCCCATATGAAAGCAGAGGAACAATGAAGACAAGAAAAATACTAAAATGTAGTAGGAACCCAAATATGTTATTTAGTGGGTGCAATATTCCACTCAGCTGGGTTTGAAAGGTTCTGGAATGTAAATGTGGTCCAAAAAGGCCACTCACAGAAATCATGAGAATTAGGAAAAGAGCTGCATTATTTTCACTGGACAGTTTTTAAGGAAATTCATAAATGGTGGAGGGACAGAACACCCTTCCCCTGCAAACTCCACATCAAAGAGTGAGAAGCACAGAGAAGAATCACAGCTTCCTGCAAGTTTAGATGAGGTTCAAAACCCAACACTGTTTGTTCTGTGCTCCACAGTTGACAAACTCCAACTTTAATCCCTAAGAATGTTTTCAGATTTATTCTAGAGCATACTGAATGAAATCCATGTTACCAACAGACGTTTTTTCTTTTGCAGAAAGGGTGGTCAAGCATTGGAATGGGCTTCCCAGGGAGGTGGTTGAGTTGCCCTCTCTGGATGTGTTTAGGGTAGATGGTTGGACTTGATCCCAGGGGTCTTTTCTAACCAGAGTGTTTCTGTGATATCTACTAGTTCATAGACATAAGTCCATTTAAAAACCTACTAGTGACCCTAATCATCTGCACGTAAAGCAAATACGCGTTCTACTTAACAGGTTCAACATCACTTTAAGAAGTCTCTTAAACTTCCAATATTTTTCCACTCCTTTGAATTGCAAACATCCATTTTTCTTCTTCATACTCACAATTATGATAAATACTTCTCATTAATTACCTTCTCAAACCTCTCTGAAATAGTCCCACCACAGCTATACCCTCCTTGAACTATTCAAAGACAATGCTGGCTATGCAAAGCATGCACAGAATGAACTGAAATTATTAAAACATGATTGTTAGGACTATCAGTCAGGTATCTGGAGCAGTTCTACTTCCTATCCCCCACCCAAAACAAGTACTTTCAATATTGCTTGCAATTCTGGGTAGTGAACGCGAAATGCTTTTAAGAAAACCATAAACAACATCTATTACTTCTTATACCTGTAACTTCTTTTTCTCCCCTTTGAAAAAACTACTGGTGTCAAAGTTGACATACTGCCTCTTTCCTTCATGTTCCAAACAGAGTGTGAAACAGAAGAAGGGATTTTTTTTCATAGGGTCACCTAGTGACAGGATCAGGGCTAACTGCTTTAAACTGAAATAGAGAGTAGCCTTAGATTAGATGTAAGGAGGAAGTTCTCAATGTGAGGGTGCTGAGACGCTGGAACAGGACACAGGGAAGCTGTGGATACTCCACCTCTGAAAGTGTTCAAGGTCAGGCTGGATGGGGCTCTGAACAACCTGGTCTAGCGAAAGGTGTCATGCCCACGGCAGCGGGTTGGAACTAGATGATCTCAGAGGTCCCTTCCAACCTAAACCAGTCTGTGATTTGAAACTGTTTTGAGAACAGAGAACCTGGTAACTTACATACTACACGCCAGAAAAAATTCAGTACTTTCCTAATTATCACAGTTTTTAACCTCAGGTTAAATGGTTGGGCTGTATCTGCAGTTTAGAGCTCGGGACCGCGTGTCCTGGGCGCCGGGCAGCGATACGCACCCCTCGGTGTACTCGGCCTGCAGAAGGCCCAGGTACGCCTCCCACTTGTTTCCGACGATTTTGCCGCACGTGAAGCACCTGACGGGGATGATCATGTCCGCGGCTGAAACACGGGGAGAGCAGAACACACAGTGAGGAGCGCGACTCGCACGGGCAGCTCAACGGGCTTCCGAGGCCGCGCTGCCTCCCATCTCCCGTGCGCGGGGGCAGCCCCAGGGCGAGCCCAAGGCCTCAGCCTCTCTTCCCGGAGTGAGCTGGCCCCGCTTGGTACCCGAACCCCATCCCCTGAGGAAGCTCCTACCGTGGCTGCTGCTCCGCGATGGCGGCCCCGGCGCTACCACTACGGAGTTGGGGGGGGGGGGCGATGCCTTCCGCGAGGCGGGCGCTCCCGCCGGGCGGTTCTGAGCACCCCCACTCCGACCGATGGGAACGACCGCGCTACGGCATCCTGAGCGGCTCAAGAGAGGGCGGGTGCGCGTTCGCGTTTCGCGTGTGCCGCGGCTGAGGGGGCGCCGGGAGCGCGGAGCGGCAGCTGCAGCGGGCGGCAGAGCGCGGTGACCGCGCCTCCTCCTTCTCCTCCTCGTCCTCCTACCCGTCCTCCCCTTAGTCCCCGCCTGAGCGGACACTTGTTGCGGCGCGGGAGGCTCCGGCAGTGGCGACACTTCTCACGGCGTCCCGCCCAAGGTACCAGAGCCGTCCCGGCGCGGGAAGCGCAACTGGTGGCTGCGCCCGGCAGCCCCGTCCGGCGGCGAGACTGGGTCGGGGCCGGGCTAGGGGCGCCCCCGCGGCGGATCCTGCGCAGCCCCCGGGCTCAGGGCGCCGGTGTGGTGGCGGCTTCGCGGCTGCAGAGCCCGAGGGCGGGAAATGCCGTGCAGGGACTGGGGGCTCTGAGGAGCGGGAGCGAGGGGCAGTGGCGGGCTGTGATGGGAGGGGATGGGGAGGCTGCGAAGTTGCGGATCAGGCGCTGCTGCTCCGGGATGGAGCATCGCTGTCAGCCTTTGTCGTTCCCACTGCACCGCTCGTCCTTGGGCAGCGCAGACATTCCCCCGAGTGTTTTATTTTCCCGCTGCGGGTAGTGCGGGCTGGCGCAGCGCAGAGCCCCGGCTGCGGGGCGCAGCAGGGACTGACTGCCCCGACGCCTGGCGGGGGCTGCTGCCGTTTTCCTGACGACTTTCCTGAGCACCTGGATTATTGACCCTCCGCACGACAGTGCCAGACCCGGCTCGAACCGCAAAGGAGTGGAGAGTTTGTCTCTCAGAGCAGCGGGATGTGAGGTGGATGCAGGCGATGGGCAGCTCCGGGCGCTGTAGAAGGGTCGGGGCCGTTTCGGGTCCCAGGAGCCGCCCAGCCAGGCGGGAGCGGAGCGGCTGGACCTGGCCGCGAGGGGACAGGAACCTCCCTCGCTCTCTGGGTTCTTGCAATTATTGTCGGCCAGCGGGAGCCAGACCGTGTCTCTGCTTTTCCTCCTTTGGTTTCTGGTTGTTTTTTCCTGTGTGTGTGTGGACGTTGTCAGTACCAGGGCTTCAGAGTAATTTCCTCACCGATCTGTGCAGGCAGTGGTGTTTGTGTTGGGAGATGGGAAGCTGCAGTTGGAACCAAGAAAAAGGGGCAGTCAGGGAGCTCTGGGGCAAAGCCACTGCATTACATGTGGGGTAGCATCTCAGTGCTGCCTGGTAGAACTGTCATTGCTTATATCTTGCAAACGAAATGGAATTTTAACTTTGAAGTCCAAGTTCTCTGACTTTGCTTAGCATTTCCCCCCTTTTTTTCCCGAAGAAAAACTTACCCTGCTTGTTCTCACAGTGTTACATGAACTTTGTTATGTCTTTTTTGGATAACTTGCTTTGGCTGGGCGATGGGCTTAATGGTCTTTTATCGCTGTAGCTTCTTAGATCCTAGAAAACATGAGGGTTTCTATGATCTTTGCCTGCTACTTACCAAGTCTGCTGAACTTTGTGGGCCATTTTCCAAACCACCACAGCCTATTTGTGACTTGTGTGTGTGCACTCATGACTGCTGGGAATAGGCGTCAATGGATTACAGGCTGTAGCTGGTGTGGTGGCTCTTCAGTGAGCCATCAGTGCCACCTTTCAAATCCTTTCCCAGGTGAGTGGGTCGCTGCTGAACCTCACCTGTTGCAGTTTGGTGTTTAGTGAAATTTAATCTCTTCCACCTTCCTGCAGAGCAACGAGGACAAGGGGGCAATAAGCGTAAGCTGGAACACAGGAGGTTCCACATAAATATGAAATGGAACTTCCGCATGGTGAGGATGACAGAACATAGGAACAGGCTGCCCAGGAAGGTTGTAGAGTCTCCTTCTCTGGAATGTTTAAAACCCGCCTGGGTATGTTCCTGTGTGACCAGATCTATGTGATTCTGCTGTGGTGGGGGGATTGGACTAGATGGTCCAATCAAGGTCCCTTCCAATCCTTAATGTTCTGTGATTATGTGACTGGAATAATTGTGGAGTTGAGCCTCTATGAGTCCTTTGAAGAACAATTGCAGTGATCGGAGTCCTATCTCTTAGAGCTAATCCTAGAATTCACATGGCTCTTATAGAAGTTCTTGTCCCATTTCTGGTCTCTTGCTACCTTACCCATGCTGCTGATTCTTTGGGCCTTCAGCCAGCCTGGTGGTCAGGAAACCCATCCAAGTGCTCCTCAGCCGATGCTCAGTCGCAGAAGACACTTCTCTAGAACTGACTGAGTTGAATTAAGTTTGAGATCTGTGAACTGCTTTTCTGAGGCACTTCTGGAGCAGCTGCTCTCACAGGAGTCTGTTGTCATAGGGGCACTGCATGTAGTATACGCCACTTTTTTGGTTAGCACAGTACAGGACTTCTTCCTGGCACTTGAACCACTTTTGAAAGCCACCACTGTCCTGTCCCATGTGTCGCTGTTGGGTTGAGGCTTGTTCCCTGCCTTATCATAGAATCATTCAGGTTGGAAAAGACCCTTGGGATCACAGAGTCCAACCATCAATCCTACTCTAAATGTTCACCCCCAAACCAGATCCCCCAACATTACATCTGAGTGTCTTTCAAACACATCCAGGGGTGGTGACTCAACCACCACCCTGGGCAGCTCACTGTTTTCTTGTGGATTGCAGCTAGACATGACCACTCCACAGCGCTGTTAGTGACCAGTACTGAAATCTTACACTGGTGACCACGGAGCAGATACTGCTTCCTGCATTCCATCCACACAGTGTAAGAGAAAATCCTGCTCCTTGTTGAAAAAAAATAACAAACCAAAGCAGGTCAGTGCAGTGACCTGACTTACCGAGCTACTCTTAAAATACTTCAATGGCTTGGTTGGCTGTATGACCTCCTGCAGCTCATGTTGACAGACTGTGTCTTTGGTGACCTCCTGCCTGTAATTAGGGCTGTAGGAAGGAGTCGTGGGATACTTGTACTGGTGGCGTGAGAAACCAGTGGCTGAAAGTTATTTATTTATTTATACTTTGGGTTGCAGTAGGTCAGGTTAAGATGTACACTCACCCTTACAAGTGGTTGGGAGGCTTTTCACCCAATGATCTTAAAGGTCTCTTCCAACCAAAAATGAATCTGTGGTTGTTGCCCTTCTGACTTTGCTTGTTTCTGCTTCTGTGTAGATAATCACCAGAACTTGGGTCTTTCGAGATCTGACTTGCTAGTTAAGCCAGCAGTTGTGCACAAGGGTAGGGAATCGTTATTTAATTTTTAGGACTTTTTAGAAGACCTTTTCCATGAAAGATTGGTTTGGTAGTATTGATCATGACTTCCAACCTCCTGTGAACTTGTGGAAAGCCTGGTGAGCCCCATCTAGAATTGAAAGCTGTTTCCTGTGGTCATTTACAGAGAGAATGTTACCAGTTTTCCCTCCATCTCTGACTAACTCCTCAGAAGTGTGTATGAGATTTCACGGCACTGTGTTCAGTGTTGTACTCCTGAGATCTCAACAGAGCCAGAGAAAGAAGAGGCCTGAGAGAGAAAGACTTGTGTGAATCTTGAAGCGAGTGATTAAATAGGACATTAGTCAGAAACTGATACGTCACATAGAAAACTTAATGAATAAATATGTAGCAGCAGAGAGGCAGAGTGAGAGGGGAAGAAAAGAAACCTCAAAGATGCAAGCCAGAGCTTGGCTGCTGTTTTCTCAGGCACGTTCTCCACTCCGAGTCTAGTAAATCCTGGAGATTTACCGCCGCACTTTCTCTGGTCCTGGTTAATGACTCAGAAGTGTGCCATTCATCCTGTTCCACAAAAGGGCAAGAGAAGTGGCACCCTCTGGAGCTAGCTAGCCTGGCTTGGGAAGGTCTTCCCTCCTTTCTCTCTAAAGGCTCAGGGAACACAGACTGAGCTGAAATCTTAATTTGTCTGGTGGGTTTTGTTTTTTGGCTGGTGGTTTTCTGCCCCGCTCCGTGCCCCCCACCCCAGCCCCACCGTAACCAAGGC
>JAOXOE010000441.1:11312469-11366020 GCA_028565055.1 Phoeniculus purpureus | reverse complement strand
TATTTTGATTCCTTCAGTTGGCACTCTCCCAAGCAGGAGTGAAAACCAAGACATCTTTCCACTTTCCCCCTTGCACCCCCAGCCTGATGAATGCTGTGCTGACCAGTGGATGTGGCTTCTCTTCCAGGGGATGTCCCTCCATCCAGGGCTTTTCCCCCAGCAGAGATCCCCTGCCTGTGTTGGGCCTGGGCTGTATGGGGATGCACTTCTGCAAAGGACTTGTATTTTTCTGCTTCTCTGTTGTGCTACATCCCCGGGTGTGGCGTCAATTTAAAGCAGGGATGCTCTGTTATCTGAACACGAGCAGAAACAAACCGCTTTCCCTTCCATCCTGCAGAGCAAAATGGTGTGTGAGTGAAGGGCTGCCTTCCCCCAGCGCATGTGCAGCCACTTTGCTGCTTGAGGAAGGGTTTGTGGAGCATGACAGAGCTATCGCTGCTGTACAAAGGTGCCAGTTGGGTGCCCTCTTCCAGGCACTCCCAGCTCAGGCACAGTGGCAGTGGGCTGGAGCTGTGCTGCGGTGGCTCTATCTGCGCTGCTGCTTAGACATTCTGCCTTTGTCAGTGTGAATCAGGGCATCTGGACAACTGGGACAGTGGAGTGACAGGGACTTTTCTGTCACACACACAAGTAATTTTTTACTCGGTGACTGAATAATAGAATGCCCAGAAGATCCTGCTCCTGCACCAGAGGTGAGGACACAGAGCTATGCTTAGGAGTAGAAAAAGAGGTTTCTTCCTCTAGATGCAGTAGTAGGCTGGAGAAGAATTTGTTTTTGGAAAGTTGTCTCTGATCTCTTGCTGTTCTATTGGGGTTTTAAGTTTCTTGGCGCTCTCTCTGTCAGTAAGTGACCATTGCATTTTGGCAGTGCCCTACAGTTTAAATTATGCTTTGGGATGATTTCTTGTGGACCTGTTTATCATCAGCTTTATTGCCTGCCTGCATTCCTGCTCTGCTGTGGGATTGTCATGGCAGTGCCTTTTGGGTATCCTCTGCCGTCAACATGCCTGACTCCTGGGGCTTGAAAGCCTTTTGGGGGTTCCTCTGGGAGCTGAAGGGAGTTGCTGGAAAAAAGTCAAATTCTCATAAGTTCTTGAGACTGCTGTTGTAAGTCTTGTGGCTGCTGGGGCATTGCCAAGCCCTTTATTCATGGGACCCATGATGAGCCATTGCTCGGCAATAATGGTGTCAGGTTCCTTTGTACAGTGTTATGAAAGGAGAGCAGCTCTGGTCCATTGTTTTGTCCAGTGTAAGAACACAAGATTCTCTGTATCAAAGCATTTACAGTTTGCCTTGTTTCTAGGTTTTTTTCCTCCATCTTAAGGTTCCTTGTCCGTGCACTCAGTTTACCTGTTGCAGGTTCATTCCTAGCAAGGATTCATCCAAAGTCAGGCTGCTTTTGCACCCTGTGACTTCTGGCAACTGGAAGCCCTGTTTACCACGTGCAGGACTGATGCTGTTGACAATTGCTGCTGTGGATGAGCCGACAGTCCTAACTGCTGCCTAAGTTGTTTGTTACAGTGAAGAAAAGAGCTTTGACCCCTCCTCGTGGCATTTCCATGGTGCATGTAGAAGTATAGATGCGCATACACACGTGGTGTGTGTGTGCATCTAGGAATGAACTTTGCTAGGAATGAATGTATTGACCCTGCCTTTGCCTGCTGGTGACTGCTGCAGAGCTGCTCAGACCCTGTGTACTCACCTCGTGTCCTCAAGGCATTTGGCAGTTTGTTGCCCCCATCTATCTGCCTCTGCAGCAAAAGGGGTGAAAGTCAGAATTGGCTTATTTGCCTCATGGAGTTTCCTTTTTTCTTTTTTGCTGCTAGCTCGCGGGTTTGTCCTGCTTTTATGGTGGACAGTGTTTGGTACGAGTGCATTTAGAATAGCTTGTGGCAAAATTTTTGTTTGCCATGGGGTGGTGATGATCCACCTGAAGAACTCTCATTCTGTAGGTGCTTGTCTTGGTGCAATCTTCTGGTTGTAGTGGAGTCCAATTGCCCTGCACTCTTTATATGACTTAGTGGAAAAAAAAACCCCAGCCAAACATATCCCATGGGTAGAATAAAAATGTACCCAGCATAATATTGAAATGTCAAGAATGTGCATTCAAAATTGGTTCAAATACTTAAATTGAAAATGAAATGTGTCGGTGCACTGAAATTGTTTGATACATCTCTGTGTTCGGGACTGAGCTGGGATGGAATCCAAACCAAACCATGCAGGATCCCTGGAGGGAAAAGAGCAATGCAAATTGGAGGTAGAAAAGTCAGCCCGAGCTTTGGTTTGGCTTTGTCTTTGCAGTCACTGGATGAATGTGAGCCAGCTACGGAGGAACAGCAGCAGGACAAATATGTAGGTGCTGCTGTGCAGCCTATGGAAGCTTTTATTCAGTGGCATGTGGTACAGGCTTCGTACCAGATCTGAAAAACTGCGTTTCTGTCAGAACCCACATCACTTAATTTCAGCACAATGTTCTGCCAGCCCTGAAACATGTCTGCGTTTGCTCTCAGCGAGCTTGCTCAGATGCAGGGCTTGGTTCTGCCTATTTCTCTCTTCTTGGCTTGCCTTCTGTAGATATAATAATAGTAATAATAAAAAAACCCCCAGAAAAATCCTCTCCAAAATGCCTCTCTTGCAGCTGATACAGTTTTAGCAGCCATATAAGTTGTTTGTGTTTGGTGGGGGGTTTTTGTTGTAGTTTATGGGGTATTTTTAAATCAGAATGTCTCATTTTGATCTGAAGTAGTGAAGATTTGCATATGATAGCAGTATGGCAGAGCTGACTGTCTGGTCAGCTGCATGGACATTGGCAACCAAATCAGGGGATATTGTGAGCCACGATTTGGAGAGCTGGAGTATGAGGAACTGGCTGGAAGATGGAAGTGTTGGGGAAAAAGAAGCTTCTCTGAAATCAGTCATGCTAAGCTACCTTGGTGACTATTACATCTGATGGATCAGAGTTGACACCAGAAACCTGCGCTGCCTTCCTTCCACAGCCCGTCCTTGTAAGAGAGGTGTTCAGTCCCCTGATCATCTTTGTGACCTCCTTTGGACGAATGCTTCCTCAGTTCTGTGTCATTCTTGTGCTGGGGCTCCAGAGCTGGACACAGTGCTCCAGATGTGGTCTTGCATAGTAGTTACTACATTTACTGTGGAACAGTTTACATCAGCATAGATGCACAGAAAGCTGCTGCTCACTAGTCTGGCCTTGACGTGTAATGGCTGCCAACGAGCCATAAAGTCAGCAGGGATCACTGAACGTGGTTAATCTACTGTTTACCCAGTACTCATGTATGTAGCATGAGCTGGACTGGGTGTAACAAGGAGGAGATGATGTCAACAGGGTGGGAAAAATCCTCTTGTGGCTCTATAGGGCAGACTGCTGTGGAAATATGAGGGACTTGGAGTTTAGGCATGATGGAAGTCAAACCGAGGATTTACTTGGATGTTGCAGCACACAGATGATGGGCGTTGGAGGTTGAGGATTCTGATGTAGATGCTTCAGTTACTCTTTGCAAGTCAAAGGTCTCTCTTGAAACGTTTCCTTCCAAGACAGGGTGTGTGTAGTGTGCAGACTGCCTTACAACTGTATGATGTACCCGTATAAAATTGCCTTTCACAGTGTTGTGCTGCTGTAGGGTGGATCAGACTGGTTCTCCTTCGCTGCCTGTGCCAATTGAAACACATTGCCCCACCGTAATTTGTGAGGAAAGCAGTATTCTGTTGTCCTTGTGTGTAAGGCCACTGGCCAACAGCATTGAGAACAAAGCCAGCCTTTCCTGGGGTGTTGGATGCTGCTCCTAGACAGGTTCGAGAGCCAGCTGGTCAGGGAGGCAGCAAAGCTGTGGCTTCAGGAACTTTCTTGCTGTTGGTGGCTGAACTGTGGACAAGGTGTGTTTCTCTTGCCTTGTCCTCTTCCCACATCCCTCAGTTACTTAAGACATCCCTGACGCTTCTGTTGGGGAAGGTGCTGTTTTCTTTAGCAGCCCGCAGAACAGAAGAGGCATTGCACATATGGTGTTTTGTTCCAGACACTTTTTACACCCCTCTCGTTTCAGTTTGGGTCTGTTTTCTCTTTTTAAAAGCTTTGCAGATCGGAAGATGAGACTCTAATGACGCAGGAGAAGGAGGGAGAAGGAACCGTCCCTCTTAATTTTTTGCTGGTTATTTGTGTCACTGATGAAGCAGAGCATGGTGTGAGTGTCAATGTCTCTGCACACACAATGGTGTGAAGCAAGTTCCTCAGATCTGAGCTGTGTGGGATAGCTGAAAGGACATGGGCAGGGCTGGAAGAAACAAGCAGATACTGGAAGCTGGAGCTCTGAACAGCCAAGAGAGAAGGCGCTGCAGTTGATTTAGCTCTGTCCTCTCTTCTATTCTTATTTTTTGCCTGCTCTGACGGTAGAGCACAAGAGACGGCACAGAGTGTGATTTAAGGGAGCTAGCAGGGTCCTGAATGCTGCCTTCTGCTTGCCAGAAGCCCTAAAGCCTACCAAGCTTGTTTGTGCTCTCTCATTTCACACTGGTCATACACAGTTCTCAGTCATGAGCCTTGCCTGCACTCTGTTTTCTCAGCTTTATACAGCTGCTCTGCTTGCAAGTTTTCCTGTGGTATTCCTTGGGATAGTTCTCACCCCGTTTCACTATGTGCAGTTGGGATTGTTGCAACACAATCTCCTGGTACTGATTTCTTTGCCATCTGTATGCCAGGATCAGCTTGTGTTTGGAGAAAACCTACTGGTTATCAGTCATGTTCACCTGTAGGACTAACCTCTGCTAACAGAGGACTCATTTTATGATAGGTGAGAAGTGAGATGCCCAGCAAGTCAGGAAAAGGAGCTATGGCTTGAATCTGTGCTGCCATATTGGCTGGTCTGTGTCCTGTTTGATGCCTTTGTTGTTTCCCCTGAGTATCTCAATCAATACTTGAACACAAGTGAGTCACTGTAGTGTTTCTGGGTTACTGGTGCTGCTGATTTTCTGAGCTTTCTGTTAGGGAATGAAACTATTGGTAAGTCTGTTGTGGTAGAGTGATCACAGTAAGGTCACTCATTCATGCACTTGACCTATTATTGCTCCCTGATGTTTGTCCCTTGCTGCAGTAGAGTTGCTATTTCCCAAAAGCACAGTTTCCTTAGAAAAAGCCAGTTCATTTCCAGAATAAAGTGAGTTGTCTTTGCTGGAACTTGGCTGAAGGTTGTGTTTGCCTTCATGCATGTGGTGTAGGTTGTAAACAAAGTTTGCTGCTTTCCAGAAGGAGCCACAAAGAAGCTTAAAATATGCATTTCTATGTCTCTCTGGAGATTACTGTGCTTTTGCCACTTTCATCTGAGCTGAGCATTGCTGCTAAGATTTAACAGCAGTGCAGGCCAAGGAGTGGAGCATAATATTAACGACGTGTAATGCAGGCTGTTCCTGATACACTTTGGCTTGGATTCATGCCACTTAGTTGATAGGCCTAAAATAAGAGGTGAGGTGGAGAAATGCTTCTGTCTGGATGATTGCTGCCATCTTAGGAGGAAGAGGTGTCCTACTGTGTCTCTTCCCACTGATTGCAAAGGAAACTGACTGATGATCCACTGAACTTGGGTGTTTCACAAGCACCTGAAACTGGGTTGGAGCCTGTTTCATATTGGATCTGGTTTCAGTCTTCCTAGTATCGAGTCTGGTCCTGTGCCACAGGTAACGCGAAGGGTGATGCTGTACTTGTTTTGCGTTAGTACCTTCATTAGTTGTTGAGGATCATTTAACTCTCAAAGTATAGCTACTACTGGCTAGAGCACCAGCTTCACAAGGAGGACTCAGCTGCCGTTTGACCTCTGGTGTGGTGCAGCACTTGTCTCTATCTCAGGCTGCATGGAATGGTTACCTAGACTCACGCAGAGATCTTGAATGAGGCAGAGCCTTGTCTGTGGGCACTAACTCAGAAATGGCACTGTGTTCTCTTCCAACTTTACTGCTCAGAATGGAGCTCCCTGCTATTGAAGATGGAGTGAGGTGATGCTGTGCTAGGGCAGCACTGTGGGTTGTGAGTGCTGGGCTTGTCCTGTTCAAAGGGCAGTGAATTCCACAGCCTTATGCTGCTTTACTGCTGTTTTCTGAGCACCAGTACACGTGCTGCACTGAGCTGTGCTGAGGTTCTCAGGGAGGAGAACGTGAACCCAGCAGCTTCGCTGCCTGTCTCTAACTGATGGCTTTTTGCTTTTTCCCCTGGCTGTGACAAGCTTGCTCTTGCATGCACACTCAAGTAGATAATTAATCTGTCTCCCTGCTAGCCACAGTATTTTCTTCAATTCCATGGAAATAGTTACTTTTTCATTATGATGCTGGCAGGGTAAATGGCAGCCTATTCTCTGCTTTAAAAACGCCGTGATAGAAGGTAAAGCTTTCATTAAACATGCCTGGCTGAATTTATACACTTAAGTATCTGAACTGTGGCTAATACCTTTTGAAAGAGAAGGAAAGAGCAAAGCTCTAATAGCCAACATTTTGTGTTTGGACAGTTAATTGGTAGTATAGAAAAATAATTGAATTAATTCTTTTGTAGGTCTAGGCTAGAAAAAAACCCACAAAGCTAAACTATGAAAGTGTGTTGCTATAGGGTATTTCTCACCTTCTTGCCATTTAGGAGTGCTGGAATCTGGGGGGTTTGCAGGTGATATCCATGTTGCAGGTTGCTTTGCTGTTATTAACTTACCTGACAGGAGGTTTGCAGTGTAATAGCTGATGAAACAGCTGCCTTATACTGGGAGCTCTTTCCTGATGACTTGGTGCCTGGTTACGCTGGACAACGGGGTTTTTTTGACATTAAATGGATAAATTGACCAGCAGCTGGACACGTTTGGTCCCATCACTTGCTGGTGTGCAGTTTGTCACGGACCTCAGCACACCTTTAGGGTGCTGAAATGGGTTTTGCTGGACTCAAGCTGGGATTTGAGCTCACCTGGTGTTTTGGGAGTGTTCAGGATGTTACTCACTTGGTGCTTTGCTGAGAGATGGCTGGTGGAACAAACCTCTGACCTGGAATGAACTGGCTTTATAGATCTTTGGCAGTGATTGTAGTAAGATGAGTGAAGATGGGCATATCATGTCAAGACTGAATAATAATAGGGGTTTTGGTTTTGCTTTTTAAAAAATTTTCTGAATTGGTCTGGCAGTCCTCAAGTACTGCAGTGGATAGGAAAAACATGGTAAAATCAGCTGCGGGGTAATAACTTGCTATACTATGCATAGCAGCATGCTTCGCACTTGTATGGGAGATGGAAGTTGTCTTCCTGTGTATGTTTACAATCGTTCTGGTCAGCTGCTTTGGTGGCTTGTGTACAGGGCTTAGACTTGGAGTGACATGAACTGGAGCTCTGCTCGTAAATGAGGCAAAAAACATTGTATGTTTTGTATGACCTGTCAATCCTGTGACAGCAGAGCAAGAGCTGAACTACATGGGTCTACATGGATTTGATATGGATAAATAGCTACTGCTTGAGGGGGTGACAGAAAGGGGGAACAAATTGTATTGTACAGAAAATAAAGATTCCGTATAGTTTATAATCTTGTAATCTGGGTGACTGTTCAGCTCAGTATTTGAAAAAGCATTTCCAAAGGGTTTCAAGGCACATGGAAGTCACATGGAGCAGCATTTCAGAGGACTTTCCATGTGTGTGTTGGCCTGTTCCTCCACAGTCTGTCAAGAGTTCTGTCCTAGTCCTTGCTAGTCTTTATCCCTAAACACCTTGGTTCTGGGGTCTGTATTGCATTTGTCTGCCTTAGCCAAGGCAGAGCAGAGCATGCTGAAGTGCTCCTCTGAAAAGAATTTTATGATACAATACATTAAAAAAAAGGAAGCATTGGAAAGAGTGACCAGAACAGGGTTGTTCATGAGCCCAAATGGCTGCTAAGCCATAACAAGATGAACAAGGCTGCCCACTGAGCCAGCAGCCCAAGCCCACTGCTGCCTGGTGGCAAGACCCCACCCCTGTGTTGAGCAGCTCTGGATTGTTCACCGGGCTGCTGGAGGCAGAGCCATGAGGCCGCTTTGCTCTGCGCAAATGATCTGCGTGAAATACGCTGTAGAGGTTTGAAAGCTTTATGGAGATTGACTAGGTAGGATCTTGAATGACAAAATGATCCTGTTACGCTGCCGCGGCTTGGCAGCGGCAGAGGTGTCGGGGTGCTGCCGCCGTGCGCCTCGGAGCTGTAGGCATCTGTGACAGCGGAGCAGGTGCGAACACTCCAGATCATGACTAAGTGATGTCTCGGCTGATGAAGAGTGCTGTTTGATTCCTTTGCTCTCAATGTTTTCTTCCAAATCTAATTTGCCTCAATTATGTATTTTCCTCTCTTATTTAGTTACTGATGGCTTCAGTTCTGTGTCAGCCTGTGTTCCTGGTGCTGGCATGAAGAGGAGGCAGCTAGAGACTACTTTGCCTGTTATCAGAGACCCTGTAGCGTTGAGGCGCTGCACCAGACAGAGAGCTGCTAAGCTTAGGAATGTGTCCTGTGAATGGAGGAAGGTGGGCAGGGGGTGTTTCCAGCTTCCCTGGTGCTGGGAGCGGAGCCCATCCGCCCTGAGCACTTAGTCCAGCCTCTCAGCTGCTGGTGGGCACTCAGGCTGTTGTGGCACTCCTTGCTGGCTGCTGATTTTTGATGTTTGGTGCATTATGTGTCTTAGGTGGTGCTTTGTGGAACCACCTGCTGAGCTAAGGAATGTTTCACCGTGGAGTTGAAGCTGGGATTCTCTTCCTGGTGCTTGTGGGTAAACATGAAGCCTAAAAGTGGAGGAGGAAGGTTTGCAAATGCCTTGCTTATGTTTCCAGCATTGCCCCAGGCTGCAGATTTGGCTGTATTTAGGAAAATGTATTTCAGTATTGAATTCTCATACTGAGGGTCTGTTTAGTCAACCGGATTGTATTCTTCCTTTCTAGTATGTTTGTATGTAGCTCGTACTTTTTTGGAACAGTTCTTTTACCACTTTCTGACAGGAAATCTGTTAGGATTTGGGACAAAAGATGTGTCAGACATGTCAGATGCATGTGAGAGGGTACAGGCTCTAGCCGTTGCTAGGTTACACTTATGTGCTCATGTGGAAAAAGAAATCTTTACATGTCAGGAGTGTCATATGATAGGTCCAAGTATTCCTCCCACTGCATGATGTCCACCATGGCTACTATGTAGTGAGTAGATTCTAGGGTTAAATTTTCCTGAGATTGGCTGTTTAGTTGAACTCACCTCTGAGTCAGTCTAATATATGCAAATCTTCCTTCATTCACACAGTGGAAGTGAATAATGCATTTTTCTGCTGGGAATTTGCATTTCTTACGAACTACAATAGGGACAGCAGCAATTCTGAAGAAAGCAGCTCTATTTATTAAAAGAAATGTAAATGGGATGTCTTGTTCAGAACTTTTGAAATGCACTATAAAGAAGGCGTCATTCTCTGTCCTCTCTTCAGTAGAAATTGGCAATGGGAATCCTGTGTCGAAGTGCATCCCTGTGCTATTGCTATTTGTGTCTCTATTCAGGAGTTCAGACTAAGGCGAGGGCCGGCTTGCATCCTTCACTCCGGGTGAGAAGATGCAACAGTGCAAAGAAGGCAAAAAGCCTTACAGAGTCTTGTCTCTGAATATTCTTTCATCATATGCTATTGTCCTGGAAGTCACTTGCTAAAGGAAGACTTGCAAAAGGTTAATCTTTAACATTTGGGATGTTGAAGAGTAACTGAACAGTCCTGCTCCCCCAGATGAAGTGAACTATTGTTCTCAGTGCAAGTCTTTTGCAATATGTGAGCATGATCCAACATCTTCATAGAATCATAGAATGATTCTGGTTGGAAGAGACCTTAGCGATCATCTAGTTCCAACCTTTCTGCAGCTAGACCAGGTTGCCCAGAGCCCCATTATGCCAGTTATTGCGTATTCAAGCTAAAAGCTGTGTTGATAAATACCTAGAAGTTCAGCCACTGATAAAACAGTAAGTTCTGCTGCCCGTGAGACTTCTGGCTTTTGCTCTGTTTATGGGCTTCACATCTGTCTGGAATCACTTGTGGTGCTGGGAGGGTAGTAATGCAGCAGACACAAACCATTCAGTAACACCGTTCACTTCTATAAAGGGCTGTTTTAAATTTTCCATAGTTGGAACATCTTTTTCTTCTGACTGAGGTAGTGTTTTCTTGCTTCCAGTAACATGGTTTAGCTTTGGAATGTACCTGCCCCAAGGCTGAAGCTGTAAGTGAATCTCTTCAGCAACTGTAACGCCTCTCTCATTCTTGCTTAATGCATCAAGTAAAATAGGAAATAAAACCCTGTCTACGGAGCTGTGTGTGCTGGGGCTCTTGGGCATCAAACATTTGCTTGTTGGGTGTCACCGAGCCTTGAGGTGATGTCTAGAAGACACAGCTTCAAGTCTTTCAGTGGAGAAATGGTGTACTGCTGCCCTTGGCAAAGAAGGCTGTCGGGAAGGCTGAGAAGGGCTTAAGTGCTCTGTGGCAAAGTAGCAATGCCTCACCTCACCTGGGGGAATTAAATCTTTCTTGGGCCTTTAAGGAAGACAGTGAGCAGGGAATCCCTTAGAAGTTCCAACATCACAATGGAAAAAAATGCAGTTGCTTCCCAATCTCCATTGAGGGTCATTGTTCTGGGGTTTTTTTCTTTTAAAAAGCTGCCAAGGACACCTGAAGGACATAATGTCTAAGCTCTAGATATTGCTGGTAAGTAAGAATTATAACCTTTATTTCACTTTTCTTTAATTGCCTCCTTTTGGTATGGATAGGGGATGAAAAAACTGACAGCTGTAGGAACTCGGGTGTAAGTGACATTTCAAGTAAATTTTGCCTGTGAGGACGGCTAACAGCTTTATCCTCATGCATTGGTTCAGAGATAATGGGACTGTCACAACGTTAATATCTACTGCCGTTTGTTTTCATTGTTTAATGTGCATGGTCACTGGAGCTCATAATTAGAAAATAAGTTCCTTTTAGGAATATGCCTTATAAAGCAGAACTTGGTATTCATTATGAATGCCACCGTGTATGTGACTCAAACACGCGACCCAGCCGTTGTTTGCTTTTTTCCTTTGCAATCACTGCATTATTCCCCTTGTGACCCATAAATGTTTGCCTGGTTTTGACTTCTGTAGATAATTGTCTAATACAATTCTTCAGAAAGGGAAGCTAACCACTGCGTTCATTTTGTTGTCTGAAGTGTTTAGCTGCTCAGGCAAATCTGTCTTTGAAGGCTTGAGTTCTCACTCTAGTGACTAAACCATTGGGGGATATTGCACAAACACAAGTGAGGATGTTCCCTTGCTCATTCCAATTAACCTCCCGTGTGAAGATGGGTTTCAGGATGTGTGTTTTCAGTAGCTTTCGTCCATCCCTTCTGTTCAGCGTGTTGCAGCACTGATTTGTGCTTTGATGAACGTCTGCCTGAGCCACTTGGTGGTCAGATCTGTGTGTGCATGAGTATACGTCAGCTCGGGTCTGTGTGTGTGGATGATGACTGCTGGAAATTCTCTTGGTGCGCACGTTCAAATCTGCTGTATTTCCAGCAATTACTACATTGGCTCTTTTGATGAGAACCAAAGGTGTCCTGTGGGATAAGTGTTGGCACAGTTGGACTCTGGCTCCCTGCAGCAGGGCTGTTTGCAGCCTGATTCCCTTCATTTCCATTTGATAGCACAGTACCAGGCTTGTTCTAAGACTTTGCTGGTCAATTAATTTGTTCTTTTCTGTTCTTGAATTGGAAACTAATTGAGTACTTGTGGAGGGTGCCAGCTTAAACTCTGTTTTTGCTTGCAGTGCCAGTGAAAATGCCTTTGCCTCCCATGTTTCCATAGGAAACTAGACTTGAACACATGACCTCGCATGATCATGGTATGTGCGAGGCAGTCGGATTCCTGCGGTCTGATGCATGCTGATAGTGCCTGACTCTGCCAGCCGATTTGAATCAAATGTGTTAAACACACAGGTATCTTCTTGTGTCCTCAGCTTTGTGAAGCCACTGACTTCAGCACGCTGGTGCTAGAATAGATTAACCTAATTGTTGTTGAGCATCCTTGTCTGTTTTGGACAGGAGGTACCCGTCTCCTTCAGACAAGTTAGTGATGTTCTGTGAATTTGTGGTGTGACTTTTCCCCATTTCTGTGTTTACCTTTTCAAACTACAGTCTTGGCTCTAAGGAAGATGTCTGAGGCTGCAGTTGCTTGAAGCTCTTGATATTTTTGTCAGCATTTTAACTTTGTTTTCTTAATGCTATGGTAAAGACGAGTAATTTTAGACTGTGGTCTGGCATAAAAGGGGGAAGCCATTTTCTTATTCAAACATCTCACCAGCCTCAGACTATATGGATGAATTAATGAAGCTTGTAAGCTGTTTTGGTGACTTACAACGTCCCTCTTGCACTGTCTTGAATGAAGTTCTCCTTTTTTCCTGGAGATGAAGAACATTCTCAGATTTTCATGGATGTTAGCCACCACTTTCCTTTCTTCTAGGCTTTTGGCTGGTATGACCACAAAACAACAGACAGCATGAGTAGCTGTCTGAGGCAAGATCAGCAATTCCAGGATCCACATGTTTTCAGATGTATGTACGTCTGCTCCCTGCCAAGCTTCATGGGACACACAGGAATGCAGACTCTAAGATGGGCCTCTCTGTTACTTGGTTTGGCTAAGGGTGGGATTTTGGTTTGGTTCTGGTGTTTTGGGATGAGAAAAAACTTAAGTTTCTGCTATAACTGCAGGGCATGTTGCTACAGAATGGGGATACAGTCCCCCTGCAAAAAGAAACCGCAGCCTTTCTGGAAGGCAGTGGGGTTGGTGGTATGTGTTCCCCACTTTGTGTCACAGAGGGAATAGTTCAGAGGGGTGCAAAGGAGAAGGGTTAGACTTGCACAGTCTGAAGGGTTTACAAATAAACATCTTGTCCTCTATTCAGTATGCAGTATGCTTGCTTCTTTGCAGTGTGTGACATTCCATTTCATGCTCTTCCCTCACCCCTGGTTGTTATGTACATATGGAGCTCAGGGACATGGTTTAGCAGTGGGTTTGGCACAGTTGGGTTACTGGCTGGTCTCGAATCCAAATGTCTTTTTCAACCTAGATGATTCTATAAAGGGAGGATGTAGTATCTCCACCCTAGCCCCTTTTCCCTTGTGTTTCCTGGTCTGCCTGCTGGGTAGCTGGTATGTGATGGAGCAAGAGCAGAGTAGAGCTGTTTCTGTGGCAGGTACTGGCAGACAGTGTCAAACACAGCAGGAAAACAGTGATACAGGATCAACCTTTCAGTCGTGCATTTCTCTTGAATTTTTGCAATGCTGATGTCGTTTGTTCCTGATTCATGTGTTTTTTTCTATCGGGGAATTTAAGATATGACAGATGAAGCTGTAGGACTTTCCTCGAGCAGTGTGTTTATTTTAGTGACTAACAGGAACTAACAAACGCATTAACATGTTTGTAGATCTTGTGCTGGGGAAGTCTGTGTCACACAAGGTTACACAAGATTCTGAGTTATGTGGGCAAATCCCAGTGAGGTGAGTAAGACTGAGAAGAGGCTGGTCCTGTTTTAATCGAAGGCAGGACTGCTTTGGGCAGTTGTGACCGTGCTGAGGAGAGACAGTAGCAGACTGGCTGTTTAGACAAGTGGTGTTCTGTTAGTTTTCTGGTTATTACTCAGGCAGACAGGATGCTGTGTGTGTTTTCTGACCACTCAGTCTTCAGGGGCAACTGGCCCAGAGTCAGTTGTTAATAGCTGCAATAAAAGTTTAGAGGAAGAAAAACCTGACAGTTGATGTATGAAAAGTTGTCCCTGGGAAGATAGAACTGAACTTTCAAGTTCACATGCTTGATGCCTGACTTATCGCTAACAAAGCGGGCATAGTAATGAAACTGTAAGGTTATTTCAGTGGAGTAGTTAGGATGTGAAGCAGGAGTCGATGAACTCTAATAAATAAAGCATTCTGATCCCTTAGAGCCTTTGCCTTTACTGGAAATATTCATATTCTTAAGTTCTTTGTTGGATTAGGGTAATATCCTCTAAATAACCTCGCTGATAGAACAAAGGAAGGGAACTTTCCAAAAGTATAAGCAATCAGCAGAAATTGGAATTATTTTTTTTTTCAATTTGCTTCTGAGGTTAAAATAACAGGAACCAGATGTAAAGTAGCAGATACGTTCAGGACTTGAAATCACTTTGTGAATTACCATGTCATGGCTCAGAGAGAGAGGAAGGCAGAACGAGCCCTGTGCTCTGCCAAATGGGCAGGAATTTTAAATTCTCTTCAGTTTCTCACTTCTGAGAATCTGAATCAAAAATACCTGTTGCTTGCGTAAGTACCTCTGGCTCATCTGCTTGAAGATCCTTTCCAAAAAGAAGGGTAGTGTTCATAGTAATCTTCCTTAGGTTGTTTTTATCTACCAGTAATTGACGTTCTATAGACGCTAGGAAGAACAGCTTCAGAAAATAATAGGCAAAACCCCATCATTTCCAGCAGAAGTCTTACATAAAAACTTCTAGGCTAGTATTGTTTTAATCATACCATAGTTCATTTGCTATTTCCTGCCTCTTTACTAGATGTTGGAAGCTGAGCCAAAATATGTTTGGAAGATGAAGGAAAAGGTTTGATTTGATGAGGGACATAACCTCTGTTGGGACAAAGAGTGAACCACCGCTTTCTGGCCTTTCTCCCAAAATACACTTCCTTCCCATTGCCACAGGTCTGACTCAAACTATTTTCCTGCCTCTTTCTGTCTAGCTGGCATCTCAGTTTGCAAATTCTGCCATCATAACAAACTACAGTGGGCTGGCAAGGAGTGGGACACTAAGGGACTTGTCTCTGTAGTGCCTCTTCTAGGGCTGTTCATCTGGGTGCTTCATGAAAAAAGTATCTTTGGTACCTGTCATAGTGTGTATCCCACAGTAAGCTAGAGGTCAGAAAGGTACTGGCAAGGTACGTATGGTGTTTTGGTTTTAAATCTGTGCCTTTTTGTTTGTATCTGAGTTCCAGACAGACAAAATCACACATGAAATGCAGTGCCTGGCAGGTAAAAATAAGAAGGCCTTGGATGTGTTTGTGTGTGGCAGTGAGCAGCAGTGATGTGGTAGAACTCAGTGCTTGCAGTCTGGTCATTTCTGATTTGTCTTCTCAAGCTGGTGAGGTATGAGAGGTGCATTTCATTCCCTTGCTCTTGAATTGGAGTGTGCTGCGGGAGCATGAGGTTGTGTCATCCTGCAGCAGCTTAGGCTGGCCACTTAGGAAAAATCATTAGTGAGGAAGCTGAAACTGAAATGAGGCATGCCCTTGGAAAGGGGAATTTCGTGAGGTAAGAGTGAACAAATGAGGCTTCTGCTTTCAGCAACACTGGAGCCATCTCTGTGGCAAAGGAAGGCAGGGAGGGAACTATCTCTGGGCTGACTAGATGGCCGTGTTTCTTTAGAGCTTTGCTTTTTGTCTCCCTTGGGCTTCCACCAACCCAACTAGAAAAAATTACAAAGCAGGGTCTTGCTGAGGAACAAAAAGCTGCTGGTGAAATAATGTAAGTACACATGTCACAGTTAGGGCTGCACTGGAGTGTGAGGGGAAGAGGGTAGCAAGGGTCACTTCTTAAGTCTTGGAGGTGACATGAGAACTGAATCCTGTTCCTGAGGGAAAGAAGTGGTGATGTTCTGAATGCTGTTAGCTGAGAGTGCTGTTGTGGAGAGACTCCCTGCACTGAATCGAGTTTGTGTTCTGTCTCTTCAACTGCGAAGCTACAGACCCGTCCCTTCCAATCTTGTGTTTGTGTGTGAGGCGGCTCTCTGGGGACCTTAATGTTGCGGTTACCATGGGAGCCAATTCAAAGTGGATTGTCATGCCATCAGAACTAGAAGATATGTGCAAAATCTGTTGTAGCGTTTTGCAGAGGTTTGGGATTTTGAATATTTCTTGCAAGAAAAGTGTTTCTATTATTTACGTGGGGATATAAGTGTTTTGCGTGTTAAGCGTTTCTGAAATCAAATGGGCTCTGACAGAGAGGACGGCATGGCAAAACAAGTCAGGCAGCCTGCAGTGGGTACAGACAGAAGAATTCTAGCTTGGGACACAAGTTTCCCTGAGAATTTTTGTTCTCTTTGGGCGTGTTGTTTTGCATTACCTCAATACCATTTTTCTTTCCTTAGTATTTATCTCCATCCTTTCCATTGCCAGCTGGGCTGACACTTCCACCTGCCACAGTCCTCAAGTCCTCAGCTGAGACTTGGAGGTGCTTCCTCTAGAGAAAACCCTTGTGATAAGAGCAGTGTGCTGAGCAATGTGGTTTTTCATCCATGAATATCAGATGGTTATTCAGGTGGCACCCCTAGAGTTTAAAACATCTGCTTGTCACCAGAACTTGTTCAGTGACTTTGGACTTAACAGCTTGGGGGCTGAGCTCTAGACCTCCAGGATCTCTGGGTTCCTGTGCTGACAGTGCTTCTAGCACTCACAGCATCTCGGTCCACCAGCACAGTGGAGATGGCAGATGTGCTTCTTTGGAAACTTTTTTTGTGTGAAGTTAAATCAAATCTCTAAATTTTAATTGCTAATGTCTTTTAGAAAGAACAGTTTGTCTGTGACCTACATATGGGACTCAAATGTGACTTTCTGGCTCTTAGGAGACTATTGTTGAAAATTTGAAATAGTGTGAAAACTGCAGGAATGCTGTTGTCTTTTCTTGTGACTTGGGGAAGGCTTGTGGGGGTTTTTTCCTGCTGGTAGCATGGACTCTAATCCTTCATGGAGAAGGAAGCAATGTCAACAGGTGGAGAGTTAGGAACGCTTATATCTGCTGCTGTTTGTAGGTTGGCTGGGGAATTATAGCAAAGCTCTTTCTGAGCTGAACTGATTAGTTTTTTCTCATGCTGTCTCTGTAGGAATCTCTTTAATTGTTCTTGGGTTTTTTTGTCTTTTTCTCAATGCAGAAAACAATTTGGTCTGTGAACAAGAATTTTAATATTTAGGCCTATGGATGTTGGTGAATTGTTAAAAACCAGCAACAAACCCCTCAACCACCTCTGGAAACCCTTCTCATCCTATGCAAAAGCCCAGCAATGAAAAAGAAGTCTTTGTTCCAGGGTTATTGGAACTGTTTAATTTGTTTTGCTCATTTCTAAGGAGGAAGTGTTCTCTGCCATCAAGAGCACAAGCTGTTAAGAAAACATAACTTTACAGTTCCCTAGAGAGAACTGTTTTTACACTAGCATTCCTCTACAGGTAATATAATTTGGATTGCATCTAACATACTGGGCTGGCCAGTTTCAGAACTGGGTGTGAGTAGCACAGCTGTAAATCAGTGAGAAGCAGAGCCTTGCTGAGGAACCGAAAGAGTGTTGGTCTGGTTCAAGGAGAGCCTTTGGTACAGGGGATGTGAAAATGAGAGTCTACAGAAGGAAAACAGAGGCTGATATCCTATATCACATGAGAAACTGAGGGTTCTTATTCAGGGTTCCAAAGCGCTTTGAAGCAGCAGTGGCTGTTGGGCAGTCATGGTGCACTTCAGTGCTAGTAAATGTTATAAAAACTTCCATGGATGTTTTTGGTGGGACAGGGGTTGCTGAATTGGCTTTTGGTTCTGTAGAATGTTGTTCCAAAAGCATAAAGCCACTCTTTGCAGACAAGGCCCTTTTAATGAAAGGGAAAGGAGGATATTGAAGTGAACTTCTGCGTATGATGTGCCTTGAGCACCCTTCATTCAGGGCACATGCTCTCAGCTCCAGAGGAAGCTGTTTGTACTTGCTTAAAAACTACTGTCTCTCAAAACAATTCATACTGTGGTGCATATGATTCTCCCTCGGGGAAGAGAGAGAATAAACTGAACATCAGATATTAGCTGCAGCACTTAGTGCACTGCCGGGAGACACTTGGATACGACAGCGATACAGCCAGTGTCAGACGTGATGCGGCACAGAAGAGACAGCATTGGTGCCAGCAGAGGATATGTTTGATGTTCACTACGGTACTTCTCTAGAGCACAGCTATGTTAAGCACCTAAACCAAAAGCGTTTTAGTTCCATAGCCCCCAGCTGCTCTGTAAATACAGCTAGAGCACCTTGTGGCTCCAGCAAAGGTTAGAAAGTGGGGAGGGGAGGTCTTTTTTACGATCGAGGGAAGCTGCCTCTGCCAGGAAAGCTCACCTCAGTGTAGCTGGCAAGCTCCCACTGTCTACATGTTGTTTGCTGATCAAAGAAGCTACAAAGCCATGAACTAATAAAAATACTATTTCTTGATTGATTTTTGTTTGTTTTTTATGGACAGAATTTTTCAAAAGCTTTCTCAGTGATTTAGGAACCTATTTGTCACTGACTTCCCTTGGGGCAAAAGCATAGATTTTTGTGAGGCTATCTGGAGAGCATCTAGATGCTGTTATAGCATCCTTCCAATGATACTGGCAATGAAGTATAAGCAATTAATATTAGCAGCCTTATGGGCAAGTGAGAGAGATGGTTTGCTTCTGTATCAACTGAGTATGCTTGTGGTGGTGGGGAGGGGAAAGGGAAAGGGCTGTCTGCAGAGTGCATACAGCTAGGCTTCAGGGTTTGAGTGGAAACTGCTGCCAGCTGAAGAATGGATGTTGGGACTGCCAGGGGTCCTGGTGTCAGAGGGTGCCTTATGTACCATGTTCCTAGTCACCAGGCTGATGTAAGTCACATGCTTACTCTGAAATCAGCTGTGGTTATCTAGTCTTCCAGACAGTAGGAAAGATACCACAAAACTATGGCTTTTCCATCTTTCTTTTTTTCAATAACAAAACTACTCTGTTCAATCTGGGCTTTTGATTTTTTTCAACTCATTTCTAAAACGGTTTCCTGACTGAGAACTTTATATTCCTAACCATGAAAGACTTAAGATTCAGAAGCACTGTTTTAAGAAACTTGATCTTTACAAATGCTATGTCCACATGGGCACTGAGTGTTAGCACTGTGGGCATGTCCTTGTGCCGGTTTCTTGTCAAAGAGAGGCTTGTCCCTACAGCTTGTTCAAAGAGACTTTACTTCTTTTTGAGCCCTGAATCTGGGCTCATGAAGTATGATTATGTCTTCAAGCTGACAGCTACCTGCAGATACTTTTTTTCTTGAATAAACTCCTGTGCATTTGTTTTCCTCTCCTATGTGCAGAAATAAGGCAGCAGTAGAACTCTTATTTGCTTTCTGTTTGGCTTGACCCTATTCTATGGAAACCTTCCTTCAAGGGTCACAGTTATGCATCTGAATTGGGACACTCTGCGATCTTCTCTGCTGCACTCTAAGGGCAACATAAAAATGACAGAAGAAACGAGACAAAGCACTGTGCGAACAAGCTCCAGGAGCTTAGTTTTGAAAGAGCTTTGTTCAAGGCATCACATAAATGTGACAGAATATAGTTTTATGGTTTAAAAAATGAAGGGAGAATGATGCAGGCAATCTTTGCAACCTAGTAAAAATATCATCATACACAGACATGGAAGTGTTACAGCTTCCTGTGATCTAAATTGGCATCTAATCTTAGTCAGCAGGTGAAACAACACTTGAGGATGTTGTTTATAGTGATTGCTTTTTTTTTATCACTTAAGAACTAAGTGATGTTTTTGAAAACCTTCATTATGTGAATCAGGCAAATAAGGCAATTCAGGTAATAACTGAAATCTCTGAAGATCAAGGAATCCTCACACTTTACTTCATATTTGTAATTGGCCCAGACCTTTATTTTAATGTTCTGAATCTTAAGCCTGAAAATGGCATTGGGGGGAGTAGTAGTCTGGTTGTTAAGAGCAAAACCTCTCTCTATTCAGAGCCTAAACATGTATTTTGCCTGTTAACCCGCTGGGTTTTGATTTTTTTATTTTTTTTTTTTTTTTCCTCAAATCATGTTGCTTTTTCTGCAAAGGAGATGGTTGGCTGCTTCAGGAACTGCTCCAGCTGTGGAGCGATTATTTCTGGTCAGGAGTAAAACCTTCAACTTATGTTAATTCTGAGTAATAAAGCTGTCTAAGAATTTAGCATCTAACCAGTCATTTAGGGTTTCCTTCTGCAGTTGACAGGGGAGGTGAAAGAGAAGGGGAACTTGGAGAAGGCAGATTCATACCACCTCAAATAGGGCTTTCCTCAGATGGGTTATACTGGAGTTGCTGTTTCTTTCCATTAGCTGTACAGGGAGCCAGGAGGTCCCTTAGAAAGCACATCTGGAAGTTCAGAAGCTCCAGCTCTATTAAAGATGTTTGTGTGCCCCAAGTGCGGTCCCTAGAGCACCAAATAACTTTGTCACAGAGGTGCACCTTGAGATCATGCAGTGTTTACAACCAGAGACATTATACTTTGGTAACTGGTGTTCTCATGTATTGAGCTGAGTGTGATGGCTATTGTGTGGAGACCCAGCTTCAGAACCTGCTTCTCCTGTTGGACAGTGTCTGTTTTGCAAAGACATAACAGAATTGTTTTGGTTGGAAGAGGCCTTTAAGACCCAGGGCTTCCAGGTTATCACTAAACCATGTCCCTCAGCAATGCCTAAAATCATACAATGGTGGGGGTTGGAAGGGGCCTTTGGAGATAATCTAGTCCAATACACCTGCCAGAGCAGGTTCTTCTAGAGGAGATCACAAAGGAACATGCCAAGGTGGGTTCTGAATGTCTCTTGAGACAGACATTCCACAGCTTCTCTGGGCAGCCAGTTCTAGGGCTCTCTTACATTCACTGTGAAAAAGTTTTTATGTTCAAGTTGAATCTCCTACGTTCCAGTTCATGCCCCTTGTCCTATTGCTGATCACCACTGAGGATGCCTGGTCCTGTCATTCTGACTCTTGTCCTTTAGATACTTATAAGCATTTATGAGATCTCCCCTCCTCTCCAGGCTAAACGGTCACAGCGCTCTCAGTCTCTCCTCTAATATATATGTTCTAGCCCCTGATCATCTTGGTGTCTCTGCACTGTGCTCTCTATAGTAACTCCCTGTCTCTCTTGAACTGGAGAGTCCAGAACTGGATGCAGTTATTCCACATGCAGCCTAACCAGGGCAGACTCAAGGAGGAGAACTACATCCCTCAACATATTGGCCACACTCTGACTGCACCCCAAGAGACCACTGGCCTCCAGTGACTACCACTGCCCTGGGCAGCCTGTTCCAATGGCTAATAACCCTTTCGGTGAAGAAATTCCTCTGAATATCCAATCTGAACTTCACCTCCAAAGATAAGACAACGTACTTGGAAGAAGCTAAGTCTGTTTGCTTTGACAGCTACCTGCTTGCTGTAGTAATGATGAAGGGTACAACAAAAGTTTAATTAAAAACAGAGGGAACACATCTTAAGTAAAAAAGAGCTCTTTGAACTAGCAGCTTATATTACGTAACACCCAAAGTTTTGGAACTGAGATTCAACTCTGGGTTTTGGAATGTGTTTTCTTCCCTTGAATTCAGAGTAATTCCATTGTTGTCCAGGTTTTCAGACCTTTCAGGGTCCAGCTGGCATTCCTTCTGGTAGCTTGTAATTTGTTTGGAAGATGAGCTAGGGGAGCGAGTGCTTCTCTAGCCATTTTGTCAATGTGACTATATTCTCACTTCTCATGTCCAGGAGGCTGGTTAAAGAGTGCATGAGAAGAAGCCTGCTGTAAAGACTGCAAGTTCAGAAGAACTTTTTTAGCCCCTCATGTGTGGTCTGCTTTTTCTTCCATAATGGTGTGTTTTTCTTTTCTTGTCCAACTTTTTTCTTTTCCTCAGATGAATTTTAAAAAGCTAAAACTGGTAGGTAAATAAAAGCAAATCTCCATCTCCTGGAGTTCAGTGCTGAGCTTCAAGTTCAGTAGACTTGCTGGTTTGGTTAAAGCCAGCTTGTCTGTCAGACCTGGTAACAGTGAAATGAAGACTGCAATCTCCAAGGCCAGGATTTTGAGCTTCTACACTGACGGCTTCCAGGAGGCTGCAGACGGGAGGTATGGCATGTTCCTGGCTAACCAGAAGGTCTAGTACAAAGTCTGGCTTTCTTTTCTTCTTTCCCACTCGAGTGTTTTAGCTTGAAAGTTCTGAAAACAGTTCACTGACAAATTACAACTTTGAATAGAGGTGAGGCTTCGTTTGTTTGGTCTTTTCTGTTAAATTTCAAAGAGCATCACAGCAGCGTAGGCTGCTAAACTGACAAAAGAAAGATCAGTAGGAGAGCGAGTTTCTCCATGTGCATTTCCTGACCCAAGACAAAGGCAGCAAAGGACTGTCAGGATATGTTTTTGTCACAGGAACAGAAGAGGAAAACTGGACACCTATCAGTCAGCCCTCACAGATGAGTTGCTCTGAACAAACATGGCTCATTGCAGCTGGAGCCTGGGGTCCTGTGCCAGGCCTGGGGAAAGGACTGCTGGCAGGGATGGTCACATCCTTGCTGTGCTAGGTGCTGCCAGCGCAAAGTGTCTTGATGTTAGACAGAGAAACCTGAACCTTGCACTCAAATGACCAACAACGCAATCTCCTTTCTAAGGGAAGAGTCTTCCTCTTTTCTGGACTTCATGATGGATGAATTGAACTTCCACTGAGCCTTTCCACTCTGGTCTGTGACCGTCCAGACCAATCACTTGCTCATTCATGTTGCTACAGAGCTAATTCTGCTTCAGCAATGGATAAGGAGTTCTGAACCTGCACTTGATTACCAGCTCTGTTTACCACAAGGGAGCAATTATTAATGTGCTCTCATTTTTAAGCCTATTAGAACTCCTTCACTTTGATTAATCTCATTGTGGAGCTCTTTACTCTCTTAGCCTTCACAAGACATGAGGCTGATTGTAGAAGGGATGCTGTTATTTCCCTCCTAGTTGAGGGAAGAGGCCAAAGGGCTATTGATTTTTATATAAAAATGAATTTAATGAGACTTGGAGGTTGGTTTTGATCCAAGGCTTACTGGAGTCAGTGGTGATCAGTCATTGGGATCTAGACTCTGGTCTGTGATGTGCTGCCACAACGGTCAGCTGTCTGTGTAGCAGGAGTTTTGTAGGTCTTCATCAGTTTTTGAAAAGCAGCAAGTTATCATGGTGAGGGAGGGCAAGGGGAAGCATGCTGACCAGCTGCTGCTTTTATTTTTGTGATCTTGACATCTCATCTTTCTACAAGTTTCAGCTTTGAATGTGTGGTCATGGTGCATGTGATAGCAGCTCACAACAAAGTACACAATGTCAGACAGTACAGCAGAGCTTTAGCAACGAGCTCTGGGGAGGAAAAATTAATCCTCTTTAACTCTGAGTTGTAATTCGTAGGTATTAATACATACATTTTAACAAAAATTATTGTTGTGATGTGAAGAGTGGGGAATTTGAGATAGGAAGGGCATGACAAACATACACATGAACTAGTGATGTAATTCAAAATTTCATCTGTGTCAGCAACTGGGCCAGATCTGGCCTGCAGGCCAGTCCTGTTCTGTTTTTCTTGCACACGTGTGCACATGTTGATGCTTTGCCTACAAGCTGTTGCCTTTTCCTTCAAGAAGGAAAGAGCTGTGTGATATGAACAGAGAAGAACCCACTGCATTGCCCCAAGCCAGCTTGTGGCAGGTGTCCCCAAAAGATCAGTCCAAATTTTCAGCCATAATCCTCTCTGTACATGACTCTTGCAGCTCAAGCTTACGACTTCCCTCTCTAACTCTATTTTTACTCCTGATTTTTGATTGATGGGTACTCTGAGTCAACCAAAAGCCACAAATTTCCCCTGACAGAAGAGTGCGAACAGTGCATCACTCATACCTTTTCAACCACCATGAGCTTGTTTGCCACAGGAGCGGGCTTTTTCTACAACTTGTTCCTGCAGATGTAATTTTTCAGGCTTCTTCACTAGACATTTTTAGGTAATGTCTTTCCAGTTTGTTTCAGGAACATGTTGGTGTGGCTGGCCATTAAAGTTTTGAAGTGTTATATCACCACAAGATGCTATTAATACAAATGAGAGAGAAGATTATACATATCTTTGCCTTTGAAGGTCTTTTTAAATGTACAGATTAAATGTGGCTTTACAAAGTACTGAGCCTAAACCCACCAGTAAAATGGAGTATCAGTTCTTGGAGCTTACACTTTTCTGTCAAGCACACAGAAGGAAGACGGGGAGAGAAGGATCATGAAGGATTGTTTATCTGCTGTGTTTACTGTTAGCAATGGAACTGTACATAAATGAAAGGAACAGAGTTCACGAACCCTGTCAATGCTAAATGGAAGTAGGAGCTCTGTACAGCAGTTGTGGAATTTGTTTCCTTTCCTTGAAAAGCTGCTGGTTGCCCTCTCAGATATATCATTTAATTTAGTGATAACGAGCATCTATTTAAACTCATTGCTTTAAAACTCAGGACAGAGCTAGTACTTTGTCCTTGACACTCACTTATTGCCCTGCACTGGTGAGGCTTAATCTCAAGTATTGTGTTCAGTTTTGAACACCTCAACACAAGAAAGACATTGAGGTGCTAGAGCATGTCTAAAGGGTAATGAAAGGCCTGGAGATCAAGTCTTGAGAGGAGTGGCTGAGGGAACTGGGGTTGTTTAGTCTGAAGAAAATGAGGCTGGGGAGACCTTATTGCCCTTTACAACTACCTGAAAGAAGCTTGTAGAGAGGTGACGGTTAGTCTCTTCTTCTAAGTCACTAGTGGTAGGACAAAAGGAAACAGCCTCAAGTTGTGCCAGGGGAGATTTAGATTGGGCATTTGGAAAAATTTCTTCACGGAAAGAATGGCCAGGTACTGGAACAGGCTCCACCTCCAGGGAGGTGGAGTTGTCAGCCCTGGAGACATTTCAAAAAAATATAGATAGATATGGCACTTGGAACATGGTATAGTGGGCATGGTGGTGTTGGGTTGATGGTTGGACTTCATCTTGCAAGTCTCTTTCAACCTGATTATCAGTTGCTGTAATAGCCAGTAAGTCCTTCATGGCTCTTCGTGTTGTCACCGGGTGTCACGCGTGGCGCCAGCAATTGGTGATGCAGCCAGCAGGTTTCTCTGAGATGATCAGCGCTTCTGCAGAAGCTGTTGTTACTCTGTACCTCAGTTCTGCCTGAAGTGTTGTGTGACTGTCCAGAAATGTACTGGCTGTTGTGCCTGTTATGGACTTGTTGAATTTGTTCAGGGAACTCTGATGGCTTGTAGGCACAGACTTGGGTTTGAATGAAATGCTAATGTGAAGAGAGCTCCTCTACTGTTAGGACCAAACTGCAGCTTTGCGTTTTGCCACACAGGATTTTAATATTTGTCTTACCCATATTTTCCCAGTTTGAAGATGCTGTAGCTCAGACTGGAGGTCAAACTGTGAGTGGTCTACCAAGACTTGCTTCTGAAATAAGCTTCATCCACAGCTTGTGAAATAACATGAAAGCACTCTGAGGGTGCAACCTGTATGTTTGCTTCTCAGTTTGTGGCTAGTTGTAGTCATGTGTTTTGTTCAGAGATTGTATCCTGCCTTCTGCCTTCCTAGGAGAGCCTGACTGGAAGAAATAATGGAATCACAGAATAGTTTTGGTTGGAAGGATCCTTAAAGATCACATAGTTCCACCCCCTCCTCCATTGGCAGAGACCAACTTGTTCAAAGCCTCAGTAGCCCCAAACGAAATGCCGACCCTGAGATTGAGTCTGTTGCTCTACTGAGAGAAACTTACGGTAGAGGTAATGGAAATAAAAAGGGCTAGATTTGAAAATATACATGGGGAATTTTTGTTATTGTTACTGTGCTGGAGGGAGGAAGGATAGAATAACTTATTTGCAGGGGCAAGCAGTAGAAACAGGGTTGTGGATGTTGAAACTCGTGAAGCTTTTAAATGTGAAGGTATATGCACCAAGCAACTGGGTAATGTTCACCAAGTGCACACATGTGGAGGACTGGAGAGACACCTTGCCTCTGAGACGTCTCTTGCATAGATCTGCCTTAGTCAGGGCAAAGCAGAACATGCTGAAGTGCTTCTCTGAAGAGAATTTTATGATACAATACATAAAAAAAAGGAAGCATTGGAAAGGGTGACCAGAACAAGGTTGTTCATGAGCCCAAATGGCTGCTAAGCCATAACAAGATGAACAAGGCTGCCCACTGAGCCAGCAGCCCAAGCCCACTGCTGCCTGGTGGCAAGACCCCACCCCTGTGTTGAGCAGCTCTGGATTGTTCACCGGGCTGCTGGAGGCAGAGCCATGAGGCCGCTTTGCTCTGCGCAAATGATCTGCGTGAAATACGCTGTAGAGGTTTGAAAGCTTTATGGAGATTGACTAGGTAGGATCTTGAATGACAAAATGATCCTGTTACGCTGCCGCGGCTTGGCAGCGGCAGAGGTGTCGGGGTGCTGCCGCCGTGCGCCTCGGAGCTGTAGGCATCTGTGACAGCGGAGCAGGTGCGAACACTCCAGATCATGACTAAGTGATGTCTCGGCTGATGAAGAGTGCTGTTTGATTCCTTTGCTCTCAATGTTTTCTTCCAAATCTAATTTGCCTCAATTATGTATTTTCCTCTCTTATTTAGTTACTGATGGCTTCAGTTCTGTGTCAGCCTGTGTTCCTGGTGCTGGCATGAAGAGGAGGCAGCTAGAGACTACTTTGCCTGTTATCAGAGACCCTGTAGCGTTGAGGCGCTGCACCAGACAGAGAGCTGCTAAGCTTAGGAATGTGTCCTGTGAATGGAGGAAGGTGGGCAGGGGGTGTTTCCAGCTTCCCTGGTGCTGGGAGCGGAGCCCATCCGCCCTGAGCACTTAGTCCAGCCTCTCAGCTGCTGGTGGGCACTCAGGCTGTTGTGGCACTCCTTGCTGGCTGCTGATTTTTGATGTTTGGTGCATTATGTGTCTTAGGTGGTGCTTTGTGGAACCACCTGCTGAGCTAAGGAATGTTTCACCGTGGAGTTGAAGCTGGGATTCTCTTCCTGGTGCTTGTGGGTAAACATGAAGCCTAAAAGTGGAGGAGGAAGGTTTGCAAATGCCTTGCTTATGTTTCCAGCATTGCCCCAGGCTGCAGATTTGGCTGTATTTAGGAAAATGTATTTCAGTATTGAATTCTCATACTGAGGATCTATTAATCCATCTGGTGTCTCTTTTCCATATGCCATTTAAGTGTTAGAGAAAACCAGAAAAGCAGTGTAAGTAAGATCTCATAAAGGATTTTTCTTGACCTTTTGGCTAACAACCCTTCTTTTAAAAATACCAAGAGCTCATTTCTTAACCCATGTAGGTTTACTGACCAGTTCTGAGGGCACTGGGTCATACTCTTTGAAACAGCTCTCTGTGGTCCTCAAGAAGTTACTCCGTCATTTTGCTTACACTTGGGACTTCCCTCAGCCTCTGCAGGTGTGTATCTCCACAGACAGGAGATAAGCTTGACTTATGAATAACAGCTATGCTGTTTAGGTGAGGCTTGTCAGTCATTCCTGTTTTCCTCACAGAATTGTCAAAGTTGGAAAAGACCTTCAAGATCATAAATTCAGACTTTCTGCTTTACAACCCTGAACCACTATACTGTCTTCTGAAACACCATGTCTACCTGGTTTTTGAACACCTCCTGAGATGGTGCCTCTGCCACCTCCCTGGGCAGGTTTAAGAATCTATGTCTAACAATACATGAGTGAATCCAACCTTTTTTTTTTCCTTTAGAGTGGATCAGCTGTGCGTGGTAAGTTTTGGTAGTGGGGGGACTACAGGGGTAGCTTCTACCAGAAGCTGCTAGAAGTTTCTACCATGTCCAATACAGTCAATGCCAGAGCAGTCTCCAAGTTGGACCTGCTGCTGGCAAAAGCTGAGCCTATCAGCCTTTGAGGCCCATCAGAGGCTGCTGCTTGTGCCTCTAGGATAACAGAGCTAAGGGGGGAGGAAAAACCTGTGCAACTGCAGCTGAAGAGAGGAATGTGAGAGAAGGCGACTCTCAGCTGAGTGCGGATCAACAGGCAGCCAGACAGGCCTCCTGGGCCCTGCCTTAAGGGCCTTTGTTATCACCAGCAGGAAAGTGAACTCCACATGGACGTTTCCCCTGTTGCTTAGGTATCTGGTGTTTCTGAGGTGCCTGTACACTGCTATTTTGCAACCTACAGCCACTGACAGCTGGAATATGCGCATTTGGCATCTGTCTATAGTCTAGGTGAAGAGGCTCCTCCCAGCCCCAGTATCTGTCCCCTCAGCCGCAGGACCCAGCGCGTGCGGCAGAGGTCGGAGATGGACATGTCAGCCAGCCAATGGCTGCTCTGCTGCGGCGCCCGCCCCCCTCGTGGGCTCTGCTTCAAAAGCTCCAGGGCCCTGCCCTGAGGCCCTGCCCTGAGGCCGTTCACTGGGAATGGGCCTCACTGGAGTGTCTGTCCCGTGGCTGGCCAGCCTTGGCCCCGGGGTAAGTTGATGAGATGTACCAGTTGGGTATGGCAGACCAGTGTTTGTTACCCGGGTTTCTCTAGGTGGTGAAAGGCTGTGGCAGTTCCCCCCCCTTACTTCTGTGAAGTTCACTATAAAACCAGGCCCTGCAGTGTGCTTTTCATGAGGAAATGTTGTGTTCTCCTGGCATATTACCTATCTTGGCCATTGCTTCTGTACAGGCTGACCAGACACTGTGAGTTGGAGAAGACACCCTGGAGCAGGTGGCTGCTTATTGCTCTGTAGGTCATCTGTGAGCTTTGTCCAGAGTGAGGGACTTAAAAACTATTCTGTTTCTGCAGACAACTTACTTACATTGCAAGGCTGAAAAGTGATGTTTGTGGATTATCTTCTTGTCACGATATCAGCACGGAACACTGTCTCCATGTGTCACTTTGCAGATCTAGCGATTGCAAATGCATCACGGTTAGCACTGTGTAACAAAGCTCGACTAAAAATTATAGCTGCCTGGCATTAGCTTGTAGCATGTGATTTGTAAGCCATGGGGAAAGTGGCAATAAATTCCAGCCGTTCGGCTGGAAACTTGTGTAACCATCTGTCCTTTTCACCAAGAGAGCTAGTCCTCTTACTCTGCCTGCCTGGTGGAAGTAGATGCCACCAAGGGTTTCTTCTCCAGCTTCATTCTGTCTGTATATGTTACATATTTGCAGCAAGCACCCAGAAATGTAATGGCTGAAATGACTTTGGCCTTTGACAGGATTTTTGGCTGGTTTATTACTGCGGGATTCTTCTGCTAGGTTTTGTGCCAGCACACACCAGCATGACGGTTCTGTCTGAAGGCTTATGTTGTCGTCTAAGGGCCAGTGTAGCCCAAGCTGTGAACAGTTGTTACACGCAAGTTTTAGAATGGTGACAGCAGAAGCTCAGAAGCTGTAAACTGCTCCCAACATGGTTTTGTTGTTTTTTTTTAAATATAAAGAACCAACTCAACCAAAACACAACAAACCTCTCTAAGAGAACTGAGAAATAAACTATGTCTGATGCAGTCGATTTTCACTGTCTTGCTCTGAATGTATATGATTATCACAGCCTCAAAGTTTGTTTAAAAATGCTGGCTCTTATTTAAAGATGTGATTAAAGTCTTTGCTTTGGAGAGTTTGGATAAATGTAGAATTTAATTAATTAACCTTCATCAGCCTTTCTTTCTGTGTGAAAAGGTGACCTTTATGAAATGCAAATTACCTAAGAGTCTGCTGCTTGCATTCTTCCATGCTGTGTATGTTTAAAAAGTGTATATACGTCCATATATAAAGGCACATCAAAACATTAATTTTGGTATGGAAGGAGCCTTGAATTTGGACAGTGTTGTGTTGTACAGAGATATGTGCTGAAACTGTAGCCAGGCTCAGGTTGTTCTAGATGTGTTATGGTTAAGCAGATTCCCATCAGAAAATGGGTCTAGAGCTGCGGAGGTTTGAGAGCCATTGTCTAGAAACCCATTTGTACATGTCAGAGTTACAGCAGTGCTGTGATGGAGGTCATGATTGGGATGGACTAGCCCCTGTACAGACCCAGAAAGCATGTGAACTTACTAGGCTGAAAAATACTGAGAGGACTGGCTCAGAATGAGACTGTCCAGGCCACATTGTTTGACTGCATCTCTCTTGAACCTGTGTTCAGCACATTGTGCTCTAGACCGACTTGTCTTCTCTTGTTTAGTTCATCAGTCAAGTCACATGCACCATTTTTTCCAGTTTTCTCATGCCAGGCAGTCTAGGAGAGAGACATCTAAAAAGCTGTCCTTGTCTAAGACAAGAGTGAATAAATACAGGTTTTGGAGAACATGAGGTCTAGAGTGCTTGTTAAGTTCCTCAGATTGAATTTGCCGTTAACATGCTCTTGGGGTTGGATTTGAAATGTGTTTAAGTTCCTAAAGATGCGAGCAGATGCTTAGTAAAATTTTCAAAGGCTTTTAACTTGCTTAGGTGCTTTTGAAAATCCCTTTAGGTGTCTTGTGTGCCTTTAATCTCCTCAATAAATTCACAAATCCTTAGAGCCTCTTGTTCAGCATTCAGGACTTGAACAAGGTCTGGAGTCTCTGCCTTCTGTCTGTATTTCTGTAGGTGTTTCTTGCAGATGGGAGACTTTTATGTTGGTGGTAATGATGTAAAGTCAAATGGGTTCCAGTTTTAAGTCTGACCCTCAGCAGTGCTGGTGTGAGATGTTCTTAGAATAATTGTTTTAGACACAGAGGGCTTGTGAATTTTGTAATCAGCATCTGTCCTGTATCAAAGAAGGGATTCTGCTCTCATTCTTTGAGCAAATCTCTTCTTCAAACACAGTTTGTACAAAAGAGAGGTTACTTGAATGTTAAAGCACACTTTCTGATTTATTGCATTGAACAGCTCGCACAGTTACGGCCTCGCATCCTCCTGCCAATGGAAACAAGATTGTAAACATATCTGTATTTCGGGGGAGGGATTAACCTCAGCGTTTGTATCTCTGTTTTTTGCCTGCTGAGTAACTTACAGCTGGAGATGGATGGCAGAGCTAGTGCAAAGTGCACTCATTTGTCACTGAAACCCAGCACCTGCGCTGAGGTTACTCAGAAGCGGTCCTCTGTGGTGCAGAGCTGTAGTCAGTCCTGTTGTGATGATAGCTTGGTGGTACAGGGAAAGAGCTCGCAAGCGTCAGGCAGAAAAAAAGTTGATGCATTTCTTTCCAAGTGCTTTTGGTTTGAGTAACTTGCAATTGGTCTGCTCACTTGAGGACCTGACTCCTTTTTCGAGGCTGATTTTGAAGCCCTTTAGCTCCAGTAAGCTTTGGAAGTGTTTGCCAGAATATTTATGCAAGAAACATTTTGTGCCAAGCAGGCAGTGTAATGTGGTTTGGTGCGAGAGCTGGGAACTAGTCTGTTGCTTTAAGGAAGCTGCATCTTGTATTAGAAACTGCCTCCAGAGTTTCTTAATGCCAATTTAGGGGTTTTTTTCATTTGTCCTTGTTAAATGAGTATGAGCATGATGTCATTTAGGATCACAGAGGAAATCTTAGCAAACTTACTGATTGAGCTGATAGGGTAACGGATCTCCGTTTAGTCTGCATTGTGAGTGTTTGTTTTTAAGTGGACGTGCCAAGGACTTCAGTGTCAAATGGAAGTGGTGTGTGTATAAATCTCCTGGAGAAAGCCAATCTGCTAATCAGGTTTTGTTTTGGGAACCAGTTTGGTTGTTATTTTTTCCTAGTGGTTATTACATATCTTTTTTTGCATTTTGCATGGTTGTGTTTATGTAATAAAAAAATGGCAATTAACCTGATGCAATAAAACCTTGCAAATGATGAAGTGATTGCTGGGAAAGAGTTGTCTCTGCAGTGAGTACTATATCCTACTGATTTTGTTCCTGACATTTGCTCCATCATGTCTTATGGCTGCTCCTTATAGAAAATGAAATTATCCTCAGCCATCTAGCAGTAAAAAGTGATGCATTCCTTGTCTAGAGTATGCACTAGATGATTAAAGGAGGGACCTTTTGGAGGCTGAATTTAGTGATGCCATAGCCTGTTCTCATTCTTTCTCTGATAATGCAGTGTATTCTTTTCTCTACTTCTTTTATTGCATAGTGGTTCTTATCTCTAGTATCTGACACTGGGACTTTTTCAGAGTCAATGACAGTTTATATTGACTGCTTTGGGAAAAAAAAAAAAAAAAAATTACAGTGCCTGAACCAACCAGAATTCTCCATTGACCCCTGAGCTTTGTATTTGGAAGGGGGACCACTTCATTTGTTCCTAAATTGCTGTGCACAGTGGGATTAAAACCTGGCACTGAAAAGATTTGGCACCACTTAGACTTGTTGTGTCTCATCTGGGGCTTGGGAGCTCTACTACCCTTTGCTGTGAAGGCAAGTGACTGCTCTGTGGTGTGATGAGGAACCAGGCTGGAAAATGTTTGTTTGAGGGCAGGGCACAGTAACTTCTGGGGAGGGAATGAGGGTGTGGGAATATTGAGCCAGATCAGTTAGATCTGTTGATTTTCAGTGGGTATCTGTATCTTAAGGGTAACATGGTATTTCAGGAAAACCTCTGTTGATCTGCATAATGTTGGATTGCTGGTAGCTATTGATGTTCCTGAGATACAGATAAGCAGCTTGTCTGGAGCACATGCAAAGGTGTTGCTTTCTCTGGGAGCTTGATCGTCTGCCAGTGCCCGTGTCCCTCCAGCCAGTCTCTGTTTCACGGCTGTGTGCAGCAATAACTTGAGATCCGCCTGCCATCTGGATGACACTTCCCACAGTATAACCTAGTGTTGATTTTTTGTTTTATGTTGGTTTATTGTGTAATACTGTAAATACATATGGCTCCATGTATTGTTTGCATCACTGCAGCTGCAGCACTGAGAATTATCTAATTGTTTAGGTTGGAAAATATCTTTAAGTTCATAGACTCTGACCATTAACCCAACTGTACTGAGCCCACTGTGAAGCTGCATCCTTGAGCACCACATGCGTAAGATTTTTAAACTGGTGGTTTGCAGAGCTGTGGAGTCTTGGAACTCTGCTGCTGAGTTACTCTGTGATACAGGGTGTAGGAGACTTCCTCTCTTGGAACGTAAAAGTTTGGGTTTTTAAGGCCTGTTTTGAAAGCTTCTAAGTCGGTGTCACTTAAAAAGTCTCTCAGTACCTTTTCAAAATGTGTCCATCCAGTAGCATTCTTCTTACGCTGATCTTTTGAGGTCCCTTGCAATCTCTAATGTTCTGTGATTCTGTGATTTCGGTGATGGTAAATCTTTTGGTGTGGCTGTGTGATGTGTTCAGAGTATGCTCAGAAAATGTGTATGTGGCCTGCAACATCAGAGTGACATTAGTGTGTCTTAGTCCAGCTGCAGGGCAGGGCTCTAGCTGTGAAGATGTGTTTCATTCCAGCCTGGCTGATGGATTTACTGGGGCCGGTGCCATCAGTCACATTTGTGGCAGAGTCTCTCTAAAGCTGGCAGAGAGTGTGGGTTACTACAGGTTTTAAAGAGACCAAAATGCTCGTGTTGCTATTTGTGAAGCTGTCTGTGTAGCTCCCTTGTAACCCTGCCCAACAGGAAAACATCCCAGCATGCCTGGGGAGCATGCGGTGCTCATTAAGTATTTCTCAATAGGTCGTCAACAATCCTAAACCGGTGGAGGTCTGTGGTAACAAGCAGAGCTCGCCAAATCACTCATGTCTGACAAAGCCAAACAGCTTGTGGGGTGGGAGCCAGTTTGCTTGTCGTAGTCCTCTATACTGCCAGTGTCGGACGCTTGGAGATGACACTCGCTCCCCGTTATTTTGAGATGTTGCATTTGTTTCTTCATCTCTTGATGTTCAGCCTGGGAATGCTGTTGGATGTTAGCTGCAGCAGGGAGATGATGTGGAAGCAGAGGTCCCTTTGTGCCTAGTTATGCAACTGTGAATGAGCATGTGATTTTAAAAAGATAGCTATGTCTGATCCTTCAAAGACCACTGGTTGTCCTTTGCTTTATGTGAAACACATGGCAGCACATGGCTGTAGTATGGGACTGAGGATGATTCAAGCCAGAGATGCAGATCCCTGATGGTGACTGTGATCTCTTGGCTAGTAGGAAACTTCAATAGACCCTTTAAATCTTGTGCTGTTTGGAGTTGTTTTCAGGCCAATTGATTACTGGTGATTTGAATACATCTGAATAGGGGCTGAAATGACACCCATATAGCACTTGAATCTTACTTATTCTGACTGGCCTCCCCCTGCCTTTCATGTTTTAAATGGAGGTTAAGAATAGGGGTTTGGGAGGAAGATTGGTTTATCATAATATGTCGTACTTACAACATTAATTCAGTTTTTAAACAGAGCTATTACTGGATGGTTGTTTTGGGTCACAGGGAGCTTGACTTAGAAAAACAGTTTGACACTCAAAGATGAGGTAAGCATTAATTTAAAGAAATGTAAGATCCTATGATGTTCAGCCTTTTAGAACAGGTAGTTTTCTGACTTATTCACCTTGTTTATAGGTGTAGAGTGGGAAAAAGAAACTGTCCTGATATTTTTAAAGCTGTTTTTCAAGTGAAGTATTTGCATTTGGGAAAAATGCAAATAAGAGCAATGACTGTTTTGGTACTTACTGAAAGCAGTACTTGACACTGTGCTATATTTATAAAGCTTGAGTTAACCTCACAAGTCAAAGCTGTATTATGTGTGTGACTTTAAAAAGAACCTTCTAACACTGAAGTTTGGGGCAAGTGGTGTTCTCTGTAGTGTTTGAAAGGTTATTGGAATGTCCTAAATAGAACAAGGAAGAATTAGGCTTTAAAAAAAAAAATCCTCTGAAGTTTAAAACTAGATTTGCATTCTAAAAATAAGGACTAAGTAAAGATACTTCCTGTTGCTCTAAGGGAATAAATTAACTGCTTTTATTGGTGTTATAGTGAAGACCTTGTTTGCCCGTGTTTTGGTACAAGCTTGGTGAAGGAATAACAAACGCCTCTGTCATGGGCTCGCGCCAACAAGATGTATGAAATCAGCATTAAAAGCCAGTGCATCAGTGCCTGTCACTGTTCAGCTGGTGTATGGCCATGCAGGGAAGATGAATCGACTGAGTGAGGAAACGGGTTTCTAAGATATTTTTCTGCAGTCAGTGAAGTTAAGTGAGATGACAGCACTCAGCTTGTTGTGCTGTATTTAGAGTTTCAAAGTACCTAGAGCTTGAAATACTCGGCACAGATAAGGTTGGGAGAAGCAGATTTGTGTTTTTCAGGCTCTGTTAAAGTATGGAGAGGAAAAGCAAAGCCACACTGAGTAAAGGGTCCTCATCAGGGACAGATAATTCATTGTAATATGCTTAGAGCACTTCATGTGCAATGGCTGTAGCAGCAAACTGCTCCAGTCCTGCAGCTGTCTTTAAACAATTGTTTAAGGGCAAGATGCTGAGATCCAAGTAGCATGCCAGTGATGCAGTTTGGGTTTTTGTGTAATTCTGAGCTCTCTGAGATACTCGACCTGGTTACCAAAAAGTCTCCATCAGAAGATTGAGGTCCTTCCTGTTTGTTCCTTTCTGTACTTTCTGTAATTGATGTCTGCTTTCTTATTTTTTTTTTTTCCTGTGCACGTTAACTGGGGATTCTGATCTTGTCTTTGTGCTCTGCTTGTTCTGGAGTTATTGATGGTTTGGACTGAATTTATGAATTACTCCTTCTAGGAGCACTTGTGAGCCCTAGAAATGAGCTTGAGTAGCCATGTACAGCTCACAAACTGTGGGTTGGACTTCCAGTTTATTAATTTTTCTAATGGCTTTTCTTGCCATTTGAGTTGCAAGAGATCTTGGCAGGCCTGAACTGCCACAGGTGGGAGGGTCAGTCCCTTCCCCCCAAAACATGTATGCTGTAAGCACAGAAAAGATGTGGAAGTGAAAGGATAACTTGTCCACAGTATATTAATGGACCACAAAGAAGGAAGCTAAGGAATTGGAGGTGTGGTTTGCAGAGGGGCTGGGTTGGTACATTACTTGTCTCTGCAGCACCAGTGGAACTTGGATATTTAATTCTTCCTTCCGGCAGCTCATGTGCAGGACCTGAAGATGACCACAGTGGTTTCAACACCACATAAGATAATTAAATTAAAAGAAGTGAACTTCACAAGAGTTGAACCCAGGTTCTTAATCAGAGCCTCTTAAGGGCTTCTTTGCTTTCTGGGTTAAGTGAAGACACATTTTTCTTCCATTTCACTTTTTGGCCTAATTGTGCTTGATATTTTAAACCTCACGTGAAACACAATTTTTCGTATTATGGCCTGTGTTAGAGGTGGATGTCACTGGAGCACATTGCACCCCACATACAGAGCAGACACATCCTGTTATCCAGCAAATGTCTTTAATCACTGTGCTTCCAGAATTCTACTAAGATAAAGGTTTTGTTCATTTGAGGGGCCTCTCTGGTAAAACTGGGCAGGTCTAGGTATGCTTGCAAGAATCATAGAATGTAATGGGTTAGAAGGGACCTCTAAAGGTCTTCCAGTCCAACCACCCTGCAACGAGCAGGGACATCTCTAACTAGAGCAGAGACTGTGCTCATCACTAGTGTGACAGGTTTGGAAAATGTGCTGTGTTGCACCTAGAATAGCAGAACTGAAAGTACTTGGTGTTGTCACAGGATTAGCCTGGCCACTGTGTGCGCTGGTCTGAAGTCTCTTTAGCTTTGATAGGTGTTAGAGGGTAGATATTATCCTTGGCATGTGCTCCGATAATCTATCCGTATTCAGCAGTAAAATGTCACTTGGTGGCTGCACTGTGTAATGTGCCTGATCCTGTCTGCAGATGTATTTATAATGCAAGGGGAATCAGAGGAGCCACCCACACAACTGAAACGCTTTCTGGAGATAAAGGCTATTAAACTGCTTGAAAAGACCAGTTGGGTCTCTAGAGGGTGAAAAGCCAATTTTGACCTTACAGAAACTTTACTGGCTGATCTTACAAAGGAAGCGTTAGCAGAAGCAAGAGATAAATCTATAATGGAATTACTTTCTGCCTTACAAAATGTGCCCAGTCGCAAGATTCACAGAAGTTGCTTGCTCCTTAAAGAAAAATGAACCAGCGGGTGGAACATGCTTTCTTCTCTTCTGTGGTGGCTGCTCCTTTTGTGGAATCTAGCTCTTGACATCCCTTGCCTGGCAGTGGGACAGTCCCACTGTATGTGATGGTGGTTACATGTGTCATTGAGGGGGAGTGCACTTGCTTTACACTTACTGTCTCTCAAAAGGTAGTATAAATATATACAGCATGGCCAGCAGCACAGGAGAGATGGTTCTCCTCCTTTATTCTGCACTTATGAGATCCCACCTTGAATACTGCATCCAGTTCTGGTGTCCTCAACATTGGAAGGACACAGAATTGTTGAAACAAGTCCAGAGGAGGCCACAAAGATGATCCAAGGGCTGGAGCACCTTTCCTATGAAGATAGGCTGGGTTTGTTCAGCCTAGGGAGGAGAAGACTCTGGGGGGACCTTATAGCTGCCTTCCAGTACATGAAGGGAACCTACAGAAAGGTGGGAGAGGGGCTTTTCACAAGGGTATCTAAGAATAGGACAAGAGAAATTGTTTGAAACTGGAGTAGAGTAGGTTTAGACTGGATCTTGGAAAGAAGCTCTTCAATGTGATGGTGAACAGACTCTGGAACAGATCGCCCAGGGAGGTTATAGTTGCCCCCTCCCTGGAGATGTTCAAGGCCAGGCTGGATGAGGCCTTGAGCAACTAGACAAGGCAGGGAGGTTGGAGTAGATGATCGCTAAGGTCCCTTCCTACCTGAGCTGTTCTGTGATGAATATGCTCAAATTTTCCCTGGTGGGAGTACAAACTACATGAGTTATCAGGAGTTCTTATTCTGGGATTGTAACCTTGATGGCTATGAACTGGAAAGTTTTTCAGTAAAATGTTTTTTCCGTAGTTGGACTGGTTCCATCAGAGGAGAATGCCTACCTTGATTAAACACTGCTTATTTTTTATCTGAAGGGAAGCACTGCAGTTTATTTGCTCTTACTAAGCTACTGTCTGTATTTAAACACACTCAGGCAACCTGTTCCAGTGTCTCACCACCCTCACAGTAAAACATTTCCTTCTAATAGCTAATCTAACGCTACCCTCTTTCTGAATTGATGTTAGCAAAACCTTTATGTGATACGTGCTGCTGCTTTGTAAATGCTGGCAAGTAACACGGTTGTAGCCAGCTGTACAGGCTGCTGAGATCTTTAAATGTTTTCTCCCAAGTAAAGGACATTTCCAGTGGTAGCTGTATTTAAAGATACGGAAAGAACTTTGAAAAGCTACACACAGAAGCCATCATAATTTACTGTAATATCCTGCTGTTTAGGGTAACTAATGAGTTCATCAGTGCCTTGAATAGGTTGAGCCACATTGTTAGTCAGTATAAACGGACCTTGCTTCATGGAACTGCTTCCTGCTTTTCAGCACACCTGAGAACCTGTGTCCCCTTGATCGTGCCAGGGGTGAGGGATGTTGAGGGCCCCAGTAGCTTTGTTAATGTGCTGGACAGGCACAGATGCAATCTGTATGGTACTCTGCTTTCTTTGCTGGGAAGAAGGAGTTTTCATTCCCCTCTTTTCCTACTCTCTTCCTGCTCACCTCCCCCAGTGTCTTGATTTCTGCTTATGTGGAGGAATGCAGGGAGGACACAGCTGTTAGTGTATTTGTGTGGTGAAGAAATATCACCAGTTCCTTGTGTCAGGAACTGTCTTGTAATTGTAGATGTCTTAGTTGCATTTGCAGGGAAGCAGAAGTAAGTGGGAGCCGATTATGGTTGATATGAATCAGCTATGTAGAGAGGTCCCAGAAAGGACCTAGTGTGGAACTGCTGGCTGGATTTGCATTGACTGGAGATGAAATTGTGTACCTGTTTTAGTGCTGGGAATATTATGGCATTAGCACATCGCAGAGTGTGGACCAAGCACAAGAAACAGCTTGTATTTGTAAGGTTGGGAGTTGTTTCTTAAGCTTCTCTCCTGCTCTGTAGAACACAAGCAACTTATCAGCTTATACTTCCCAGCCTGCCTATAACAAGGAATTACTTTCTTCCAGCCTGCTCCAGACTTCATGTGACTTCCTGCAGCTGACTTTCCATTCTTGTTCCCATCCAGCTGTGAGATATGATCCCTCTGCCTTATTCCTCCCATGGACTGCCTGATGTTAAAGCAGACCAGAACCGAGAGGATGTTATCCTCCTAGCAGGAGTTTACTTATGTCTTAAGTGATATAAAGTTTTGATACAGCCACAGCACATTTCCTAAGTTTAGGCTTGCTGTAGGTAGCAACAGCAGCATTTCTCATAGCTGGTGGTTGGCCATCTGCTCAGGGCAGCCCCAGGGCATTGGTGATGCTTACAGCACTCTGTGAGCAGGTGTTTCTGAAAGGGGCTGGTTGCATTCGGGTTCAGGATGAAGAGGTGTTTTGTCTTCTGTAGAGCAGGGGATGTTAATTGCAGTGGATGGACATCAGCCAGGTGTTGTGTTTGCAGGGCAGTACAGCTCTGGCTGTAACAACATGCATGTGACTTAGAAATTAGAGGAGTGGTTTTAGACTGCTGGGCTGAAGATGAGACAGAATTACAAAAAGCAAGTGGAAGAAACAGTGAGGGAGAGGTAAAGAAAGACATAATGGTTGCTATGACTTATGAGCCTGATGTGGTTCTAACAAGAAAGATGCTGGTTAGCCAAAATGCTGTTAGAATAGCAGTGGCCCCTGGACAGCTGCTGTCCCTGCAGGTTTAATCTCCACCTGTAACATTTAATTTTCTTGATCAACTTTTGTGTGATTGGAGCAAACAAGAAGACAGGACAACCAAAGTGCCATGCTTTGTGTTTAGATTTTCCTGGGGATGGATGCTCTTTGCTTTCTGTGATTTCTGAGGCTCCAAGATGGGCTGTTGATAACTGCTTTGCCTGAATAGCAGGGACCTGGAGAGGAGGTAAAGAACTGCGTCTCCTGTGAAGTTGCTTTAACTAATGTGGTGTGATGTGTTGTTTCTGCAACTGACTTGGCATAAAACTTTTGAAAACCTCTAAGCAATTCAAAGATGTTGATTCCAAAGCTGTTTAGTATCTCTTGACTGAGTATAAAAATATCCCAAAATATTTGCAGTGATTTAAGCCAACCTTTGCTTTTACAGTGGGACTTAAACACAGAAGCAACTCTGATTCTTCATGAGACACATTTGGTTTTTCCCAGGCTTAGTGTTGCTAATGATCCTGTTAAAGTAGTTGCTCAAATCCTTCCCTAGAGGGAAGGTGTTTGAGGTACCAGCATGTTCATAGTTGTTCAGTATTTTTTGGTGTAGACACCTGGCCTCCAGGTATTGGTTTAGATGCTTTCTAAACTGCAAGTAAGTGTTGGCAGGGAACTGTTATTGATTCTGCCTTAACAGTGATAATTTGACTCCTGCATGGACCACAAATAATTGTTTGATGTATCCTGTGCGTTTATCCTATGATGAACCTCTCATCTTGTTCCTAGGGCTATGTGTTTGACAGCATTATGCAGGGCACCCAAATTTTTGCAGGTCTCAAGAAGAGTAGAGAGCAGGTTGTGAAGTCTGTGGTTCTCTGGCAAGAGTGCGTCTGAGGGCTTTGATGGGAAAGAAACAGAACGCGACAACTTTTTGGACAATGTGAAAGCTGCTATCCTGGCCCAGTCTGATCTGACCCACTAACCAGTGCTCGCACCATTGCCAAACACTAGTGCTCTTCACTTACTGCACATCAGCTCCACATTTCACCACAGAACGCCTGCCATCACTGCAGTGGTTCTGGCCCAGTGAGAGGGTTGTTTGTAATGGCTGGGTGACATCTGCAGCTGATGCTGTGTTGCTCTGCCAGCACAGGCGCTGCGGCCAGATCCAGCTACCCTGTGGCCAAATGGAGGATGAGAGCAGAGGGAATTGCTATGACTGAGGGTGGAAAACTCAGTTGGTTTGTGTATTTTGGATAGTTGGCTTGGGAGAGCAAGGGATGGAGACTTGCCTAAAAATGGGGAATATGTTGTTTTAACCCTGAGGAGTTACCACAAAGGGGCAAAATAGGGTAGGTGTGTCTTCTCCCTGCATATACCCTGGTCAAAATTGTATGAAGTAGTTTACTACCTCAGAGGCTTTCTGAGAACAAAACATGTGTCTTGGTATATCCACAGCAACGAAACTGAGGTAAGTCATTTAAAGTCGGTAGCTTAAAAAGAAAATCTGAAAAGCTTTAAACGGAAAAAAAAAAAAAAGAGGAGTGAGTACTCTGCAGAAATGACAGCACTAGAAAACTTTCAGTGCTGTGCCCTCAGTTACTTCACTTGATAGATTGGGGCAGGAAATTAAATGATGTATAAACTGTTGTTACCACCAGAGTTTCCACTGGCAGTGTTTTCCTGGCACCTTGTTTCTTAGCAAGTACTTCTGAGATGTTTGCTGATCCTGGAGTGACACCTACATGGTGGTGGCTCCTCAGGGAGTTGGGCTGGGTGCTTATGGGAGCTTGAGGTCCTTGGTTCCTCTTCCAGCTCAGAGGCAGAGTCCCTGGGGAGGTCCCTTCTGCCTTTCTGTATGATGTCAAGTGTTGCAGATGTGTGGTTATGCCACAAGATTAGATGGGTCTATTAAAGACCACCTTGTGACCTTGGACCATCACTTAGCTCAGGCAGTGGGGTATTGCCTGTGTTCAGAGAAAGCAGGGAAATTGGTGAGGGTCCTGCTGTTGCTGCTCATACCTGCTTTGCAGTGTCTTGGGGCTATACCCATCACAGCATGGGAAATAGTCATCTTGTGCTTCTAAAGGGAGACGTTTAAAACCCGCCTGCATATGTTCCTGTGCAACTTGGTCTAGGTGATTTTGCTCTGGCAAGCAGATTGGACTACATGATCTTTCGAGGTCCCTTCCATTCCATAATTTTCTGTGATTCTATGATGACAGAGAGATGCAAGTAAGCAGTGTTCATAGATTGGTCTGAGGTGGAAAGGACCTCAAATTGAGTATAGTTCCAGCTCTGATGGAAGTTACGTGCGCTCATCAGTTTAAGAGCTGCTGCACAAGTGTGCTACAGTCCCTCACACTGGGCTTTCTAAAAAATGAATGCAACAAGGAAAATAAGTCCAACGGTTTTCAGTGACAAGAGTGAAGCACGTGTTTCAGGAATACAGTTGCTGAGGTTAATGCTGATGTAAGGAAGATAAGATTAGCGTAGAGTTCAGGAAATCCTAAAAAAGGAGTGGGAAGGGAGCAGCTATTTCTATACTCTCTGTATCTACGTTAAGCATAAGGGAACCCAAGAACGCAATTCAAGAATTGAAGTTTGTGCAGTTATCAGCAGGAGATACCTGTTGGGTTTGCTGGTTTTGAGAACATGGTGATGAGTGGGGGTACAGCAGGAGAGCTGTACTTTTCTCTAAGGGTGGGGATACATCCTGCAGCAAGTGATAAGAACTGAATGGAGACATTTCATGTAAACAGGCTGATTGCAAGTTGTCAAGTGCATTTTTGTTTGAGGAGAGACTGTGTGGGCAAGAAATACAACTGTAATTTAAAAACAACATGCGGGGGTGTGCAGGAGACTGGTGGGTGGTGGTGCAGTGAAGAAACTTGCTGACATTTCTTTTTGCTATTATTCACTTAAAAGCAAGCAGTGTTCATTCCTGCTGTAAAATGTTTTCCACAGCCTCTTGTGATTAGTAGGACTTCACAGCAGGGGTGAAAAATGTCCCTTTCCTCTGGTTGCTCCCAATCTCTGTGGCATGGAGGACTTTCTGTGCATTCCCTTCAAAACAGGGAAGTTGAGTACTTCTACACATGTATGTCCCCATCTGCTATTGTGAGAGCAGTTGGGGCAATTCCCTGCTACCGGCTGTCCCTGGGGATATTTAGCACTGGGTATCTACACAACGTAGGTTTCATTAATGTTGTTTAATGGTGGGACCAAGCTATGACAGTACTAGGTCATACAGGAGAACACAGGCTCACTGTGGTGCAGGTTGTGTGCACACTGCTGCATCTTCTCTACCTTCCCTCTCTTGAGCTGTGTTGGAAGCATGTATGGTGGCAATGTAGGTGCAGCTCTATGGGTTCTTATAGAGAAAATAAGGCATGAAATGTGTCCCTGTGCATCTGTGCTTGTGGTCCACTGTACTGTAACCTCTAGGGATGCAAATGGCAGGAAACTAAGTCAGGTCAGTACAGCTTGTTTTCTTTTTCACAGTAGCCAAAAGCACCTGCTGAACCAGCTAACCTCCACCCCCAAAAGTCATGGGGAAAGCAGGATTCATTTGCATTGTTATTACTAAGGCTTCTCAATTGTGCTTGCTTCATGACTGAGTTTGTTTTTCTAGGGAGAATCTTTGCGATTATGAGTCACTCTGGCTTAAGAGTTTAGCTTTCAGCTGCCTTTTGCCTTAAAAGGTGATGTTGCTTCTGGTATTTGTCAAGTTTAGGAAAAAAAATAGTATCTAAAAAATCATGAGGCAGGTCTCTCTTCTCAAGAAACACTTGGTCTCTATTTCCGTAGTTCTTTGTTTTAGAAAAACCAAAATAAAGCAGTATTTAGGGAATGCATTGCTGATTCGCCTTTGGGGTGTGCTTGATTTATGGGGCAGTGAAATGCCAGACAGCAGCACTCCTGCACAGAACAGGGCTGTAGCTTGATTTCTGTTGTGCTAGATTTCTAGACCATCTGGAAATTAGTGACATTAAACACCTGAAATAGCAAGATTTAACAACAAAAATCCCAATAAAAAGTAGGAGCTACACTATGGCAAGCGAGGCACAGTTGATCTACAGACCAAATGTCTTTCAAGTGGGTGAATAAACAGCGATTTTGGCTGTCTGTGTTTGGTAGAGACATCACAGTTCTTTTGTAGGAGTTGGCTTTTTAACCGTAAGTGACTTACAGTGGGCCTAATTGCTTTGTGCTTAATGAAAATCTGTCTGCAGTTCCATACTCAATGCTGAACAGATGCATACATGAGCAAAAGTCTTGTAGTGCAAGTTGGTAGTGTAAACTCATGAATTCATGAAGTACTACAGCGATAAAGCTGCAGTGGAGAAGGAAGTGGTGTTTTTTTTTTTTTAAAGGTTTGCCTGTGGGTTGTTTTTGCGTTTGAATGTTGCTATGTGTTTCAGTATCACTGTAGCTTTACTTTTTCCTAGGCAGCATTACTTAGGGCAACTTCAGTACTTCCAGCAGAAAGTGCTTTTCATTTGTGGATGTTTGTAGCATAAACTGCTCCCACCAGCTGGGTTTGTCAGTCTCACAAACCTGAATGGTTAGAAATATTTGTCAGTCTTACTCTCCCGTGCTATGACCTGCACAGGAAACATGAGCTTGTGCTTCTGAAAACTGTCTGTGCTGTGTTCCCTGTGAGCCACAAAGCTCATTGCTTGGGGTGCTGGAAGACTGTCAATCATGGGATGCTTTTATGCCAGCACTCTTTAGCTGGACTTTGCATGCCCACCATGCCTTAGGCTCCTGCCATTGCATGTTCTCTCTGCCTTTATTAGTTTGTGTGTGGATTCAGTGAGAGAAAGTTGCCTCTTTTAAATGTGGGGGGTTTGGTTTTTTAAAATTCTGTTGAAATTGTGCAAGAGAATTCCTCCATGAAGTCAGTCTTTACTTGTTGATCTGACTTTCATTTTAGTAACAAGCTTGATTTGAGGTTGAAGAGTGGGTGGGGAAGTACAGAGGGAAGGGGATTGTGCAACAGCTGTTTTCCTGGATTGAAAAGTCTGTACCTTAAGTGAGTGCAGGGTACCACCTGCCCATTTTGCTCATAAATGTGTTGGTTTGTGTCTTGCAGTGGCATTGCTGAAGGGCTGGCTGTTATTACAGTGGGAGATCAGAAGCTACTTCCATCTGCATCTTCTGTGTTACCTGCAAAACCACCAGGCACAGTGAGTTTCTCCTACATGCATTCTCTTTTCCCAGTTGGGATTTGTTAGCTGTGATATCTGATAACAATCTCTTTCTCTATTTATATTTTGTCAGTTAATGTATTACTGCAAAAAGATGTTATGTACTCATCCCAAGCCCAATGAGTATCTGTCTCCCCCCAAAAAAAACTCACACTGTGATCTCAGTATTGTAAAGTCTCCTGGCCACCTTTATGCTGTCGCTTGAAGTGTTCAAGGCCAGGTTGGATAGGGCTTTGGGCAACCTAGTCTAATGGGAGGTGTCTCTGTTTATGACAAGGGAGTTGGAACTCATTGAGATCCCTTCCAACATGAAGTATTCTGTGATTCTATACTTCAGAGGTTCTGGGATACCAAATGAAAACTGAAAGTCCTCATTCCCTCAAACTCTTGATTTCTACTTGGAAGTAACATCGGCTATCTGTGAACATCCACATAACTTGCCTGGGACTTAGTTGTCAGTAATTCTCTTCTGCCAATAACTTGGGAAACACAATCAGGGGATTTTGATATTTGACAGCTTTTGAGATGATGGCGTAACAATTGCTTGCAAATGCATCTCTGATTTTCAATTACTTACCCGTTGTGCGCTGCTTAGAGTTGCTGAGTATGTCAGTTGTGTATCTCCAGTGCAGAATCCATCTGCTAGACTAGAGGGACTGGAGCAAGTGTATTCATGTGCATGTGTTTGCTTTGAGGAAAATCTTGACTTACTGAAAAACAACAACAAAAAGTAAGTGCTTAAGGGAGTGTAGAACACTTGTAGAATTAAATGCCATTGAACGTTGACACAGTGTGTAGTTTGGGTTGTGGGGCTGGGCATAAGGTGAGCAATTATGCTTAGGTAACTGATTCTCCTTTGAACTGACGGCAACAGCAGGAGGAAGCAATGCTTTCAAAGGAAAAAGGCTCCCAAATCTCTGTTGAAAGGTTATAGGAATAAGGATTGGACATGCTATATACTTCTAGCCTTTGTCAATATTGCGGGTGCATAAATTAGATATGACTTGTAAAATAGGAAAGGTTGCTGCTATTGAGCTGTTGTGTTTTGCCTGGAAGGGTAGAGCCAGCTTGCAGCATATGTAAAGCATAATACCTGTCAGAAATTGAATATTGAGTGAAAGTAGTCGTTGCAATCAAAAGTAGTTAAAAGTGAGGCTGAGAAGAAAAAAAAACAAGTGCTTGTCTGGAAGGCAGCTTCCAGTGCAGCAGACGTGCCCTGATATGCATATTTTATACATTAGGATTATTGATCAATGCCACGCTTTTACCTTTGCAGTCCTGATCATTGTGATCAAGGTTTCTTAATTCCTTGAATTCTGCTCTCTTTTCTTGTGACCAAATATGAACCACTTGGTGCTGGGGTCATGGGGACCTCAGCCTTACACAGAGTGGTTAGCCAGGCCCTTCTTGCCTTCTGGTTTCTTTTTCTGCACAGAATCACAGAATGTTAGGGATTGGAAGGGACCTCGGAAGATCGTGTAGTCCGATCCCCCTGCCAGAGCAGGAGCACCTAGACCAAGTTGCCACAGGAACATATGCAGGCAGGTTTTAAATGTCTCCAGAGAAGGAGACTCCACCACTGCCTTGGGCAGCCCCTTCCAGTGTTCTGTTACCCTCACTGTGAATAAGTTCCTTCTCATATTTATGTGGAACCTCCTATGTTCCAGCTTACACGCATTGCCCCCTTGTCCTATCATTAGATGACGCTGAGAGCTTGCTTCATTTGCCTGACACCCCCTCTTCGCAGAAGGGACTGTTTGAATCACAAGAAACCTAAAAACCCTGGGGAGCTGAGGCTCTCTACTCTCCTCTGGGGTCATCTAGGAAAGCTGCACATGGGCTTTTCCTCTGCTGATCTTGTTGGAGAGGTTACCTATGATTTCTCTCCCATGCACCCTCTTCCCCGGTTAATCGCTTAGATCCTAGATCTTGCCTGCAGGCATTTTCCCTGATGGATGGATCTTACTGTGGACCATGAATTTTGAGTGGGTAAAATGCCAGGAGGAGAAACTGTTTAAGTGAGAACACTGTTCTCTGTCAGCTGACAGTTGCTCAAAGGAGAAGCTTCTTAGTGCATGGGCAGTTATTTGGCTGAATCTACTGGCTATGACAGAGACATTCCTGACAAATCATCTGTAGTGGCTGTGGCTGTTTTCTTAAGAAAGTCGTTGTACAGGGGTGTCACTGGGGACGATGACTGTACACACAGTCTGAGATATGCTGAGCCAAGTGCTCTAAAGGATGCCTAGACTTTGTGTTTCTGCAGTGAATTAGCCCAGGATGCTTTTTGCAGTTTTTGGCTTTCAGATCAAAAGCAGGACTGCTGATGTGTGTTTAGGGCTGCTTTCTGTTTCTCTAGAGTTAATGTCCGTTTTCTTCCAAGTGCCCTGAGAAACTCCTCAAGCTACCTCCACTTGCATCTGTTAAAACTGACTGGCAGAGAAGGGTGAGGTTGCAGATGAATGATTTTGAAGACCTTTTCTGTGTTCTGACATTGGACTGCTGCACCCTGAGAAGGCAGAAGCCTTCAGTTGTACTTGCTTGAGCAGTTCTCTCAGGGGGGTAGGTCAGTGGTGGTGTGACACAGGGTGCATACTAGATGCTGCAACTGACAGTCCTGCTGAGGCACTTGCTTCTAACCTTGACCCACAATACTCTTGACTTTCTGCTCTGTCTTACTTGTTCTTTTATTTAGCCACCAGACTTTCTGAGTCAGGCTGGTGCCCTGTCAGAAGGAGAATGAGCTGGTGACTAATTTAGAGCTCTGCAAATCCAGCTTCAGCTCCTGGTCTACTTGCAGATTCCCTCAGAGAATTCCATATAATTACTTCACCTCTGTGCCAGTTTCATTTCTGTTAAAGAACACTTAAGGGTGATCATAGAGCCAGCGAGTGCTCCAGGATAGCGGTTGAAGAAAGAACATACATATCAGCCAACAATGTATGCTTGCAGTCCAGAAGCCAACTGTCGTGGCCTGTGGGGTCAGCAGGTTGAGGAAGGGGATTCTGCCTGTCTGCTCTGGTGAGTCATCACCTGTCATGCTGCATCCAGCTCTGGAGTCCTCAGCACAGGAGGAACATAGACCTGTTAGGGCAAGGCCAAAGGAGACCACAGGAGTGATGCAAGGGTAGAATCCCTCTGCTGTGAGAGAGGTGGTGGTGTTCAGTCTGGAGAAGAGAAGGATCCAGGGAGACCTTATATGACCTTTCACTGTCTGAAGAGAGCCTGCAAGTAGGCTAGGGTAGGACTTTTTATAAGGGCTTGTAGTGATAGGACAAGAGGTAACAGCTTTGAACTGAAAGAGGGAAGATTTAGGTTAGAAATTAGGAAGAAATTCTTCGCTGTGAGGGTGTTGAGACACAGGAAGAGGTTGTTTGAAGATGTTTTAGATGCTCCATCCCTGGAAGTGTTCAATACCAGGTTGGACAGGGCGTTCAGATGTGGGATGCCAGACGTTACAAGTAGCTTGGATTCATGTTCCTCACCTGGGATTCCAGTAGCACATGCTGCTTTGTTCCTCACATGGTTTTGCCTTGTGTAGTTGTATCTGCTGACCCCAGCTGGCCCTGCCTGTTGTCTGTTGGCTTTCAGCATTTACTTCAGGGTCACAGGCAACTCTTTTGCCTCACTTTCCAAATGTCACCAGGTGAAATTCTTTTCAGAGCTCTGGCTATTTCATGGCTGCACAGCCTACCTCAAAATGTTGCTGTCTCTGGTGTGCCAATGAATAGGATCTTGATAGGATTGACAGCTATAAAACATTCCCTCTGAACTGTGAGATGAAAGTGAGGCATTTCCTTTCTCCTTCCTGAGTGCTCATCTGCTCTAAGAGGAGGGAGGTGGTTTTCTCTTTTAAAATGTAACTTGTATCAGGTATCATAGCCTTGTCTGTAGCACTCCACGGCAGCATGCTGTGATGCCTCATGCTATGGGAAAGTGGGAATATGGGAATGAAAGGCAACTCTGCCAAGAGGCTTCTGTCTGCAGCGATAGGATAGTCCACGTGATTCGTATGGCATTACTTGGATCTCACAGGTGAGACAGGAAAAGGAATAGGATAAAATCCAGTTAGGGTTCACATATTTAGGTTGCAAGGGTGTTTCCTGGGGTTCAATCTGTCTCCCTGCTAATGAGAACAGAATAGATTGAAGAAGTTGGTTTGGCTCTGCTATGCAAGTGTATAAGCCAACTGTGCTTTGGCTTCCAGCCCAGGGTGCAAAGGATGGCTGGTCACCCTGCTGTGTCAGTGGTGACAGCTATTGCTGTCAGGGACAGATGTGACTTGTGTCTAAGATAGGGGTAACAGTATGAGTGCTTCTTAGTGGAAAGGTGGATTTTAGGAGATAATGCAACTTACCTGTTCTGCAGTAAAGGGAAGCATAAATGTGTTTGTATTCTCTTGGTGCATCTTTACTTATTTTTTTCTTTTAAAATTGTCCCTAGGATGTGAGGCTATTACTCAGATATTCTAGTACTTAACAGTCTTGGATTATACCTTTGGTTCATACAGTCCCATGACCTGTTCCTTCTCTTCCCAAGTCAGGTACCTGATGGAAGGAAGCAATTCTGGGATAGCGCTGGCTTTGCAAATATAGGTCTGGGCATTTGATCCTTATGAAAATGTTTTGAAAAAGTTAATGAGAAAGCAGAGTAGGAATTTGGTGGGCAGATAAACTGCATTCCAGTTTCACTCTGTTTATTCATGGCTTTAACTTTTTCAAGGCAAAAAGAAGGCTATTTTTAGCTTCCTTTTCCCCTTCTCCTTATTAACCCAAACAAATCTCCTTCTCAAATGAGAGGGTGGAGTTTGGAGGAAGGAAGGGTGGAATTGACACTGCTTCATTGAATCACTTTCAAAGATCATCATACAATTTTGTTTTCACATTACTCTTCTGGGCACATAAGAGTCTCTTTACACTTTCTGAAGAGGGGAAGCTTTGTGTACAGAGGGGGAGAGTGAGGCCCTCTGAGACATTGAAGTGGTTATGGAAAACTTATGACTTTTGCTTCCTGAATATTTTTTTTCCTAGTTACTTCTGTTAGGCCTAGTCTGTTATTTCCAAGGAATGGTGTGTCTTGAGGGTAGTCTGCTTTCTCAGCTTCCAAATCCCAGCAAATGCCTTGAATTGCAAGATGAAGCTCTTTACTGTAGAACATTTGTGAAGTCCACCTCTGGTGGGGGAGGAATGGAGAGCTACTTGTGCTTTCCTGTTTGGCTGCACAGGCTACTCAAGGTTGGAGCCTAAACTGTCTCTTCTTGCCATGTGTTGCTGCTGCTGTGTGTTTTCTTAGCTGTTGGAGAACAGATGAAAAGCAGAGTTTACATTTGTGTCTAAGGAAAACAAAAACTTTTTGTGTTTTAGAAATAAAGAGTAAAAAATCCCCAAGTAAATCCTCCTCTTCCGGTACTAACTGGTTATCAAGTGACAAAGCTCAGAACTGGAAAGGACACTCTTGTTTTCCAAACCTCAGTTCCAGCAAGAGTCCTTGCTGCTGAGGGAGCAACAAGGCAGGAGCTCCTTTCCATAGATTCCTAGGGTTTCACTTTGTCTGCTTTCTTCTCCTTTTCCACTTCTTCCACTGGGAGGCTACTCCAGATCATAACTGCTCTGTGCGCATGCTTCTGACCTCCAGCCTAGAAATGTTCACCTCACTGATGTATCTCATTTCTGAACACCATGTGGTTTAAGTGCCTCTTCTCATTTCTTGCTGTTCCTTCTCAAGTGTATCTGCAGGCAGTGATCCTGTCCCTTACCAGGCTGTGTTTTGCCAGCCTAAAAAAGCCAAGCTTTCCTAAGATAGGCCTCTTATTCTTACCAACTCGTCTGTGTACCTATTCCTGATTCAGTTAATTATCTTTTGAATTTGGATGTGACCAGAACTGTTCACAATAAGAGTGTCTGGGCAAAGGCTGCTTTCATAAACATTAATTTCAGCATTTGAGCATTAACTGTGGCTTTAGCTAGATCATATATTTGAGGAGAAACCTCTGGCCTCACTTTGAAGACAGGGTGACTCTGCTCTAGGGGAGTTCTGTCAATGAAACATCAAAGATACCAACCAATAGGCACCTTAATTTGAGTGAGCTACCTCTAGCTACTACGTCTGGAAATACCTTTGTTAGTTTATAGATGCTTTTAATGTCAGAAATCTGATTTTTGCTTAGAAGTGCTTTCATACTTGTCGACTATGCAAAGCAATTAGTAAATCATTCTCCCATTCTCCCATTCCAAGAATGAGATCCCCTTTAAGATATCTTTGAGTATCCAAAAGTTGCTCAGTATCAGCTTCAATCTCTGTATGACACTGGGCACTGCACCAGCAAGAGTATATGCAAGGAATGAAAATAAACTCTGTTATTTATGACTCTCTCTCTGAGCTTCCCTGGCTTGTGTGAGGAAAGTGGAACTGCTTGGAAATACTTTGCCTCCCCCTGGATTTCTGGCTTCTTTGAAGGTTGTCTTGATCTTTGTGAATAATCTTTGGCTTATATGTTTGATTTCATGCCAGCAAACTAAATCTTTCTATAATGCGCATTCCTGCAGGCTTTGTATATTGTGAGGATTTGAAAGATTTCTTCAACTGCTTGTTGTTGCTGTTTTTCTTCTACTGGCAGTGTGGAGTAGTGGGATGTGCACTCTGCCAGTCCATGAGTGAACTCCCCAGTCGATCCCTGACTGTCTTTAAGCAGGGGTCAGAGGCACTTTGCCTGGTCCACCTGAGCTCTGACTGCTTGTCCGTTCACAGTGATGACAGCACCTTGCAGCCAGTGAAAAGCAGCTCACAGTCCCCAAAACCCACCTGAAATGATGATCTGCGCAAGGAACGTTCCTTGGTTGCCCAAGGAAGTTGTGGGTGCTCCATCCCCTGGAAGGGTTCAATACTGGATTGGACAGGGCTTAGAGCAATCTGGTCTAGTGGGAGGTGTCCCTGCCTGAGGCAGGGAGTTTGGAACTAGGTGATCTTTAAGGTCCCTTCCAACTCAAACCATTCAGTGGTTCTACAATCTGGCTGAGGTTAATGCTCTCCTAGTTGGTGGTGCTCACAGGAGGATGCTGGTCACGCTGCCTGTGGCTTTCTTTTTCATTTCTTGTACTCTCACAATCTCTGTTTTTCTGTTCCACACCATCTCTTGTAAGGTACTCTAATTCACTGGCTTCCAACCTTTTTGGAACAATGGACTGTTGCCAAACATGAAGAAACCAACCTCCTCGTTTATCAGATGTCACTGTTCTCAATCTCGGGGTGTGCTTAATTTTGCATATTGAAGAGGCTACAAATGTTTATCGTGGCCCTGTGAGCTGCTGCTGGGGAAACAGTCATGTCTCTCTTCACTTAAGAGTTGCTTTTCTTCTACCTCATAGTGCCTTACACTAAAGACTTGATAAAGGGTGTAGTAATAAACATACATTTGTTCTAAAATCAGTGCTCTGTACCTCTTAAAAAAAAAAAATCCCTGAAATACTAACAGATACAAGTTGCTGTCTTGATTTTTTTTTTTTTTTTTCCTGAAATGTTTCCATGAGTAAACAGTTTGCTCTCTCCTTCCTCTTCTCTTGAGGTTTTAGTCTGGAGCTAAATGATTTTGGCAAAATAAATTCAGACATTTAACTTCCATTATCTTAATTTTATTTACAATAATTAATTTCAGGTATAATAATTAATATATCCTTTCATAACAGCAGGCTTTTGCCTTTAGAAAATGCCTGTGAGCCCCTCTGGCTGGATTGTGCTTCCAGTACAGATAGGTAATTTATCAGATGTATATGTTAAGAAAGCACATTATCTTTTTATGTGCGTTTGTATTCTCTGAGGTGGCAGCTGTCCTTGTGCTCTGGGCTTCCTTTACATCATTTAAAGTATATCATAAACTCAGCAATTAAAATAACTTGCCATACATCCTGTTGTCCTTGAATAATTTTTCACACGTGCCAATATAGTTCCTTAAGCTGTCTTGAGTGTTTTGCGGGGAGAAGGTGTTCTTCTGCTTTAAAAGTATTCCTTTCCTGCTGTGTCACATTAGTTCATGGTGCAGGTCTCTTCTAGTTACTTGCTATAGTGTGATTACATAATTTATATAAATTTAGAAAGGGAAAGATGAAGAGCTTTGTACGAGTCAATTTTTTTTTTTTTAATCCTCCCTGAAAGCCAGGAGAAAAATCAGGTGAGTATTCTGGAAAGGAACTAGCACTTGAAATGGAGATTAAGATTGGGCAGTTCTTGACACGTACTGGAGAAAATGTTTCTGGAGGCCCCTTGCCTGCAACCGATAGAAGAAATGTCTCAGTTCTAATACATGAGTGCTGCCAAGTCCCAAAGCAGCTTCCTCATAGCTGTTTGTCCTTGCCAGAGGAGAGAAGGTCAATGTCTGGTTTACTTTGAATTGAGAGGTTATCCCTCTGTATTTAATCTTGAATGTGGGCAAGCAAGCCTCCTCTGCCTAGAATTTGGTCTGAATAAGGCTGATTGTATTTGTGTGCACCACAGCAGCGTCTATGAGCCCCAACTGACATCTCCTGCTGTGCCTCAGCACTGTAGAACCAGCATCAGAGAGGATTGAGCCTGTATGGGATAAATGACCACTGCACTTCTTAATGCCATCTAGTGATAGGACAAGCAGCAGTAGGTGTAAGCTGGAACATAGGAGGTTCCATGTAAATATCAGAAGGAACTTCTTCACAGTGAGGGTGATGGAGCATTGGAAGGGGCTGCCCAGGGGGGTGTGGAGTCTTCTTTTCTGGAGACACTTGAGACACTTAAAACCCGCCTGGATGTGTTCCTGTGTGACTTGATCTAGGTGATCCTGCTCTGGCAGGGGGATTGGACTAGATGATCTTTTGAGGTCCCTTCC
>JAOXOE010000441.1:11276806-11311250 GCA_028565055.1 Phoeniculus purpureus | reverse complement strand
CTAGGTGATCCTGCTCTGGCAGGGGGATTGGACTAGATGATCTTTTGAGGTCCCTTCCAATCCTTAATGTTCTGTGAATGGAGGCTTCGTCCTAGCTGTGCCAAATCCTGCCAGACCCAGGGAATACTCTATATTTGCCACTGTATACAGTCCTATGCTGCAGGCTGGGGAGACCTGTACTTGTGTACACAACACAGTTGGTCTGTCATTGTCTGACATTTCCCAGATGTGAATGTACACACAGGCTGCTGCTCTTACTCAGCAACATATCAAGAAAGATGATGACCAGCAGTGGGCTGCTGGTGTCTTGAGTGAAGGTGACCGAGTACTGCTGCTTTTCCCAGAGAATCCCTTGCAAACGAACAGAGAGAGTTGCTGTGGGGATTGTTTTTACAAGCTGCGTCAGCCACCTGCACTTAGGGACAAACCAGCACCTGGCTGGAGAGAGCTGGACAGCTTAGGGTTCCGCTTCTGTCTGCGGCTGCTCAGCTGTATGAGCTCTTCAGCCATGCCATGTATTTGCACACTTGCAGTCTGTGTGATTAGGTCCTATTTTAGGACTTACTTGCCTTCTTCACCAATACAAAAAATAAAACTTAACAGAAATCTGGGGCTTTTCATCACCCCCTCTGCTCTTAGAAGCTGCATTTAAACCCAGGATTAGCAGCTGGAGGACAGCTGTGTCGACATGAGTCTAAGGGAGAATTATTTTGTAAAAGCAAATCTGTCAGTCTGGTGACTTTTCCTTTGATGCCTCCATTTATGCTCTTGAGCTTCACTGAAGGCCTGTTTGTACCAATCTGGAGGCTCAGGAAGACAGTGTTGCTCCCACTTGCATTTTCACTTGCATTTGAAGTGCTCTGCAACTATAAGGTTGTACAGAAACTTGAGACTTGTATTTATATTTTCCAGAGTAAGATTTCCAGTCTTCATAGTGAGAATAAAGTGTTTTGCAAACCCTGTGTCACTGCGCGAGTCTCAAAAGAGGTGCTGCAATCAATTTGATGCTCATTGAGATGAGTCCACCATTTGCTTCAAATGTCTGCATCTGAGTGAGTTCTGCGGACTCTTCTTCAAGTCAGGAAAGAGAAGCAGATACTTTAGAACACAGTTCATCTGACCCTGCTTTAGGCAATGACTGTAGAAACACCTAGATCCTGCCCTGCAGGTGCCTGTTCCTCTCGATCGTCTGTAGTGGCAGTCCAGGTGACTAGTTCAAACATTGATGTCAACACTTGCTGAAATGAATCCCATATGAAGTATTTCCAGTTCAGATTGAACTAATGAGGCACTCTGAGCGAATCCCAGTCCCTGACCACAAAACATGTCCTGCACCCAGGGAGCTGGCTGTGTACACAAACTTTTCCTACTTTAATTCTCCAGCTCTTTATCTAGAGAATGAAAATTATTCCATCATGACAGGAACACTGGCCTTTAGAAAGCTCCTTTTATCTACACAAATACTTTCTGTGGTATTTTTCCACTGGTGTTGGCCTTTTGCTTATCCATCTTAGAGCTGGATTAACTTCAGAAAGGCAGAAGTGCCTTGTATGGAACGCTGAGGCACATTTATTTCTTTGACCAGTAAATCAGTATTATAGTTTCCTGGGGACTGGAAAAGAGGGTATTATTATGGAGTTATACTTCTAAGTCTGCTTTCCCAAATGCTGAATTTCCAAGGAAAAGATATAAATCTCCTTTGTGAAGGAGAAGCAGCTATATGAAACAGACTTCAGGGGTCTTATTCTCTCGATGTTTACGCTTGCTTGCTCTCTCTTCTACCTTCCTGTCTTTCCTCAGGTGCTATGGTCTATTACTTAATCTCCTTTGAGGGGCGGATAGTTTCTTTGTCGCTGTATGGAACACATTGGTATTCACAAGAGCTTTTTCCTGTGTCAGAGCCAATATTTTGTTCCTTTGTAACACTAACCTCCTTGGAACTCGCCACCTTATATTTTTCTTCTGTTTTTTATCAACGGTGGTACACAGAGTATTGCTTCCTTCCCCTGTCATTTGGGTTTGTGTTTTTTTGTTTTTATTCGCGCCTAATACATCCATTTTATGAAGCAATGAAACTTACTTATCAAGGAAGGCGAAGCTGATTACGGGAAGTGCCAGTAGGAAGCACATGCTCTCCAGTCATGCTAGTTGTACCGATGAGGTTTGGCATGTAGTAGAGAGCAACGAGGTCTCTGGAGACACTTAAAACCCACCTGAATATGTTCCTTTGCAACTTGGTCTAGGTGATCCTGCTCTGGCAGGGGGATTGGACTGGATGGTCTTTTGAGGTCCCTTCCAATCCCTAATGTTATGTGAATCTGTGGCTCTTCTGGATCCTACTGGCTGTGTTCAGAGGTTCTCTTCTCCAGTCTGCCTGGAAGGGTTGTGCTGAGGCTGCTGGAAAGGGTTTAGTTGAACAGAGAGGGAGTTGGCCAAGTGCTGGGTCCTGCCCTTAGTCACAACAACTCTCTGTGACACTAAAGGCTTGTTGGGCCAGAGTGAACATGGTGGAAATCCAGTATGTAGATGGCAAACACGGTGACCTAAGCATGACACTCAACACACCAGATATTTTTGAGATGAAGTAAACCTCTGACAGGAGGAGAGCTGTAAGAGAGAGGTCGTGGTGTAGGGAAATCTGACAAGTTAATTTATTTTTGCTGTTTTAATTGGTTGGGAGGCAAGGGAAAGAAAAGGTGGTGCTGGAGACAAAAGTAACTGAGTCCTGGGAAAGGGGCAGTGAAAGTAATTGTAAACATGACCAGCAGAATAATCTACGGCAAGTGCAAAGTCCATTTAAATGTAAATTACCAAAAGTGATTTTTTTTTTAGTGGAATTTTTAGCAACATTGTATAGGAAGACACAAATATTTTTCCTCTTGTTTAAATGTGTGATGCAGACAGCTGTAGAGAGCTATAAACATCCCTCATGTACCTCCTCACCCCAACTTCTTTCCTTTTAGGTTCCTTGGAGCTGTTCCCTGCAGCGATGCTTCCAGGTAGTGGCAGTTAGGATGCTCGCTTCAGTCACCAGAGCCCTGTCAGAGCCAATTAACATCCTAATGACTGGCGTGTTCCATCTTGATAACATTCAGTCTGTCTCTGTACCAGGGGACTTAGCCTCTTAAGAACTAGTCTTGTCTCATCTGGTCCTCACTGGTCATATAAACCTGGTTTTTGAAAAAAAAGAAAAATGGGAAGAAAATTTCCATTTCATCTTGTCTTCTGAGTCCCAGGGGCTTCAGCACAGAGCAAATATATTGTCCTTTCTTTTAGCTGGAAGTGATGAATCTTGGCTTGGGGGAGGGGACTTAAACTGCAGCTCTTACAGATCCTCAGGACTTTGGGATGAGGCTTCAGCTGAAGTGAAGCAATACATTGCTTGTTCTTCAGAGCTGTGAAGTGGAGCAATCAAAGGCCTAGCCACATTGTCATTAAATATTCAGTCCCTGGCCAGTATGAGGAGAAGAGTGGTACTTTGTAGAAGTTACTGCTGTTCTTGGGTGGTCTGCTGCAAAATCCACATTGTGGCACACTAGCATCTGTGGTCACAGCTGTCCTCTCATCATGGAGCCAAACAAGAATTGAATGCTGGGCAGAAACCTTTGCTGTAGCACAGGCCAGGACATGCAGTAAGATGGTTTAGAGGAAGTTGCATAGTTGCTGGGCAAGGTCAAAGTGTGATGGAGTGTCTGGGGTGTAAACTTGCTTCTTGGGAACCCTTGATGCGTTGTCCTGTGCTATGTCAGGCTGGAGGGGGAGCAGACCCTCTGGTAGTGGCAGAATTAGATGCTGCAGAATGAAATCTGCCCATTTCTGTGCCCTGTGGTGGTGTTCAGAGACCACATACTTTCATCTCTCTTGTTTTCCAGCTCTAAGTGCCTCTTCTCACTACCATGGCATTGCTGTCTAATCCTGCCACGTCCCAGCACTTCAGTGGCTCTAATGAGGTGCCTCAATGCCAGGGCCAGCTGGTTGGCACAGAGTGGCACAGCCATGCTGGGTCATCTGGAGGGAGAGGTCAACAGTTTAATGGTCCAAATCACCTGCCATACTGAATCAGGCCAAAGAGCAGCTGAAGGACAGTGTGTACGGTGATTGGACTGAAGCCACAGTAGGGAGGATTTCCAGTTTATGAGGCTGTGGAGAGGCAGCACCTTTCACTGGTGGCATAACAACCATAACACTGTTATTTGAAATTGCTAAGATTCTGAGGACTGGAAAAAGAGTTTTCTTTCTCATTAGTGACAGTAGATCCTAAGTGTGAACTGTGAAGAGCAAGTGAGCAGAAACTATTTTTTAAGGTCACAGCTATTCTTGAAACACACAGAGCTACCCATAGTATGCCGCAGCCCAGCCTGTGAGGCTGAGAGGACACATCTACATGGGACGTGTGTTATTTTTAATGTTGCTGTGAGATTTTTGTCTTTTCTTGAATGTTTTTGAGTGGTGTTTGCGTTTACTATCAGAATGCTGTCTCGAGCTATTGTGGCTATTTGAATTCTAATCTCAACATTTTGATGTGATCTTCTGCAATGTCACAAGAACTCTATTGGCTAAGAAGGCTGCAGGAGCACTGACATTTCTTCAAGTACTTACCTGTACCTCTTGTCTTTTCTGAATGTGGTCACCAGAAGACTTAAGCCTGTGTTGTGGAGCATGTCATCATACCTGTTGCAGTATGGTTTGTGTGCACTGAGCCTGCTCTCATTGTGCGCAAGGTGTAGCAGACCAGCAGGGCTGACCTACAACCTGCCCATTAAGTGCTCAAGACTAGAATTATTTGGGCTGTGCCTCTTGTGCTCTGATGTGCCTGACTTTGTGAATACCTCCGAGAATGAAGCCCTCAGTCCCGTTCTTGTGGTCCCTCAGCAGCCCCAAGTCTGATGTGATAGGCCTCACAAGACACTGCTTTCTCCAGGTCATCCTGCATTAAACACCATTCAAGGTCACCCATAGTTGTGTTTTTATAAGCGTGAAGGTCAAAAATGTAAACTAAAACGTAACCTCAAACAAGAGAGTAGTTATTCCATAATGATAATTCTTGAGACTTGGGTGCTTAGTTGGATGTCAAGTATAGATGAAATAGGGAGAGTTGGCAGAGCTGATGTAACAGATGGATGATAACAGGGTGATATTTACCTACATTAGTTTTCCTATATGGTTAATCCTGACCTAGAGCTATTATTCTACCTCCTCCTTCAGCATAAGAAATTAGCTGGGTTTCTGTGGTCTGTTTATTGAGTGGGTAGTGAATGTGCAGGAGAAGAGAGCATGTTAGCTCCCAGACAACCCCAGGTTTGGGGTTGTATCTGTATCAGTCCTGATACAGATTTTAGCAGCTATGCACATTTATCACCTGAAAGCCCAAGGCTGGTTAGTTGTCCACAGTGCAGAGAGGATTGGAGACATTGTGTGAGGTGGTCCTCCCGGACTCATGGACTTAATGATTGAAGCCAGAGGCTGAAAGGGAGGGATTCAGCACTGAGGCTCAAGCGTGATCCCCAACTTTCCAGGGAAGCCTAATTCTCATGGGTGTGTCTGCAGGCATATCTATTGTGGCTAAATCTGCAAAATTCATTTAGATCACTAACTCCTACTAATCTTAAGAGGATTAGGTGTCTGCATAGCTTTGTATATCAAAATTCTACCTGCTTCAGTTCTCCCTTTGCAAAATCAATAAAACACTACCTCCTCTTTTCACCTCCCAGCCTGCCTGTGTAAAATTGCTAGGGATTCATCCCGAGGATTTGTTTCTAAAGCAGTCGGGCCATGCTCTCAGTTGAGGCTCTCATCACAGGGTAATTACTGCCTTATATCATAATACAGAGCTGTCACTCAAAGGTTTCTCCTCAAGTACGTAGTTGAATGTTGGAGTCAGCAGCTCAAAGTAATGTGTGGTCAAATCAATAATCTCAACACTGTGGTTTTCTGTAGCGTAGGACAATTCCCAGAGATTAATGTATATGTAAAAGCCTTTCTAGTGGAAGCAAACCACAAGGCTGTGTGATTGCATTAGACATTTCAAATGGCTGTGTAAAGATTTGGTGGCTACAGATTTTGGAAACACATTTATTTGCAGTGCAGCTGAGATCCTAGCGCAGTGATGAATTACTTTAAACTTGAGAATGAACTCCTTGTCCTAGTGTCAGGATGGATTATAATCTTAAAGGTGACTTGTAAGAGCAAACAAATATTTATTTGGCTTGTGATTCTTTTTCATCACATAATGGGTAAAAAGAGCATGAAGGGCGGATACTTCTTGAAAGAGTTTGTGATGGCTGAAGAACTACTGAGATAATGACTCTTCCCAGCATGTCCAAATATCAGATTCATGCCATTCTCTTGAGACTTGTAAAATTTGCTTCTGAATCAAGTTCCTTTTCTTTGGTGACTACTTCATTTAAAAGTTTTGGAAAAAGATACCCCTGTGCTTATTCCCAAGTTTGTGTCCTTTCCAGCTAAGGTGCGGGAGCTTGCTGTGTCTAATCCCAGGACACTTGTGGAGGAAATTCACAGCTGACTTTGCCATTTCCTACAGTAAACTATTAAAGAGGTAGAAAATGGAAAGCTTAGGGTTAAATTGAAAACTTCTCCAAGTGCTTGGAAGGCAGAAAGCTGCCATCACCTCACTGCTCATGGAGCTCATCCTGCTTGGTGGGGAGGTTGAACTTAGATGGTCTTTCAAGGTCCCTTCCAACCCATAACACTCTTGTGATTCTGTGTGTGATTTTTCAGTTGCTGAGACTCATTTTAATTCCAGTCATTGTCCATACTCTGTTCTGTACAACTTGGTTTTTACCCATTCACTGATGAGCCTTGTCCCAACATCATTACTGTAAATTAAACATAGAAAACCCATAATATGATATGATGGGTGATTTCTGTCCTTAAGCAAAACATCCAACCATGCATTTACACCTTTTGAGGTACAGAGTAGGGTGTTATGCTTTTTCTCCCTTTACACCATGCATACTGTCTTTTTCACTCATTCTGAGCTTGGTATTGGATCTGTGTATAAGCCAACACTCTCTGTGCCAGGATTCTGGAATGGGATTGTAGACTGCTGAACTCTGGGTGAAGAGCTGCCAAGACAAGGTAGTCATGTTGCTAATGAACAGCAGAAAAGACTGTACTACTTTTTTCTCATGCTGTTCTTGTGCTTCTTTATCTCTGTGTCATCCTGACCAAGGACTCATGGGTTTTAGTCACATGGACTAGTTTCTAAACCACTCTCTGTGGAGCCCTGTGTGGCTTGGGAAACACATGGCGGGGCTTGAGGGAATAATGGCCAGAACATGAGCTTTGAGGACCGTTCTCTATTGTTGCAAATTAGACAAAAGTAGATTGGTTTCTTTTCAGTGTCTGGGAGGGACAACAAAACTGAGATGCTGTTGCTGGCTGCCTGGAAGGCAGCTGTGCCCTTTGGTCCATTGTGGCTGGCTGGCTGGCTGTAAGCTCAGACATCATGTAAAATGCAGTCCTCTTAGGTTTTCCAAAGTTAAGGCTCCGGGGCACAGTTCTGCAACAGTGATCTGCAGCATTTTCTAGCTGTGCAGTTTGTTCTAGTCTGTGTGGCTCCTGAGACAGTTCATTGTCTGTCAGAGCTTTGTGGTTTTTTCCCCCCATTCCAAGAACGTGGTTACAAATCCTTTATTTCTGGTTTATTGCATTGAATGTTTTTTGTGCCACCTCAGAGGGCTTCCTTTTCTACCACCCAAGTGCAAAACATTTGTCTTCATTGTCAGGTCTTAGTATTCTACCCCTCCTATGTATCTTGTTCTGGACAGCACTGAGACATCACCCCCCATCTTCTCTGTCAGTCCTGAGTACTCATTTGTCATGGGTCTTCACAAAGCCTCCTTCGTGTTTGCTATCCATGTCATCCCTATGCCATGGATACCCTTCCATGGCATCCAAGAGGAATCCTGTTTGAAGGTCAACAAAGCTGACAGCCTTTCTCAGTCTTCCGTTAGCAACCTCCAATGCAAGCTAGGAGATGGTGAGAGAGCTGCTGCATGGGGAAACACCTGCCGAGCCAGCTTTGTGCACAGCTCTAGAAGCAGCTGCCTAAGGGAGAAGCTGCTGAAGGTGATGGAAGGTGTCTGTGTTCCTATTTCTTTGTCTGTGGCAGTACCCTATTGCTGCCCAGGGAGGAGAAGGTGTGGAGGAATCTCTGCTGAGACACTGTGTTCCTGTTCTTCTGCTCTGCTCTCTGTATTCTGTAAGTGCTGCCCTGTGGAGAAGCTTTGAGGTGGCAAGTGATGGCATCGCAACAGTGTCCTCCTCCATATGCCTCACAGCTATCTGGATCTGTTTCTCTCCTGGTGGCTTGGATGACAAATCCTTTGGGACAGGGACGTGTGCCAGTAGCTGTGTGCCCACTGTGTTTAAGGTGCAGGAGCACTTTAAAACAGGAGCCTTGAGGTGCTGCTGTGCTTTAAATGCTCAACAGTTCCTTCAGTCCTCACACTGCTGGTCCTGTGTGCTTGCTTCAGCTCTGTCCTTCTCTGGAGCCCCCAGACAGCACTGAGAACTGTAAATCTTGCATAAGAGTGAGTTTCTTCATCGCCAGGCACGATAGTGCCAGCTCTGGTTGCAGCACTAATAACAAGCAAAGCCTCCTTAAAGGAGAATTTTTCTGCCTTCGTCTCCCTTGGCAGGCAATTTTATGGACTTATTTTTATCTCCTCATGTTTTATATGCCTCAGTTGTTTGTATACTTTTTATAAAGCCTCTAAAGTAGAATTATTAAATAAACACCCTAATGTTGGACCCATGTGCTTTTCATGGCTGGCTTCACATGGATTTATTTTTTTATCTTTGTTTACAGGACACAGTGTATTATACCCCCTCCCAATACTTGTGCTCCCCCAGAAGAGCCGGAATCTGCTTCTAATGCTTTTTGTTTAGCTGACACTAGTTCTGTTCTAACCTGGAAATTATTTTCTTTTAGTGTGGCAAAATAATCTCTCCAGCTCAGTTATTGATAGATGAGCATCACAGCTAAGGGTCTGATTGAGAATCTGCATGGGGCTGTGAATCTTTCCATTGATTTTCGATAGGTTTTGACTGTACCTCTAATTGCCTGTTGTTCTCCATGCATTTGTGCTGCTCTGTTTACTTTGCTTGATGAGATAAGGATCATTCTGTTCCTTAGTGAGATGTATTCTCAGGAGTCTTCCTATTTTTTTTTCACCTGTACAATGATCACTTTATATTTTAGCAACCTGATGCTAATAAGTGCTGCAGCATTAGTTGTGCCTCTGAGATAAAGCTGCAAAACCTTAGTGCCTGTGGCTCTTGCACGTTCCTCTTAGGCAGGGCATAAATGGGTGACTGGCTGCTCCCTCAATCCATATCACAATATTGCTGTTGTGAAGGGATGACATGTTGCTCTGTCCTTTGCTTATCTTCATCATTACTATTGTGAGTTTTATGCCCCTCTTTTCACATTATGTCCCACTGATATTTTTAGCAACTTCTTTTTGTGTGTTTGGCCTTTCTGTCCCATTTTTTCCCCCAGTGGTTTCTAATCTCTGTTGTACGAGCATCACGTTCTGTATTGCTTCTTGGTGCTTTATGGCTCGTTTTTTACCTCGTGTTTTTTACCTGTGGAGCTGAGTGGGTCTATCCAGCTGGACAAAGATCATCAGCTGAGTTTTCTCTGAGAGCCAGGAGGAAGATGACAGGAGTAGGATTAAGATCAGGGTGGTTCACTGATGTGGTCACAATTCAGGCACTTGTTTAGGTGAACATTCACAGAAGATGACAGCCTGGTGACCTTAAAGAACCAAGCAGCCTGACCAAAAGTAATGGTGGAGAACCAAGATCCAATGGCATGTGTTTGTGGCCTTGTTGCGAGGTCCTTGCTCTTGTTTTGAACATCAGGCAATTGCTCACGTAGCTCTCTCATTTTAAGTAACAGTGTAGGTTAAAGAAACTAGCAATGTGCTGACCTGGACTGTGTGACTGCTTGTTGGAACTCTGCAAATTTTATCTCCTATCCCTCAAAAAATGCCTCTACCTGAACAAATGAACCATCTTCAGAGAGCCCAGTGTGCCACTTGTGAAGGAAGGGCAGTGACTGTGGCTGTTTATCTTCCAGATCTGCCTTTGTGATTTCCCTTGTGCTGGCAAATCTGCTCATCAGTGTCTGAGTGACTGCCCCACATCCCTCCCCACAGCCTCAGGGATACCTGATTCTGAGCATCTCCACTGAGACTTGCAGCGACATTGTTACCTTCTGGAAGGACTGAACACTTGCCTGTGTGCCCCTTGTCTGTGCATTTGTCTAGGGAATCAACGCCGTGTTGTTCACTGCTTGGAGTCGTGTTTGGAAAATATTTCTGGGTGTCTCGGGCAGCAGCTAGGAAGTCTTTATTATTTCTTGAGAAAGTTGAGCTTCTGCAGAATCTGAATCTTATCTGTAGCCCACATTAATTTATTGCATTTATGTATTGAGCAGGCTGCCTTCAGTATGTCAGTGGGATGAGGAGATGATTTAAAAACATGAAGTGTTCTGGAGAGAGATTAAACTCTTTTTTCTTGTTCAGTATTTCATATCTCTCTGCCTGCCATGAAAATTGAAACTGCAAATATTAATAAATTAATTGACACGTTTACTAGTCTGATTGCAACAAGACAGCCAGTCCACAGGCAGTCAAATGATGAATCATCTTCAAAAGCAGCAGATACTTAGATTATTATTTTGTTTAAATCACAGGGTTATTTCAGTTGTTTTTGTCTTCTATCAGACGATCACTTAAGGGTTAGTATTGCCAAGCTTTGTTCTGTAATCAGAGCAGAAACTTAGAGGGTTTTCTTTGTTTGTTTTGCTGTTTTGGGTTTTTTTTTTGACAGAGAAGGCACTTATGCTCAAGACTCTACAATAATAGTAAAAGTTGCTAGATCTACAACTTCATCTGTATCCTTCCAGTCGTGATTTAAAGCACCTTAAAGCAGCAGCTGCTTGCCACAAGCACTGAATAGTGCTAATTTGAGGATTATTTAAACAGATGCATAGTTGGCACTTTTTCCCATCTTTCACTTTCCTTTTCACCAACTCAGAAGTTGTTACAATAACATCAGCCACTACTGGCTCAGCAACCATGCCCTTTGGATAGGAAACCTGAGCAGGGTAAACACCAGAAACTTCTTCAAAGGTCCCACTGCCATTTCTTGTCCTTGTTTGCCTCTAGTCATTTGTGAGGGAGAATTATTTTCCTAATATTTTATGGCTGTGTTAGAGCTCTAGTACTGTACTAGGGCCTGATACTAATCAAACATGATGGTGTTGTAAAAATAATCAGGGTAGCCAGATTGAAAAGCACTTTGAAGTGTCGCAGAGGTTCTCTCAATCCAGAGTGACCAGCTGGTGAAACGACAGTAAAATACACCCTCAGTGAATGCTAAGTGTTGCACATAAATACAAAATAGCCTTCCACCCTTCCCTACCAAAAACCCCACAAGGGGTAGTAGCATTGAGCTGTACCTCAAGTAATGCTGTTTTGGTTTTGGGGAAGGTACTACTCATGAATTCTTGTGGATTGTCAGCTCCCTGCTCAGAAGTGATTAAAGAGGCAAATAAAATGAAAGATTTTATTTTCAGCTGTGCATTAATTCATCAATTTCTAGACTTGTCAGCCTGGAGAAGAGGTAAATGAAAGGTTATGGGAGAAGGCTAATGAAATCATGAAGGGAGAGAAGATTAATTAAGGAATGATTGTTCACCTTTCCATAAATCAGGCATTAGAAACCATCCAATGAAAGAAATTAGTAGTTTTGAAGTAGATGAAAATCTATTCTCCTGCCACACAGAATGGAGCTGTGGAACTCGTTGCTGCTTCATGTTGTTGAGGCTAAAAGCAAGCACAGACATGGAGGAGAGATTCATGGGCTCTTAGCAGTTCAGTCCCAGTGCCTCTAAGCTTGTAATAGCGAGCTGGAGCCCTGCAAGGAAAGGCATGCATCAAGAGGAAGGTCATGATACCTTCTCCTCTCTTCTGACTCCTTCCATCTTCGTTCCCACCTGTTCATTTGTTGGGAGTGGACACTGGACTGGTTACACTTAGGTATTTGTGAGGAACTTGCTGGCTGCTTCTGTTTCTAGTTACTTGGTTTGTGCAAGTCTGTATCTGAGCAGCTTTACCAGGTTGGTGAGAAACAGCTTTAGAGCACACTCCTCATGTCTTCCCAAGTGCATACACATCTGTTCTGGAAAGCTTTTCTATGTATTGGATTGCATCTGTTTCATTGAAATGAAAGGGTTTTGATGCAGGTTACATCATCCAGAGAAATCCACCGAGATGCACTTACGAAAATCTCCACTAGTTGTCACTCGATCTCTATTTTAAAGCTGACTTCAAGACAAATTCGAACCTTTTTTAGTGTCTGCAAAAAATTATGTCCTGGGCCCCAAATAACAAATGCCTGTGACAGATTTTGCCACAGAGCTGCTCTGAAACACAGAGATAGAAATGAATTTAAATCCTAGAGATGGCAGCCTCTGTAAGTGGTGTTCTGTGGGGTTCAGGTTGCTGAATATTATTTGTACCAGTGTGTTGTCCCTGAGTACACAATACTATGTGGTAGCTCCTCTGGAGAGGTGTTGATCTCCATGGGTGTGCTCCCTCCAGGAGGAGGAGAAGCTACAACTTGAATGAAAATACTGTGCAGGGTCTCATTCAGCTTGGGTTTAGGTTTTGGTCAATGTTTTCTTGGATGGATGTTAGCAGGGGCAGAAAGGAGTGCTGCGAAAGAGTGCTAGCCATGATGAGCCTCTGTGATGCAGCTTGTTTGCAGGACAGTTTCTTTCTCTGGTTTCCTTCAGTTAAAATCCAGATGCTCATTCACTGTGAAGATAAGCTGCTTTACAGGTGCATGTTTCACCTGTTCTTGTTTCTTTGGTACTTGTAGGCAGAGACACTGTGAAGTTAAGGAAAAATTATTAATTTAATAGTCTTTATAAGCATCTTACTTATTTTTCCACCTTTAGCTCTGCCAGTTGCAGGTTTATTTCCAGAGCACGTGTGTTTTCTCCATTGTGTTAGTGGTGTGTTGAGCAAATTGCGTTGGTTCTTGATGCTGTGAAGTTAGGAAGGTAGAGGTGCTGATTGCCTAGAGTTTGCGTTTTGAGTATATCACAGGAAAAGGCAAACTCGTCTGCACTCAGGTTTTTCATTTGCATTGTCTTAGCAAAATTCTTCTGTCCTTCTGTTTTAATGGCTAACATTGTGATTTTTGTCTTCCTGCCTGGCTCCACAGTGCAGGTCTGTGCAAAAAGTCTGTCATACGTTCTTACAAATCCATTACTGTTTCCAGTCTCTTAGTGCTTTAGCAGTAGAAGCCATGCCTAAAAAACACAACAAAATTTTAAAATCCACTTTGACCACAAAAAATAAAGACCCAAAAAAACATAAAAACCCACAACCAAACAAAAAACCTGCAACCCCAGACTCCACCACCACAAAAAGAAATCTTTCACGGTTTTCAGAATTTAAAGAAAATTGTATTTTCATCAGAATTTCCTTTCTGATGTAGTGAAAAGGAAAGGATTTGTTTTTCAATGGGTTACTCATTGTAACAGCAAGTCTAGTGATAAGTTATCGCTATAAAATTGAATAGTGTCATTCAATCCTTTCTCTCTTCTCCTCCTCAAAAGGAGGAAAGAAAATCAGCTCCAACTGAATCAGTCTCAAGGTGTTTCTTCAAGGTTAGAAAATCTTTCCTGCTCCAGCTGCCCATTTCCATTTAAATTATAATATTTTGGAGCCCAGGCCATTAAAATGAGTACCAAAGGAAAAAGGATTGTCTGAAACCAATGGGCAGGATGTTTGTGTATTTGTATCCTAGCACTTAACTGTGTTTCATTTATCTACAGAGAGATGCAAGCTGGGGATTTTTATTTGCATGAGAAACGTGTACCTCTTTATCTCTGTATCAGTCTGTAATTCCAATTCTTTAGGAAACCTTTATTATGTGTCTTTTGTCCAATATTTTCTAAAAGCCATTTGGAAACCTTGTAGTCTGGGCTGTCCCTTCCCCCATGTCTTACATTTTAAGTGTGGGGAGAAATTATCAGAAACTTCTTATTGCTCTTGATTGCCTTTTAATTATTTTATGCTTTAATTAAGTCTCACTGTTCCTCGTTAAGGTTATTGTTCGGGAAGTGTTTTAGTAATCCTGCACAAGCAGCATCTGTGAGAGCTTTTGGTAGCTGTTACCTTGTCAGGGAGGATTTTCTCTTGTGTAAGCAAATAGCGCCTGATGAGATTTGCTGCTCTGCTCTTGCCTGGGTCAGCTGTGGGGCAAAAGGTAGAAACTCAGATTATACAACACCTACGAAGGGAAGATCCTGAGGCTGGAGCAGCCTAGCCTTGAAGATAATCACTGCACTCATAAAGTGACCATTTTCATGGTTTATGCTGCACAACTCAGAATCTTTATTAGCCAATTTGATGGCTTCCTTGATCCAAGCCATTCTGTAATAAAATCATAGGTGCCAGACGGTGACTTTATAGGTGCTTACATCATGTCTCCTGTGGTGACAAAACCTCTGAGGCAGGGATATAATGTGTGTGACACCTTACAGCAGCCCACTGAGAGAAGGGGGCTGCTGCCCAAACTAGAAGTCCAGGACTTTAGTTATGACACTGATGTCATTTGACCTGGGGTGGTCCTTCAGCTCAGTCGTTGATTCTTCATTTTAACAATTGTACAAAATTTGATTCTACCACAATCAGACCTTGAGCTCAGGTGAAAATCTCCTGTGTCACTGTGAGGTGAAGTGTTCAGGACATGCTAAACTCAACTGCTACAGTGGACAGTAAGTCTGATGTGAAGCTGCCTATCTAAATGTAAAGCTTGAGGATGAGTGAAGAGAAGTATGAGAAGTGATTAAGTTTTCCAAAAAGACAGCATCTAGATAACTTGGTAGCAAGGTCAGAGAAACCTGGGGAGTTACACTAACACCGAAGGTGGTTTTACTGGCTTGTTTGGTGCAGTGGATGGTTGTTCAGTTTGACAGGGCACCACTGCAGGATTACTGAAGTGAAGGAACATCTTCATCTCATGTAGATGGTGGTGCTCAGAGGCATGGTTTAGCCGTGGGTATGAGACAGTTGGGTTAATGGTTAGACCCAATGATCTTAAAAGTCTTTAACCTAAATGGTTCTGTGATTCTCTGATACACTGTAGTTAAACTCTCAGTACAATGATCCTATGTTTCCCTGACTGACACACCAAAAGTAAAGTGTAGTGTTAGCTTAGTAAGTAGCTTAACTCAGTGCATTGCTGTGAGCATGATATCATGTGGTTGAGTAGCTCATCGTAATCAATCTCATATGGGGTCACTCTCTCACACAGAGCAGAGATGATCTGATGTCTGTGTGTCTGCACCTGCAAAATACCCCAAAAGGCAAAGTACTTGTGAGGGTTGAAGCAGTGTACAGTGCTGTCTCAACCCTAGTTGACATTTTGGGTATTCAGCTGTGAATAAATGAGAGTCTGCCTATCAGTTCATCAGGGATCTAGCAAATGAGGAACTGCAGTAATTAAAGTCTTGCTAGTGTGAAATACTACTGAAAATGCTTAGCATCTGCTATCCAGCAATATTTAAATACTTAACAAGCTTTTGACTTTCTTATGAGGTAAACATCAATCTCTCCCCTTTGGCAGAGGCATTTGACACAGAAGAGTCAAATGACTTTCCCTGGTCACATGCAATGAAACAAAGCAGAGTTCTTCAGTCAAGATTTTAGCATTGATGTTGGAAGTGTTTCCATACATGCAATCACAGTTATTACAGCTGCTGGAAGAAACCCTGCTATAGGGTGAATATGAGTCAAGGAAAGATCAAGGATCACACTGTTGTGAGAGGGAGCTGTAGCTGTAAATTAATTTCTTCCTCACACAGACATATTTTTTTCATCTGTAAAAGAGTAGAACTGACTGCTGATTCTTAAGAAATATTTTTTCTCAATCAAAAGTATAAGGGCACTTTTAAAATGCAGGTTTAAGCCTTACTTAGCATGTAAACCATATCAACATGCTGTATGAAATAGCTTATTGCAGAGGCAGAGCACTCAAAAGCAGTCAGATCAGTAATAAAGTGTAGCCTGACCAAGATTTGGTTGAAAAGAATTGAATAATTGCCACACATTGTAAAGTATTTCAAGTGGAACATAAAAGACTCCTTCACCTTCATGGAAATGTAATTGCATTTCACATAAACCCCTGCAAACTTGTAGCTGGAACCTGCCTTTAAGCTTAGGTGAGATGCCAGGGGCAGACATTAGAACAGGATTGGGGGTTGTACATTGACTCTGAAAGATTATTGTCAAACCTTTATTAAAGAGAGAAGAAAAACCTATGAAAGAAATTTAAATTTAAACTTTGCAGCATCCTTGCTGTATTCTGGTGCTTTTCTGTGACATTCTGCTTACAAAGCTGTACCTGGAAAAGCAAATCTTACACAAGCCGGAGTTCTGCTGTGAGGACTGTATCTCTGATTCTGACGAAAACATTTAATCAGAGCACCTGTCTAATGTATGTTGTGATTTTTCCTTAGTCTGAGCTCTGGGTTTGCAGCACTCCACTGCAGTGCCATTACAAGGTTCATAGAATTGCTGTATTTTAAACATTAAGTTGGCTGCTTTTTCACAAGAAACTGCATAATGAAGTCACTGAAATGTACCTTATTTCCAAGATGTACATTGTATGTTTGTAATCCTACATATGAGCTCACTGGTCAATTGCAACAGGTATTAACTGGACCTGGAGCAAAATAAATATAAGCCAATAAAATTCACTTGTCATCTAACTGGAATGTAGTTGGGGAGGAGGGCTGTAATAACCGTTGAAGGTGATACAGTACAAGTTTGAAGGGTGGGAAGAGGAAGTGATGCCTCTTCTGTGAAACTTCAGGAAGGCTGTAATAAGCACAGTGGTTTTATTTCCATGGAAAGGAATTTGTCTGAGATAGTGGTGTGAAGACCCGTATCACACATTTGTTAATATTTATAGGCTTTAAATAAAGATTTCTTGGTGGCTGAGTTCCAAGACTTCTGTTGTCCTTAAAGAGTTCAGTCTGGCAGTCAGAAAGTGTGTGGTGGTGATTCATCAGGTGTAGTGAGCACAAATACATTTTTGACAGATGCAATTATGCTGTGTGTCTTGGCAACATTTTTCTTAGCCACAGGTCAAGGTACTCTCCATTTATTCAGGGCTTTCTCTTAAGTGACAAATGGTGTGGGACAGCTGTTTCAGAAACAGGACTCATTTCAGTGTCAGAGGTGAGCAAACACTTTTTGTTGTGTGTAATGGAAAGGCCAGCAGCAGGGTCCTCACAGGAGGAGCTTTAGAAAGTGCTGCAGCTTTATTCTGTGTAGGGAATGTTTCATCTCTGAAGGCAAGGCGCAGAGGGCACTCTTGCTTCTCCTGCAGACCTGGGGACTGCAGCTGACCAGCACCGTGGTAGCATTTGTGCAAGTGTAGGAGGCTGACTTGGAGCGGCTGAGGCATCTGACATTGTTCAGCCTTGACAAAAGGAGGCTTAAGGGAAACCTCACCCTATGACTCCCTGAAAGGAGGCTGAAGTGAGGTGGGGTTGGTCTCTTCTCTGAAGTAACAAGCGGCAGGATGAACGGAAAACGCTGCTGATTGTGCCAGGGTGGGCTTAGGTCAGATGTGAGGAACAGTTTGTTCCTCCAAAGGTTTGTCAGAGGCTGGCACAAGCTGCCCAGGGCAGTGGTGGAATCTCCATCCCTGAAGGGGTTGAAAAGCTCGTAGGTGTGGTGCTGTGGGACATGGTTTAGTGCTGACCTGGCAGTGCTGGGTTAATGACTGGACTTGATGGTCCCAATGGTCTCTTCCTATCAAATGATTCTGTAATTCTGTTCCGTATCACTGGTGGGTAAAGTAGTGTTATACAGCTCCTACTTTCTGTGCTCTGGGACAACATCTGCTTTTTGTTCTGGCATGTCACCTGTCACCTGCTTTTACACCTGGCAGCTCCAACCTTACATTCTCTCCCACTGTCCTCCTGTTGCCTCCTGCTTGCTGGTCAGTTGGTGAGTGATGAGTCTCATTCCAGAGTACCTTGGTGCTGAAGTCCCCTATATAGCCCTGAAAATCCCAGTCCAATTGGAAATACAGAGCGCCTTTGTTTTATAGCCCTTTGGGTACAAGACTGCTCCTCAGCATTTCTCAGATCCAGTTGTAGTCCTTCATGCTCTTTAGTCGTAGTCCTGCAGACCAGCAGAAATGTGCAGAGGGTGATAAGGAGCAGAGGAATGCCTGGCCCACTGAGCCTCTGTCTCTCCTCAGACATTTTCAGGAGTAGTGACTGATGGATTGTTTCCAATAACAGTATTTGCAGCCATCTAAAGACACAAAGCCTGGTTTGGTGTTGGAGTTATTTAAAATACCTTTGTTTAAAACTCTAAGCCTGTGGGAACTGTGTTGATTAAGAGAGAAAAGTGCCAGATGTTTCAGGTACAGTAAATGTCGAGAAGGGATTAATTACTAATTTATATAAATATGAATTTTCTATGACTAAAGCTCATACCTTGAGCAAAAGTGATTAGTTCCGTGCACGAAGGGTTAGTGAACAAAAGTTGTTGAAAAGGTGATTAATGAGTTTTCACTGTGCTCTTTATGAATCACATAAACACAGCGATAAGAACAGTGAATTCCTGCATTCAAGGTCTTGTGTGAGGTGACTCCCACAATGCCTTTCCTCCACTCCTTAGGTATTTGTCTAAGAATGTATTTATGTACTTACATATGGTGTGCATGTAAAAAACAAACTGGAGCAGCTTGGCAGATGTGGATTTATAAAACAGAACAGCCCAAAAGGACTCAACCCTCATGTTTGTTACTGTTTCAGGACATTTGCTCAAACTGGCTGTGCTGTAGCTGTGCTGAATGCTAGCGCAGTGAGCTGTGCTGTGCTGTCTGCTGAGGTTACACGTCTGTCTGTGTGGCTGTAATCCCAGTGGCATGGGAGTGGTGACTGTGTATGTGTGTGGTTTGCGATAAGGCTGCAGCTTTCTCTGGACACTTCTGCAGTGGGTACCTGGGCAAAGCCAGTGCTGCTGAGCTGCTCATTACCAGCCACAGTTCTAATGACTTTCACTACCAATGCAAGCAGTCCTCTCTGAGACAGACCAATTGCAATGGAACTCAAAACCTTTAATTTTTATGCATTAGCTGCTTTTTTTTACTTAAAATTTTGTTTCTTGAATGTGAAGCACTTTCATGTCGCAGTTGCTAACTTTGTTTATTTAATTACTCCTGCCATTTCCCCTTGGTGCGTTCACCTGCTGCTCAACCCAAGGTACCTTCACCCTCTTGTCTTCTGAGCCTCCAATGCTCCTCATCAGTTTACAGGGTCTTTGTGCTGTGTGAGTTCTGCTGTTAGTTCAAAAAAAGTCACCTTTAAATTTGAGGTTTCTTGAATTTCTCCTTTGTGTGGGAGTAGCCATGTGGAGGGTGGAAGCCCAGTTTACTCTGGCATCTAGAAATCTGTTAAGGATTTTGATTCCTCTTTTGGAGCAAAACCAGAAAGTATTCAAAGACTCCATGAAGAAAAACTCCATCCTTCATATGCACACGTCCTGCAGTCCTGTAAGTACACGCATGTGTGTATAGGGAGATACCCGACTTAACAGCCTACGTGTGTTGTTTCAAATTTCAAACTGGAAATATTTCGTGTAGTGTCTGACATCTGAAGTCAATCTTGCTTTGACTTTATTAACAAGTAAGCTTTCAGCAGAAATGCTTGTTCTAGGAGTTGTGGATCTTTGGAAATGCCATGTTTTCCTTTTGTTGCTGTTGCTACCCCTTCATTGTTATGATGCAGAGATGCAGAAGCCAGTCCTGATCCTGCTGATATCATTGGCAAAACCACAGCGAACTTGCCTCGATTAAGATTTCATTTGAAATCTTCAAGGTTTTGCTTTCTTCACTGAGCTGAAGTCTTGTGTTTTTGAGGCACCTGAAAAAAATATTTATCCTCGGTTTGTTGAGGCTTTGCTTTAAATGCCAGTTCCTCACTCTTGTTACATACCTCCTTTCTCTTTGCTATTCTGTTGGGCTTTGTTCCTTCACTGTGGACTCATAACAAGTGTTTGTAAGCCTGGGGGTGGGTGGGGGTGGCAGGAAAGACATCTGGTTTAGAAATAAATCAAAATGAAACCCCTAGTCAAGTATCAGAATTGTTTTGTTTGGAAGAGACCTTTAAGATCACCAACCGTTAGCCAAGCACTGCCAGGCTACCCCTAAACCATGTCCTTTAGCACCACATCTCCACTTCTTTCAAAATCTTCCAGGGATGGGGACTCTACTACTGCCCTGGGCATTCTGGGACAGGCCTTGACAACCCTTTTGGGGAAAAAATTGTTCCACATGTCCAACCTAAATTTCTCCTGATGCAAATTCCGACCATTCCTCTTGTCCCATCAGTTGTCAACCAGGAGAAGAGACTGACTCCACCTCACTCAACCTCCTTTGAGAGAATTATTGAAAACAAGGAGGTCTCCCCTAAGCCTCCTTCTGTCCAGGCTAAACCCTCTCCAGTTCCCTCAGCTGCTTCTCACTGCGCTTGTGCTCAGGACCCTTCCCCAGCTTCATTGCCCTTCTCTGGACATGCTCCAGCACCTCAAAGTCCTTCTTAAGTGAGGAGCCCAAAACTGAGCCAAGGATTTGTGGTGCTGAGTCCACTAGTTTCATTCACTTCCTCAGCATAGTGGAAGAGTTAAGTGTACGAAACCTCTTTAGAGATGATCTCTTCTACAATGGCAGTTTTCACTCCCACCAGACTAAGTAAAAAACTTCTGGGTATTAGTTTTCTCTATGTTGTCGAACACTCTGAAGCTTTCCAGAAGGAGCACCTGTCACATGAGATTAGATCTCAACTCCTTTAGTACCTAAAGGGTTAAAAAAAGGATAAATTAGATAAATTTATGTTTTATTGTAATTTATGTTATTTCTGTATTTAAGTCATTTTAGCCTTGTGGTACCAGCTGAGGGCCACTGAAAGAGAGAAGGGTCTCTTCTATCCCAGAGTTCACTTCTCTTGGGTTTTTTTTTTTTTCCAGTAAAAGGCTTTGAGTTCTTTTTCCAGGGTGCTCATTGTATTCAAGGGGAGAAGAGAATTAATGGGCAGTTTTCTTAAAGCTAAACCATGTGTTCTGCATCCAAAATCACGGCACAAACCCAAGGTAGTGCAGGGTTTGGAGTAATGTCAGGGGATTGGTGGTCTTAATGGGAATGCACGTGAGGCTGTCTTAATGCAGTGCTTAAAACTGACCCGACAGTGTTTTGGCAAACACCTGGGCTGCACCAATGACTTTATGGCATTTTCACACTTGCCATGGCTGGGCTTGATGGTCTTGGGTCAGGATCTCATTGCACCATGCGCCTTACAAACATACTGTACGTGATGTTGAAGAATTCGGCATCTAGATGGCTGAGACAGAAAGGAAATAATTTGTTACACTTCTTGAGAAACAGGACTCTAAAGGTACAGTAGGCTCGGGTTGGGTCTATGGGAAAGTGATGGTTGAGAGTCCAAGCTGCCCCAACCTCTGCACAGAGCTCCTGGCTATTCTGAGAGAAGCATTTCCCCAGGGTGTTGTTTCAGCAGTTACTTGCTTTTTCATCTCGTTATGTAGCTTCCAAAAGTACTCAGCCAGATGGGCTGTTTGATTTGCTGGATGTTTCACTCTTTTATGTTTAGTTAAGTCAATATGTGTCAATTTTTCATCTGTAAAGCAGAGCTAAAACTTCCCTATTCAATGCTGTGCTGCGAGGATAAATGAAGAGGTTCATTTCTTTTTTTGCTGTGTCAGGAAGAGAGTCAATATGGTTTAAAGATGGAAATAAATATTTTGGATCCAATCTTTTATTTCTTCCCTTCTCCCAATATTACACACACACACACACACACACACACTGTATTTCCAAAGTTTTGGCTCACATCTACCCATTTATGATTTAAGTAGCACACATTTAAAGTGCATTATCCCTTCTGGATTGCACAGGGTAACATCTGCTCATCCCAGCTTTCTTTGACCTTGTGCATAAGTGTAAGAAGGGATGTAGCTCTTTGGAGGTAGCTCGTTCATACTCCTTGATTATTAGGAAAGTGTGTTAAGCATGACGTTCGGTGACTTGAGATCGGGAGTCAGGCTGTAGTTCCTACAGGGAGAAAATATAATCTTGTTAAGATCAAAAGCTGCAGATACTGCATTCAATCCCCCTCTTTGTGCATCATTCAGTATCCCAAAGTCATTAAGAGAGGGAGCTTAAATTTCCCTGTCTAGCCTAGGTGTTGTAAGAATAAATTAATTGATGAAGGTGAGTCACTCGGATGCTCTGGGACTGTGGGTTATTTAAAAACCTAAATTTATCACTGAGGCCCCCAACTTTTCTAAAGAGCTAAGCTTGATTTCTTTTCAGCTCATGCCAGCAGTTTTCTTACCACTGTCATTTAGGATTTGTGTCACAGTTGTGTCTAGGAGCCCACATGGACATCAATAATGTACTAAACAAAAGGTTTCTTATCCGAAGGCCTTGCCCTGATGAACTTGCATTTACTGCCTCTGACTTGACTGCATGTGAAGAACACAGGAGAAAGGTGAGAACATGACAATGGAGCACCCACCATATACATTTACCTCTATATGTATATTTAGCTGCCCAACCACAGGGTACCATTTGTGGTGGCATGTTGACCTTTCTACCTGATGAAATCACAGAATGGCCAGGGTTGGAAGAGACCTTAAAGATCATCTGGTTAAACCCCCCTGCATAGGCAGGGAAACCTTTGCTAGATCAGGTTACTCAGGGCTCCAGCCAACCCAGCCTTGAACATTTCCAGGGATGGGGCAGCCACAACTTCCTTGGGCAACCTGTTTCAGCATCTCACCACCCTCACAGGAAAGAATTTATTCCTAATGTCCAACCTAAATCTCCCCTCTTCAAGTTTGTAACCATTTCCCCGTGTCCTCTCACTACAAACCCATGTACAAAGCCCTACTCCAGCTTTCTTGTAGGCCCCCTTCAGATATTAGAATGCTGCTCCAAGGTCACCACAGAGCCGCCTCTTTTCCAGGCTGAACAACCCCAATTTGCTCAGCCTGTCCTCATAAGGAAGGTGCTCCAGCCCACTGATCATTTGAGTTGCTTTCCTCTGGACATGTTCCAGGAGCTCTATGTCCTCCTTATGTTGGGGACTACAGAACTGGACCCAGTACTCCAGGTTGGGTCTCACAAGTGGAAAGGAGAGGGGGGGAATCATCTCCCTCAGCCATCAGTGCTTATTTTGATGCAGCCCAGGACATGCACACTGATGGCTCCTGTTAAACTTTTGGTCCACAAACACTGCTAAGTCCTTCTCGTCAGGGCTGTCCTCAATCCTTTTTCTTTCCAGTCTGTATTCATGCATGGGATTGTTTTGACCCAGGTGCAGAACCTTGCACTTGCCCTCGTTGAACTTCATGCAGTTTGCGTGAGCCCACTTCTCAAGCCTGGCAAGGTCACTCTGGATGGCCTCCCTTCCCTCCAGTATGTTGACTTCACTACACAGTTCGGTATCATCAGCAAACTAACTTTGACCTCTGTAACATGACCAGAGTCCTTGCTGGTGAAGACAGAGGTGAAGTAGTTACTGAGTACCTCAGCCTTCTCTGCATCTTGGGTGACCAGCTCACCCCGTTTCCTTCTGGAGTGAGCCTACATTTTCCCTAGTCATCCTCTTATCATTGACATACCTACAGACATTTTTCTTGCCCTTAAGCCTTCTTGCTAGATCCAGTTCTCTCCAAATCTTTGATGCTAGATAGAAGCCATGAGAATTTTTGACAAGTACTGGCCAAGAGAGAGAGGAGGACAAAGCTGATTCCCAAAAAGCTTTTCAGACAGTACAGACTGATTTTGGTACCACAAAGCTGGGAAAGTCAGTGTTTGTTAGGATGAGTGTGGTGACAAGACAGGAAGGACCCTTAGTATTAAAACAGGTGGAGAGAATCACAGGGTTTACTGTGGTTGTAACTTTAAGTTGTGGAGGAATCTCCACAGCAGCATTTTAAACAAATGTAAGCAGCACAGGATTGCATTAATCAAGAGAGGAAGAGGCTTCTGTAGCCAATTCCCTAGCAAGATCATTGCCCGATTAGAGTGCAGAGACCAGTCTGTCTGCACACCGCAAGGTGTATTTCCACCCTAAATTGAATTACTTTAGCTGTCAGCAAATGCGTGGTAATATAGTGACCTGTGCTTGGGAGACTCGCTCTTTATATTAGTGTTGTATTGCGCTTGATGCTGAGGCTAGACAGAGCCACTCATCTTTACCTCATGGTCCCATGTGGACTCACTTCACTTAGTCAGGAGTGGGCAATTAAATAACAAGAGGGACCTTGTCAGCTCATGACATTAATCTAAGTCCTAGGGCCTATATGACATTTACATGGCTCTCCCAGGTCAGTCTGAATTCGTTCACAGCTCTTCTGGGATATTGTCTGCTCACTTCTGCTTTGGAGTTCTCAGAGTCAGAATTCAGCCCAGGAGATAAACAGCAGTAAGTTTTTCTGACAGGCACTGGTCAGTACAGACATCACCTCACCGTGATGCGCAAAGGTGCTGCCTCAAGTAGCTCTGAACGCTGCTGGAGCAATAGCGGCTTGGGCAACAGGGGGCTGGCAGCAGATTTTACTCTTAAATTTCTCCTGCTCACATTTAGTGATTCTCTACTTAGGAAGAGCATGTGTCAGTGTCACAGGGTCTTCAGCAAATAAGTGTTCAGTGTGGTTGTTTCTCTTAAGGATTTTGCTAAGAGGCTCTTCTGAATTTCTTTACCTTAATTGCTTGGAGATACATCAAGTTTATAAGTGTTATTATCGTCGTCCTGAAGCAGTCATGGTTCACTAGTTAAGATGGCTCATGGTATGCATAAGCCTTTGCTGATGATCTTGTGAAAGGTCCATGAGCTGAGTAGAGCTTTGGAATTTGATTCATTCTGGAGAAACAGCTCACATAAGGAAAGACAAGCTCCAGACAAGCTGGAAAGGAATAGCACAGGGATGCTTTTTTTGGACTACCAACACTTTTTTGAATTCAACTAAATAAATGCAGTGGCATAATTATATGAGTAATCTGAACTACAAGGCGAGTACTTGAGCTTCCTTCTTCCAAGTAGAAGCCCTTTTTGGTGGCTTTTCTCATGAAGATTGTCTAACTGCTGCAGAGCCTTGAAGCAAATGTCATTTCTGGGATGTCTCTCCCAGAAAGCTACTGTCCACCAGAAGACCTGATAATGTTGCTACATACTTGCATTTCTAGTGTAGGTGTGTTGTGAAATCCAAAATGAGCTTAGGAGGTAATGTTAGCAGAATCAAGATAAAGGGCACTCAAGGCTGTCAGAGTTTATTTTGACAGCAGGAGACATGGATGCTGTGACAGAGCTTTGTTAAGGTGACTCTTTCTATTAGGCAGAATGATTGGCATGTGTTTCCTTGTTCCAGCTGATGAATGTTGATGCAGAAGCTGTCCACTCTGTATTTGCATTGATTGTCTGTTTTCAGATGTGTTTTGAGAAAGAGCTCATGGCAGCCTGCAGCCAAGCTGATGGTGACGCTAGTGGACTGGATGGGTGATTGCAGTTAGATCTGGGCAGCAAATATATCACTCTGTGGCCAGGCATTTTCTTCAAGTGGCCGACACAGCCATTCTGTATCACTTTGGGCTCAATTTTGCCCTCACACATGTGAACCATTCACAGTGAAGAGAATGAGTTGTGTATGAGTTTGGGGTCAGTCTTGTGCTAAAGCTGAGTGGCAGCAGTTGGTGAGAGAGTCAAATGGCCTCAGTTGTTTTCTCTTTTATTACTTAAAGCTCTGTGAGCTTGCTCTGCTCCTTGCTGTCTTTCCCTCACCACCTTCCCCTTCTGTTCATTCCAGGTGGGTGCTAATACAAGTGCCACACAATCTGTTAGAGCTTTGGGGTAACTCAGAGAAACTGCAGTGTTAATTCAAGACACAAGCATTGAAAGCTGGAAACGTTCCCAATTGATGAAAGATTTATGTGTGTGTATGTATATAGTCTGACTGATTGGTATTTGTTGGGTGTGTTTTTTTTTTTATTCAGTTTGAATGATGAACACAAAACATCTTCTGTTTCTGCCACTGCAGAGACAATATTTACAGCTGAAACCTTAATGGGGACAGTCCCTATGTTTCGGAAGATTGCTGTGCTGCTGACTATGATGTTTCAAGTCTGTGTGGTAGCAACTACAGTAATATTTTTCTGTTCTTTTACTTAAGTCCATTGGGCTTGAGGTCTGCTACAACCTTGTCAGCAGGTCACAAACTCTGCCTTTCTCATACTGTTAAATGGAGGGGAGGTTGCTGGTGTGAATAGTCTGCCATTAGTAAATGGTTAGAAATTCATTAAACCTTTGCTCTTTTATTGCTCACCTTTTATTTTGATGAAGATACTATTGTGCTCATGCCAGGTAAATGGAATTTTTGTGCCAGACCCATAAGTGAGTTGTCCTTTAATTCAACAGAGATATGTGAATAACTGATGCAAGTTATAACTAAAATATGTAGGGAATATTTAGCATAATCAGTATGTACTGTAATTTGAAGAGTTAAAGACAGCTTGCTGCCTTCGTATTCCTCATGAAGATTTACAGCAAAAGAGACTTGGACACCTGCTGTCCTCTGAGTATCAGGCTTTGAATATTCATCCAGCCAATCTTCCTGACTGACTGACAATCCCAGGTGGCTGCAGGTACACCAGCACCAATTCCTGCAGCAGGATTCCTAAAAGCTGCTGCTGCTCAACTTCATCTGTATCTGAGTAAGCCAGTTTTCTTCTGATGGAGATGGAGGCCTGCATGAGTGACTGCCCATCAGCAAAAGTATGAAACATGAATTCTGTCATTTCTTCCTCTTTATACAGCTGAGTGCTTTTTCTGAGATTCTTTGCCAATGGGTTCTGCAGGAATTTGTTGACAGTAGAGAAGCATGAAGGCTGGGGAAAGCATCACCTGGGCCAGGAGTTTGATGTGCCTGGACCCACACTGGGGAACAGGATTTATACACAGGTCTGGCTTACCAAGAGCAGCCTCTCTTGTATTTTTTCTACATTATTCATGTTCGAAGTCCATCTTGTCCCTGTGTCAGGCCCCTTCCCTTTAGCTCTGCTCCAGGCCCTGTGCTCTTGATCACCTCGCAATTTCTGTGAACCTTCAGTTTCTCTCCTGACTCCATCAAACACACTGTTTTCTTGTAACTTTCTCTGCCTTTGCCAAGCTCATTGCAATTTCTTGCTCCCCTTTTTATTTTCCCCAATCCTCACTGTTGTGTGCAAGCTTTTAAAAATGCCACCTGCTGCTCTCCACCGCTGGTGCTTGACTCCTTTCCCTAGTTCACCTGCTGCTTTCCCTGCCTTTGTGACAGCAGGGATGGCTCAGGGTGCTCCCACCATAAACTTCTACATACGGCTTGTGAGGCCTGGAGCTGGCTGTTGCAGAGCATACTGCTCAGTTCGCCGATCCAGTGTGAGCTCACTGCAGCTGGACTCTTGGTTGGTGTAAGATCGCTGAAAGCCTCATGAGTGTTTGCAGAGCCTGTGCAGGCTGCGGCACGCGATTGCAGGTGCAAAGCTGCAGAAATCCAGCTGGGTTATTCTAGAGTGTGTAAATTAGTGCTGTATGGTGGTTTCTAGCTGCACACTCATTCTTTTTTTAAAAAAAAAAAGCTGAAATGCTACGTGTGCAGCTGCCTTCTCCACTGTGTGTGTCAGCATGTTGCCACCTTAATGCTGAAGTTCTCTCTCTCCCCCTGCTATTTGAAGACAGGGCCCAAGATACAGCAAATTGGTGCTCAGAATCATCTTTTCCTCCTTTATTAAATAAGATGATGACACGATAGCAATTCTTTGAACAAGAGGGAAGATAATGCAAGGCTGAGTAGTGAAATTAGCTGAAATGAGCCCAGTGGGCAGAGCTTTGAAAGCTATTCTAATAGAAGGAAGAAAGATAGGAATCAACCAGGATGCTATTCCCAAGTATAAAATTAGGGAATTTGCTTTATCTGTGGCAACAGAGAGAAGGGTCCTGTGACCCCTCGTTAGTCTGTGCAAAGAAAGATGGAATTTCAGAGATTCCAGGCTAAGACTTGCTAGTGGCTAACATATGCACAGGGGTCGACAATCCAACGTACTGTTCTGTCCATGCACTTGTATAAATTAAGGGTCTTGCTAGCACAGGTTATTCTGGCATGAGGTGAAAATGACTGAGGAGAAATTTGTAATTGATGGGCAGCTGCAACCACAGTGTCTCAGTAGCTGTGTGCTGCAGGCAGGAGTGCTGCCGCCATGGGAGGTGTCCTGCAAGGACATCATGAAGCCTTGGCAAGCAATTAGGGATCAGAGGGCCTTCTCACGTGAAGGCAGTTTCATTTTTATCATCCAAAGTACTTTCCCCACTGTTGCCTCATCTGAATGCACCAACAGTGACCCTTGGTGGTTAGAGAGACTCAGTGCCTGCTGGTCTGTCATGCAGATCTTTCCCTTGAATCTGTCTCCTGATATCCTGAATAATGTGGGCATTGGCCATCTTATTTCACAACTGATTGAACTGATGTTCTAAGACAAAGCTCCTCCAGCTTGCATGAAATATTAGTTGTTAAATGGAGGACTGTAGCAGGATGCTTGAGCATCCAAGACTAAGATTTGGGTAATCACTTTGACATCCAAGTTCTCTCGCTGCTTATCTGACCATAGATCCATAGTGTTGTCCTGTTTGAAGATAAGCATGGGCACTGATCCCTTGTCCCTCGTTTTGTACAATGAGGTTTGGAAAGAGAGAGTTTTTAAGGCCCATTTGAATTCATAGGACTAGCTCAGTGAAATTAAGTACCAGGCCACAACCTGTTGTTGTCTGTGATTTTCTTTATAGACATCTGTCTCACATCACTCTGTCTTGGGGTAGCTATAAGGCCAAAACTCATGGCGAGCTATTTTTCTGATGGGTATAACGGATGGTGACGAGGGTGCTCTGTTTTCACAGTTCAGCAATCATTTCTATTCGTTCTTGAACCTGGGCTGCACTTCAAAACAGAATTTAAGTAGAGTCGCCACCTGTTCATTTTTCAGCCAGACAATCTGCTTTTTTAGTCTTTCATTAAAAAAAAAAATCCTCTTCAGCAGAAGTCAATTTGTTTCCCTCGCTGGCATTGGATTCCTGGCTCATTTTCTAGCCAAGTGGCATCTCCTCCTCCTCTTGACATCTTTGCTTCCTGCTGCTCAGTGTAACACTTAGCACATGATGTCACATTGCTGGAAGTTGTATTTAAACTATTTGAATCCAACCGTACTAGAGTGAGAGTGGAGATATGGGGTAAATTTGATGCATAGGGAGAAGGCATTTCTGTGAAGATTCCAGCTTGTTCTTGCTCTGTAAAACTCAGTTGTTAGCTAATGTATATAATCCATCTGTATGTTGCTAGAGATTATTCTAAATGTATACAGAAAAGGCACACACATGTCAACTGAGTATTGCTATAAAACTGTGGAGAGATTTGAGTGAAAATCCATAAACTACACATTTATTTGCTGTGGCTCTAGTGTGGGGTTCTACAGAGACCTGTGGGGGTGTCCTGTATTAATTTTTAAACTGTGTTTTCCAACTGGATCTTTGAGAATTTATAATTTCATTTCACAGAATCACAGAACATTAGGAATTGGAAGGGACCTTGAAAGATTGTCTAGTCCAATCCCCCTGCCACACCAGGATCACTTAGACCGAGTCACATAGGAACATATCCAGGCGGGTTTTAAACAACTCCAGAGAAGGAGACTCCACGATCCCCCTGGGCAGCCTGTTCCAGTGCTCCATCACCCTCACTGTGAAGAAGTTCCTTCTGATATTTATATGCAACCTCCTCTGTTCCAGCTTACACCCATTGCCCCTTGTCCTGTCACTAGATGACATTGAGAAGAGCATGGCTCCATCTTCCTGACACCCACCCTTCACATATTTGTAGACAGTAATGAGGTCACCTCTCAGTCTCATCTTCTCCAAGCTAGAGAGACCCAGCTCCCTAAGCCTTTCCTCATAAGGGAAGTGTTCCACTTCCTTCATCATCCTCATGGCTCTATGCTGGACTCCCTCCAGCAGCTATTCTTTACTTGAATTATGCTGTTGTGTAGTAGGAAGCCACTTAACTATCAAATTATTGCATCTTAGAAATAGCATTTAGACCACAACTGAAATTAAATAGAGGATAGGAGCAGTGCTTTCACTGGAAATGAAACAAGATAAAATTTTAAAACCCTACTATGGTGTAAAAATAGTTGTCCAGGTGCACTCTTTAGGCTTTTAGTGGTGTGAAGTGCTTTTATAGGATGGTGCATATGTTAATTATAGAATGAATCCATCAAATTTATGCAATGCCTGATGCCTGAGACTGTAAAACCCTTAACAAAGGGCACAGGAGTCTTTTGCTCTCTTTTTAGACAGAAGTGTCTTGCCCTGGATCACAGAACATGTCAGCCGTGGTGGCTCTTTCCTTGCGGACGTGGGGTCCATCCCCCGCACAGTGTATAACCCTAGGTAAAATCTCTTCCGGCCATACCTCCCTGCTGTGCTAAGGACAGATGACTTATGCCACCACCACTCCTGGCACCCCAACGTGCTGGAGCAGGAATCGCACCCAGTGTTTGTGCAGTAGCTCACTCTGGTGATCCCTAATACCTAAAACAGCATGAGAGCTCCCTAATTGCCAGCAGTGCCCAGCACTGCATGGACATAAGTGAAAAAGCTTAAAATTTTGGGGTGAGAACAATCTTGATAGCTTGTGAACCATAAACCTAGTCAGTTCAGGAGCTCAGGTCAAGTGTAAGCCGGTGCTGTGACATCTATCAAATGTAGTGTTTCACTCTCAGCCCTTTGTGCACTTGAAGTCACACTGCGATTCTTGGCTTTCAAAGCAATAGGTAAATGATGAGACAGGCTGTAGCCTTGCAAGTCCTCTTAGTGGGAGGAGAGCTCATCATTTGGCCTCACATGGACAAACTGATGTGGGCTTTCATAAAATTGATTGGGTGCCCTTGTAAGCCGACTGTCCTTGAGGCAGTTCCTGCAGCTTCGCACCATCTTCAAGCAGAACGTGACTGGAAGAAATGCCAGTTAAACTGAAGCCCCTCCAGGACAGCGGTTTTGTTTGTTACAAAGCACCAATGTATGAAATAACAGCACTATAATAATCTGTAAATGAGCCACGAACTAAGAGAACATCCATGAAAATTTCACAATGAGATGTGTTTTCTCAAGTTGCAGCTGGCTGGAATAAATCAATAGCCCATGGATTGCACTCTTATTTTAGTCCTAAATGTGCACAAGGCAGTTTTAAGTGGCTCTGCTCTTGAGAGCACCGACTTTAAAACTTCCTGACTCCAGCCTTTTTCAGTGCCTTAAGTTGTGCACTAAGTAAGTAGTAATAAATTTCCTTAAAACGTAGGAGGCCTTTCCTCTTTATCTGCTGTGACTTATTCAAAGGAGGAAAATAATTACAGTGCCTTGTTTCAAGGACCATTGTTCAGTGTACCAGTGTTTAATGACTCTTTGGTTAAATACCATTCCCACCTCATCACTTTTGAGCCATTTGTTGTTTGTCCAAGGTGCTTAAGAAGGGGAAAAAAAGAAGAATAGAGGAAAGTAGAGAAAGCTCTAAAGTGTATGGTGATGTTTCAGCACAAAGATTGGACAGCAGAGGAATTAATAATTTTGCCGCTTAATCAAGATTACAGAAGCAAAGACTCTTCTAAACGGTGTTGTGGACAGTGTTCACTCACTGATTTGCCATCTTGACAAGATGGGTATCTTCTTGCCAGCCTTCACGCTTTTATGTTTATTGCCATCTTCAACTGCTCCTTTCCCCCCCCCTTCTTCATTCACATCACAGATTGCTTTCTACAGCCACCTGGGTCTCTGATTCATCTGTCCCTATCCTCATGTCACTTTAATATGGTCCCTTCGTTTTGGATCTCTTTATTGCAAACTGTTTGCCCAGGCCTAGCGAGTCCTTTGCTTTTGATCAAAAGTACATAGTAGACTGAGATTACCTCAGCCCACATTCCTTCCCTGGTACATGCCCTGTGATTGCTTCTTGGGCTGGTAGCCTTGCCTTCTGTTCATGGGAAAGCTCCTTTCCCACAACCTTCTTCAGCAGAGAACTTGATGACAGCAAAATACCTGTGAGGGCAGGGAAGTACTTCGCTGAGGATGCCCTGGGCGTTAAGTAGTGGTGTATAGGCTGGGCTTGAAGATCTTAGAGGTTTTTTTCCAGCCTCAATAATTCTGTCATTCTGTATGTATTAGAATCCAGTCTGTGCAGGGAGACTGTTGCCCTTCATGTTATTTGAACTAGAGTCAGATGGGCTTGTCTGCATTCATGGTCTCTGTTCCATGTAATGCAAAAGAATCTCCTCATTTTTTTTTTTTTTCTGAGAGCTGTGCCAAAGGCTGTCTCAGCCTGCCCTATGCTGACAGGGTAAGACAGCCCTGGAGCAGAGACAGGTAACTGGTCTAATATCTCCCAAGCTTGGAACAGGCTTTGTGCTGGACTGATGTATGTTCTTAATGCTGACAAGGATGCAGAAGTCAACTTTGCGCTTGAGAGTAGAAAACAGAAGTTGCAGCATGTTTTGGTTGTATCCCTAGTGTTATTGCATACCAGGATATTAAATGTTTTCCATTCTGTGGACCAGTTTCGTTAAAATGCTGCTTCACTGTTTCTAGTTAAACTGTATGGAGCTCTTTCCTTCTGCCTGCCTGGGATCTGCCTTTGACCTATGGTTATTCTTCCTTGACTGCTGAGCTCTTCAGTTCTTCTCAGTTGGAGGGTGTGCAATGTTCATGGTGGAGATGAAGGCAAGGTGCTTCTCATCTAAACAAGTCAATTCCCTATATGGCACAGATTACTTACTGCTGGATCCTCACTGGAAGAATGTAAGTCAGACCAAGGTTGCTAATGACAAATAAATCCACTGATGACAGAAGAATTTATGAGCCATCACAGAAAACAGAATGGGAGCTATGATTTATATATTTATTTGCTTTAATAAATATGAAAAAAGTGTGACATTGTTCATATAGATCCAGCAGTGAGTGATGACGGTGCAATCTGTATGTATCTGCCCAGCAGGTGGGGATTCTCTGGGAAGAAACTTGAGGACAATGGGCAGCGTTTTAAACATACAGATGGTGTTTTAAAAGTGTGCATGGTTGGTGATCTTTGTATGGCAGCATACCCTGACAATACATGTGAGTAGGAGACAGGTAACTTGTTTTTCTCTCAGGCTTTTTGTTGCTTGGCCATTGGTGTAAGCCTGGTGTGTGGTTCCCAGTCCAGGTGAGTTCTGTTATTCCTAGATACAGAATCTCATCACTAATACAGCCCATCATGGACATAGCCTGAGATGGAAGAGAAAGCTGGGTAAGTTGTGAGATGGAAAGTGGAGATCACAGAAAAATCATAGGCTAGAAGTCACTCTGCAAATGCTTCACCAAATCTAGGGCTTATTTCTGCTGGTGATTAACTGGAATAGAGCAGTTTAACTTCTCTGATACCAACTGTAGTAGCAGTTAGTGATGATCTGGTCTTTTAGAGGGGCAAGAGGAAATAAGCAATAACCTTTACTGAAGGGAAGAAAGGATGCTTTTATTCAACAGGAATGATCTCAACGGATAGGGAACTTGTCAGATGATGTCTTCATATAGTTTTGGATTGCCCACAATAGGTGTTTTCAGGTAATGGCCACAGCAAATTTCATTTGAGCTGATTCTGCAGGTTTTTGAGAGGTATTTCTACTTGGAATGTCTTTAGTAGAGACATTAAACAGGGAACCATGCTGAGACTTTGCAATCTCCCAGATGCCAAAACTACTGGTGTGGTTCAGCAGCAGGACTGATGTATTACTTCACCTTGGCTCTCACTTGAGGTGTGTAACGACTGAAACACCTTTATTAAACAGCAAGCTGCTGTCATTGATTCTTGATTTGCAACTTTTTTTTAAGGTTTAGGGCTTATATGACAGGTTTAACACGTGTCTCTAATATCCTCTTTCATGGAACTCTTAAAGCATTTGACACAGTCTCCCACAGTATCCTTGTGGTCTGAACAATAGGGTAGTGAGGTGGATCATGAACTGGCTGCAGGACAGAAGCCAGAGAGTAGTGGTCAGTAGGACAGAGTCTAGTTGGAGGCCTGTATCTACTGGAGTTCCCCAACGACCACTACTGTGACCAGTACTATTCAATCCATTCATTAATGACTTGGATGAGGTATTAGACAGCTCTGTCAGCAAGTTTGCTGATGACACAAAGCTGGGAGGAGTGGCTGACACCCCAGCAGGCTGTGCTGCCATTCAG
>JAOXOE010000441.1:11208231-11265218 GCA_028565055.1 Phoeniculus purpureus | reverse complement strand
GGTTGCCCAGGGAGGTGGTTGAGGCCCCATCCCTGGAGGTGTTTAAGGCCAGGCTGGATGAGGCTCTGGCCAGCCTTGTCTAGGTTGGGATGTCCCTGCACATGGCAGGGGGATTGGACTAGATGATCTTTCGAGGTCCCTTGTAATCCCTAATGATTCTATGATTCTAAGGAATGACTTGTTACCTGGCCAGGCTCAACAGGGCTATGAGCAGTCTGTTACAGTTACAGTTGTCCCTCCTTGTTGTAGGAGTTGAACTAGATGACCTTTGGAGGTCCCTTCTAACCCAATACATTCTGTGATCCTGTGATACTTGTTATGGTGTCAAACCATAACAGGCTGACACTGGAGCTTAAACTCCAGTGCTTAGCAAAAGCCTCCACTTCAAGCTCAAAAGACTTTTTTTTGCAGATAATTTTTGCTGGAGGAAAAACCCCTGAACATCTACACTCTTTAAAGAGTAGGGAATTGGTGTCACTCCCGAGTTGCCACAGCTCACACTCCTTAAAGAATTCAAAGGCATTTTGCAACCCAGTTCTTTGGGTTTATAGGCAAGATGTTGGGATTCTTTTCCTGTGGTTATGGATAGGATCTGCTGTGAAGAGACACTTTTATGCTGTTGTCTTTGACCAAAAAATTACTGACCATAAAATCAGCTTTATGGTGTTGTTTGCATCGGGTTTTTTGGAAGCTTGTACTGTAGAAATAAAATTAGTAGTGGTGTTCTGTGTGCAATGCCACGGGTTATTTAAGGTGCTAATGCCCTTTCAAAGCTGTTGGTTAATTGAACATCATGGAGTTATAGACCTGATCTGCCAAATGCAAACAGGGTAATCGTTTTTATTTATTTCACAGGGTTAAATTCTGATTCTCAGTCATGTTTATTGGCTCAGGGTTTTTGATGTTTTATGGTATATTCTTGGCATTATGCTGAGGGAAAAAAAAAGAAATGGGTAGGATTCTTCAAACACTTCTCTGTTGTGTCCTCATCATCCTTCTGCACTGACGGCATTTGCTTGTTCAACAAATTGTTGTCACCCTTGCACAAAACCTGTGTTTTCAGCAGATGTCAAAGCAGTGCTAAATTGTGGCAGGGCTTTGGTACGGCTGCTTCTTCAAAGTGCTAGATAAATGGTGCTTAAACCCTTGAATCGAGGAATGGTTTCCAGAGGTGCTTAAATGATTTAAGAGTGTGGTTCCCTTTGGCTTCTAGACAGACTTTGTGCTCTTTAATCTTTTTGAGGTGCTTAAAAGACATGCTTGCTTCCCGTCTCCCAAGGGTTTGTTGGATCTGCCTCTCTTAAGTACTCACATGGCCCCTTTGGCCATGGTGACTAAGTACAGTCCAGCCTCCAATATGTTATCAGAATGGCCTGGCAAGGGAGAAGGGATCAGTGTCTCCATCTTACTTAAGACATGAGGGAGACAGAGTGGTGTGCCCCTGGCCAGATTGGGGTTTTGAAGCATGGATACCCAATCTTTACACTCAGTCCCTGAGCAGGGGATTGCTTGGCTTCCAAACGGGAAGGTTCTAAGTGTTGTCACTGAACACTTAGAAAGCTGAGCTTTGCGGAGTCAGGGCCTGGGGCAGTTCGTGACATGGTCTATTTGTCCACAAGTGGAAGTACTTGGCAAAACTGCTGAGGTTTTGCTATAAATGAAAACGTTGCCATCCAGACATCTCCAGATTGTGCTCTGATGAATAATTCCTATGCTGAGAGAAGGTAGATAAGGAACAGGCAGAAGAAAAGGCATTCAAGTACTGTGTTCTGCGTGTGGTGTTTGTCGTTCCACTAAGCATGTCTGACAGTGCAAAAGCACGCAAAGTGCACACTCACTCGGGTTGGGCTCTGGGGAGAATCTCAGTTTGAGGGTGGGGGTAGAGCCTCATCACTGGCCTGGTGTGTGTGTCAAACACAAAATGTACTTCTTTAAATATATTCATCTGCAACACCTAGTTTTATGCCCAGTGTTTTCTTTGACTATGCCTCTGCAGTCTGCTTTTGACTACCGTCTCCCAGCTTGTGCTTGGAATGCTCTTCCTATGAGGAAGACAACTGGGTGGAGCACAGGAAGATTTTTTCAAATGAGAACTTAATTAAAACTGTTTAGAAAGAAGTAATTCTGTGAGCTAATTATTTCTTGGCAGATGTTAACAATGAACGTCAGCACTCAGGCTTCTGTACACTTTTTACCTTTTTATTTTTGAGGGTTTGGTTGCTGCTGCTGCTGTTTCTCTCTTTGTGTTGTCCACGGTGTTTTGTGTTGGCTTGACAATGGTCTGTGTCCCTGGAACCATGTGTTGCAGTTATCTGGTCTGCGCCAATTGAACAGCTGTAGTCCTCTGGCAAGAGGTGTTCCTGAAATGAAAAATATGGTTCTAATTTATTTTTGTTTATTTTAAATCCTGTTTGGCAGTTGGTACATTACAATCACCACATTCTGATTATGGACAGTGGCAAAACTAATTTGCTTGAAGTTTAAAAAAACCCGAAGCACAGCTTTTTGGTTTGTTTGGGGTTATTTAAAGGAAAACATTGTTTTGAAATACTTTTAGATGCTTTTTCATTGTCTATTTTACATTGCTTATTTGAGATTATCAAATTTACTCTTCAGAGATGCTCAGGGGAGCTCTTGTACACCAAAGCTGAGCCCATCAGCTAATTTGATGGGGTCTCTCTAAAATCATGTTTAAGAAAGGGCAACCTCTTGTGGTGGGTTAGCTTTGGCTAAGAGCTAAACACCTACCCAGGCACTGGCTTGCTGCCTTCTCTCAGCAGGACATGGAGAAAGTAGTAAGAACAGGAACAAGAAAGTTTGTGTGTCAAGATAAAGGCAGGGAAATTGTTCATTAATTACTATTGCAGACAAAACAGACATGACTTGAACACAATATTTGCCAAGTAAAATAGATTCAGGTAGTGACAAACAAAAGTACAAAACTTCACCTTTTCTCTCCTCTCTCCCAGTCTCAACTTCACTTCTACTCTTCAGACTCCATCCCCACCCCAACCAGCACACAGGGTTGGGGACTATGGCCATAGAATCATGGAATCATAGAATGTTTGGATTGGAAGGGATCTTTAATGCTCTTCTACACCAAAGCCCCAGAAATGAGCAGGGACATCTTCAACTATATCAGATTGCTCAGAGCCTCATCCAGCCTGGCCTGAAATATTTTGCAGCTTCTACCTCCTACTGGGCAACTTGGGCCCATGTCTCATTTCTTCTTTCTGTCTAGGCTAAATTTGGCTATCATGGGCTCAGTTGCCCACATCTAGCAGCATCGTATGTCTGGTTGTTCCTTAGTTGTTAGGGGTTTGGCAGATGCTGAACTCTGACCACGGCACTCAAAGCAAGCAGGTAGTTGCAAGCATCCCAAGTGTGTGAGAATTCACTTGCCGGGTGTTGCAGGTGCTTTTGTGCGTCCTAAACACCTTTAATTTCTGTTTCTTTCTGTGACTACTGAGAATTAAGAAAGAAAAAGTCCTGAGATTCAGAGCTGATTAAAAGAGAGACAGAATGTACTTGTTTAGATAATCCAGCAAGTTCATTTACTGGGGTTAATTTTGTCCATAGATGTGTCTGTGCTGTCAGCAAAGTGGCAGCCTGATGACGGGAGGCATTTTCTACCAAGTTCTTGCCTGAGTGCAGGAGCCCAAAGTTACCAGCTTGGTGAGAGCAGGGGCCAGCTTTTCAAACCGATGCTTAAGGGTTCCCATTTTCCCCTGGAGTGGTTGCTGTGCTTTGCGATGCTGCAAAGGTAGCAGGTTATAAAGAACCTGCGGTCATTCGTGTGTTCATGGTTCTTTATTTTGTTATTTTAAAATTGTTTAATACTTCCAAATACAAACAGCCGTGCAAGTTGTTGAGTTACACCAAAGCTGAATGTAACACATTTTAAAAGTGTTTTGGGAAGGAAACGTGCAGTTGCTCAGTAGATGTGGGTATTTTGCTGCAGCCCTGAGTGCTGAATCCCCTCATGGCAAGGCTCAGTTCACCAAAGTGGAATTCATTTCATCTGTCTCTGGCTGTCTAAACTTACAGCACCTAGGTCAGCAAGTGTTTCAGTCCTGCTATTTTGAGGGCCTATTTTAAGGTGAGTAAGTCATGCTTGGATGTTGTCTGGCTGCAGGGTGCATGGAGGACTGGTCTGGGTGCTATGCCTCAGTTCAGTCGTGGGGCAGCCCCACAGTCTGGGAGAGCCTGTGGCCTCACAGTGTCTTTTAAGATGGTGTTTATATGTTCTTGGTTAGTACAGTTTCCACTTGGACACTTCCTTTTCCTCCAGGCAGGCCTGTTTGCCTGCAGTGAGCCACCAACTCTTACCAGGTGTCTCGTTGTGGCTCCAGCTGGGATGCCGTACTCACTGTTGCTGCACAGAGATCTGACGGCTGGGCAGGCTGTGGGAAGCTAAATCTATTGCTTTATTATAAACAATTTGCAGCTTTTGATGTGATCTGTCTTAATGGGTTTTACCCAAAGTGGACTCAGCAGTGCTTCCGCAAATGTTTCCACCAGCAGAGAGAAGGCAGTGGCCACTGGGCAATAAACATGAGTGTCACTATGGCATGTAAAGGGAGTGTCTTACAGGCTGAGTGGAGGAGACAGGGAATCTAACCCTACCTTTCACCCACTGGACTGTGCTCGTGTCTCATCTTAAGCCTCCAGTGATGTTACAACACTGTTGCCTCTCAGCTTTAGCGTGTGACAGAGCGTGGATCTCATTCTGCCAGGCTGAGTAAGAGGAACCATCAGGGTATGTGGTGTGCTCTGGGGACACATACCAAGTATCAAAGGGGATTTCAGATGGGATAGCATGGAGCTGCACAGCGACTCTCAGGTGGCATGAGCACATATAGGTAACAAAGTTGGGTACCAGAAGGATTTGTGTGAACAAACTACAAGTTAACTATAGACATTAGCAGATTATTTCTGTGCTTGCACACATTCCTGCAGAGTCAATTTGTTTGCCCAGGATTCACATTTGAAGATACGGTGAGGCTGTAAGTGCTCTAATATCTCTCCTTCTTAATTCAGAATTTGTACCCTTCCTTGCTCCATTAAGTCCCACATTTAACTTTATTTTGAAGAGGTCTAGTCACAGGAACAGTGTTGGGGACAGAAATAGTACATTTAGTTCTGCTGAATGGGTATGGCATTAGATTGACAGCCCCTGTCAGTGTGTAATTACAGATTAATGGGATGTAGTATGTCATTATGGCAGCTCAATTGCACAAGTTTCGGAGCTGTGCTCAAGTCCACACTTTCATTTCTTGTTAGAGGGGCTACTCTGATCTGCCTTGCACAATTTTCTTTCTGATGTCTTGTGGCAGAGAATAAGGGTGTTTACAGTTCAGGTACTTACTGACCCCAGGAATATAATGGAAGACCATAGTGTAATTTAAAAGGTGTGAGGAGATGGGAAGAACAGATACAATATGGGAATGGCAGAATCCAACAATGTGCTGTAAGGAATCAGAAATGTTTGAAAAGCTTTTTGTTGTGAAATGAGCAGCCTTCAGCACAGTGTCTGCCAGTGGATGTGAAACTGTCTGTGTCCGGAATGAACATGGTTGTTCAAATTTACTAACTAGACTTCCAAGAAAGGGACCTTGTTCGTGGACTGGAAAATGAGGGCATTCCTTGAATGGGTTGTTGAGGTGCCTTTCCCTGTTATTACTGAGTTGAGCCTCTATCAGCAAGTACTTTAATAACTTTGTGTCTTGCAGCAGATGCCTTACACTGAGCTGTTGTCACTGATGAGACATTTACCTACTTAAAGTGTTTTACACCATGAGCAGCTTTCCTTGTATGTGTAGTTGAAAAGACTCCTGTGTGGCAGTGGACAGCAGAGATTATTTGTCCATGTCTAGTGGCAGTCATATGGATGAAGCACTAAGTTACCCAGAATGAAAGAAATGGCTTGTAACCCTCTCTGGCAAGCAGGGATTCTGCTTACTCCTGGACACATTTCGAGACAGTAGTTGCAGTGTTGGTTAAAGGATGCTGAGGAGAAGACAGAACCCAGAGTTGGGAAATTTCATATGACTGTGACAGATCCTTTGGGAATTTTCCCTCATGCCATAAGAAGTATAGGTTCCACTGTGCTTGCTTGTGGTGCACCATTTGTTTAGATCTTGCCCTTGCTTCTGTGTGAGAGTAGAGGGGACTTGTGAAGAGCTCCACTGCTCCTGTGCAAAGAACAAATGTACCAGAACCCTGTCCAAACCTCCATGTTAGGGCAGCAGCCCAGGAGCTGCTGTTTGTTCCAAGTAGATGAAGATGCATCAGTGAAATGTAGAGAGTGGGATAACCAGGCTCTTCTTTCTTTCTCTGTTGACCTGTGTGTCTGAGTCGCATCTGGGCAAAGGATCATGTGGCCCTCTGGACCTGGCTGTGCTGAGGAGGTGACTGTCCACAGCCACGTACCAGGTAAAGTGACTTGCTTCCCAGGTCTGTGGACAGAGCAGGGTGTGAGCCCTCATTTACCTGCTCCAGGCACAATCGGATGGCCTAGCTCAGTTCAACAGTTTGTACAGTTTTATACTAGCTATGGGAATTTCTTTTTCCCAACTGTAAATAAGCAGTTCTGACAAAACCAGCTCTTCAGGCAGCACTGTGAGTGATAGTATCCGGGAAGCAGTTGAATTGAGTTGCTGGAAGGTGTAAAACCCGTCTGAAGGTACATGGGGATCTGTGAAGTCTGTGATGGTCACAGGTTCATAACTCTCTGCCCTTTGCTCAGGGCTTGTTTAACAGCCATGGGTAAACTAAGTAAGTATTTGTGCATTTAGGGTTTGGAGACAAGTCAGTTCTTAGACACTAATGAATATGTGTGGATAATACATTGGAAGCACTAGCTTAACATAAAAGTGTTCAGACCCCAATAATGCCTTTCTTTAAAAAGATTGAGACACTAATTCACCCCTAGAACTTTTATCATTGGTACCATGCTGCCAGATTTAGTAGTATGAGAATAACACAAACAGTCATCTGTAATGCAAATGTTGACGTCTGATTAATAGAGAAAATAACATGAGCAATTAATCCACGGGGGAATGGATCATTATAAATGTAAATTAGATCATCAAAGGATAACCCACACAGAAATCAAACTACCTCAAAACATGATTAATTATTGAAATCCCAGTATTAAAAAAAGGTGTCTTTAACAATAGAGTTCTTGAAAGACATGTCATGCGATTCATTGGAATTCTGGACAGAGTTATTTTATGATCTCAAAATTGATTAGCTTCATTATAAATATAATGAGGGCATTTCTTCCACCCAAGGTAGCTGGATTAGGGACAGAGCACAGCCTTGGCACTAAAATGACTCTTCTGATTTATGTACACCCAGTTTTTGCTATAGTGTGTAGTTTGCTTGGGAAAGTCAGGAGATCCCTGCGCTCATTTCTGCAGGGAGGAATGTAGCTTTTGCAGTAATACGTATCTGTACCTGCATGTACTCTTAATCACCCTGAGTACAGTGCTGGAGGAAGGATTGTCTTTCTGGTCAGGCCATAGAATTTTGTAAAAAATTAGTTTCTTGCTTCTCAGAAAAATTTTCAGGTGACATTGGACAGATCATTTTATCTCTGTGTGCTTTGTTCTCTACCTTGGTTTTGAATGGCTTAGCTTAATGATGTATAACACCAAACTATTCAAAAGATCTTCGTTTCAGGCAATTCTAGGAACCTACCCCTGTAAAAGTTGTTTTTTAAAGCTCAGTTAAAAATGTTACTCTTTCCTAACAAAGCAGGACTCACTTTCCTTCAAGTGCTCCTGACTTCTTTATTGACTTCATACATTGAATGTACACAGGCTGTTAGTGCTGTCTGTGACACGAGAGGTGTCAGGATCGTAATCTGCATCTTTCCTGAGGTTTAATTTTGCAACTTGCTGTAGACCTACTTAGTAACTTGGTAGAACTATAGAATGGTGAGGATTGAAAGGGACCTCTGAAGATCATCCAATCCAAACCATCTGCCAGAGTAGGTTCTCTTAGGGAAGACTACACCAGAACAAGTCCAGGTGGGTTTTGAATGTCTCCAGAGTCAACCTCTTTGGGCAGCCAGTTCCAGGGCTCTCTTACCCTCACTGTGGAAAAAAAAAAATTTCACTATGTTGAAATCGAACCTTCTGTGTTGCAATTTATGTCCACTGCTCCTTATCCTATTGCTGGGCACCACTGAGAAGAGCCTGGACCCATCATCCTGACACTCACCCTTTAGATATTTGTAAGCATTTATGAGACCTCCCCTCAGTCTCCTTCTATCCAGGCTGAACAGTCCCAGCTCTCTCAGCCTCTCCTGGTAAGGCAGATGTTCCAGCCCCTTGATTGTCTTTGTGGCTCTGCACTGGAGTCTGCAGTAGTTTCCTGTCCTACTTGAGCTGGGGAGCCCAGAATTAGATGCAGTATTCCAGATGCAGCATATCTGGGGAAGAGTAGTGAGGGAGAAGAACCTCTTGACCTACTGGCCACACTCTTCTTACTGCACCCCAAGAGATCAGTTTCCCCCCACTGTATTCAAACTAGACTCAATATGCTTTACTGCTGTAGTTGTTTTGTGTGGAGTCATGATGATGGGCAGAGCACTGCACAGCTGGCCATATCCAACAGCTCGCTGTGCAAGGCCAGTCTTAGTTACTGGATCTGTTGCAGGAATGAGTATTTGAAAGAGTGTTGGAGGGAGGAAAAAAAAATATGAGGAGCTTCTCCAAAGCTGGTGCTGGTGCAAAGGCCCCTGGGCAGTCAAGGAAGTGCTTGTAGCAAGGGTCCAGAAAAAGCTAACAAAACTTTGGGATGCAGGACATGTTGACAAGGACATTAAAACAGAAAGAATCCACATGGCTGTCTCTTGCAGTTTGCTTCTTGATTTCAGCAAGCGTGAATTTGTAAGCAGCATTTTGTGAATAAATGTTATCCAAGAAATACTGCATCTGGCCTTGATTCCTCTTCTTAACAGCAACAAGTTGCATAACCCTGGTCTCGGTTAGCTTCTGGGTTAGAAAGTGTCTTGGAACAAGTTTTAAGTGCTGCTTCCGTTAAAGTTACGTATTTGTATCACCTTACATGTATGCACCTAGCAGGGAGTCCCAAGTTATCTTCCTTGATCTTTGGTTTTATTTTGGTTTGGTGCCTTAATCTTCAGTTCAGTGTTGCTACGGTTTCTTCCCTGCTTTGAAGGACAGCAAGGTTGAAAGCTCTGTGAAAGATGAGTCTCCTCAGAGAATCTCAGCTGCTAACAAACACTGAGTGCTGACTGGTTCCACATAGGAATTTGCATCTCAGCCATGGCTTGAAGGTGGTCTTAAAAACTCTACCTTTACCACGAGCCACAGCTGGTAGTTTTTCTTGTTCCTGAAAGTTATTTTCAGCCCTGGCAGGCTCACCTTTTGCAAACAGCTCTGGAGTGCTGCTGCTTGTGGTGCAAGCTTCTGTAGCTGAGAAGGCCACCTGATGGTAAATGTTTCTGCTTTTTCCTTCAGTCAAATGGCTTTGAAGCATTTCTTACAGGAATTTAGCTTGAATATTGTATGAGGACCCTTTATGCTTTTGAGGCTCCAGCAGATAGATTTAAAAGCTGACAAAAAGGAGGAAATACCTGCCAGGAAACAATATTTTTTGCATCTTCACACTGCCTGTGTCTCTTAACAGCCAACCCCTCTGGCCTGAGTCCTGGGTACAGCAAGCATTCTCACAGAGGCAAAACCCTGGCTTTGTAGTCAAAACCCTTTCCATTTGCGCTCCCAAGCCATTGGTGGCAGCAGCAAGCCCCTTCTATTGCTGTGAGCATCCACATTTAAATAGCAGTAGTTTTAGTCTATAATGGAGAGTGTCCCACTTGGTTTTTGTCAATGTGCAGAGGATCAGTGTGGTGCCTTACCCTAAGGACCAGGGGGCATAAGAGCAGAAGTGGCTGAATATGCATTTTCCTGACTTCCCTTAGGGCTGCAGAGGGAGTTCTGGAAGGAGAAAGACAGCCAAGAAGAAGTGGATGTTTGTAAATTGTATTAAAAACCAGCAGACAGGGAGAGAGACAGGAAGGTGGGGTACAGGCCTGTGAAGTGAGGGAACGCAGTTTGTGCTGCTGGCATGATGAACATGTCTCTCCACTGGTGTCACTGCTTTCTGGGAACAAAAGCATTCTACTGTCTAGGGAGCTTTTCCCTGCACTTTTAATGGCTTTGTGATGAGGTGCTCTGCAGTTCAGCAGGTAATTGGCCTGTGTGTAACCCAAAGTGTTTCTAGAGGTGGATGCAGGTGAACAGCAGTTTGTACCAATTAAATAATTACTTCCATTAACAGACCATAATTAATGAAGCTCATATAATAGAAGGTAAGTTGGTAGTTTAATCTTTGTGGGTTTGGAGCAGGGCTTTCAGTGATTTACTCTGTGGCAAAGGAGAAAGCATTGGGAAGAAGCACTGCCAAATAGCTCCAGCATGAAGGGGTCATCTCATGGTCTGTGTGGCTGCATATGAGACTTGAGCTGAAGCTTTTTATACTGCTGCAAAGTTGTATGGCTGATGACACTTAGAGCTGGGAGGGACTATGGCGTTTTTGGACTTAAGCTTTTAAGGCTTAGAAAACTTGATGTACTTTCAAGGTTGTGTCATTACCCAAAGCACCCCAGCAGTCTGCAGCTTCTTTCTACTCCCTCTAAGAGTTCTAACTGCCTGGAGTCAAGGCCAGCTCAGATTCAGGGCAAGTTCAGGGCCAAGTTTCATGGTACTTGGCTCCAAGCTTGAGCTGCTTTGCAAGGGGAGGGGAGCCCGGAGCCAAGAGTGACAGCAAGGCAGGCAGCAGGGCAGAGCCCTTCCCACCGATTTGGCAAGTCCCACTGCACCTCAACAAGAGGAACAGGTTGCCCAGAGAGGTGGAAGAAGCCCTATCCTTGGAAACATTCCAAGTTGGGTTGGACAGGGTTCTGAGCAAACTGATCTAGTTGATATCCCTGCTCACTAGATGAGCTTTGAAGAACCCGTTCCAGCTCAAAACATTCTGTGATTCTAAGAGGAGAAGATAAATCCAGTGATAATATCCAGAGCTGGCCTAAACATCCAGTGTTCAGAGATGAGGCAGGTCCAAGATCAAGCTAGGGTGTCGCAGCCAAGATCAGTGAGTTAGAGGGCCAGGCACAAACTCATGTGAGCTCAGACAAGGCACAAGTGCTTGAGCTTAAGTGCAGCTTCATAGTGCAAGGGTGAGGGCCATGCTGAAGGTGTCTCAGAGACTTTCTCATGCTTAGCTGTTTCACAAAGACCTGGTTTCAGCTCATGGTTCTGTTGTTCTAGTGCTGGGCTTTGAGCATAGACAGCTAGAGCCTCAGGAGAGAGAGTGCAGATTCTCTTCTGCACCCAAATTAGACAGAAAAAACCCAAATTTACAAGATTTTTCACACACAGAAAAAGAGAGCTGCAGCTTTTTCAATGAGTAATTTCTGTGGCCTTCTCTGGATCTGTTTCAGCAGATCCGTGCCTCTCCTGTGCTGAGGACCCTGGAGCTGGACCCAGAACTGCTAGTGGATTCTCAGCAGAGCAGAGGGGCAAAATGCCCTCCCTCAACCTGCCACCCACACTGCTGGACACACAGCCCAGGACATGAGTGGCTTCTGGGCTGTGAGTGCTCGTTGCCAGCTCATGTCCTTCCCACCACTGCTGTTGCCAGGGGAAGCTGGAGAGGAGGTTAAATGTGGTCCTACACCAGTTTCAGACTTCTTCGTCACCTCTGTGTCTGTTCTTTCTCTCAGAGGGCTGAAGTCATGTGGTGGAGCACAGGATTCACCTGCCTTTTCTTTGTTACTTTAAATATCTTCTAAATATCAGCTAAGCAAAAACCCCTCCACTGGTCTTTAGGTTAGCACTTTGTCTGTGAGCCAGTGCAAAAGAATTGCTTTGACATTTTATAATCTTCCCATTTTTGCATACTGCAGAATGCCCCTGTCATTTTTCTGAAGTCTGCTGAGGCTCTGTGGGTGGGACTAATACCCTCATTTCCTCGCAGACTCGCCTTTGCATCTGGTCCTGCAGCCTTCAGGGGCCCAATGTAAGCTTTTGTTTTCCTCAGCTTCTGGACAGACATTTGAAGCATACCTGCTACTGAATTATGTCTGATGAGGAAATATGAAAACACCGAGGATGGTTTTATTCTCTGAAATACTGCCGCTCTGTGGGTTGCTTGAGGGTAGAGCTGAGCAATTTCTACTGAGTCAGTACTGTCCTCTTCTCCGTGGTACTGTGGCTCTGTTTGAGCTGTTGGAATTTTTTGTTTAATGTGTTTTCCAGCCTCAGCTCTAATCTTATTTACTTGTGAACAGTCTGTGTACAGCATTGACACAAATCATTCCTATGCAGAGCTAACATGCAGTGCAAGGGAAAACATATGGAGATGGCTGTGTTGGATCTGGGAGCCAGTGAAGCTCATCAGTCCTATCTTGCCTTATCGAATAGCAGACTGCAGCATTCTGGTACTGTGCAGCCCATCAGGAGATGTGTATCTGTCAAGGGAAAGAAACAAAATTCAGTCCCTTTGTTTTTCTGCTCTAGTGCTCTAGGAGATGGAGAGAAATGTGGATCATGGTAGATAGCAAGAGGAGAATATATGGAAAGGGCGAAAATACTCTTCAGGATTCCAAACCTAGAAAAATTCAAGATTCAATTGACTTTTGATACCTCAGGCTTTAAGCTGTCTTTTGGTAGTAGGCATTGTAGATGATGCTGTGTTCAGGCAGCAGACAGCTTCACGCAGAGTCTTCCAAGAACTTGGTGGGGGAGCATGTGGTGTGTTGTCAGTGAGCAGTGAAGTTCTTATACCAAAATGACTTTTTTTGTTAGTTGCTTTTTCCACAGAAACATCAGAACTAATGATTCTTTATTGATGGTGAATGCATTTTGTCAATCGTTTCCCCCCTCGAAAAGAAAATAATGACATTAATAATGCTAAAAGGAAATGTTTCACAAAGGACTGGAAAACGTGCCTGTTCTGAGTCTGGGTGAAAAGCCAGAGCCTTCTGTGCGTCAGCATTTAAAATGAAGTTTTCTGACAAGCGTTCTCTTGATGATCTAGCTGTTGTCAGATGTCTCTGTGCGTGAGAGGGACTGGCGGTGGTGGTACATAATCCTTGTGCCTTAAAAAAACACACCCAGGTGAGAGCTACCTGCAAAGTGTTGCTCATTAGACCTTCACTCCAGCTAACAGGGCAAGCGCTGTGGACCATGTTGCTAGTGGTCATATATTTCATAAACGAGGGTTGAAGTGATTCCGACTCCTTTCAGTTGCCTGGTTGTCCCCGTTGGCTGGCTAAGACTTGCTCCTAATCTTGAATTTTGGCCAAGGCTGAACCTTGGGTACCAGAGCAGGAAGACCTTGAGCTAGAGATGACTTCCCTCCCAGGAGACAGAGTGCCCTGTTGGGGCCTCTTGCCTCTAAGGCATAATGGAAATATCATTCACTGAATGTGATGTGTTTAACCTTGGCCATGCTGCCACTGCCCTTCAGATTTCTAGTTTGCATTTGTGGTACTTTCTATCCCCTGGAACCTGAGCTTGCTTCATCAGCTGGAGTGGCTGCGGAAGAGCAATGAATTCTGCCTTTGAACCAGGCTTATAAAGAAATTATTTATAATTCCAAGATGATTGCGTGTGTTTCAGTGTGTCAGCACATTTTTTAAGAACGCTGTCGAGGCTCTCATGCAAAAATCAGCTAAGTGTGTTCCTGAGGTATTATTTTATAGTATTGAAGAAAGTATTTAGTGCATTAGTATTAAAGAAAACCTTTCAATGAGTTTATCAGAACATTTTCAGCGCTGTCTTCCTTCCAGGACAGGCAGAATTTAAACAAAAACTAGGCAAAGGAAAGGGTCAGAAAAACTTTACATCTGACACCGCAGAGCCATGAAAATGATGAAGGAAGTGGAACACCTGCCTTATGAGGAAAGGCTGAGGGAGCTGGGTCTCTTTAGCTTGGAGAAGAGGAAACTGAGGGGTGACTTCATTAATTTTTATAAATATGTGAAGGGTGAGCATCAGGAGGATGGAGCCAGGCTCTTCTTAATGTCATCTAGTGATAGGACAAGGAGCAATGCGTGTGAGCTGGAACAGAGGAGGTTCCACATAAATATGAGAAGGCACTTCTTCACAGTGAGGGTTATGGAGCACTGGAACAGGCTGCCCAGGAGTGTTGTGGAGTCTCCTTCTCTGGAGAGGTTTAAAACCCGCCTGCATATGTTCCCGTGCGACTTGGTCTGGATGATCTTGCTGTGGCAGAGGGACTGGACTCGATGATCTTTCAAGGATCCTTCCAATCCCTAATGTTCTGTGATTCTGTGATCTCTTTTACTTTAACTCATACTAGTTAAGTCAAATGGATAATCATAAGCTCAGGGGCTTAATTTGTCTTGAAGGGACCCTCTGTAGCAGGAGTTTGAAAAGTCACAGTGTGATTGATGTCAAGGAAGCGTGAAGTTGCCTAGACTTTGAGCTTCTTATCTGCAGTGATGTCAGTTAACCTTGGTGGGGAATCATCAGCCATAGCAATGGGTGACCCTCCAGAGTTAAAACATCCAGACATATAGATAATAACAACGAGATGTTCTGGTTTTTACCCTTTGAAAGTTGAATGAAAAAGTTTAAAGAACTTTGTGGTTAATATGTTGATGGGGCCACTACAGTTTTAAAATTTTTCAGCTGAATGGTTGTTGACATGCCTTATTGCTCTGGCAGATGTGAAAGAATAAGTTCATAAAACAAAAAGATTAAAAACCATGAAAAGGGAAGAAACTCTTTTAGTAATGTTGCCTAGAGATCTGTTTCATTAGGTGGGCAGTAGAGCTGCTCCTCTGCTTCAGACAAAAGCCCAGAATTTATTTGTAGCCTACGTGCCTGGTCAGTTCTATCTTTATACATAAATCTCTGTGCTGGAATGCAACAGCAGTTACAGCAGAGCCAAAGAAGTTGGAGTGGTCCCTAAGAATATAAGTCAAGCAAATCCTGTCTCTAAAACTGTAAGGCCAAACTAGATCAAGCAATACATAAGATGAACAAGCCCTTTCTTGGACTTTGGGTAGAAAAACATTGCCTCAAGTTCAATTTTGCTCATGTTTTTGTTTGGTTGTGTTTTTTTTTTTTGCTGCTTCTGCCATTTGAAACTGGAAGAAAAATAGAATTCTCCTTGTTTTAATACGCTGGAAATGAACATAAGGACACATTTAGAATTATAGAACCACAGAATGGTTTAGGTTTGGAAGATAATCTTGTTCCAACACCCCCTGCCATGGGCAGGGACAACTCTCACCAGACCAGGTTGCCCAGAGCCCCATCCAACCTGGCCTTGAACACTTGCAGAGAGGGAGCATCCGCAGCTTCCTTGGGCAACCTGTTCCAGTGCCTCAGCACCCTCACAGCAAGAAATTTGTTCCTAAGATCGAATCTAAATCTGCCCTCTTCAAGCTTGAAACCATTTCCCCTTGTCTTATCATTAAGGTTTGGCTTAAAAAGTCCCTCTCCAGCTTTCCTGGGTGCTGGAAGCTGATATAAGGAACCTTCTCTTTTATGAGCTGAGCAGCCCCAAATCCCTCACCCTGTTCTATGTGAGATGTGCTCAATGAGGTCCTGTACAGTCAGGTCCTTTTTCTAGTTGTGAATGATCTGTTCCTGTACTATGAAAGCTCTTTGTATTTAAGGCATTGTAGGAGGAAGCAGATTTTGTACCCTGTATGGCATTTCCAACTTTTAGCCTGGTGCAGTGCAGCTGTTTTAAGTGGCAGAAGCATTCAAAAGTGGGTAAAGACACATCTGGGCAGTGATTCAGAGTCTCCTTTTTCTTATAGGATTACTTGTTACTCATAAGGTCTTCTGCTGCTGTACTTGAATAGTTTAGTTTATGCAATAGATTTTTCTTCGCAGTACTTCTGAACTGTGACTGTGCTTGAAGGAGTTTCTTTACTCATGAAGTAGAAGATGGGCATGCTGAACATCCATGTTTCTTCTGGGCTCTGTCTGGTTGAATAAAACACGGTCTCCAGTGCCATCCTCTTCACTTGAAACACATGTTTGAAGTTCAGCCTTTTGAATGACTTTGAATTGAAGGCGAGGAAAGCCTGCTGGGAAAAGAAACGTCAAAGGCCTTGTAGACCTTATGAGAGTTAAATCACTCTCTGATCTCACTGGCTTCACTCAGGCTATTAGGTCTTTGAGTATCTTGTCTTTGAGGATTAGTCTAAACTCTTAATTGTCCACTCCTGATGGTTTCTGTCACTCCAGTCCTGCCTTAATAACCACTGCAGACATTGCATTGGCATAAATCTCTTGCTCTTCTACAACTTAAAAGCCTTCCCTTCAAAGCCTTTCAGCCAGTCCATAATTGGGGTGATGGGGGGGTGAGGAGCATGGGCACAGCTGAGCAGAAGCATAGCACTTCATAAATCACTTCTCAAGCTCTCAGGGTTCCTGGAAGAAGTGTCATCAAGCCACCTTTTTTACTAAAACCTGATGCTAGCAAGCTGACTGTGTGGACTGCCAGGCAGTTTGCTTAGAATGGGATCTAAGTACCCTGTGGGATGTGAGAAGACTTCTTGTGTGGTTTAGAAGCAGTAGGCATTTTTAGGTGAGTCTTAGTGTGACAGAAGTGAAGAGCCGTGAAAGATGATGGTCTGAAGCACCTCTGATGAGGCAAGGCTGAGAATGTTTCGTGATGACATCTTGAGTTTAGGAAGTTGATTTTGTTTTTTTTGTTGTTGTTGTTGTTGTTAAATTACTTTGACAGTTTTAGTTTCTTGTATTTCTGTTCTTCAACAAACTTCAACAAACGATGGATCTAGACATTACTTATTCAAAGTAATGATGGGTAGAATTTCTGCGTGCATCATTTTTGAGTCTCTGCTGTGCTCAGATCTGATCCAGTGTTTAAGGTGATCCAGATTATGGAAAGAAGCTGGTAATGCTGCCCTGTTCTCTGGAACTGCTTGAATGTGGGCCCAAGTGGAAACACTATGTATGGCATGTTTGGAAGTGCCTGTGGGAGAAGGGAGACACATTGTCAGATGCTTGGCTTCTGATATTCAGGCCTCTGTTTTGCAGATCCTTGCTTTGCTGGTTGCAGAAGGACCACCTTGTCAACTGGGATCACGTCAGCTGCTCTGAGCTCCCAGACCTGAATCAGGTATGTGAATGACTGTGGTCAATTTAGTGTTCTAAAATAATTTCCAAGCAGACAATTGTGCTTGAACTTAAGGCCTCAGTGAATGGATTTTTAAAGAGCAGAAAGGACAATCCACAGAAGCTGTTACAATGAAAAGAGTGCAGTCGGCTGGTGATAGAGATGTTTTTTACTGCTGCTGCCCATTGCGTTTCCTTGTTTCCCTCAGCCTGGGATGGCTTGGAAAGAAGTTGTGCTGAGCCTTTTGGGTGAGAGGACTGAAGAGGCCACTGAAGTATTATCCCAGCACCCTTGGATTTGTTGTGGTTTTTTTGGTGTTACTGAAAAACTAACCTCACTGAAGTGATGTGGGTGCTGTTTACCTGAGCCTGTGAGCAACTGTGTTCTTTCCAAGCTAGAGAATTTTTTCCACTTGTGATGAAGGCTGTCGAACTACAACACTTCACTGTTAAAGGACAACAAATAAGTAAAAAGTCACATGTGAAAACTGCCCGTTGTCGTTCTTTCCCCCTTGAGCCTGTGTCTGTACACAGCCTGTGTATTTTAAATAGGGAAAAAGTCCAGCCCAGTCCTTCCAGTCTGTTATAAAAACGATGGAGGTGGTGAAGAGCATGCTGTGGCAAGGGAAGGAACCACATGCAGACTGAGGATTTGACCAAGGTCTGTGATGTGAAATTGAATTGAAGTGGGGTGTCTGATGTTAATTAGTATTAACCTGTGACTTGGCTGCTCTCATAGTCTCCAAAGCTGGTGTCTGTCAGGAATTTTTATGGTGTTTGGTTTTCAGTGACCCTTCTCCTCCAGCTCCTGCTTCTCTGCTTCTTTGTGGAACAAGATATTTTCTTTGCTTTTGTATGTATCTATGGCTTCCGTGTTAGTTACAACTGGAATTAAGAGCTGTGCTATGTAGTTAACGTTACTCTGGGTCAATGGAGTTAAGTCAATAGAAGCTCAGCAATTTATGCTAGAAAATAACTATTTTTGTCACTTTCCCATCCTTTAGTCTGGAAGGGCTAAAATTCTGTTGTTGTTACAGGCCCCTCAGAAGGGCTGGCTTGTCAGCGTAGATTTTAAACAGAGCAGGTTAATTTGTGAGAGAGGCTGTAATTTACCACCTAACAGACTCTGTACTTGGACTGGTGGGTTGGTTTATTTTCTCAATTACTGTGTCAATACTTGAGTAACTTCGCTTTAAATTCTCAGAATGGTTTTAGTTTGAGAATAGGTTTAGGCCATGGAGAGGCAGCAAACACAGGCTCTCAGCAGCTGGACTGACCCAGTTTTCTGCGTTGCCAGTGACAATTTTCTTGCTTTTGTGTGATTATATATTTAACTCAAGCAGAGCTTCCAATAGTCAACGACTGGAGAAGAGTGGGAGGCTTCTTTGTTTGCTTTGCTATTGTAAATATTCATACAGCATTGCTGTATAATTTAGAAGATACAGCTCTTAGGGCCATGTTTACTCCCTCATCCTTACAGCATTGTGCAGGGAAAAAAAACCCAACCACAAAATCTGTTTATCTACAGAAAATTTTTTATTGAGTCTTTAAGTCTTTGCAGACTAAGGACAAACCATTTTTTTCCCTTTGGTGAAAGGGCTTCTTGTGAAACCCCAGTGAATGAGTGCTGGGGGCATCTGTTTGGGCTGAGAAGGAATGTGTTTGATGGATACAGTGAGTGTTTGTATTTTAAATTATACAAAGGAACTGTGAGTTCCCATGCAGAATTTCACCCTTGAAAACTGTGGGAATTGTCATTTCAAGTGCAGCTTCTCCGAGGGGTGAGATTTAGCCAAAATGATCCCTTCTGCTGTACAGATGAGGAGCTGGTGCAGTGGAAAAAGGGAACGTGCAGAAAGGGAGGGACACATCTGCCTGTGTCTGTGCACTGCTTCTACCAGGAGTCGAGACCAGAAGCTGTCAGACTGTAGACTCTGAGGGATTTAAACTGACCTTAGTGCCTTGAAAAGACTTTCTGCGCACGTACCTGATGGTGGGAATGGAGTTGTTGTGCTTTGCTTTCCCCACCAGTGTTTGTGTTTGTTCAGCTTTCACTGCTCCTGGCCTGACTGCTGATGGGGAGACTGGTTTGCTGTGTTAAACACTTTGGGGATGATAGGATGGAGAAAATCTACAGGCTCCATTGACAGCTGTAATCAATAAGAAGTGAGAAATCTCACTTTGAAAAGCCCTTTTTCAGCTATAAATGGTAACAGAAATCCTGAAGGAGAAATCCTGATTTTAGATCAAACTGGACCGGGGGTGTGAGCCCAGGGAAAAGATTTGCAAACCAGGGGTGCACCTCAGCCAAGGAAAGAACCACTCTGTGCCAGGCAGTCTCCAAAATTTCCTTCCTCAGAAAGCTCTTAAGCTGGAACTTTGCTTAGCACTTACTTGTGCTCTCAGGGCAGACCCAGGCCTTGCTGCAAGAGCTTTTGGTGTCCTACTGCAGTCGTCTCTGAAGGTCCCACTCACCTGCTTAGAGATCTACTTTGTTTTTAAGGAAAAGTAAGTGGTTTCTATGGAAGAAAAACTGGGTGCAGCCAAGGAATTTGCTGGTAATGAAAATACAGAGCTCTTGCAACAAACTTTGCACTGATCGGCCTTAATGTTTTATGAAGTACCATGAACCTCACACTGCAGATGTGTAAGAGAGAAACAAGTTTGCCTCCATGGTCACTTGGCTGTCAGGAGAACTGTGATGAGGATCTCTGCCCTGTAGCCTCAGAACTGAGCTCCCTCCAACTGACCGGGCAGCCTCTGCTTTGTTTTGTTAATAGACCTGTCAGTGGTTTCATTCCTCCTAAGGATGTGGGGAAGGTTTAGGTTCCCCAGATACTAATTGAGTACCTTTTTGTCAGCACGAAGTTCCTTTTAAAGAAGAGATACAAAAATAGCGCAGCCTTTTGTATTCACTATCATACGTCCTCTGGAAGCATCTTCGCCAAATAGATAAAAGCATGCAATTAATGGCTACCCCAGAGATTTATTCTATTATCTTCACTAGCTTCTTTCTAAAGTAGCTTGACATTTTATTTATCTGACTTAGCTGTTGTTGTAGGGAGATTTTGTTTTATTACCCTTGAGGACGGAAATGTTAAACAGGAGATACGAGAGCTCCTTTCATTACTTTTTTACGGTGAAATGTGAACTCACAGGCTGGAGTGTCAGCTCTGCCATAAAGGAGAAATCTGGGCTTGTGGTTGGGACAGAATGGTGCTCGGGAGATTTAGATTTGATTACAAACACTATCCCAGAGCCTTGGTGGTAAAGCTGCTTATACCTCAATCTTACAAAACAGTTTTAAGTCCTGCACACCCTCCTTCTCAAGTGTGAAATTCAGGTTGAGCTTCGTCTTCCTCTGGTACTGACACATCCTGACGTCTGCAGGGTGTGAATGGGCTCTGCAGCGAAGGGGAGTGTTGTGCTGGAGTGACATCACTCCCAGAGCAGACTTAGCTGTCGCCAATAGGGAGATGTAATTTAGAACGTCCACTGGTGTTACTGCTGGGTGTGCTGTTGGTGACCTGACTACAATATGCTAACAAGGAGCCCATTTGTATGGAGGAGTCAGAGCCATTTCAAATGGTTGTCTTTTAAATTGAACAGTGTTCTTCAGATGATGCAGGCATACTTGACATCAGCTGAAATTTCTTGAATTTAATGACTTTGGGGTGTTTTTGTGGTGGTGATCTGGTGTCCAGCCCTCTCTTCATGATTTCCCATTTCCACCTTCATGCATGGCACACACACTCTTCATTTGGGAGCACAAGTTAAACATTTGATTTGATTATGATCTTTGGAAGGCACTGTAAGCAGAAAGGTTTGTTGGGGGGTTTTTTTTTGTGCCTAGGTGAAAGCTCAGAGGGTCAGATCAGAAGCACAGAAAACCAATTGAGACTAGCCTGGCAGTTGTGTGTGCGTGAGCTCTCTATTTCACTTTACATTGCCATTTTGGGTCAGAAAAGTATCTGATGAAGAGATGTGCTGTTAGTGGTTTGCAGTCCTGTAGATGTTTGGCTTGGCACCTAAAAAATCTGCCCCTTTTTGAAGGAGCCTTTTTAGAGAAAACTGTAAGGTAAATGAAACAAGCAAGTAGAGCAAGCATATATTATTAAGTGTGTTTTTGTGTAAGTGAATATGAGAAGTCTAAAACTGAGCTCTGAAAAAAAAGAAGCTTTATCTTAATAATATACAGCATTCAAAATAGCCCGTACTTCTTGAAAAACAGCGATTTTAGACCTTGAAGCAAAGATAATTAAACTCCTCCTTATTTAAATTACATTATCTTAAGTAGGTCACTCACATGTTTAAAACATGGAAAATTTAGGAAAGTTTAGGAATCGAGAAGCAGGGAACCTTGATTCCAAGATGCTTTTACAGATCAGCTCTGTATTCCTCCAGTGTCTTCATGTGGACTGCCTGTGGTCAGAGAGAGCCTTCCTTTATATTTGGGTTTTCATTCTAAGCAGTGATAGCACTTCTTTTTGGGTCAACTGGTTTCATTACTAACGTGCTCATGCTGTCAAGCTGTCTTGTAGCAGCAGTGATAAAAAGATAAAATCAGGCTTCTGAAAGCAACAGTGACAGGATTGGCTGGGAGTGGATAAAGAGACTGAACACAGTAACAACTTCATATGCTCAGAGACAGTATTGAATGTTTGCTTTTTGATTTAAGGGTTTATGAATCTAGAAGAATGGGGCAAAAATTACCAGCTCAGTTAGTTCCTAATTCTTCAAATGAGTGGCCCTATCTACCAGGTGCTCATGATGCTGCATGTCGCATGGGTATGGAAAAGTTTGACCTTTTATAAATTGCTTATCCTGTCTTCAGCTGCAGAAGTGGTAGACTAGAGCTTCTCTGAAAATTAGTGAAGGGCTCTTTGGAAAATGTTTGGCTGCCAAGATGCAATGTAGAGACAACTAAAAGGAGGGCTTCTGTCTGAGTTGGCTCTGCGTACAGTTCTTGTGAATCAGCATCTTTGACTTGGCCAGGAACTGACCTGGCTTGGCTGTGTGCACAAATGTCTGTGGTCAGTTCTCAGAGTATCTACTTTGATGCTGTGTGGAAAATGGAGCAATTAGTCTCTCACTGAAGGTCTTGGCTTCATGTCAGCCCCAAGAGCTTGATGCTACTCCATTTTCAGTGGTCAACAGAAATTAGTTGGCCCTTAATTGATCCTGATTGCTTCAATGAATCTCCTTAGTAAAGGACTGTTTGGCAGGATAGGAGATGGTTAAAACTAATGGCAAAGAGGTAGGAGTTCACCCTTACCTTTCATTTATGCTGGACACTAGACTGTAGCACTGACAATAGTAATCTCAACACTTTGCCCCCAGTGAGCACCTGATGAATGTGCTGGTTTGCTTGGAGTTTGCTCTCTCCCTACAGTCACTGTTTAGACCCAAATGACAGAAACTCAAATAAATTCCTGAAACCAAGAAGCAGTTAGAAGGGTTCGTGAACAGCACAGGGTCACATTCAAAGCTCTGGAAGTTACCATAACTTCATTAAATTTTCATTTATTTATGTTTGCATTATTTTAGCTCTAATTTAGAGCACGACAATGCAAATAACTGAATCCGCTTGAGTGTAGTGGCTTTGGGCTTGGCAGTGAGAAGAGCTGAGCTGCACTGGTGAGGAGAGGTAGCCCTCTTAAATCAAATGTGCCATCAGCAAAAATAATTATGTGGAGCTGCAGCCTTAGTAGACTGATATAATTTCATACCAGCTCTTGATGTGACTAGTAAATTGTAGCTAAACTTTGATTTACCAACCACCCACTGCTCTTCATGCTGAGCATCATAATTGTGAGAGTTCCTCTTGCCTGAAAACAGTCTGAAGGTCCTGGTGTGAGGGCACTGAAGGTAGACCAGGAACATCATGTATCCCTCAGCCGCTGGAACTCTACAAGGAAGTTTGCTTTCTGATAGTCTTTTCCATTCTGCAAGCCTATATTGCATTTGTATGAATTTAATAATTTAAGCTTAGCTTTTAAGCCTAACCTTTAATAATTGAAGCCCAGCTTTTCTGAGAGTGTGGAGATGCTGTTGGCAATTGTTTTGGAAGATGGGAGAGATGTTTTCGAGCTCAGTCTCCACATGTCTTTCTGATGTTACAGAGCTAAGTTGGTTTGCATTAAACCTGTGCAATTCCTTCATATCAGCTGAATAATCTTCTGGTGCTATAGGGTTTTGAGGGTTTTTTTGATACTTTATCTGAGATGAAGGGTTGGTACTTTATCTGAGATGAAGGGCTGTACAGATTTTTTGGTGCTTAGCCAGCCTGTAGGATTTCTGGACATATATGTGGCAAAGATTTAGATCTTCTTTGCCATTTTGAATTCCTTTAAGTTTCTTTTGACTTGAGCAGGTGCTAAGTCTAATAAGGGCAGACAAAGATGAGACAGGAACTAGGCATTTGTCATATGGTGAATTTCAAGAAGCTTGATTTCATACTATGTTTTGCAAAGCAGTCTTGTATGATAAATGACAGCAAATGAAATTCTGTTTAACAGTTGCTAACCCCTTATTTTTTCAGTAGGATTCCTGCAGAAGATGCAATATTCAAACCTACATACAGAAAACAGACTACAGGCATGTTTTGAACTCGCTCATGTGCATAAAGGGTGTTTTCCAAGGCACGCTGGGTTACAAGGTTTTGTGAAGTATGAGCAACTTTTGCCATAGTGTAGTTCTGCTTTTTATGTGGAGGGACAGAAAAATGGAGGTTCTCCTGACTGATGGTAACTGTACCCCTTGATGTATACCTGGAAAGTTCTTGGACTTCCATTTGAATGTTCTAACAGACATTGACATGTGTTGGGTGGTCACTGCTTCTCAGTCCTTTCTCTTGCCAGACACATAAATGAGAATATTTTTCTTCAGAAAACCAGACTGTGAGAACGTGAAGCTTATGTCTTAGAAACCTTGAGCACAGTGGTCACTCATACCCTTTATGCTTTTTGGTTGTATTATTTCTGTTTTGTGCCTCTAAGGAAGAGGAGCAAAGACCAACTTTGGCTGCAACCACTTTCCCTTTGAGAGCCTCTGTTCTTTGCTTTGTCTCAAATGATGCTATGAGATAAATAGTGTCTAAACCATATTAATTGTGTTCAAAAAGATCCCAAGTTTCTCAGAAGCTGGCATTTTGTAATCCTCTTTTCCTTTTTGATGCAATCTAGTGTCAAAAAGAGTTCAAACTCCAGTATGACAGCATGACAGGAAGGTGGAGTGCCTTCTTTCTAGTTCAGAATTGCTTTCCAAGTGGGAAGGTCGCCAGCACCTCCTAGTGTTGTGTTGAACACAGCAAGTACAACGATGTTTTGCAGTTAAGTCTCCAGGAGGCCTGGTACAGCCTGAATTTGAACGTGGATGAGCAAACTGAGACCCTCCCTCATACAAAATGCCTCTCAAGCTGCGACTACGAGAAGCCAATAACCTTCTGTTACATCTCATTGACTAACAAAAAACCTAAGTTTGCTGATGACTTGTTGCATTAAGTTTACTTGCTGATCTCCTGTCCAGTATTGGCTTCCTCTTGGAAGTCCTGAATACAAAGGGAGCACATTCGGAACGGTTAGTTCTTTTCCTTGGACACAGCTGCAGAATCATACTCTGTGTGTAGAGTATAAATTCCGATCTCTTGCTTGGAGTGGGGTCTAGATCCATCTCCTTTTCATCCCTGTCACCCCATGTTCCTGGTGTGATGAAGCATTTGAGCACAGACAGGCTCACTGAAGGAGTAACCAAAGCTTCCTATGGTATCCTTTCCTATGAAAGTATAAGACTTCTTGTTAGACGTAAGGAAAAGTCATATCTTCCAAGGGTTTATACTCCAGAGAGAATAAGTTTGGGGTAGGGAGGGAGGCTTTGGGGCAGGATTCAGCTTACAATGGCAGAAGCCATCAGGCATAATGAAGTACTGGCAAGTCCCAGCTCTTGCATTATCCTCATGTCTTGTTGTGCTCAGTATTCTGGATGATGCAGAAAGTGCCACATGAATTTGTGGCTTGGCAACAGAAATGCTACCAAGCTATCTCACTGCCTGATCTTCATCTAGTTTTCTGTTTCAGTTTCAGATTTATTAACTCCTGCTCTGAGAGTGGTAATGACAGCCATGGGTGTTCATGGGCACAAAGCCATAGGTGTGTGTTTAGGTGCCTGTACGTACACGTGGGGAATGCTTACACAGCTCTTTTGCTTTAAGAGTTGCCACTATCTGTGTGGGTGGGTGACCAGTGTTTTCTTTCACAACACTGATTCTCAAGGTGCCCTAAAAGAGTGAATGAAGCTGCATCAACTCGAAAAGCACAAATTCCAGAGATTGCTCAGAAGTGAACCAGCTGACTTGACAAGTTCAATTTTGAAAGCAATCTTTTTCAGGGTACTGAAAGATAACAAGTGAGAAATCCTGCCCAGGAAACAAGAGAGACTCAATTTACCAGCTGTCAGATACGTGGCATTAACTGTGAACAAAAGGAACACCAGATTCTCTGAGGTTTGTGACTCCAGTGGAGTCCAAAAGTCAGATACAGGTATTCAAATGATGTGGAGAAGTGACCTTTGCTTGGCAATGTTATTTCCATCTCCTAAAGTAAAATAGCGGCATCCCTAAAGGTGATTTTGCTACAGGGACAACTTAGAACTTAGATACTGAAACAAATACCTTATAAGATGAAGACAGTAATGAATTTTAACTAATCACATTTCTCTTCTCCTTGTGAAAACCTCCTACATTTGAGATCAGGGCTCTGTTCAAATGCTGATCCTATTGGAGAGTGTTTCCAACTCAGTTTGAGGAGAAAAAAAAGCTATGAGTGTTAAGACAGATACATGATGTGTCGAGATACTAGATAATGTCTCTTGTAGACTTCACACAGAACATTAGATTAGAAACTCATAACTTTGGGAAGGTTATTAATTTGTTGAGTAAGAGCAGAACCATTGGTCAGTGTCTACAAACATGGTGTCAGTTTTGGCTTGTTTGGGGTTTTTTTTTTTTGTTTGGAGTTTTTTTAAGGAGGGACTTTGGGTTTTTTTGTTTGCTTGGTTTGGGCTTTCGGGGCTTCTTTATTAAGCCTCAGAAATCTGGCTGCTGTGTTGGATCTGTGTCAAAAGCTCTTTGGGTAAGCTGACACATTTATACTCCCAGTGTGGAAGCTGTGTCTGTACCATTTCCATTAGTTCAGGCATTTTGAAGAAACTGCCAGGCAGGTACTTGGCAGAGATGCGGGAGGCGATGGCTGCAGGTGAGAACAGCTGCATAACAGCCCTTATCTCTCCCTGCATTGCTCTTCTGTGACCCAAAGGTGCCAGTCCCAACATATGCCAGGCTTGGTCTGGGTGTAGTGTTAAAGCAGGACCTGAACAGAGGCTGTGTAGAAACAGTCACAGAATCTGCCTCAAAAGAGTCCTGCAAGGATGTGGATTTGCCAGTTGCACTCTTTTAAGTATTATACCCTTCACAGTCCTTGAAGACTTCTACAATGAAATGAGAGGTTTGCGGGCAGAAAGCTGGATTGGCTGCCCTGAGGACAGTGACCATGCACCAGCATGAGCTGCCTGGAGTCTTGTCTTCAGGGGGGTATCCCTGTGTGTAAGGGAGGAGTAATTACTCACAGTGCAAGTGTTTCCGTTTCAAATTCCAGTAATGTCTGACAAATGACATTTTAACAAGATTAGATTGTAGTTGAAAAGTCAAAACAAAGCAGACAAATACAAAGGGAGAGAAATGGGAGGAAAAGAGCGGTGCTCAGTGGAAGATTAGATTATGTTTTGATTTTGATTCGTTCCTCTGTTTGCAGCAGGAAGAACCTCCTACTCACTATGGGGGAAGGTGTTCTTCAAGCCCTGTCTTACAAGTAGGAAATTTAAATGCAGCATCCTCGTGGGTGCAGGTGACACTGAAAAAGTGAAACAGGGATTAAAATATGGGTATAAAAGACCCTTCATGAAGTAGATTTGGGTTGAAAAGTAAGACTCCAGTGCTGTACGCTGCTGATTTGATCTTCCTTCTGATGGTGATTCAGGTGCCTTAGGTGAAAGGTGCTTATTTCTCAGAGCTGACAGGTGGAAGCCAAGTAGCAGGGAAAAGCTGGTACTGGACGTACAATGTTCGATGACAGGGGACTTGCCTGTCTGGTTTTTGAAACACAATTGCAGTGGTCAAAAATGGGAAAACAGAAGCAATGAAGCCTGGTGCACAGGCACTGAGCAGGCAATGGTTTGAGAGAATACAGTCTAGCACTTCAATCTTGGAAATGAGGTGTTTGTCTGGAGAGGCACCCAAATGCCCTAGAGCAGCTGGGCAGTCCTCTGCAAACCCTAAGCTTGCATGAAGGCTGTGCCAGAAGAAACAGTAAAGGAATTGTGCAGACCTGTGGCCTGCACAGAGACATGAGAGATTAAGGTTTCTTGGAGGAAGGTACATTTTGAGTCATCTTAATCCTATATATTCAGCAAATGATTCTGAGAAAACCCTGTAACTCTCCCCTTTCTTCTCCGTCAATATTTATTTTAATACCCATTTTCTAGAGGGTTATTGTTCATTGTTTGCTCTGCTGTATGTCTCTGAATTGGCTAAAAATCCAGTTGTTCTAGGATTTTTTTTAATTTTGCTTGGTTATTTTCTTGTGGGAGGGTTTCTTTTAGGTTTGGATTGCCTTTTTTCTTTGAATTTAGCAGTATTCTAGAGATAAAAAGAAATTCCAGCCTCAAAGAAGAGGCAAATAAGCACAAAGTCATTATTGAGGGAGGAAATGCATGTGGTTCAGGATCAGCTTTTTGCTGATGGACCAAATAATCTTCTCTTTTTTTAATAAATGATTATGATTAGTGTGTGACAACTGTGGCATTGTTTTGTGAAATAGAGTCCTTAGTCTTCTTTTTGAAGGGAGGAAAAAAGAAATCCCTGCTTGATTTATGAAGAGAAAAGCCTTAAGCTGTAGGTGACATTAGCAATGAAAATGTCAGGCTCTGTGGTGTGTAATACATGACTGTGCTGTGATTCCACTGTATTTAATGTTATGGGACAATAACCAGGAGTTCTGTACTTCTGATTACTCATTTTGAATGCAGCTTTCCTAAAGAGAGACACAGTTCCCTGTTCCTAGGGATGAGTGTGCAGCTCTCTTAGCTCCTGCAAACTTTGGCCTTCCTCCCCAGAAGTCAACAGGATTTGTTCATCTCCTATGGGAGAACAGCAGAACCTTAATACTTGTACAGAGGAGATTTTCACAGAAAACTTTATTTGCATCAGCTTAGTTACCAAGCTGTCTGCTGGAAAGCTCTTCTCTGCTCCTGGTTGCAAGGGCTGCCTTTCATTATCATCCAAAACCTGCACAAATAGTTTGGTCTTTTAATCTAAAAAAAAAAGTAAATACATAAAATCTCAAGATTAAAAGTTTTTCATCTCAGGACGACAGCAAGATTACTTTGCCCTGAGGAAGGATGACTATGGCACTCAAAAGTACCTTGCACGAGTGACATTTTTGCATTGCGTGTTTTCACTTTTCAACCCCTTCTGATACTATGGCTGAGAGAAGTGCTGCTCAGATCTCTGCTCTTACCCGTGCATCAACAAGTGATGAACAGCCCCAAATCTGGTCCTTCTGGGAGGAAGTCTCCCTGTGCTTCAGGAAGGATCAAGGTGGCTGATGTGGATCAAGCCATTACAGGACCTCACATTGGGTTAACAGAAGATCATGGACATGGCTTAACACTTCGGCAGATTCATTACTGGAATTGCAGAGCTGAATGTTCCACAGTGGGATGACATCATCCCAGTCTTACATTCTGCCTCTATGTCAGCTCAAAGGTGGCAGAGCATCAGCAAAAAACAGGGGAAGCTGCAAATGGATGTGCCAGAATGTTTTCGTAGCCAAGAGATGATGCTCACGTAGGGACAGACAGGTGGCAAAAATCACACCAGTGAGTAATACTCAAGTGACATTCTTCAGTCGCTTCTGACTCTTGCCTGTTGAGTTCATGGAGGTTAAGCCCATCTTACAAGTTAGGTCCAGCCTTCTCTGCTCTACTAACTGGCCTTGCTGCATTAGTTTTTAGCTTTTCCAGTGTCTTATGTGGCCATATAATTGCTGTAGGAGTCTGAGCCAGTTGGTTTAATACTTTCATATAAGATAGAGCACAGAGTTACCATTAAATCCATTTTTATTCCTGGTTTTTATTTTGGTATTAAACCACTGAAACACTGGTTCAATTCTGCTTGTTTGTTAAACACTGTTATGATACAGGAGCAGAGTTCTGATGAGCCGCTTGGCTAATACATTCGCAGGCACCTTTTATGGGGGGAAACGTGACTTGAAAATAAAATTTAAGTCTCAATAATTATAAGGACAGTTTAAAAATAATGAAAACATCCTAACAGGATAACATCTCAGAATGAGATGTGTGAATTGCAAGTGTTGGTGCTGGGTTTCCAAAACCAATTAGGATCAGTTTTATGAAGGTACTGCAGTAAGTAATGTTGCAGGTAGATATTTTGTAGAATTGGCAAACTTAAATCTCATTTAGGGGCTTGAAGCTAAGAATTGTAAAAAAGTCAAGCTATTTTGGTCCTTGGTCTGAATAGTTTTAATGAGACCCCATTTTCTAAGGGAAGGGAAGTAGCACTTTTGACGGTTGAACTCTGTAAACTGTTTCTGAAAATGGTCTATTGAAACAGGAATGTGGATGAGATCTCCTTGTGCCTTTGACTAAAACAAATGTTTGGAGTTCTTCTTGTTCCATTGGTTGAGCTGACGAAAAATGGAGACTTTTCTCTTTTGGCATTTCGACTGAAGTGCTGTAGCACAGTCCTGGAATAGGAAGTAGAATAATATAAATGAAAGAGAGTGAGAAAGGAAATTAAAGTAATTTCCAGCCAGCTCTATATGAGCACTAAAACAGGAATAAAGGAGATTTCGTAGTTTCACTGTAGCATCCAGCAATGAAAATCAGTCAGTTTGAACCGGGTTCAGAGTGTTAAATATCGTCAGCTTCTAGTAGGAAGTAAAGTAAGAGGTAGAACATTCACAGATGGAAAGAATGGGCAGTGGGAATAATTTAAGAACATTTGTGTGTGTGTGTGTGTCCATGATCTCTCTGGTCACAACTGGAGAAGCTTTGCCTTTTTTTAATTGCTGGAGTGGCCTGATTGTTTTTGCTAATTTTTTTCTTGGCTGAAGTTTGGGAGTTTTGTTAGAAACGAGTTCCCAGTGTGTATGTTGCTACTATGGATGGCATATCCATTCCTTCATCTATCAACAGAGGCTGTGTGACTGGGCTTGAAGTTAGTTTTCATTGCAACAAAGGACTCTAAATCCTCAGCATTGGTGTTGCCTTTATTTGGACTTTGTGAGTGCGACATTTGCTAATTTGTGCGCTGCTGAAATAGCCCAGCTGCTAATGGTAGCTTTGGGTTTAAGTGTTCAGATTTATTTTTTACCCTGCAATTACACTCTTCTGTTATATCTATCTATTTTGACTTGAGCAGACATCTATGCCTACCTTTAGCTTGGTTTTTCCAGAAGATTCTTGGCTTGGAATGATATAAGCGTACAATAAACAGAGGTTATTCGTAACTGGTACAGACTATATCTCAAAATACCAGAAATAAGGAGCTCTTGAGAGCCGGGAACTGTCTTTATACCGCCTCCGTATCAGTGTCTTACTCCTGCCCACTCTCTTAATGGAGACAATCTGGTTTTAAAGATGTGTTTAAAATTGCCATTTCAGTATTAGTTTTCATATTTTCCTTTGCCTGAAGCAGCTGATTGTTCTCCTGAATTCTGAACAGGACATTTGTCTGTGATACTGAAGAAGCCTTGTAGTCCTGTCTGTGCAAACACAATTCAGTTGCTTCTGAATGCCCTAGCAGTGTGTCAGTTAGGTAAATAAACTAACTGCATTAATTGCTCCTGCATCCCTCGAGTGCTTGTGCTTTGTGGGTTTTACAGTAATGTTAGCATATTGTAATCCATTATTATCTACAAAATTAAAATTTTCTTTCCATGCCTGCATCTGCCACCGTTAATTCAGAAGCTCTAATAAATGCATTAAAAGAGGCAAGTAATAAGCAAAGGAAAGTCCCTCTGGGAATGTATAATTTCACTTTTACTCATGACTCCTCATGCTGGGTTGAAAGGAAGTAAACAGTGTAAACATGCAAAGTTAGTGTGCCGCTACAAAGCAAAGTCATAAACCCCTTCTGTAGATGTTGCACTCACATTTATTACGGAAATGGGAAGAATGAGGCAAAGCTATGCGCAGTGATGCGCTAAAAGCAGGTCTCAGACTGGCACTGAAGCTCTGGGGAACATGTGGAAGCTGTAAGCAGATTCATGCACTGGAATGGGAAACTACCCAGTGACTTGCATTGGGTCACTCATTTTTACCAGGGGAAATGATAAACCATCAGAAGAAAAATCTGGAAAATCCTAGAGGGACTTGTGTGTGCTCAGAGCATATCAATGAGATAAAAGGTGATTGAGTGAGCAGATGAAGCTTTATCAGACCCAGTAGTTTTGGTTTTAATGTTACTGCTTTGCCACCATTTGAGAGCTGGCTGATACTGAGTGTATGTGCCTCCTGCTCATTTCAAGTGCCACGGAGCAGTAGGAGATGTCACACAGATACTTAATGCAGCCCTGGTCTGACTTCAAAGGAATCGGTGAGCGTGAGATGGCCATCCGTGACACACTGAACACCTGGGCTAAATGAGAGTCATGGAGATCCAGGCAAAGAGAAAAATAGATGTGGAAACTAGACAGTGAAAAAGAAGGAAAGTGAGTAGAGGAGGAATAGCTATTATGGGAAGCCTTTATATTTAAAAAGGATTTTGCAAGGCTGGGCTCAGGCAGAAATAGGAGAAACTGAACTGCATGGGGTTTTGAAGCAGAACAGCCAGTGAAGAGAAGCCAGGAAGGTAGATAGCTCCATGTAGGGAGAATGCAGGGAGAGGGAATGCTAAGGGAAGCGCCTGTGAGGATATGCTGTGGTGGGGCTCCAGTTGGCTCTTCTGTGGACTTTGAGAGGAGATGATGTTTCAACACCTTGCTGCAGGTGACATGTCTGATGGTTGTGACCTCCTCTGCAGCCTGTGTTGTAGCACCCTGTCCTCACTGAGGAGAGATTCTTCTCTCTCCTCTGCCCGAGAAGCAGCTGCAGGACAGTTTGCAGGCCACAGTGCCTGGACACCAGCTGTGTAGGGCAGGTAAAGAGCATTGCAGGAGGTAGGATGTGACACATCCTGTTGTTTCAACGAGATAATCTTCTGCCATTAGTCTAATGACTGTGATTAGTCACACTGTGCTGGCTGGTGATGTCCTCTGGGATGTGTTTCAAAAATGTCCTCCTGTTGTGTGCCTGGAGGGTGCTGGATCTGGCCAACAGCAGCACTGTGCTATCCACCCTAACAGGAGAGAGCGGAGCAGAGGGACAGTTGCAGAACATGATTCTGGCAGTCACAACAAAAAGATATGAGGTGTAGAAGGGATAAGCTTGTTGTGCCCAAGGGGATCTCTGTTTATATAGGAGTGAGTTAGTCCCCGTTGGGTTCCCTCGGGAGTTTGTGCCTTTAACAGACATTCTATAGGAAGAGCATTGGTCTCCAGCTGCTGGGGTGCTGGCAAATCCAGGTAGCAGTCATGTAAATTCAGAGATATGGCTTTTATGCAGACATAAAGCAATTGCAGTGAAGTAAAGGTGGTTCTTTAATTTCATGAGGCTTAAAAATGGCCCAGAAGGCTATACAAATCCCTCTTGATTTTGCAATGTGTGGCAGCATTGGACTTTGCAGAACAAATGGAGCTAATCATTTCTAGGAGCTGGTCTGTTCCATTGCTTGAGAAGCTAAGGGCTGGGGCTGGTTCCCTTGAGTCCTCTGTAACTCCTTTCTTTGGTCTTAAATTGGTAATAAACAGCACCGTGGAACTTCTTTGGTGTTTGTAAAGCTGAGTGAATTGCTGCAATGAAAGATTGTCCTCTCTAAAGTACACAGTGTTATTCCTAGAATCCTGTGGGATTGAGTACCCTCGTTCTATGTGTGAATTGGACTTAAGGGCTGAAAAGCAAGTGTTTGAGCCTTGAATATTTACAATGAATTTTGAAAGAAGAATGGAAGAATGTACTAACTTTTCATCAATGGAAGGAAAGACACGGATATGCATTTACCGAATAGAAATGTGTGTTTGCCAGCCTTTCAGGAACATAAAAATTGCTATTAACGTAGAACAAAGCAGCTTTAACTAACATTCTCTGCAAGAGTAAGATAAATATCAGACAAGAAGGTACTGCGAAGCCCCTCAGAAAAGCAATGCTATAGAAATACAGGCACAGGCTTTGTCACTCGTGTCCCACACTCATTAAAAAACATCAAATGCTGTGAATGTGCTATCAGCAACATCTGCTTCCTGAGTGCTCATTAGAAGATGCTGATCTACATTGAGTTATATTATTGTCTCATTTCAGAAACCCCAGATTCCTGCTTCTCCTTTAGGTTTCAGAGCATCATTCTGTAGTCTCTCCACCCCTTCCACCACCTTTTACAAACAGTGGAGAATGTTTCTTGCAAGTTCAACAGCTTTGCTGGTTTGTGGGCAGATTGCAGATTGCAGTAGGCAGAGGAAATGCTTCTAATGCGAAGCTCTGGTTTTTTACAAGTAGATGCAAAAATGATGGCAGGATGGTTATATTTATTGTTGTTTGATGATTTCTTAGTTTAGCCAGGAAAAAGGTAATATATCCTCATCCTTTAAGTGTGTTATGAAGGTTTTATCCCAACATAATTCTAATGAAACCAGCAGTACCATAAAGTAACTACAACATCATGGAAACAAGCATAGCGGTCCCACTTACCAACTCAGAGCTAAACTTGTAGTGTAAGCATTAAGTTTGGTGGTTTTGGTCGATCAGTGACAATTTTTAGTGTTTAAAACTTCAGAGTGCTGTAAACCCACTGTGACTTCTTTGCATATCCTTGGCATCGTAGAGATCTAATGCTAGTGTCTCACTGATGGATTAGACACTTCTGCATCATCATTACATCCACGGCATCAGGGGTGCTGTATCTCTAAGAGTAATTCTGGCAATAAGCATTAAGTGGTATCATCACTCTTCCGCACAGTCTCAGGAGAAGCCAAAGGATGATGTCATGTCTAAGCAGCCCTTTAATCCTAGATGTATTTTCTAATGGCCTGATTTAGTTGTGTTGCTGCAATACTGTGAAGAATCACAGTGGACACTCAAGCTCTATGTTGGGTTTTTTTCCTCGAACTCTCAATTTTTCAATGTCAGGAGTAGAAAGAAATACTTTTCAAGGAAAGAAACATATTTTTAGATCAATATGTATCTGCACACATATATAGGTCGTACATAGGTATGTTTGGTTTCTCTTTTCTAATGTGGCTAGTTTTTTTCATACCTATGTCATAGTCCTAGAAAAGTTTAGATGAGATTGTCAGAAAGGTTTCTTGGATTGAGCAAGTTTTGTTGTGATTTGTTTGTGTTTTTATTAGAACTTTTCCATACTAACAGCAGCCTTAACACAGTTATATTTCTGTTACCAGAAATGCTTTTGCTGAAATAATTTTTTTTTTTAATTCTACATAAATCATTGCTGTAGGCTGGGCCTGAGAAAGAATTAGCTGCTTCAGTTGTGCCAAGATGGGTTGTACTTGCATAATGATACCAGCGAACCATTTCTGAAGTAGACCTTGCCTGAGGCGCGTGATTAACTTTACATACTGCAAATAATGTCACTGATTTCAGAAGTTATTAGTAAGACAAAATCTTGGCCCCCACGTTCCACAGTAGAGCTAGAAGCCACCCACAGGGGTATAAAGCAGTTTTAAACTCGGCACTAGAGCTGTCAGAATCCCAGGGGCTATGACTGAGGTAGAAAGTTTTAATATCTTTTGATATTAAAAAAGGGGTGCAAGAGAGACTTGTGGATAAACTTTGGAAAACTTAGCAAGGATACGTACCTTATTATTGACGTGAGAGAGAGGAGGGAGGGGGCAGAGGCTTTTGCATAGAAAGAAATATCATTGCCAAAAGGATGGTCTAGGAAGGTGGCTTTAATTCAGCCTTTGGGATAAATAGCTGTGGAACAAGATTGCCTTTATCAAGACAGTTTTATCTCTGCTGATGAGAGGATGCAATGGATGGCCTATTAGTGGCACTATGTGGAAACCATCTGCCAGATTGAAATATACCTTAGATACAAGATACCAAAATCAAGAGTGAACTCCGAGATGAAGATGATACTGAAGTTATGGCTGGTGCGGTAGGAAGATGCTGTTACTATTTGCAAGTCATGGGCAGGAAAGTCTTGTGAAGAAATCTAAGATATCTGCTATAGCCATGATGAGTTTATGGTAATTGCTAAATACACATAAAACTGTAACAAAACAAGGTGAGAGTCCCATTTGAACACAAGGTGTCATTTTGTAAGTCATCAGGAGAGCTGAATTTGTGTTTGCAAATGAGATGGTATGTGGAAGGAAAGGAGAAGGGGCAAAAAGGACAGAGGCCAATGGAACTAAAGAAGAAAACTTGAAAGTGTGGAGCATGAAGTGAGTTCAGTAGAGGACTCACACTGAGGGAGTACTCAGAGAACTAGGAGAAGGATTCAGGGAATGGTTTCTCCAAAGCTGTGAAAAGAAGCAGCACAACAGCAGGAGCATGGCCAAAGCCACTGAAGGACCTAGGAAGTTGTAAAGGTGTATTGTTAGAAGTTATTCCCAGTAACTGTAAGAGCATATAAAAGATGATTCTAGGTTCAATTAGTTTGAAAGGTATCCTGGTTTCACTGGGACAGTCAGCCAAGGCAACTGCCCCCCAGATGGCTACAAGTGGATCTAACCCCATAAATATCACCCTCAGTATAAAGGGGGAAGTTTGCTGAGGAGGTAGGTTCCTCTTGTTTGGGCTCCTGCTCTTGCTTGAGCTCCTCCTGTCCTCCTGCCTTCCTATTTGTATTGTGAAGTACAGAGCTACAAGGAGAGAAGACAGGTTGCAGGGGCAGTCTGAGAAGAAGAGATCACCCTTCAGCTGGTTAGAGAAGGAGACATTTTTCATGCAGTCTTCAGTGAATCTTAGAATTACTAGGGATCGGAAGGGACCTTGAAAGATCATCTAGTCCAATCCCCCTGCCATAGCAAGATCACCTAGACCAAGTTGCACAGGACCATATCCAGGCGTGTTTTAAACGTCTCCAGAGAAGGAGACTCCACAACCCCTGTGGGCAGCCCTTTCCAGTGCTCTGTCACCCTCACTGGGAAGAAGTTCCTTCTCACATTCATATGGAACCTCCTGTGTTCCAGCTGACACACACTGCCCCTCATCCTATCACTAGATGACACTGGCTCCATCCTCCTGACACCTACCCTTAACATATTTACAGACATTAATGAGGTCACCCCTCAGTCTCCTCCGAGCTAAAGAGACTTCACGAGGTTGGAATTTGCAGAAGCGATCACCCCGGCTTTACAGCAATCCCATCAAACAGCCCCATCAAATTCAACAGTGGTTATAGCAGGTGTAAGACACTGAATTAACTGCTGAAAACATTATTCACTGAAGTTATGGAGAAGTGAATTTCCCCAGTACCCCAAATGATCCAAATTTCATTTTTCTTGAGATGAGAACATGATGATCTATCCTTATTGTACAGAGCAAAACCACCACCCTTGCCACCATAGATCTTAATCCTGTTTCTTACAGCCAAGTCTCCCGATTCACTGAGTTACTCTAGAAACGGATTCCCTACATTTTCACTCTTACTGTATCTTGCAAAGCATTTTTCCCTTCTAGGAATACCCATAGCACAGTAGCTGGCTTAATTTAAGGAACAATAAAAGAGAAATGAGATGTCTTACAGAACTGTGCTGAAACGTATGTCAGATCACCGCGCAGAGTACTTGGCCACACACCATCATTTAGAAAAGACACTGCATGCGCCTTGCCAGTTCAGTTCTTGGGGTGCTAAGCAGCATGTTGTCCACCAAACCCCCCACAATCCAGTTCTGTTCATTTGAGCTCAGTAAGATATCGTATCATTACGTGGATCCTGGTCCATTGCAGCGACCTGGTGAACACTGAAAAAATCTTAACTTGGTCTGGATTCGGGAAAACCTTTTCAAACAAGCTACAAAGCTCCCTCAGGAAGTCCGTGGACCTCAGCAGGGACATCAAGTTTACCACCACTACAAGAAATGAAGTTCAGTGAGCACCGTAACAAGTTCTTTTTACCTTTTAGTTAGACAACCTTTTCTGTTGTCTTACACAAGGTGACTTGGGTTTTCACTAATCTTGCAAAGTAATGAAGATGATCAAAACCCTGTGGAACTCTAAGAATTCTTGTGTTACAATCACAAGGAATTCTCAGTCAGGATATTAAATACCAAAATATTGAAGAAGTCAGTATCTGAAACACTGGAGTTACCAAGGGCCTTAATAAAATGTCCAAAGAAAAGTCAATGCAGTAATAAGAAGATCAAGTGGGAAAATGATTCGTTGCCACAGACCCCAATATCCCGCGTGCATACCTTCAAAACCGATCTACAACCCCAAAAGTACATTTATAGCAGGATAAAGTACATTTATAGCTTGGATTAGTTGAGTTAGTTTGATTACAGGGAGAACAAGCAGCGAGAAAGGAGATTTTAGTTTGTGACATTCTGAAGTCCTTAAAGGTCTGAACTGCATCACCATTTTTACATTCAGGCAGACGTATCTCGATTTTGTCTCCCATGTCGACCACGCAGGATCCTGCAGAATCTAAATGCAGATCCCACGGGACAAGGATGTTTCAGTCGTGAGGTTTTAAGTGCAGTGCTTATACAGGTTCACAAGCAATAAGGAAACCAGGAGAGGCAGTCCTGAAGAAATGTGTACTTTTCCCCCCCAAAAAAAGCGTTGTGTAAATTTTCCTCTGATATTTCATGTCATTCTACTTATCGATCTCCTACCCAGTTGCATGAGCAAGCACAAAATTTTAATCAACATACTGGACTCAATCCCGCCACCACAGACTTCAGTGGAAATTGGATCAATCCCATTATCTACCATATGACTCCACGGGGCTTCCACAGGGAGAACCTCATTCTAGCTCCAGCCTGCAGGGCCCCTGAGGCTACATTTAAAGCAGGGAGCAGTGTGAATACCAACCAGCCTAAAATAGCATTAAATGTGTTTAAATAGGCCAAGATAATTTGGACAGCCACAAAAGCATAATCTGCACTGAAAGCCCACCCATATTTCCCACACATTCGTTACAGCAAATCAGCTATAAAGCCCAGATGTGTCAAAAAATATATGACATGGTCTCCTGCTGGCCAGGAGAATGTCAACGGCCAAAAAAAGTCCTACTGACTTACTCATGATGAAATTCAGATCCCATTCGTCTCAACGGTAAGACAGCACGGGCTAACAGCAAGGAGAGATTCTACCTGACTTGGTTCATCGTGGTGCCACGGTACTTCCAGAATTAGGTGAGATCCTTACCTGGTGTAAAGCTGCACAATGTTACCTCTGGCTGATGAACCATGTTGTTGAGATAGGCTCAACACAGCAAAAATGTGCTTGGTTTCCATCCAAAAGATACTTCTCTGACATCAGCCAAAGGAAACCTTCCTGAACTTGGTGGGCTGATGATGGTCCCTTGTTCTAGATGCTGAAACCCCAGGAAGTGAGTGTGGACAGCTAAGCTGGGGTGGAGGGGCACTGTTTGGAGAGCATGGCTGGGTGATGATGTCTGGAGAGTAAGGCTGGATGATGTTCTGGCAGCTCTGTGTTCTTCTGGCAATGAACACCAGTAGAAGGGCCAGGAGTGTGGTTTCCCAAAACACCAAGTGTTTGTGGTACAACATGGTGCTTGGAGAAAGGATTTTGGCTGGAAGCAGGGGAAATGGGGTGTTTAATCCCCAGCCTGTTAACTAACTACGGGAACATACAGAAGAAACACTTCTTCTTCAATAAATCCAGAAAAAAGAGGCAGATACCTGACCGATAAGCATCAGTCTGAGAGGAAAGCATCTTGATTGAATCGCAAATAGAAATGGGAAAAAGTTTTGAACAAATCCAAAATCTAGTGTTGTGAGTGGCTTTCAAATAACTAAAACCAGTCCTTTAAGAATGAATGAGAAGCTAAAGACTCACATCCAGGTTTAGACCTGTCTGAAAATTAAGTGCTTTTAATAATTTTGTTCATTGTACCAGTTGTCTCTCAGGCTAAGGAGCAAAAGGATCAGAAATGTGGACTATGTGAAAATCCAGAACTGAAACCTGCTTCATAGGATTCAGACCGGTTTGTCCCCAATGTCTTTGGGAACAAAAAGGAAACAAATGGCAGCTCGCAGCTTCCTGGCTGCCAGACGCTCTCCACAGACCCCCTGCTCAGCACTGGAGGTGTCAACCATGTTCACATGGGGAAAAACAGCTGATGGGGCAACTGAGCCCACATACTCATCCCGATGAAGCTGGGGGGGGTTCCAGGAGGTGGTGTGGGGCTGTGCTCCATGCAGGAAGCCTCCTAACCCCATACTGCATCCCAACCCCACGGCAGGGGTAGAAGGCCATGCACAGCAGCTACTGCTCATTACTCCAGATAATGGCTAGAATTAACTGAAACATTTCTGTACTACTCTTCAGGAACCTCATTCAATCTACCAATCCCTAGAAATTAATGCTATGAACTTGCATTAAATCAGTCTGTCATTAGCTTGGCTTTCTTTATGGCAACTCATTAGGAGGTATTTCCTGCACACCAGAAGCCAGAAGAACATCTACAGACGCAAGTTAAAAAGCATTACGGTCCATTAGACACTGAGTTCGCACGTGTCTCTCAGCACACGACAGTCAGGAGGGACAAACTGCGTGTGATGGAATGTGAACCACCGTGGCTATGGACCCACTCACAACCAAGATGGGGCCAGAGCCATTAATTCACATGGTGCTTTTGGAAAGGGCAACATAGCCTTATGTTTGCTGCTGTTAACCCTGAGCATCTGGGGACTATACACCAGGGTCCTTATTATTTAGAATCACAGAACATTAATGAGGTCACCCCTCAGTCTCCTCTTCTCCAAGCTCAAGAGACCCAGCTCCCTCAGCCTTTCCTTGAAATAGAAGTGTTCTAGAGAAAATGTCCTGGTCCTGTGGAGAGTGTTTTATGAACACCAGACAAGATAATCACTTACAAAGCAACCGAATGTGGTCCAGCTTAGTCCTACACATGTATGTGCGTGCATGTGTGCAGACATAGCAGGTGAAAAATAAAGAAGAAGCCAATTTGTAACACGAGTATATTAGGAGTAGTAGGGTTTATTCCTGTGCGACTTGTGTCTAGGTAGTCCTGCTCTGGCAGGGGGATTGGACTAGATGAGCTTTCGAGGTCCCTTCCAATCCCTAGTGTTCTGTGATTCCCTTGTAAGGAGCTCACAAAGAAGTTAATCAGTTCCACCAGCCCTTAGTAAACAGTCTACAACACTACCAAAAATAGCCGGGGTTTTCTTTTAAGGCTCGTACTTTTATTATTTATTATACACAGTGAAACTTCTCTTACTCTAATGTCTTATCTGAAAAAAAACCCACTTGTTTGAAATGAGGTCATGTCCCCTGACATACATTAAGCGATGTGAAAAGCCCCTGTTTACTCTAACACCCATCTATCCATGTTAAATTCATCTGAATAAAGGAAGTTGCACAATGCGTCAGACTTTTCCTTTTTTTCTTTCTTTTAGCAGAACTCAATTAAACCAAAACCTACAATATTTATAACAACTTCTTTTTTTCTGGTGTGTAGCTCAATGCAGTTTAGAAAAGGTGATGTTAATATTGACATTAATTAATGTCAATCTTAATGTACTATTACATTAATAGGCTGGGATATCATTCAGCCTAAGGCAACGCGCTGTGCTGCTCAAGCTATTTATAACAGAAAGTACTTTAAACAGCTTTGCCCCCCACCAAAAAAAAAAAAAAATAAAAAAAAAAATCAATTTATACTAGATGTTGTTGCAGAATCAGATTCATCACCCTAGGGACTAAGAAAAAACGAAAGACCAATTTAATGACAGGATTTAGTTCATTATTTATCTTCCAGCATGTAAATTATAGATTGTCATGAATTTTTCATCCTTTTGGTGCCCACTACCTAATTCATGCGAAAAACATAAGTCTGTGTTACAAAGAGCGAGCTCCCTGGCTCTGTGTACGAGGAACATCTCCTCTGCCTTTTGACAGACGATAATCTGTCAAAATGAAAAATTAATGGAGGCTCCCTTAATTCATCATCTTCTGCCTCTCTTCTATTAAAGGCTTTTTTTTCCCCCTTTTTTTTAAAAACTTCTGTAACTCTGCTCACACTGAACAGAGCTAGTGGGTGGGTTGGTGGGTGGGTGGGGTGAAGACAACCAGGTCAGCTGCTGCTTCAGCTGACGCCATGCACTATAATGCAGCTGATGGATGGGTGACGTGTTATTTATTAAAGGCGTTGAGGAAACCTGTGGTTTCTAACACAGTCTGTGAGCGTGCTGAGATAAAGCTAGTGCCACATGTCTTACTGCTCTCGCAGCTTGGCCATAGAGACAATGACTTTGTACCAATGATCCTAAGCTAAGCGTGTTGCACTGCAGATGACTTCAGCCATCCGTGTAGCAACCAACGAAAAGAGTGATGAGGCTTCAGACTGATTATAAAACACATCTGGAAAACAAATCAATTCCTCCCTCACATTTACCTTTGCTGAAGTATCTTTGAGTTGCTGAAAAAAATCCCCACAGGGGTCCTAGAGCCTGAAGAAGTGTTTAACTGGTGCAGAAATATTCCATTATTAATACAGTTAATAATTTCCCTAATCGCTAAAATCTACGACTGGAAAGCGGCAATGCCTTTTTTTCTGCCTTTCACAACCCATCTCTGTTGCGTATCTGATGCTTTAGTGGGGCTGTGATGAGCTAAAGCCCAGGAAAACCACGGCGCATCACAGATGGGGGATCCTGACATTTGTGTGATGTGATTGTGGGGGACGGAGGAGCTCTATGGAAATGGATCCGTCTATGAGTCAAATGGGTATTTGCTCACAATGGCAGAGGGGACTACAACAACAGGAAGGCATTTCTGTTATAAAGTGCATGCCGTGCACATCCACACACACTCGCAAAGAACCATTTTCTTTTGCTTTTGAAATCCCTACTCAGACATCCATTTTTAACACCACGGCAGCACTGAGCTAACTCCAGAGCCATTTCACAGCAAAAAAACCCGCAGCCTGACTCTGTGTCAAGCTGAGTGGTGCTTAGAATTAACTTCTGAACTACTAACCCACAAATTCCAGGAGGAATCAACAACCTGCTCTATATTCATTGTCACCCGCAGCCAAAGAGGACCGTTTCCACTGAGAACTTGCAGCCCCTCACACAGCAGCAGAAGTGATGCAAACAAACCCATTTATCACCTGAGCCAGAACATGATGGTGACACCAAAGCCTGGTCAGTGTCTCACTGATGTTAGTGGGAAAGTACCCACTGAATTAATGAGCAAGCCCTCACCCACAGTTTGCAGTTTGCTTCATTTGGGTAGAGCCAGCCTGAAACCAGAGATTCTTGGTCTGGAATGAGAGAGGTTGAGCTGACAGTCCCTGCTACTCAACCATGTTTACTGTAGCTGCAGCCTGCATTTCACTGAATGAGAGAAAAATTCCCATCTCCTCCCAGTGATGGGGAGAGCGAACATGGCACTTTACTAGTTTTTCAAAAGTATTCTTCTCTTTGGGAAAAAACATTTTGCTCAGTTCAATATATTAACAGCCGGAGACCCTCTTCAACCCTCCTAATTTAAATAATGGAAACCTGACAAATACTTAAAGAGTTTTGATCATCCTGAATGGAGACAGGAGTAACTTGTCATTACCAAACAGCTCTGCTGGTCAATTGATTGGTTCTGCCTGTTCACAAATGGTCAGTGGACCTGGGAGAGGAAACCTCTAGGGCCAAAACTCACTCAGATATGAAAGACGTGCTGTAGCCTTCACGCAGTGAGCTGGTCACCAACTACTTCAGGAGCTCAGAGAAACCATCATTTAAAAAAAAAAACAAAGTAACAAAATAAATAATAAATAAACAAACAAAAGTCAAGAAAACCCAAACCAAAATAAAATAAAATATCACAGTTCCACTTTTCTTTCTGAGTCTCAAAAAGCATCCAAAAGCTTTGGAGCCTGGAAGACTACAATTTGCTAAAGAGAGCACTCTCTCAACAAGGAGATGGAGATGAAATTTTTATTACCACTCTTCATGCTGCACTTGGCCTGGAAACCAAACATCTTTCTCCAAACTAGCATACTAGCCCGGCTATTTATTATTTCTTAATAAAGCATTACCACGCAGATAAGGCTGCACCCATGCAGCACAGCCATTTGCCTTTAAAAGCCTGATAATGTACAATAATGCAAGGGGGAGCAATGGAATTGTGTTCCTACCTGCCACGGGTCGTAAAAGGAGCCCCCAACACCCTCTCTCGTGATCAAGTATTAAATCCTTCAGATACCAAGAAATTATTATGCTGATACTGCTGTTAAGGTCAAGGTTTAAAGTATAATGTGGATCTTAGAAGAAATTCCAGTGATTGATGTAACACATCAGACACTTACCTTGAAAAAGGTATTATTCAGCTGCCTCCACTAGAAGATTAAAAGTGGGGGGAAAAGAAGTTGCAGAAGTGGTTAAATGACGGGTGGTTGTTCTTAGTGGTCAATGTTGCAATGAAATTACTGTAAAAAATAGCTACTGATATTGAAACTCGCCTGCAACATCTTGTGATCTCTCTAATACATGTCCTCCAGGCAGCAGTTCTCTCCTCACCTCAGTAACCTTGTTACACCAGCTGCTTTCAAATATTAGCAATTTTCAAAATCATGTCTGAAAGATGCTTTCTGCACACTCTGCATGCGAAGTTGCTGAAACTTTCCTGACAGTGAAATGGGTTCCCTTCACTTTTCCTTGGAGCTCAAGCCGTCTCCACACACACCACTCCTTTTTCTGGGTTCTGAAATGGTATCTCATTATTTTTAATGGCTGCGCAGGGTTGAGACCACCAAGCTTTGAACAGCAGTGACACTGAAAAGTGGACAGAATTCTGAGGAAGACACATAAGCTACAGGAATTCAGGATGAACACTGAAATCAGCTCACTACCAACAACAGTCTGGGGTTTTCCCTCAGCCTGTGCTTACTAACCCTACAGCAATTCATATCAAAGCTTTAATGCTTTGTAAACAGCCTATTATGTATCTTACATACATCACTGAGGCCATGACAGAACACAGGCGATCTGCCCAAATTCTAAGGAGTCACGGCTCACGACACAATCGCTTCCACTGTAAGGCAGAACAAGGAGGGGTTGTTGTATCACCACACTTGGCATAGCTTTGGTGTAAGCCTGGAGAACCTGATCACCCCCTTCAGCACCTCCTCTTTCAGGTTCACTCCTGCAGAAACTTGGAGAACAACAGAAAGGTCTGCTCTCTGACTCTATGTTTACACCTAGATGCCACCAAGTGAAACACAAAAGCACAACAAAAATAGGAAAAAAATATCATATTCATATGGCTGGAAAAATTCAGATCCAGATGTACAAACTTAAGGGACTGAGGCACAAAGGAATGGAAAACTGGGTCCTAGACAATGTGCCCTCCAGTAGAAAACTCACCTCTTCCAGATACTGGATGAACTTTTAAAGAATGAATTTGCAATTAAGAGGGAGAAGCTCTTGTATCCAAAGGAACTGTGATTCTATAATTCTAAGAACTCTGCTATCCATAGGAGACCCGATTCAGGGTTGCATCAGTTCAGGTTTCTGCTGCTCTAACACTGTAACATTGCCAGGCAGGTTGTTTCATGTTCAGAACTAGGATCCTTTAAACAACACGACACAAATGAAGCCCTTAGAGCCCCTCAAGGTTTCACCCAGTTTACATTGGTTCCTACCCTTGGCATGTCCTCCTTCGAGTTACTCCTGATTTAGAGTCACCTGAGTGAGCGTAGGATGAGGTCCTTCTCCAGAACCAGTTGTGTCCATAAGGATGTGTTTATGGCTGAGACTAACTTCCTTAAAACACAAACCCATGGAACTAAAAATATGAGGCACCTGATCGTAGAATAAATTACCTTCATGAAATTACGGTCTTTTCTTCGCACTGCAATATTCACAGGAAATTAATGAGGTTGTCAGATGAATTCTATGAAGATTTATGTGCTGATTAGGTGACATGTCTTAAAACAAAATAAAATCATAAAGAACCTCTTCCATTAAAAAAAAAAGCAGCATACTTAATTTGAATTCCATCTTTTATCCGATTACTTCTGTTTAGTGGCAAATACTCCCTTTGTTTAAAAACCCTTCACAAAGGCAAAGCCTTGGGAAAACATTTTGTAGAAGTATTCTGAAAGTCAAAGTCATTTTGACAGAAATCAAACCAGAAATAATTTTTCCCTGAAGGAATCCTGCTTTATTTTAATGATGTCTGGATTGTTTCCATTTAAATACTGTAATGGGAATTAAAAAAAAAATAAAATTAGAAAAAAAGGTCCTATTCCAACTGTCCATTTTAATGATGATTCTCCCTGTAAGCTTCGTCAGTCCTTTGTCATAAACGTTGTGTTCGAGTGGAAAAAACAAATACTAAAGGAAAACAATTTGACTAAAACCATCTTTCCGTCATTAAGGAGCTTTATGTTCTAATGTCTGGAAGTGAAAGTCTGCCTTAACGGCTGCTGGGAGCTGGGGATCTCTCTGTCAGGCTCTTACCGAGGAATTCTTCCTGGGTAATAGAGGCTATTTATGGGGCTTTTCATGACCTTTCTTCTTGGTACTACCAACCAAGGAATACTGTAGGCATCTCTTTTACTTCCACATATCTGCCTGCTCACTGGTTATTGTCTCTATTGTTTTCTTCCTTTTGAAGAAAAATGTTGCATGTAATTAAAACAAGGTAAGAGCCTGGTGCTGTGTGTTCTATGGCACATCTAACCAGTCCCTGCAGCCATCACACACATGAACATATGGCATGCCGTGGAGATGGAGATACTGAAATACAACTCCTGCTTTTATCACCTTGTGTGTTATGAAGCCTGTCCCACATTCTGCAAGGTATTTTTTCAGGAAGAAAAGCACCTTTCTGGGTTTTGATAGCACAAGAGAGACCTTCCTTTAAAAGAAAAAGAACCCCAAACCCAATCTGTAATTGTTTATCCAGATCCCACAGTTTTTCTGCACTAAATAGAAAGCCTATTTACTTAAAATAATCCTTTTAATTGTTCATTGTGAGAATCAGACAGACCAGCTTTGATGCAGAACTCTGTTCTGAAAAATCCCTCTGCCTAAGCTCCTGGTTCGGGAAACAGCTCCCAGCCTAAATTTAAACAGAGCCACTTTGACTGCACAGAAAGACAGCAAAAAAAATTGCTTGTTTCAGGTATTTCTACCTACTAGCAGCCACAAACTTCTAAAGAGCCACATCCTTTAGCCATAGAGATACCAGCTAGCAGCCTCCCAGAGTCTCATATCCCTGTATGTAGAAGCAGTACTAGTCAGCTCTCTGTTGAGCACCGTTCTCACCTCAGTCGCCTTGGGACAAAAGGATTTGTACAGTGACATACAGTGATTTGCAGAGAAACTGCTTTTGGTTTTTCAGCTTAACAAAAATACAGATATAATGTCTTCCACTCCAGACACGTCAGTACCACACTTCCAGGTGGATGTCACTGTTCTGACAGAATTACTCCTCAGTAACAGTTCTTCATCTACTGACAATAAATTCAGACCCAGGTAACGAGTGCTCTGACTGGACATGAAGTTCCATGCTCCACCAGGACAAAGGAATCAGGAGGTTGCTATGGGTCAGCAACCAGCAGTTTGGTTTGGAGGTGGCGTTTGTGCACGTTACTGCACCCAGAGGTTGAAATCAACCACCCTCCTGAAGCAGCACTAGTCAGCACACAGTCCATAAAAAAAAAAACCTAGCACAGCTAAGCTGTCACATAGGGCAGCAGCACTGGGGGTAATTGCTAATCAGTCCTACTGCCCAAGTCTCCCCGATGGTTCCAATTTGATACAAAGGTTGAGAGCAATATGAGAGTCTGCAAAATAAACAATTCAGAAGATTATTGAGGTTGTACAGTCCAGCATGAGAACATGTGGAGATCACAGGCAGTCTTTTTAAACCTGATAGAGGCTGGTTGCGTATATCCCATAATGAGAAAATGGTCCTAAAATGTTATGAAACAACATATCACAATAGTCTATGAAACAAGAAAAACTCCTCAAGCCCAAGCCAGAGTCTCAGACACCTGATACAGAGCACCGACTTCTACCGCTGGCTGTGATGAGACTTCTGGCAGCAGTAAGCAGACCGTTATCATCACAAGGGATCAAGTACTCAAAGCAGGGGAGGGTTTCACTGTCTCCCTGTTCTCTGGTTCAGTGCTTAACACCATAATTGTCCCTGCATTTGCTTCTTCCAGCTGCCTGGGTAGGTCCAGCACAGTCCCTGCAGTCTGGTGCTGCAGCATGTTCAGCACAGACAACTTCTGGACTGGATCCAGACAGCTTTTACTGTGTTTTCAAATGAACATTGAAACAACAACCAGATGAGCGTGGTTAGGCTTCACACCATTACAAGGACTTGCCCATATCCCTGTGCTGTCCTCATCAGACCCCTCTGCAAGTTACTGTCAACAGGCTTCATCCCAACTAAGGCTGCCTGTCCTGGGTTGAGGGTTAAAGGCAGAACCCTCTACAGCGGATACTTAGCTTCCCCTCCCACAAAGGGGCAGAGAGTTCGTCAGGTGGGTCAAAGCTGTAACAGCCACATGTAAACAGGTCGGAAATCTCTGAAGCCTGGCAGTGGCACATCTCATCCCCCTGAGAAATGTTGGATAAACCACAATGCCCACTCCCAGCAGATTCTTCATTCCAGCCTAGGAATACAGAGCAGCTCTGGCCCTATGGACATCTACTGGATGGACAGAAAGCACAAGCAGATTATTGTGATTTCCTTTAGCAGAAGCTCCCTGGAGAACCTGGTGACTCTATTCCAATGCACAGCCACTGAGCATTGTTGGGGTGAGGCTTTTCAGAAACTCACCTTGGATTTTCAAGGAGCTGGAGAAGGTGTAATCGTATAATCATAAAGGTTGGAAAAGACCTCCAAGATCATCCAGTCCAACCATCAACCCAACCCCAGTCTGCCTACTAAACCACATTCCCTATTGCCACACCTACATGCTTTTGAATCCCTCCCAGAGACAGCGAATCCCCCCGCCCCATCCCTGGGCAGCCTGTTCTAACCCCTGACCACTCTGTCAGTGAAGAAATTTTTCCTGATGTCCAATCTAAGCCTTCCCTGGATCTTTCGAGGGCCCTTCCAATCCTTGATGTTCTGTGATTCTGTGATTTCCTCTCATCCTCTGTCCAGAGACAGATCTCTGATGCTAGAGCAAATCTCGCTGCCCATTTTTAAACAAAGAGCAAGCAAAACTTCATAATGAAATCATACTTTTGTTTATAATGAGAGAAAGCGAATCTCCTTTGCTCAGATTTCTGTGCTCTTGGATGCAGCTGAACTACTCTTCTTTTTTTCCTGAATGTTCTCTAAAACATTTAGCCTGAAGCAAATATTTGCATAAAAAGTTTTAGTTTGAATAATTAAAACCTGGCAAGTGAAAATGCCAAATGCTGGACTACCTTAAGAGTAAACAGTGCTACCGACTCCATCTGTAACAGACACTTGCATAAAATTCTGTGAAGCGCTTCAGGAGAGAAAAAGCTTCCGCTCTCTCTGCTGACACACTAATAATTTTGTAGATGAGAGCGCTGAAGATCTTCCAAGTCAGGGACGTCATCGATAAAAAAGCAAGTAAGGAGCAGAAAACATCACGGCTCCACTTCCCAAACACTGTAACGGAGCTGCCGCACAAAATCAGCGTGGAGTCTGTTTTTCAGACAGGCACGAACAAAACAGATGCAGATTGTTGCTTTTGCAAAAAAAAAAAAGTATGAAAAAAGCGGTTTTGAATGGAAAGACTTAAAGTTTTTTTATTTGAGCTCACATTGTTGTAAATGTGGATGGACTTGATTTCTAAGCGCCGTTACATGGATAAGATGCATGGGAACGGTTCCTATACAGATAGCTCTTAATTCACCAGTGGAAGTTACTATAGATTGCCTCAGCTTATTACTTAATGAGCTCTGAGCCACTGATTAATCTGTTATTAAGACATATAGGAATAACTTACTCATGAGCAGCGTATAAACAAGTGTGTTCTTTCTACCTGTAACCAGACGTTTGGTGGCTGAAATGAGTCAAAAGAAAACAAAGCAGAAGCTGATGAGAAAGATGGAATGATGGAGGGGGTTTGTGAACCAGCCCTCTCCTCAGAATTACAGGTTCTCTTTAAAGATGGGCTAGATAAATTCTCATGAAAAGCTTAAATGCCTTGCTGATCCTGCTGTAGGATAGGAGGAGGATTAGTCAACCCCCACGAGGTTGCCTTTCATCACAACTGTCTATAATGCTATATTTGTAAAATGTTAGGGATTATCTTGGCAATAAGACTGTCTCCTGTTAGAACAAGACCTTAAAGAGACGAATTAATGACTCTGACTAATTGGATATCACAGCACAGAATGGGTCATGTTCTGCTTTGAGGTCACGCTCCGATTCTGTTTGGGCTAAGTGAGCCGGCGCACTACTGCGCTCCCACTTGCTCTTGGACTGAGAAGTTGCGGTCAACACAGTGTTTGGCAACTTGATCCTTCAAAGGTCATCTTCTAACATGATAAACATGATAAATGCTAGCAGGGAGGACAGGCCCTCACTGCTGTCTGGTGCGTGGAAGGCTGCTCTGAGATAAGCACGATGAATTCCTGTGCTCGTGGGTTAGAAATATCAGTGAGCTGCTTGATGTGCTGTGACAGTAGGAGGTGACCTTTCCCCCTTGCTTGCTCTTCTCATCATCTGCTCGTTGATACAGCTGCATCTGACTGCAGACTGGAAACAGCATTTACACCCTGGAACAGCAGCTGCTGCTGCTGCCTGCACTCGGAGCAAGCCATGCAGGGAGCGTCCTCACTGGACACCTCACTGCTCAGTCTCTGCTGCACCAGAGCAATGCCCCAGACCAGCCCCAGCTAGAGCTCGTTTCCATTGTCATGGCTCAGACCAGGGCTGTGGCTGCATTTCACTGAGGGTGCAATTAACACCCAAATGACTTCAGGGGAACTTCTCTCACGTTGGACTCATCCTTTCAAAGTTGTACTGGGAGACTTCTTTTCTGCCTTCCAGTCCCAACCCACCCAGCCTTGAGCATCCTTGAACAGTTCAAACCCTGCAGTTGATTTATTCCAGTTAGCCACAGCCAACTCCACTCAGCTTCTCTCTTAACCTCAAGGTCCTTTTCCAGAGTGAGGAGGACTTTTTGCAAAGATGCTCATTAACAGTCGACAGACTTAGGCTTAGAGCAAAAGATCTGGATGGAGCTCAGGAGGTGCTCAGTGTGCTCCGCTAGTGCAGTGCAAGCTCTGCTGGCTGTATAAACACTTTAGTAAGGACCCCAAACCCAATCCCTGCTGCTGTGCCATTATTTCTTCAGAAAAAGCAGCGCCTCAGTGGGGCTTTTTATTTCTTACAGTCACTTGATTGCATTTAGCCTTTTACTGCTTTAGTGAACTAATTTTCAATCAACTTAAAAATGAATTCCAAAGGCAGGGCTCATAATTAAAAATAAATGGTTAATCCTTTGTGACAATCTGAGCTCAAAATTATGCCCCTAAATCATTTGGACAATCATTTTAGGAAAAAAATTAAATAAACAATATCTTTCTTCCAAGCCTGATTATATCAATGCTCTAAAGAAACATTTCTTCCTTAGGTCTCTGATTTCCCCGGTGGCTGTGATATCAACCCTGAACTTCTTAAATGTCACTTAATTTATATGATTTTTCTGTTTACCCTTTTAAAATGACAAGTCATTCTGTAATATTTATGTCTGTTTGAAAATTAGATATCACGGGCAATCCAGTGCTGCAGTTTCATTTCCATCAGCTTAAGCTTAGTAAGCACTTGCCATAGAGAAAATGACATGCCTGCTCTGACTTCTCCAGCCTTCTCTGTTACGATGTCCACCCGTTTTTTTCCGAAACTACCCATTTAACTTTTTATGTTTTGATTCCTAACAGCGTAAGAAACTTAAACTGATGATTATTTTGCCTTTGGTGAGCAATCAAAGAAGTTCTGGGCCTGCTTTTAACTCCCCATGGCTGACACAGGTTAATTAATTTTACTCCAGCATGTGGTCCCCAGCGAACTCTCCTCATGTGGCATCACCTTGCGGCGGGCAGTTGCTGGTGAACGAACATTATAATCTTTCCAGAAGACCTTCTGACAGTAATGAAATTAAATTGACCTGTGCTGCATCTGGTCTCTGAATTAAGATGGCAAGATTTGTAGGCATCCATTTTGAACTGGAGAAGCACAAGCCCGGCTCCCCAGGTCATGCTGAATTTTAAACAACCTGCTTTCCACATAATAAATAATTTTACAGTCCTTCCAAAAGGCCACCCCCATTAACACAGGAAAGGCAAAACAAGTTTATCATACTAAGCAGACACATATGAGTTACCTCTAGGTTTATCGTCTGAGTTTATAGCTGTATCAGTGAAAAAACGTGGCTCGAACTTGAAAGCAACTTATTTAGCAAAATCAAGAATTGTAGAGACAGTCTAAGTTCTAGCTGAATCTGGCAAGGTTCATTCCTTCATCAGGAAGAGAATTTATTACAAAAAACCACTAAAAGATCCTGTTATTCTTGCCTACAGAGACAAATGTCTCTGTATTTATGTTATTCCACTGCCCAGGTGTTAGTTTTGAGACTAACAACATACTTTAAATAAATCTATAGGACCGTGGAGATCTGACGGACATGGAAAAGAAGGGTCTGAAACCATGCACAGGAAAGTCTCTCTTTGCAGGGACAGGTTCTCTCTAAGCTCCAGCCCAGCACAAGATGCTGAAGGAGCTGGGTAGAAGAGCAGTACAGAAACTGTACAGAAGGGAGGCTCTTTATAAAACTCTGATTTTGAGCATGCCCACACTCATGAATCACTCCCATTTTCTTAACTGGATAATCAAGTTCAGGTTTTGCACCACAGATTCCACATAGCCCGCAGCCTGCCTATATTCTTGATTTAGACTTCTTACTATTTTCACCCTCTTACTATTTTCTTACTACTTACTTCTTACTGTTGTCACCTCTAGGTTATGCTTGATTGCTACAGATCCTTTTGGAAAACAAAACTGGAGGTTTGCTGATCTGACAACCCAAATCACCTCGCGATCTTCTGTCTATCTGCTCACCTAAACCAGTTACCCTGATCCTGAGATTTTCCAATTTTTATCACATTCTATTGTAGCTGTAAAACCTGGAGAAAGAGCTGCCTTTTCTCATTCACTGAGCTCTCCAGTCTCAGAACTGGACTTCATGGTACATTAGCAACAGAAGTGCACAGCAGCCAGCCCATTGCATCTAATTTAAACACAGAGATGATGGCTAAAAGCATGAGCGGATCCTGTACTGTTCTAGGGATCAATAACCTGTAAGAACAAGTAAATCTGTAGAACTGGAGCTAGAAGAAACCAGTTTTGATAAGCTGCACTCTCTCAAAAAGTGAACCAAAATCAAACCATCACAAACACTGGGTGTGAACTTTGGATCATTGCTGCTGTCGGATCTCAGACTACAAGAAAATGGGCTCTTCTCCATCTCTCCCAGCAACTAACAGAAATTCCCTCCAGTGCCAAGCTCTTTATTCTACTTGATTACCTGCTATATTAATATGATGATTTGCTCATTTGAACCCATTGATCTGTTGATTCAATTTTAATTGCAACCTTGATTTGATCACTGTGTTTCTCCACTCTTAATTACCTCAGACGTACTACCTCAGATTGTCTCGGTTATATGTTGGTTTAATTTTGTAGCTCCTTGCTTATCCCTAGGTTTTTAATCCTTAAGTAGGACATTGCACTGCAACACAGCTTGTGAATGCCAAGAAAAAGTGTTTGCAAAGCACGGGTGACACTTTCAGACGAGTACCCAAGTCATTCCCACAGTCATTCTGCAAACCATCGGAAACCCCTTTCACTTAATTGTTAAATAAGGAACCTAAAGGGTTTGTCTGAATCTCTTTGGGAACGTGTTTGCAAATCAAACACCTACTTTGGGATTCAGAAGTAATCCCAGTTTTAGGCAAACGTTTCTGAATTCCCTGAGCGGGAACGCCAAGATTACTGCTCCCTAAGTGTAATAAATAAGAATACTTTCATTTGATACCATTTTTATTCACACTGAATTCTTACGTGACCCTGACTTGATGAAAAATTAAACTTTCTGCTGAAAGAAAAAGAGGAAACAGGAGATGAAGTTTGATAGGGGACACGTGTTGAAAAGGAGCCTTCACAAGGTCACTTTTTTTGTGTAGGAGCATACGAAGAGCCAACACCCCCCAAAGGGCCTAACAGGAGTCATAATTAACTTTCATTGTCTCAAACCCCAGGGCAGGAAAAAAATTGAACCAAGGGTAAGAAAAGAAAGGTCAGAGCTAAAGCTCCATATAAAATGTCACACACTGAGAAGGAATGGCACCCCTACCTATTTGCCAGATCTGTGAAAAGGCCTAAATGCTCATTTTTCACCTGTTGAACATAAGAGGAAGGAGGAGAAGAATAGTGAAGAATAAAGCAATGAGAATAAAGGGCCTCTGAGAGACGAAGATGACACCCAGGATGCCTTTTCACCTAAAATATCAAAAACCCCGTAGTCAGTACTAAGGTGAAATCTTAGAAGTTTGAGACCTACCAGCCTTCCAGGAACACTAAAGCTATTTTGGGAAGCACTTAGGAAGAAAGTTTCCAAATTTTAAGGCAAGGTCTAGAGCTCAGTTACTCGTTGCTGCAGCTGCAGGAGGTCTGGGCAGCGCACTCATCCCTTTGCACTTGCCTTCTGTGAATAATTCAGTGCCCTAGTTTGCTGGAAGATCAGAAAAACTGGAGTATCTGAACCAGTTTACTAACACATGTGTTCTCACATGGTGAAACGTGGAGCAAAATGATTTCATTAAAACTAATTCTGTGACTTTGCCTCAGTTGTATAATTCTGCCATCAGGGCCAAAGGCCGTTGCTGAATTACAAGACGTGTGGGCACGATCTAAGGTAGTAGCAGCTTAAGGCAGGGGCTTAACATAAAATTTCTAAGCTTTCCTCTAGGAAACCTACTTTTGTCTGTTCCAAGATGTGTGGGTGTTGCAGTAGACAGAATGCAGCCCCATTTGAGCTTCTCGTTAATAAAAATCACAGAATCACAGACTGGTGGGGGTTGGAAGTGACCTTTGCAGATCATCTAGTCTAACCCTCCTGGCCAGAGCAGGTTCTCCTAGAGCAGATCCAACAGGAACACATCCAGGTGGTTTTGGAATGTCTCCAGAGCAGGAGGTTCCACAACCTCTCTGGGCAGCCTGTGCCAGGGCTCTGTTAGACTAACTGTAAGAAGTTTTAACCTGTGTTCAAACTGAACCTCCCACGTTCCAGTTTAAACCCATTAACCCTTCAACAGCACAGCGTGCCTCATTAACAGAGCCCACACTGCCATTAACTCAAAGAAGGGGCATCCACCTGCAGCAAGACTGAGCCTGGCTGTCCCTGCTTGGAAGATGTTTGGGTCCACCCATAAGCACTAAAGACCATCCCACATGCTCTGTGCCCAGTCCACCTCTTACTCCGTTTGTACCCTGGTTGCCTTGAGGGGGTTGACTAGGCACCACATTGCTAACGGTAACTTCAAAATACTTTTTGAAAGCATAAATAAGAGTAGTAAGAGTTTGACTTGAAAATAACTCTTAAACATGCCACTGTTTAAAGACAGCAGTCAGTGGACTACAGAATATTGACAATTGCATAAGTAGACAGGTCTCTGTGGATTTGATAGCCCAATAAATACCCATTATTGCCTGTTGCCAGGCTGTGTGCCTGAAAACGAAAATGAGGAGAGAACAGTTTTTAATGGCTGGTAGCAAAAATAATCGAGTCTTATCTAAATCAAACTTTATTGGCCTGGATGAATTATTTTTGGCCTCCTGTAATCAAAGCTGAAAATTCACCTGTCAGGCACAGTATGGTAAAACTCATTAGAACCTCACCATGTGCTGTTATGAAATTGCTCCATATGGCAGAGCGTGACTGTTTATTTACTAGATTCAAATATAGGCAGGTTTCAGGAATATATAAAAATTATATTATTTTCAAATTCCTCTAAGGCAGGAGTGTGTATGTGCTGAAGTTCCACACTGCTGTAATGGAAATATTTCACTTGTACAAAGAATTCTGCCTGGTGCAGCAGCGAAGCTATTGATCAGGCAATTGGCAATTCTCAAGCGTGAGTGCTCATTAAGGCAAAGGTATATGAATCATTTTTTAATGACATCTCTTTGCTTTCAGCAGCTTAGCATGTGTCCTGGTTTCAGTGGATGCACTGTAATTTAGGCAAGCTGTCTGCAGACTTCAGCCATTACTCTTACCATATGTTTTCTTCAAAAATTACCATGCACTGGGGCCTGCTAGCTGCAGTCATGGAGAGAGGTGAGCTCTCTCTGCTGTATCAGCACGCTAACATTACTTGAAGAAGCAAGAGTAATGTACTTATTATAAAGAGAAATTCCCAATTAGCAAGTTTAGTGCATGTGCGTTAACTTGGATTAAATACACTCCAATTATGGGCAGCTCATTATTAAAACTGCAGCCAGATATTTGCCAGAAATGGGAGATCTGGTGAACAAGCCTTTCCCTACTTGATTACAGGATGAGGCTCTGGCCAGCCTTGTCTAGGGTGGGATGTCCCTGCCCATGGCAGGGGGATTAGACTACATGATCTTTTGAGGTCCCTTCCAATCCCTAACGATTCTAGTCCCTCGGAAAAGACTCCAGATTATGTCCTCTTCTCTTTGGTTCCCAAATAACAAATGTGACCACTGCAGTAGATCGCTCTGCCATCCCATCTACAAGTTTCAAATGCAAGAAGAGCTGATGAGTTGGTTAAAAAGTGAGAAGAATCAGCATGCGATGACTAGAAGAGCCTGGGGGCTCCTCAGGAACCAGGCTTCTGCCAGCTTCCTTTGCTAAGAACACAGGACTGGAAAAAAATTGGTATTGAAATGGGAAAACTTTATCCTACTAGTTCCACACATTTCTATAGCTTTGAGTTATGTCTCAGCTTAGTTACTCTAGGCCATTGTACCATTCGGGTGTCCCAGCTACTGGGGCCCTTTCAGAGAGTTTTCTTAAACCTTAAAAGTTTCAGCTAAGTATGCAAGTACGGAGACCAAAAACATAGCAAAAGGTCAAAGATCCAAGTTAAGTTTCCTATTAAACCCTTAACTTCACTGTATTACCTTAAAATCACAGAATCACAGAACATTAGGGATCGGAAAGTACCTCGAAAGACCATCTAGTCCAATCCCTCCGACACAGCAGGATCACCCAGACCAAGTTGCACAGGAACACATCCAGGTGGGATATGTCTTCAGAGAAGGAGACTCCACAACCCCCCTGGGCAGTCTGTTCCAGTGCTCTGGCACCCTTACTGGGAAGAAGTTCCCTCTCACATTCATATGGAACCTCCTACGTTCAAGCTCACATCCATTGCCCCTTGTCCTATCACTAGATGACATTGAGCAGAGCCTGGCTCCATCCTCCTGACACCCACCCTTCACATA
>JAOXOE010000441.1:11182933-11208131 GCA_028565055.1 Phoeniculus purpureus | reverse complement strand
AGACATTAATGAGGCCACCCCTCAGTCTCCTCCAAGCTCAAGAGACCCAGCTCCCTCAGCCTCTCCTCATAAGGGAGGTGTTTTACTTCCTTCATCATCCTCATTCTCTATGCTGGACTCACTCCAGCAGCTCCACATCCCTCTTGAACAGAGGGGCCCAGAACTGGACGTGACACTCCAGTTCATGACTGGAGTCAATAACATGAGCCTACAGTTTGCTTCTAGGTTACTGTGTTGGTAATGTGTCAGTGCAGTGTGTGATTGGGCCATTCAAGCACAGACCTATTTTAAAGTTTGTTGACCTTCTCCTTGTTTGAACTCATTTGTTCCCCTCAATTGTGCGTGAAACCAAGCAAAACGTTTTTAGTATGTATACTGTGATCCATGGGAGTTAAAATACTTCCATTACAAGAGCTGACAAATCATAGCTGCTGCATCCTCTGCATTAGTTATACGGGGCTTCTAGCAAGAAGTGCTCGGTAAGTGGTCACAGGGCTTACCAGTTTGCCCTTACGCGTTTTGTCAGTTTGCTCATGTCGTTGTCTGCCATACTGCTGATTTGAGTCCAGTTAAAAATAGTATTGCTTAGCTTTCTTTGTGTAGCACTTGAGAATATCTTTACTCCATAGCTCTAAAAGTAATGTACTGACACAATGAACACGTATTCCTTCAAAGCTGTCACTGAAAGCACAGCATCGGCAAACGTAGGCGTAGCCACGGTCCTCTTAGCCATTAACATCTTTTATAGTGGATCCTTGCAGTATAATGCGAACTGGTGAATACCTTTCAACTAGCACACGCTTGAGGTATCAGATGTCTTCTAGCTCTTCGGTGCGATGTAAAGTGCAGCTGATCATCGAACACAGCTTATGAGAGAGTCACGTATGTCACTTCTGTTCCAAAATCGAATGCTGGTTTTCGTTTGCCATGGTGAATGCTTTCAGTTCCCAAAAAATGGAATTCAATTAACTGTGATTTTTTTCTCTTTAGGCTGCTCTTAAACCACTAACAGAAGAAGTGTTCTTCCTTCTGAACTGTTGTAATTCTTAGCTGCTTCAACACATTTAAAATTCTTCCTCCTTTAGTTTTTCGTGGGGTTTCTTCCTGAAAAATCCATTACTTGTTGCTCTTGGAGCTTGCTGCCTGACAATGCCACCATGGCGTTGAATACGTGTTTTTAACAAGTGTTGATAAGCTGGAGAATTTGTGAAAGCCACTTGTTCAGTCACAGCATTCCTTCATATTAAGTGGCTTAAATAGCGCTGAATTGTTGTGAAGCAGTGGTTTCAGTATGCACCCTGTGGTATTCCACACCAGAAGAGTCCAGGTAATAAATGGGTTCCATTTCAGCACCCGTGCGCTCTAGCACCAGAGATTCTGTTATGCTGTACTGTCGTGTGATGTGGTTTTGCGTGTGTCTGTTTTCACCCTTAAAATGTATCTGACCAGGGTTTGGCAATTGCATCAACTTAGTTGATCAGTGAAATTCTTCTCTCTGTCAGATGTACTTGACCCGCCTGGATGCGTTCCTGCATGACTTGGTCTAGGTGATCCTGCTGTGGCAGGGGGATTGAACTGGATGATCTTTTGAGGTCCCTTCCAGTCCCTAATGTTCTGTGATTCTGTGACTGTTCAGTGACAGTAGGATACAGCATTTAAGCACTGATTTATGTGACAGCCTGTGTGTTTTACATATGAGAACATCCACTGGTCTTACACATTCTGTGTGGTATTGCTCTGTTTTTTACTGCAGTAGAGCACTTGGAACAAGACTGCAGTTCCTTTTCCTTCCAGTGATTTATGCTAATAATTTATTTGCAACACTAATGTGTGTCATGCACGAACAAATTATTTGGACTCGGCTCTTTATCCCTTCATTTCTGTGTTAAAACAACAAAAACACCCTTTTCATTGTCAGTCACAGCTATGTAGATGCTTGTGCCAGCAGTTCAACAGTAGTTTATCCATTCAGTTTTTTGGGGAGATGTAGTCCTGGATTTTTCTGCAACAGATCATGTCTCTTCCTTGAGTACTGTTTATTTCATGGAGAAGTTCCTTAATGGGCAAAAATGTGTTTAGCTTTCTCAGAAATGGTATATGCTCCCACTTTACACTTCTCAGTGTGAAGTCAGCTGACTTTGGGTCAGGTCCTGAGTGCTGTGAAAAAGAACTAAACTACTTTGCCCTAAACATAAAACAGAAAAAGAGAACCTCTCTTTCCCCTGGGATTTTTGTACCATTTGGGAAGAACAGACTGTCAGACCACCACAAAGAGAAAAAGGCGTGAAAACATGCATGAGTGTCTGTGTGTGCATACATACGTAAACCTGAAATTCAAGCTGCAAGGGAGCATTGAGAGTCTGGCACTGGACAAATCAGAGCAGTCCCAGGTACCTGCAACTTGTACACGGCATCGTTTGGTTCTACACTTTCACAGAATCATAGAATGTTAGGAATTGGAAGGGTCCTCGAAAGGTCCTCTAGTCCAATCTCCGCACCACAGCAGGATCACCTAGACCACATCGCTCCACAGGAACATATCCAGACGAGTTTTAAGTGTTTCCAGAGAAGGAGACTCCACAATCTCCCTGGGCAGCTCCTTCCAGTGCTCAGCACCCTCACTGGGAAGAAGTTCCTTCTCACATTCATATGGAACCTCCTGTGTTCCAGCTGACACCCATTGCCCCTTGTCCTATCACTAGATGACACTGAGAAGAGCCTGGCTCCATCCTCTTGACACCCACCCCTCACATATTTACAGACATTAATGAGGTCACCCCTCAGTCTCCTCCAAGCTAAAGAGACCCAGCTCCTTCAGCCTTTTCTCATAAGGGAGGTGATGATCCCTTGAACAAGAAAATAAATGAATAGAACTGTAAATGGAGCAGTCACTTCGGACTAGTTATGTGGTTCTATGGTCTACAGTGTACATTTAATGAGAACTTGACCCTATATACTTTTCTTGATCCACCTGGTGTTTGAGAGGCATGGTTGCATGTGTACATGAGATCCTGAGGACTAAAGCAGGGTGAGAGCAGTGTCTTCCTAATGTCATGCATCAAATATTGCATGGGACATGCTGGGCTGCTGCAAATGCCACATGAAGCTCTTAACCATCCAGGAATTACTCCATGCCTTTCTGGCATCTTTGGCATGTGTTTGAGGCTTGGATGAGTGTGCTCGTGCTGTGCCATGGGACACATGTGCTCTTGCTGCTTCTCAGCCAGTTTTGCACTCCCTGGGGCAGTATCACTATTACAAGTTATGTTACTTATTTTGCTGCTGCTGTCCTTTTTAAAGAGTGTTTTGAGGAGGTTTAGCCAAAATTTTCATCACTTCTCAATACAGTCAGCTTGCTGTGTTAGGCACCCAACCGAGGCAGTGTGTTCATGGCAATAGAGGTGGGGACCTGTTGAATGATGGAACTATGTGAATGGTTTCAGCTAATTAGCACCTGTGTTGCTGTTCCATTTTATTTTCCCCTAGCGAATGCAGTAATGGGTTGTCCCTGAAGCTGTTGGAAGACAAGCAAATAGCAAGTGTTTTCTGTCCATAAACACCACTGGAAGAGCAATGACTCTGTTCTGCTCTGGCTGTGCATGCTCAGCGCCTGTTAGCATTGACTTACATGTGTGCAGAGCACCATCTACCCTGTAGCCTCAAGGTAATAGAAACCCTTATCTTGCATTTCCATATGGCTGCATGGAACAAAAGCCATTTTGCAAACAATAGCACCTCATCCCTCCATGGGTAGTCTTGCTTCTGTCTTCATGAAAGCTAATTTGCAATGAGACAACCCAAGGCTGACAAAAGAGAGCTTTGTTACTCCCCACTAGCTTAAAGTGGGACAAGGGGAGGCTTCTTGACACGCTGCCTTCATTGGCCACATCTTTTCTAGTCTTTTTCTTCTCTAGCGGCAGAGTTTGTGAGGTGCAAATCACTTCTGAAAATGCTGTACGGTGTGGCTCCTGATTTACAAAAGTGTAGCTGAATCCAGGTGGCTTCAGACAAGTTTAATTTGAAAAGCTGTGATAAATACCAGTATCATCAAAGAGGCCCACCTGAGCACTGCCCTGTGCTGTGGTCGTGTCAATGGGTCTGTAAATGGGGCTGCACCATGAAACTAGAAGATTGAAATGGTGGGGAGGCACAAATATGGCAGAGAGAGGAAGGGGTCTTCTGGTCTTTGTGTGACTTGGTTTATCACATGGTCCCAAAGACATTTATGTGTGTATGATTAAGGTGCTAAGTTCCAGCACAGTGAAGTTAATGAAGGAGCAGGGTCTGGAGCTGTTCAAGGCAGGATTGGATGTGGCACTTGGTGCCATGGTCTAGCCTTGAGCTCTGTGGTAACAGGTTGGACTTGATGATCTATGAGGTCTCTTCCAACCTTGGTAATTCTGTGTGATTCTGTGTGTGTGTCTTAGGGCAGCCTCACAGTGCCCACAGACAAACAGCAGAACACCTGGTGGGTGATTTTCCTGGGATGCCATTTAATTCCTTTAGGAGGTTTCTGGCAGCATCCCAAGCCTTGTGAACCACCTAGTTCCAGAGTCTTTTTACAGCATTTAAAACCTGAACCTGAGCCCTGCAAATTCCTGCACGTCTCTTGTGCTGTCGCTTGAAATCCACAGTTTTGTAACACCAGGTGTGAGTAAATGTCATCTGTGAAGACACCCACTGCCTCACAGAATCCCTGTGACAAAAATGCTGTGCTTTGTGGGTGAGGCTGACAATGTCCCTATAAATTCTTGGAGGGAATTGCTCTAGAGAATGTCTATTTTCCTTTGTAAAGGGAAACCAATCCCCCTGTAATTATGCATCTGGCATGATTGTGACTCCTTCTCTTTATACTGTGTGCTGACAGTCTCTTGGACTGAAACTCACCACTTGTTCACCTTTCCAGTATCAAGATGCGCCCTGCACTGCTGGTTTTCAGAATGAGGGGAGAGACAGGGTCAAAGGAAATGTTTTCCTTTTAGGTGACCCTATGGGAAAGAGTCACTACGAGTGTCTTTGGTCTTACCTGGTACTTTCCACGGGCATCTTAGTTGCACAGTACTTCTCAAAATATTTGTAGGTCAAATCAGTCTTTTTTGTAGCAGCTTTGACCTCACTTTTTTATGTATATGTCTAGCTATTCTCAAGTTAGGTGGTACAAAGACATGAAAAAAGGAAAGAGCAAAGGAAGGGAGCAACTACTTTTCTAACTCTTCCACCACTAAGAAAGGAGAGAAAAAAGAGAGAGGAGGAGAGAGTGGCTGTAGTTGCCTCAGCCCTTCCATTGCCTCATCATGAAGCAAATAACCTGAAGAACTGTTTGTACTTCCCCCACTAACTGAGCTGCTACTGGGAGTGATGCTAGCTGGCAAGAATAGTTGGTCATGACCACAGCTGGCAATATTTCTCTCCTTTCCGTTGCAGGGAGTGGGATGGTCCATAGCTCTGCAGGGTCCTGCAGATTCTGTTGAGGGGAGCAGGGAATTGATAACTACCCTTGCCAGCCATTGTATTCTTGCAGCTGTAGAGACATAGGATTGTCTTGATGCTATTCAAATGTTCCTCATACTTCCATCAGACACATACATCATGTGCTTCCCATTTAAAAACTGGTTGTAGTGCATGGTCTCTATTTAATATTACAGAGCCATGTCGCTCCTTCATCATGTATCCTTGGAGAAGGTACTTTGGAAAAAGGTCCACAGTTTCATAGAATCATAGAATGTGCTAGGCTGGAAGGGACCTCTAGAAGTCATCCATTCCAACCTCCCTACACAGAGACAACTTTACCTAGGTCACGCCACTCAGAGCCTCATCAATCCTGACCTTAAATGACTGCAGGGATAGGAGCAGCCTAATGAAGTGATCAACCACCCTTACATTGAAGAACTTTTTTCTAATATCCAGCCTAAATCTGTCCTTTCCCAGCTTGAATCCATTGCTCCTTGTTCTATCCGTAGACCTTCCCTCACCTTCATGTAGGCCCCTCTCAGGTACTGGAAGGTCAAAAGGTCTCCCTGGAGCCTTCTTTTCTCCTGGCTGAACAGCGCAAATTCACTCAGCCTGTCCTCATGTGAGAGATGCTTCATTCTCCTGATCGTTTTAGTGGCCCTCCTCTGGATGCATTATGGTATCTCTACATCCTTCTTGTGCTGGAGACTGCAGAACTGGACACAATACTCCAGGCGAGGTCAGGTTTCCTTCTACTAAGTTCCATACAAATTTTGGAAGGGTATTAATGTACACTGCTAATTCTTAGGGTTAGAACCTTCCCTTCATGAAGGTCATTTTGGCAGATAAGGAGAATGAGCATCACTGAAACTCCACAAAAGCACAGGCAGCCTTGGTAAATATCAGTTCCCCTTTGTGGGTGGTGGAATTAGCTTCCAGAGAGCTAAGTGCTGCCCAAGATCATTCCTGGTCTCCCGGCTATCCTACCTACTCCTAAAGCATAAGGAAAGGAAATAGATTTATCCTGGCTTTACAGATTAGACTGGAAACAAAATGTCAGTTAAATGATTTACCCAAAGTCAGAGAAGTGGGCTGTGTCAGAGCCAGGCTTTGAATCATAATCATCTGAATCTCAGGCTGGTGCTTTACACTGCTTTCTAGAGAAGAAAAACTGCAGCTTTGAGGAAGTGACTGGCCAGAAAACTGAGCGTTAGCCAAATGTTTTTCATTTCTGTGTTTGTGTGAGAAAAGCTGTGCCTGCTCTAATTTGGTAGAAATTCCACTTAATCTCTTCATTAGAAGTTGTTGTTATCTAAAAACTTTGCAGCACTCCCACATTTCTACTGACAGCTTGGGCTGTGTGGCACCGACAAGCTAGGATAGCTTTAAATGTCAAAATATGCTTTTCCTTCTTGTGTGTGTATATATATCAATGCTTTATCAAGTAAAATAAAACCCTGCAGTTTGACACATGACGTTTCTTTAATTGTCATCACTCTTTTCTTGACAGCAATAAATTCATTTAAAATTTGCACTTCTAGAAACGTTTGAAACTTTGACGCATCTCTAGATGAAGAAGACCAGACCATAAAATCATAGTCTGTGTTCCTTGTGCTGGAGGTGGCTGAGCTGATTCAAGTACATTTGTTTGTGGAAGGCTTTCTCTTGCTTTGTTAATGTACACACCAGGCTGTATTTCCTGCAGAACTCTGACCATTTTCCCCAGCTTCATTAGTGACTGTTATTGTTTGTGGGAATAAAGAAGTGGGAAGCTTGCCTCCTGAGAAAGCTCATTATTCACGTGTGTTTTGTGCTGAGTGGCCCCTGCTGTGATGTTTGTGAAGCAAGAAATCTGTGCACCCTGGTGAGTTAGGGAAAGTTTGTGTTCCCTGTTCAAAGGTGGAGGTGAGAAAGCAGTGAGCTGCAGCGGGAAATCTGTTAGCTAAGTTGTACTTAACCTTAATTGTGTTTAGCAAAAGTTGAAGTTGCATTGACTTCTGGAGGCCATCCCCATGTCCTTTTTCAGTGTGGAGTTTTCCAACCAATTGTCTCCAAATCTATAGTCTTCTGTGGAGTTGCTATGACCCAAGTGCAGGACCTGGCAGTCAGCCTTGTTGAACTTCATACAGATGACCTTGGCCCATTGATCTAGTCTGTCTAGATCCTTCTGTGGAGTCTTTCTACCCTCAGCCAGATCAACACTCCCACCCAATTTGGTGTCATCTGCAAACTGACTGAGGGTACACTCAATCCCCTTATCCAGATCATTGATAAAGATACTAAAGATAACAAGCCCCAATAGTGAGCCCTGGGGACACCACTTGTGACTGGCTGCCAGCTGGATTTAACTCCGTTCACCATCACTCTTTGTGCCCAGCCGATGTTTAACCCAGCTAAGAGCACACTTGTCCAAGCCATGAGCAGACAGTTTCTCCAGGAGAGTGCTTTTGGAGGCAGTGTCAGTCTTTACCAAACTATTTTTATAAGCAATAGAAGCAGAGGTGACTATTTCCCTTCCTGTGGACCATGTATGCCTTCCTAGCACCGCTTGGTTTTGTTATTTTCTTTTCCTCCTTGTTGCTAGTTTGGGATGGTGCATAATATCAGCATCAGCTCTTCTGTACTGTGACAGGATGATGGAACACATTTATAGAGGGAGCCCAGCATCTGAAAATTGATGCTTCCCATATAGGAAGAGCTGCAGGTTACACGTCTTGCCAAAGCATGGCTGTGTTAACTAGGTATCTGGGAAAAGTTCAGATTAATGAGTGGGGGAGAAAGCTTGGGTTTTCATGAATTACAGTTAAAAAAAGAAAAATAAAAGAAGTGTAGATCAGCTGTTGGCAGTTCTGAGGATATAGTGGGAGAACTGTAGTCAAATGGCTGCTGATGCCTCTGACTACAGAGTGAAGAGTATATTCTGAGGCTTAATAATGTCTTGTGGAGGATCTTTACAAGTTAGGAATCTTAAAACTGGTTGTATTATCAGGCTTTGAGGCATTGCATTATGTGCCTGTTAGCAGGCTAAAGAGATGTATGCAATCAGCTATGGATATATCACTGCAAAGAGGCTACAGGGAGTCACTGAAGGATGTGAGAAAGGGAACGAGGGAATAAACAGAGGCAAATTGAAACAAAGGTGATTAATCTGGTGGCTGAAACATGTCTGTCACCAATAATTTCTAGGTAGGCAGAAATGAACAGCAGCTGTTCCAGCTCACTTTCCTCGTTCCTTTAAAAAAAAATTAATGTTGAGTTCTGTTTACTATGCAGGAGCATCCTTTGGAGTGCTGCACAGATCTAAAGGCATGTGTTGTCATTTATGGGTATACAGCAGGGATACTGGAGGTGCCAAGCTTGATGCAAAGTTTTTTTACTGTGATTAACAGAGCCCAGACTCTGAAAACCTTAAACCTGTGTGGCCTGCCTGTCAGCTGGATCTCGGTTGAAAGATGCTGTTCAGATGGCAGTTGCAGGTAGGAAATTACAGCCAGCAACAGGGGCTTCAGCAGCCCTGCGATTCCCACTAAAATGCTGGGGTATTTTTGCTGCAGATGTACCACATTAATCACAGGGATTGTATTTTCTGCCTTTTGGTTCCCCCAGATTCTTTTACCTTGTTAGATGCTCTGCATTAAATGCCACAGATAGAATTGCCTTTTTCTCCTGCTGCCCTTCTGGATGCAGTTGGGTGCTGTCTGTGTGTTCCGAGCAGCAACAGCTTGAGAAATCAGTAGGTCACAAAACTCTTCTGCCCAAAGTTATGGAGAGTCTAGTTCTGATTAAAATGCTGCCAGAGCCTCTAATGCCATAGTGTTAATAGTGATGCTGGCCTTGACAAAAACAGCTGTTAAATGGGGAGTAAAAAGCTTTCTGTGTTTGCTAAAGTTGTAATGAAAATGCCGGGGCTGCTATAAAAACCATGTTCTTAGCTAAAATGATTATGGCTGAACAATTTTCCAATGCATTGCATTGGGTTGTTTCCAGCACATTCAGATTGTAGCATTGTAAAGGTTTAATAGAAAATCTTGCCAGTGAGTCTTGACAGTAAGTGCCAGAGGAAAAGGTAGGGAGTGCTTATGAAATCCACTCACATTCTTTACTTAGCACCTTGACGTTGCTCTCATGCTCATTCATTGTCACCCATAAGTGAGCCTGACTCAAGAAACACTCAATCCAGTGTTTGTCTCCGGATAGGAATGATGCAAACTCCATAACTTAACACTGCTCATAGCTTTTCAGTCCTCAGCAGGGATAAGTCCACGGTGTTCCACAACAGGCTGGAGCAGTGCCAGTCTACAGTGCTTCGACATGAAGCACAGGGATGTGTCTTTTATGCAAATATCCACTTTTAGGGAAAACGAGTGTTTACAAGGCAGCACGCACACATGGGTTAATGCTGAGCTGTGAGGCATGGACAGAAGTTCTGTTTGACAGATCCTTGTTAGAAGCCAAGAAACTTAGGGAAAATGTAAATGCCAGCCTCTGTGATAGTGATGGAACAATAGTAGTTGAGAAGATGCACAGAAGTATTTGATTCCAAATGTTGAAATGACTAATGCTGTTCATTTGTGATCCACACAGTGGGAAGATGCCTTTGCCTCCTTGTAGCTCTGATTTCAGTTTGTAGCAGAAACTTGGCCTTCTAGCAGAAATTTCAATGTCACATGGTTTCAGCTTTCATTAGTTGTCTATTCTGTTTATTTCTTTCTCTAGCGCAGGGGCTGAACATTCCTTGGCTTGTTTTCACTGATCGCTAATGCATCTGTAAGTGCACGTTGGAAAGTTCTGCCAGCCTGCAGGAGAATTACTTTATTTTAATTTTGTGTATTTTGATGTAAAAGGGCAAGAAGAATTATTTTCTCCCAAGGGCAAGAACTGCACAGAACCTAAGGTGACTTTCTGATCTCTGTGGATAGCATGGTGCTGAGTATGCAGGACAGTGAAGAAGCAGTGCCCTGCTAACACTTCATACAGATTCCCTGTTTATGTCTCAGAATCACAGAACCACAGAACATTAGGGATTGGAAGGGACCTCGAAAGATCATCTAGTCCAATCCCCCTGCCACAGCAGCATCACCAAGACCAGGCTGCACAGGAACATATCCAGGCGGGTTTTAAATGTCTCCAGAGAAGGAGACTCCACAACCCCCCTGGTTAGCCCGTTCCAATGCTGTCACCCTCACTGTGAATAAGTTATTTCTGATATTTATATGGAACCTCCTATGTTCTAGCTTACACCCATTGCCCCTCATCCTATCACTAGCCTGGTTCTATCCTCCTGACACCCACCCTTGTAGACATTAATGAGGTCACCCCTCAGTCTCCTCCAAGCTAAAGAGACCCAGCTCCCTCAGCCTTTCGTCATCAGGGAGGTGTTCCACTTCCTTCATCATCCTCATTGCTCTGTGGTGGACTCCCTCCAGCAGCTCTGTGTCCTTCTTGAACTGAGGGGCCCAGAACTGGACACAATACTCCAGATGTGGTTTCACTAGTGCAGAGTAGAGGGGGAGAATAACCTCTCTTGATCTGCTAACCACCCCACTTCTGATCCACCCTAGGATGCCATTGGCTCTCTTGGCCACAAGAGCATACTGCTGGCTCATGGTCATCCTGCTGTCCACTAGGACCCCCAGGTTCCTTTCTCCTACACAGGGGGTCTACATTGCCTCTACTTTTAGTTGTACCTGCAATATATTTGAAGAAGCCCTTTTTGTTGCCCTTGACCTCTCTTGCAATGTTTAACTCCAAGAATGCCTTGGCTTTCCTAGTTGCATCCATACATTCTCTCACCAGAGCCTTATAATCACCCCATGGCCATCTCTTCCTTCCATGACCTATAGATGTTCTTCTTCCTCTTGAGTTTGCCCAGCAGCTCCCTGTTTAACCACACAGGTCTTCTGGCTCCCTTCCTTGACTTCGTTCCCATTGAAATGCTCTTGTGTTGTGCTTCAAAGAAGTGATCTTTGAATGTTAACCAGCTGTCTTGGGCCCCTTTACCTGCCAATACCCTGTCCCATGGGGTTTCCCCTAGCAATTGCTTGAAAAGGCCAAAGTTGGCCCTCCTGTAGTCCAGGGCTGTGATTCTGCTAGGTGTTCTGTTCCTACCACGAGACCCTGAAGTCCACCATCTCATGGTCACTGCAGCCAAGGTTGCCCTCAACCTTCACTGCTTCAACCAGACCCTTCTTGTTAGTGAGTACAAGATCCAGCAGCACTCCTCTCCTAGTGGGCTCCTCCACCATTTGCATCAGGAAGTTGTCACCAATGCACTCCTGGACTCTGGATGTCTGGCTAAGTAGGTCTTCCAGCAAATATCAGGGTAGTTAAAATCCCCCATGACAACCAGGGCCTGTAGCTGTGAGGCTGCTGACAGCTACATGTAGAACATCTCATCAACTTCCTCATCCCGATCTGGTGCCTACTGTAAATTTGTGGGTTTGAATTAAGTGGACTATTTCCAGATTCACTGTCACAAAGACCAGAATCTGTCCTAGTTGCGGTTCACTGACTAGAAGGGTCAAAAGTGTTGAAAGGAGTCAAAAGGGTCAAAAGTCCTTTTGTCCGTGGGAGTCTGCATTTATGGATGTAGCAAGCTATAGAGGTACTAATGTTGAATCACTGGTGTGACTGTGAGAGCATCATGAAACTAGAGTGCTCCACAGAACCACTCCTGGAAAACGTAACTTATTATTTACTGCATTTCTATACCAATTGTGTCTCTTTTGACCTAGGTCTTGGAGATTCAAAAAAAATCACTTCTAAGTTCACTGTGGATCTGTTTGCTCCTCCAGCCAGACTTTAACTGAGAAAAGTTCCCCCAGATCATTTCAGTGAATATTGACCAAATATGTCAGGGAATTTCTTGTCGAGCCCTCTGAGATTTTATTTGCTCTGGCATCTGTAGTCTACGTCAATTCTACTTTGTCTAGCCTGGAACATGAGTGTCCCCATCCTTTCACCTGTTTGTATGTATATGGAGGTAATGGCTGAAGAGTGAAGAAAATTCCAGGAGAAACATCTCTAATGCTATCCATTTCCTATTTACATGCTCCTTATTTAATCATGATGGAAGTCTTTCTCCAGAAAGAGCTTGAAGAAAGACCGAGTCAAAACTGAGCTACAACCTCAGAACACTGGGCATTGGCACTAAATGCTGTTTGTTCCTTTGCTGTGTAGATACCCAACTGGCACCAAGGAAAGGTCAAGTGAGAAACTAACAATCACTGCTTGGGCAAGTCGGCCAGACCTGTGACAAACTCTTCCTAGTTAGCCAAGTGCTAACAAGCCCAAACAAAGCACAGGAGGGCTCCCTTGCCACCAGTCAAGAGCAAAAAGAGCTCCATTTGTGGAAAACCAAAGAATGTAAACAACTGAAAACTCCTGTCACCAAGGAACAAAACAGATTGGCACAGTTCTGACACAGGTCTTCACCAGCCCAGCTCTGCTACATCCTCTCCCTAAGGGGAAAACTCCCTTCGCAGTCCTCCTCCAGCAGCCTGTGCCCTTCCCAACAGGAGACAAGTCCTCCACTGGTTTGCTCCAGCTAGTATAGGGGTCTGCTGTGGGCTGTGGGTCATCCTGGCACCTGACTGCTCCAGCCAGGGTACCTTCCTCAGAGTTGTAGTCCCATTAAGGATCCATTCTCTGCTTGCATGTGCTCTCCCGAATGGTTTTGCAGGCACATTTCTACACTGATCTCTGAGGTCTCCAAAGGCTATCACTGCCTCCTTTTGCCATGATCTGAAGGGCAATGATTGCTCAGGCATGTCTTCCCCCTTCACTGGACTCATGGCATCGCCTTTATAGCCCAGACAAAATGAACCCACCAGGATCAACAAGATAAAGTTGCTTGATGGGGTTCCCCTCTTAAATAGGTTATTACAGAGGTGCTGATTAGCTCAGTTTAGCCAGAGGTGGGTCTGCACCTGGGAAGCTGAAGCTGGAGAGAGCTTTCCCAATGCTTCTTAGAGGAGCCAATTAGCAGCCCCTTCCCTTGGACTAGAACAATAGCACAGATTGATTGGAGCAATGTGGAAGTCAGGTTCTCCAGTGACTTCCAACACTGTTATGGACTCCAGACCAGTTCCAGAACAGCATCGCCTTTTTTGGTTTCTTGGTAGCTGTCATTTTCTGCTATTTGTGTTACTGCTGCTTATTATCCTCAAGTTCTTTTCAGGAAAAACGGAAGGGAAAAAGTAGAGTAAAAGAATAGGAAGGCAAAAATGTCCACAGTGAAGCATAAGCAGTATCTTTCAGCATCTTTAAACCTCTTCCTAGAATAGCTGGCCTTGCCAGGTTTCTCTCTCACATTTTCTACACTTCCTTGTGCCCAAACACCCAAGGGAAGTGTTTGACATGAGAAGGGAGTTTCTCAAAATGAGCAAGGAAGCCCCAGGAGACTGTTTAATTCAAATACCCAAAAATACAAGTGTGCCCCAAAAGAATGAAACAAACTTTGGAAGTTTCTGAATGCTCTTAGGCCCCTTCTCACCAGGTGCCCTGGACTGCTATAGACTCTGTCTTCCATCCCTGGCTCCTTTTGCCTTCCATTTGAAGATGAAACCTACAGGAGACATCACCTGCCTGCAGAACTCTCAGATCACTAACTAGGTGGATCTGTGCATTTTTGTCCTGGAATAGCTTGCTGCTTCACTGCTTCTTTACTTGCAGACACAGAATGATGTCAAAAAATGTCATTCCTTCTGAAAGGACAATGTCAGAGTGTGGTGTGACAGGGAAGGAAGCCATAGATATAGGTCTAATGCCATTAATAATAGACCAGATATCATAATGGGACATCTTCAGAGAGAATGGCAGCACTTAAGGGATACTGGGCAGGTGGAATTCAGTCCTCCTTTGAGGGTTAATTACACCAGTTGCCCCAATATATCCTGATGTTTCACCCTCTTTGATATATTAGGTAATTTCAAACATTCAACCTTGAAATGATAGAACTGCTGTAGCTGTTCTTGCATGGTCCTGCTTAATAAATTGAGACCAAGGCGGGTCAGCTCAGAGTCTCAGGCTCTGCCTGAGTCTTGCAGGGTTGCTGGTTTTATTGCCACAGGAAATTCTCCACCTAAGGCACAGTGTGGAGAAGAACAGTAAGTACTCAGATACTATAAACGTTAAGCTATTCTGGTTTCTGATTGAATGCTGCCTGAAGGTCTCTTCCTCCTAGCCATCGATGAGTTCACTGTGAGTACAGATTCTGAATACTGAGACATATAGCACCCTGCATTTTCATGCAACAGCCACACATTTGGGGGTAAGGTGGTTGTGGATAGAATAAATTTTAATATGATCCTGGCTAGCAAGACCTACTCGTGACCCATTCACACAGGGCAGCTGCTGGAGGGAAGGTTTGCAGTACATCACAGTATGTTGGGATTGGAAGGGACCTCGAAAGATCATCTGGTCCAATCTCCCTGCCAGAGCAGGACCACCTAGACCAAGTTGCATAGGAACATGTCCAGGTAGGTTTTACTGCTCTCCAACAGGTCTGTCCCCAACCTATTCTGGTACCTGAGGTTGTTCCTCCCCAGATGCAAGACTCTGCACTTGCCCTTGTTATAGTACGTCTAATTTCTCCCTGCCCAGCTCTCCAGCCTGTCCAGGTCTCACTGAATGGCAGCACAGTCTGCTGGGGTGTTGGCCACTCCTTCCAGCTGTGTGTCATCAGCAAACTTGCTTACAGTGCACTCTGTTCCCTCATCCAAGTCATTAATTAATAGGCTGGTCTCAGCACCAACTCTTGGGGGACTCCGCTAGAGACAGGCCTCCAACTAGACTCTGTCCCACTGACCACTACTCTCTGACCTCTATCCTGCAGCCAGTTCACAATCCACCTCACTAACCGATTGTCCAGACCACACTGCCTCAGTTTGGCTGTGAGGATGCTGTGGGAGACTGTGTCAAATGTCCCATGACAACCAGGGACTGTAGCCGTGAGGCTGCTGACAGCTCATCTGTAGAATTCCTCATCAACGTCCTCATCCTGATCTGGTAGCCTGTAACAGACACCCAAGACATCATCATCAGGAATGAGTCCTGACTTCATGCTCCTGCTTGAGATTTTCCTGGTGTTTTTCATGGAATTCTGTGGGATCCTGGGAGTGGAAATGCCTGTTGCATAATGCTGGAAACACACAGGGCGTTGTTCAGTCTTCTTGCTACTCCAAACTCACTTCCACCAGGCGCTGCTTTGCCTAAGGTCTTTCCTTTTGTTCAGTAAGAAACAACCTTCAACAATTGCATCCCATTGTAATCAATGTCAAGCACTTGAAAGCGGCTCTAATGTTTGGCATCTGAGAAGGAACTCCCCAATTTACATGGAGAAGGCACTGGGCAGCATCCAGTTTAGAGCTCTGCCTGCTGCGCACCAAATAAACATAGACGCGTTTAGCTTTCAGTAGCCTTGGAGCTAGGCTCTTATCACCAGATGCAGCTCCCCTTACACAGCAGTAGCCTTGGAGAAGGCTTTGAACAAATCACAAGGCTCTTGTTGGTGAGGCTTCTGCTGGCTTTTTGTCTCTGTGCTGTGCTCAGAGATATTACGGGAGGAATAACAGCAGCTCCAACTGCATTTGCTTTGATAGTTGAGCAGGCAAACTGGGGAGCTGGTGCTCCCAGTGGGCTGACTCGTGTTTCTCTGGGCAAATCTATGAGAAGGTGAAGTTCAAGAGTCATAAAAGAGGAGAGTGGGGTGTGTATTTTGTATGTGGTATGTGCCACAGGTACAAAATGAGTTTTGCCATTTGTTGAAGCATCGCTGACGTTTGGGGTCACAGCTGTCATTCCCCATCCTTTCACATGACTCCAACACTGGTTAGCAGGTCACTCTCAATCCCCACTAGTAGGTGAAAACAGCACCAATTAAATTTCACATGCACTGCCTTCAGTGTGACAGCTGCTTCCTCTGGGGCAGGCTGACTTTCACATGCTGATACTGCTGGTTTAAAGCCCCTTACAGAGTTGAGCCTTGCAATACTCCAGGCTTGCTTCTCTCAAGCTTAATATGACTGTCAGTGCCAGATACAGCTCAGTGTTTAGGATGAGTCTTTGTCAGACAGAGCGCCAGTACTAGGAAAGGACGCCACCAACACGCCCCTCCTAAGTCCATCTAAACCACTTTTCTCACGGTGACCTTTAGAACAAACCCAGTCCAACCACATGCTTAGTCCTTTCCGACAACACAGCTCTGCCTCTTAGGAGCTCAGTATACTTTGATTTTATTGCAAGATGATTTTAATACTGTGTTTGCATTTTGTTCTGAGGTGGTTCTATTGCTGTTCTGCAGTGCCTCAAGTGTCCTGGCTGCAAAGCACTGGAAGTACAAGTGGAGCATTACTTTGCTTAGGTAAACACCAGGAAATAGGTTTACTGATATCGCTAAATGCATTGGAGCAAACACCAGCTGTGCATAGAAGCACAGAATCATAGACTTATTGAGGATGGAAGAGCCCTCTGAGCTCATCCAGCCCAGTCTAGGACCTAACATCAAAACACTGGCCAGACCAGGGCTCGAAGGGCCACAGCCAGGCTGTCCTTAAACACCTCCAGGGATGGGGACTCCACCACTGTCCTCGGCAGCCCAGTCAAGGGTCTGATCACCCTTCCCATGAGGAAGGGCTTCCTAACATCCAACCTAACCCTCCCCTGGCAGCTTTTGGCCCTGCCTTCTCATCCTGGTGCTGGTTGTTTTGGAGAAGTCCCTGATCCCCACCTGACTACAACTTCCCTTCAGGGGTTGGAGGGAGGGAGAAGGTCCCTCCTGAGTCTCTCTTCTCCAGGCTAAACAGCCCCAGCTCTCTCAGCCTCTTCTCATCAGCCTTTCCCTCTAGTCCCTTCCCCAGCCTTGTTGCTCCTCTGGACTCACTCCAGCCCTTCAGTCTTGAAAAAGAGGGGCCCAGAACTGTCCCCAGCGCTCAAGGGGAGGCCTCACCAGTGCCCAGTACAGGGGGAGAATTACGTCCCTAGTCCTGCTGGCCATACTATTGCTGGTATAAGCCACAATGCCATTGGCCTTCTAGGCCACCTGGGTACTCTGCTGGCTCCAGTTGTCAACCAGTACTGTCAGGTCCCTCTCTGCTAGGCTGCTCTCCAGCCACTCATCTCCCAATCTGTAGCTGGAGGGGGTTATTGTGGCCAAAGTGTAGGACCGTGCCCTTGGTCTTGTTGAATCTCATCCCATTGGCCTCTGCTCATTGACCCAGTCTGTCCAGGTCCCTCTGCAGCACCTTCCTTCCCTCCAGCTCATGTCAGAGTCCCACAGAGAAGCCTCAGACAAATCCATACCCATACACACACAGCAAAATGGTATTTCTTTGCTTGACCCTCCAACATTTGTCAAGGAAACCTGTGGAAAAGATCACCTCACATTTCTCTGCCTTGGAGGGTTTGAGGTTAAGTCTGAATGCAAATCTCAGCTCATTCTTTATGTCTCCTGACTTCTGTAAAAGCTAAACTTCTGCTTTTGTGTGGCTGCCTCAGACACTAGAAAATATTTCTCCTTTCTAAACCCAGGACAACAGGCTGTGGAAAGCCTTGTAAAAACCAAGTTGTTTTCTGTTCTCATGAGAGACAGCCTGTGCAGAAATGCTCATTAGTTTCTGCCAGCAATAATTCAAAAGACAAACCCAGTCGTGTTGGGAGGCACCTCTGGCACTGACTCATTTATTTTCTTCTTCCCGAACAGGAGGAACGAAGGGAAAAAAGATAACAACTGAGTCAGTGGGTTGTACATTTGGACACCTAACGTCCGTTCCTTACAGGCTGGACAAACCGGCTGATTTGATGAAGATAACACACGTCTTCTTTCCCGCACTAGTGGTTTCTCACAGGATCATCGAGGTTGGAAGGCCTTTACGATCTTCGAGTCCAGCCTCAAACCACTAAACTTCATCTCCTGAAAGGTTGTGTGAGGAATTCCTGGCAGAGGCAGATGACATCTGCCTTGAAGGCTCCTGAATCTGATCCTGCATGGCATGTGGTGTCTAATATTGCGTTTTACTGTGTTTGCATCTAATTTCACCCAAGTGGCCATTAGAGGCTGTGAAAAAGGGAAGAAACAATACAGCCTGTTACAAACTGAACGTTAGATGTGATCACAGTTATGCTGAGATGGAAGAAGGAGGATATCTGATGTCTTTGCAGATGATGGTAGGAACTTGTCAGCTACGTGGGAGAAGAGGGGTAAACAAGAATTTTAAATTGATTTTAATTCAACTTAATTTCTTTACTCCTGGCCTATGGCTTTTCTTTTTTTTTTCCAGGTATAGAGGATTTGGCTTGTTTCCTCAGAAACCCTCAAGTTGTTTCTCTCTCCAGTGTTTTGATCAGATTTGACTGGGAATGAAAGAGTCTGGGTGATCAATAGCAAAAGAAGCCCCGTTTATTTATCTTTGGTGGCTAGCCCTTGCATTTTGCCTTCATTTTATCTTGTCTTGACTACAGTTGCATACGGCTGTGCCTGCAGAGGTACAAAGACACCTTCCAAAGAGCCCAGTTTTGTCCTTTACAGAACTTTCTTGTGCTCTGGGAAATAGAAAAGGAGGAAAATGCTGTGCTATCTCCTTGTTCCTTATCTCTAATATAAAATGCCAGCCTGACTGAGCAGAGACCGGGATGCTTCGCAGCAGCCCTCGCTGCTGGCATTTACACAGCCGTATCACCTCACACTGGTCTGAGTGGCCCCCGATTACGTGATAAAATGACAGAGACACTGCTGCGCTCTGTCCTAGCCCTGCCGCTGCTGTTGGTAGAACTGCAGAAGGGGCAGCAGTGAAGGATGTTTTTAGTTAAATAAACATCAGTGAAACTCTGTGAAGATAGCAGACTGTATGGACCCCTGATTACGAAAGACAGAGGCTTTGTTCCAATTTGCAGACTGGATTACTTGCAAGCAGTGATGTACCTTGAGCTTCCTCTAATTAGTAGAGGCTTGTTCTGCTTAAAAGCTGAGCTTATCATTAGCTGCCTTGGCAAATTGTAATGAAATTCCGAGCTATTAACTCTTGAAACATAAAGCTACTTATTGCCCTCTTCTATAAAGAACCATGTGAAGGAAACAGCCACATGGCTTTGGGTCAGAGCAGTCTGAAGGTGGCAGTGGTAGATGTTCCAGGGTAAATGTTAAGGACAGAACTTTTATCGCTTTCCTGATTCACATTCCCGAAGTCTGGCAATCAGCATTTGGAAAGCTTCCCATTTTGCTAATCCAGGATTTATTTCTAAGACTGAACCTTCCAGCAAAGGTTCCAGGATGGCAGTGTTTTTCTGGAATGTGTGACAGCAAGAGAAAACAGGAGCACTGCTTTGCTCATGTCAGGCAGTGCAGGAGGAGTGCCTGCTGTTGCACTATAAAATGACTGTCCTTGGCCCCTTCTTTTCCTCTGCATGGGTGGTTGATTTCCTTAGCTTGTGCTCAAGGGATGTCGATTTGACTTTGACACCATTAGAAAGAAACCCGTGGATAAGCAAGATCAAAGGTTTTGTTCCTAAGGTGGAGGAGAAGAAAGAGTTTGAAGGTTACTGAAACATTGCTGAGGCAGCTGGGACTGGTTAGTCTGAAGAAAAGGAGGCTCAGGGGAGACCTTATTGCTGTCTACAACTACCTGGAAGCAGGTTGTAGAGAGGTGGGTGTTGGTCTCTTCTCACAAGTAATGAGTGATAGCACACAAGAGGAAAGAGCCTCATATTGCATCAGGGAAAGGTTAGGTTGGACAAAGATTTCTTCCTGAAAAGGATCATCAGGCCTTGGAACAGGCTTCCCAGGGACAGGGTTGAATCACCATTCCTGGATGTGTTTCAAAGTCATGGAGACCTGGAGCTTGGGGACACGCCTTGGGACAGTTGGATTAATAGTTGGACTCAATGATCTTAAATGTCTTTTCCAACCTAAACATTTCCTAAAATGCTCCTGCAGGTCCAAGCAGAAAGTTGCAAACTTCCCTCATTGTAATGATGTTCTTGGACGTACTCCGGAGCTTTTTTCCACAGTGCTGAGTGAACCAACTGTTTTCATCAACACCTTGTGAAGAATACTCCAGAAAAGCAGAGCAAAGACTGGGTGATGGACAATAAATATGATCATTCCATTCTTGGCCTTTTGTAATCTCTTGCTTACCAAACTGAAAAAAAAAAAATGAACTGAAAACTGTTCAGTATCTCAATTGCTATATGTAAAAGATAGTGTATTATTACCATTATTTCCTCACAACGAACAGATCATCCCCATCCTTTGAGGCTCTTTGCTGAGCACCACCATCATCCTGTTCATTTCCTCTTGTTAGCAATACTCTGTGTCCTAGTTTGTTTGCCACAATCATTACCCATTGGCAGGAAACAGCTTTGCTCAGCAGTTCTTGGAAGCGCAAGTCCAGCACCTCCCTTTGTATCTGTAAACCTGGCCTTACACCTGGATTTTCTCATTTTCCAGACCTCTGCACTCATCTGGGACACTTCATTCCACAGCAGATGACTTTCTAGAATCAGGCTATCATTAAACAGTGTGTCCAGTTAGTCTAGCTGGTTAATCACAGAGCTTGTGCCTCGTTCTTCCTTTTGTGGCCTTGTTCACACTTGGCCACACAGTGAAACCTCCAAGGTGTTATAAACACCAAGTTGTTAAAAAAGAAATGGCATTAATTTTATTATAAGGACAAAACCAATAAAGCAAAAGTAGAGTGCTGGGTTCTTGACTCAGGTCAGAGGCACACCAATGGTTCTCTGTCAGCTCTCTATATAGTTAGCATTGCCTTAGGTTCATACATAATCATTAGGTTCCTGAAATAATTAACATACATGGTATACTTCTATATGTGGTCTTTTAAGATCCTCTGGTGGTGTTGGTGGTCTTTTATCCTCCTGTCCTTTGAAGTTTTTGCTGTCCCATATCCTCCATCCTTGAATCCTCCATCCTTGGCTTTGCTGCCTGGCACCTCTGGTGTAGTCTGTAGTCAGTAGTCTCCTGCATTTTCCTAATCTTATCTGTTAACTCCTTCTTAGAAGGTAAAGGTTAGCAAAGCTGTGTCCTGTATCCTGTTGTGGTGAAAAGCCAATTTTGTGGATCCCACTGTTCATTATTTTTGACAATTCCCCCTTTTTGTCTTTTATTCTACATTTGGTTTGAGCCACACCTTGAGCCTTGTTTAATCCACTTGTTTTTCTCAATAATTAATCGTGCCTCATCTAGATTCAGAGGGGTTGTTTTTATTTTTTTTTAATGTCATTTGCTTTTGGTTCAACTCTGAGACTACTAATTTAGGATTTATAGGCATGGAAACTGCTTGCATGCCTTGGACAACAGTAGTGACTAAGTGTATGAATCAAGGGATTAAACAGGGTAAGAATAATAAAGCAGCAATTGAACACAAGAGAAAAAAGACCTATCCTTTTCCACCAGGTTCTCCCAAAAATATTATCTCACCAGCTATTATTTAACACAGAGTCCCATTTTTGGACTGGTACATGCGCTATTTCCTGAATATCCTTGATTATTTCTAATACTGTGTCACCATTCTCATCAATTTTTAAACAACAATCTGAAGTGTTCCACTTTCCACAGACACCCCCTTCCTCTGCCAATAAGTAGTCCAGTGCTAATCAGTTTTGGTAAATGCCAGCTCTCATTAGTTTTTGTTGTTTGGACAATAATTCCATTGCTTGGGCAGTTTTATTGGTTATTATTTCCACTGTTGCCTGCAAGCAAATAATAAGATTTAACATATAGATGGGGTACAATACCCCCAACTGCCATCTTGAGCCCAAGTGGCTGGTCCGTATACTTGGATTATTCGGTCTGGAGGCATTCATCTTCTCCCCATTTTTGGGGCCCTCCTATAACATTTCTTGTGCTTCTTTTTAAAGATTGATATAGTGGTATTCCCAATTCATCCCCTTCAGGTCCAAGTAACAGGAAAACACCTGGTTGAATAATACCCAGAGTACAACTACCTCTCCAATCAGGGGGTAATTCTGAGTAGGCTCTCTTTCCGCATATGCAAAATAGCCCTTCAGGAGCCTTTCCAAACCCTGCTTGTGTGTTAATTAGGTCGTTCCAGAATTGTGATATTTCTGGGATACTTTCATAAGGGTTTTGGACCTTTTTACTACAGATAAAAAGCTTTGTTGTTAATTTTGCATTTACCCATTTTATTCTTTATATCACATACCCACTTCGGTTTTGCGGGGTACCACCAGGTGGAGGTTCCATTACTATTAAGACTTTCACAAGGGGGATGTCTTACTCTCCTTTCAAAAGTTTGACCCTCTCTCTTTAAGCATTCCTCCCCAATGGTACACGAACTTAAAATCCAACTCTTGGGCTGCTTTTCCCGTGTACTGCTAGTACAGTTCCATTGGAGAAGTTCTTTTGGTCCCAGACTGCACCCTTTGCAGGGCCATTCTTCTGTCATTAAAGGGTCCCCATAAATCCGGAGGTTTGTAACATTTAATTCCTTGCTTATTCTTTCTGCTAAATCAACAAATAAATTCTTCCCCAGTGTGAGAAACTCTAATTCCTTTTCTAATTGTTCTCTAATATTTGCAAAGAGCTTTCCATCAGGTTTTCATATTGTCATTTGTTTGATATATTCTGTCCTATTTTTTTATTATCTCTTTCTTAACCATACCCTGTGCTCCACCTCCATCTGACATGTCCCAATTCTCTCAGTCTGTCCTCATAGAAGAGGTGCTCCAGCCCTCTGATCATCCTCATGGCCCTCCTCTGGACACGCTCCAGTATTTCCACATCCCTCTTGTAAGAAGGGCCCCAAAACCTACAGCACCCGGTATTCCCAGGCGGTCTCCCGTCCAAGTACTAGCTGGGCCCAACCCTGCTTAGCTGCCGAGGTCAGACGAGATCGGGCGTTCTCAGGGTGGTATGGCTGTAGGCATGTTAATCCCAGTTTTATTCCACCAATTCCAAGATTTTCCCCTGCCCAGAACTCCTGATTGTGGCTTTTTTTTTAGTTGCCACACTTTATTAATATGGGAGTGTATCACCATAGTATAAGATATTTGCTTATTCTAATAGATTGACTGATAGCATTTAGTGCATTCATTTGCAGATATTACAGATACTGTCAATAATACCACCAGGAGTGGAGGCCAAGTATGTCATGTACTCCTGCCCCTAATGCCTGTTGGGGTGCCCCCAACAGCTGAGAAAAGAGATTCTTCTTGGCAGCGGGTATAGAGGTCAATCTGGTCTTGCCCTTCACCCTGTAGGGGTTCCTGTCTCCTTGCCACAGTCAGAAGAGATTCTTATCTCGTTTTTCTTCTCTCTAGCAAATGGTCTTTTACATATGGAGATTGCTTTCTCCCACTGCCCTTTAGGGACCTCCTGCAGAATGGGCATTCATAATTCCCATTCATAAATCAGTGCTATGATTTTTCTGTCTGATATTTAGACTCCAATTAAAATTATATTTACAAAAGGGATTTCTCTGGGACAAATCGCAATATCACTTTTGCTGACCCTTTGAACATTTACCTTTTACTTAACTACTATGTCATGCATAGGGATATATCAGACAGGGTATATACAATCCAGCTCTCCCAGTCTATGGCGGACTGGTCAGAGGAGAGTCAGGCCTTTCCCAAAATTTAGCCTGGCTTTCATCTAGTTTCCCCTCCATACATCACCGCTTCGGCTGATGTTTTAAGATGAGTCGAGTGTCCCCTGGAGCCGAGGTTAGAGTCCTTTTATTCAGCTTGTGTGGGTCCACTCCTTCTCTTGGGTTTGTATTGCCTCTGCGGTGGTCACGAGTACCTGAAAAGGACCCTCCTATTGTGGAGCAAATGATTGTTCCCAGGTGTTCGCTGCTGAAATGGCTTCAACTTTAGATGTCAGCAGTGAATCAGCATCCCAAATTTTTTACTGTAAGACACTTAGAGGCAGCTCCCCAAATCCAAAACAAATCATGATTTCATGATTTGTTTTTTTGCACATTTTAGCTCTGTTACCCTCACTAGAAGGATCTCTGAAACCATGTCTCTTTGTCTTAAGTGGGCAAAGAGACATAGAGATGGAACGGGTTAGGCCTGGTTTGTACTTGGATGGGAGACAATCTGGGTGCACCACGTGCTGTAGGCTTATCCTGCTCCAGCATGGAGGGCTGGACTTAGATGATCTTTAGAGGTGCCTTCCAACCTGTAACATTCTGTGATTATGTCCATGGCATACAAACACCCCTCTCCACAGATTCTTTTGTAGGTCAACCCCTATAGACTGACAATTGAGAGTAAAGCTAAAAGTGACCCCAAGGAAGATCTTAGCTAGATGTTTCAAAGCATTCAGGTCACGGTTCTTTAATGAGTGAAAAGACAGCTGAGCACTCTGCAACATCATAGAATCATCAAATCACAGAGTGGCTCAGATTGGAAGGGACCTCAGAGCTCATCTCCCTCAACCCCCTGCTATGGACCATGATGCCTGTCAACCCGACTTGGTTGCTCAAAGCCTTATCCAACCTGGCCTTGAACTCCTCCAGGCAGGTGGTATCCACAGCCTCTCTAGGCAATTGATTCCAGAGTCTCTTCACCCTTGCACTGAAGGAGTTCTGCTTTCCTGGGCAAAGAGTGTTACTTGGCAGAAACTCGGGAGATTGTAACCTCTTACCTCTTGCAAACGTTGTCATTGTTTTTGAAAAGAGCAGATAAGATCCTGGAGGCACTACTGAGACAGGAGAATAGTGAAGAGGTGATTGGGTACAATCAGCATGGCTTCACCAAGGGCAAA
>JAOXOE010000441.1:11155849-11182833 GCA_028565055.1 Phoeniculus purpureus | reverse complement strand
TCTCTCTTCATCTGCCCCTGGACAGAACTCAATACATTCCAGTTGCTCTCTCATGTAAAGAGCAACTCCACCACCTCACCTTGCTGACCTGTCCCTCCTGAAAATACACAGCCGTCCATTGTCACATTCCAGTCATGTAAGCTGTTCCACCAGGTCTCTGTAATTGCCACCAGATCATAATCACCTGACTGGACACAGCTTTCTAACTCTTCCTTCTTATTCCCTGTATCTCATACTGCAGATCCAGGGGAGCAATCCCATTTGAAGTTACTGTACCAGGAAATATCCAGCTTTTTATCTTTGAGTGTCTCTGTTGAGGAAGAAATGCAACTCAACCTTGGTTAGCCTTGTCAATCAGCAGCAGAGCCCCCTGCTTCTCACCTCTTGAGGTGAGGAGCCTAGTTAAGTCCATGCTGCAGTGCCTTTCTGAATCCATGGCTGTCTGCAGAGTGCTTTTATGAAGACATAATAATGGTCAAAATAAAGTATTTTCTGCACTTCTGGGAAAACTGTGTGCTGAGAAACTGGTGGGAACCAACCTATCCCCTTGGAAAGATTCCCTCTCCAGACTGATCCATCCACGAAAAGATGTCCCGCTGTGATTAACTGAGACTCAGGCATCTCCTTTAATTACAGCTCAAGGTATTGATCCCTGTGTCTATGCTGCACATAAACCGTTTAGCTTTCTCAGATAAGAGCACCTTGCACATGCTGGCAGCCTTTGGTCAGGATGCAGGACATTAGCTGGTCTCTTGTAGAAGCATAGCTGATAGCCCACAAAAAAGTGACAGCTTTGAGCTAGCACAGTGCCAGCTGTCCTCAGACTTTTAGCCCACTTTGAAACTGCTGGGCTGATGGTCTGCTGCTGTGCTTCCTGGGCCTCCCAGATATGTGGCAGCTTTGGGGAAATATGAGATACTATACTGGATCTACCTGCAGAACAACTGAAGTATGGAAAAGCTACACGGAATCAGCCACTGATTCTCACAAATGCAAGAAAAACATGTCTCTTGCTTAGTCTTCCTCTCTGGAAAGCTTGAAAGTGTTGAAAAGTGTTGTAGCATGGTAGCTACTGCTTGGAAGAGGAGACTTTATGGTAAGGGAGGCACCGTACAAGCAATGCAAGCGTGTAAATAGCATTTTTCCATGTGCTGTTCAGAATCTAATTACTTGAGGAAGAAAAGTAATTATTTTTTGTTGTAGTTTTCTGTTGAATGATGCTGCATGTGCAATTCCATTTAGAAAAGTTAAAACACTGAACATTTATGTTACTGTTGTGTTATGATTATATTTGTTCTTTCATTTCCTTCCAGTTCCTGGGCAGTTACAGCAATGTGGTAACGCAGGAGATGATTGTTTTCCTCATGAGGGGTTATGACATTACTTATTTGTATGTATGTTTTCACAGAGGTTGCTGACATTTTAGCTCTTGATGTAGAAGAGTGAAATAAAGTGAAAGGATAAGGAAAGAAATGAAGAGGGAAAACCCAAGCCATCATCCAAAAAATAATTTAGGGAGAGTACTTGAAAGAATTTCCAAAAGAAACCCCAGATTTGATGCGTTCTGTATTATACGACAAGTAATACATAAAAATAAAAGCAGCCAAAAAGTAATGGTGCATGGGAGGTGGCTTCAGTACTGAACTAAAAAGTTGGCATTTTCTGTTGCTGATTTGACTTTTTATTGTTGCAGGGAATTTGGCATTTCTGTCGCAAGTAGCATTAGGCTTTCCTGCTAACAAATGCACCACTACAGCACCCTCCAACAGATTTCACTGCTGGATGGTTCTTTTGTACACAAAAATGAGTGTCCTTATTGTTATGGGGACATTAGCTTTCAAGAGTTCTGCCTCTTTTTGGCAAGACATTCAGATAATGGCTGTATTAAATAGCTGTGTTGCTTGTTCTTGGGTTTGTGAAGGAAAGCAGCTTGGAGTCAGAGTAACATTATCACAGTGTCCTTTTTCAGCAGTAGCTCAGAGCAGATGCTTTAGGAAATGGTGGAAGAGCTAGGACATACAGTTGCAATTCCTGTGTGAGCTCACTGTTCTTCAAAGCCTTTGAGCAATATGGCTGCATCAGTGTGAGCCCTGAGCAGAGGCTGGGGGACATCACTGCCAGTTTTCCTCTTTGGAACAGGAGTTAAATGCAAATGTCACACCTTGAGCTGTTCCTTATTTGGGGTCTGGATTTACATCAGTGTAGGTAGGTCTGTTCTCGGTCTCTGCCTCCTGAGTGGAGTTGGTTCCCTCACCCTGTAAGGTGAGTAGGACTTCTCAGGGTGCTGGGCTTTATATGGCCATAGATGAAGCCTGCAGGTCACAACTGCCCTGCCCAGTGATTGCCACACAGCTGTTTGTCACACTGATGCACATATGTGTTGGATGGATAGTGATAGCAACTACCCGTGGTTGCCAGCACTTGAAGCTGCTGAAGAGGAAAGAAATGCCTGTCTGTGGATGTCCTTTCCTGTCTGGTTTCTATCTGCGTGCAAGTGCAAAAGGTTTATCAGGCAGTTAGCATGGGATCTAAGCTAGAAATACACCTCCTTCCCAGGCATCGCCTCCTCCTTTCCACTCCCTCCTGCAAAATCTCCCTGGAGCAATGCTGGAAAGTGGCAGTAGTTAGATCAGCCATCAAGTCATTCCCTTCACTTTCTGTTTAAGCAGGATCCACAGCCTGGCTGTACTTCTTGAAGAGTAACAGTAAGACTGGAGATGCCTCCAAGTTTCTGCATTATAATGGCTCTTTGTAATAACTGTATGTTCCCCTTGAAAATTGAAACGATGAAATTGATGAATTGGTTTCAGATTCTTTTTTCTGTTGGCCTTCTGTTGCGAAGACTGTTTAGCACCGGTGATCGATAGTCCCATTACAGCTCTTCTCCTCTGAGCATACAGGATCTTTGTGAAAAAGTGATTTGGGGGTTCTTCCTTATGCTTGAAAATGTCTTGAAAGATGCCTTGGGTAGTGCTAATTCTCAAAAGGGAGATGAGTAGTGTGGATTTTCTGGGAGAACAAGCTTCAAAATTTGTTGGAATTTGACATCATAAACTGCTATTTTTAAAAATTTTTTCCCTTTCTTTCCTCCTTTTTGCATATTGAAACTCTTTAGTAAGTGTGGTGCTACATTGCTTTGGGTGATTTCTTCTTTCAAGACCTAAAACCTTTTTGGGGGCTTTGGGGCTTTTGTTTAATTTTTCTTTTGATTGTTGATCCTAAACCACTTGTGTATGGCATAAAATCAAGGACAGAGGGGAAAAGAGTGACTTTTAAAAAGTAAGCATTTAGGTAAGTATTTTAAACTTTGCATTTAGAAACAAATTAGTGATTGTTGAGACACAGATGGCCTAAACCCTCTGACCATCCCTCAACATCTCTGTGTGAACCAGTGAGTCCAGCTGGGAGGATGGTGAGTAATTCTTATCTGGTGTTGGCAGTCTCCAAAGGAACTTGATTCGAAATTCGTGGAGGTTATCTTGGCTTTTCACCTTCTTGTTTTTAGAAAGTTTGCAGCTTGCTGAATAAGATAGTAAAAGCAGAAGGTATTATCAAACAGCCTCAGGTTTGCTCTGGTGTAGGGTTTTTATTTCCCTTTGGAATTCTACTTGGTAGTATGCAAGGAGACCCTGAAATATTCTCCTGGAAAGAAGTGGGGCTTATGCTAGTCTTTACACTTACTGTTTATGAGAGCAAATAATTTGAACTGTGTGTTCTTGAGGTGGTAAAATTTAGCGAGTAGACAACTTGTACTTTAATTCTTAGGTGAAAAATGATAGAAACTGTGAAGCTACTTGCATAGGGTTTCTGTTAGCTAGAATCTCTCTTCTTTTTGTAGCTGATGGGGTTTCTGATGTCTCACTGCAATTGAAAGGGACTTCTGGAGAGTCAGCTCATTGCAGAAATAGCAGAAGGCTGTTCACTGAGAATAATCTCTTGTAGAGACACGAATTCACAGCAACAGCATTTCTTCTGCTTTATTTCCCACAGCACTAGGCTAAAGTGGCTCAGCCTTCCAGACATTACAGGCTTCTGTTGCTTCTTTATTTGTTTAACACCACCTCTGAGCTCTAGGTCATTGATGTCAGACCTGGCCCACTTAAGGTATGTTTCATGCTCTTGCACACACTCTAATTCCAGCTTTCTCCTTCCCCAAGGGGTCATCTTCACTGCTGTTTGCCTCATGTTTCCCCTACTCTTCCTTAATGGATTCTCTGTGAGTGTAAAACAGTAAAGGAAGGATAGATTTCCAGTACAAGGTCTTGCTTAAGAGAGCAAGATCCTTTGGAGCTGTAGAATTGATCTGCGTGGTACTAGAAGTGCTCAGCTGTGAGTTCTGAGACATAGTCCTGTAATTATTGTATTACTTTTTCCATACATGAGGTATCTCCAGAATGCAAATTGCCACAGCGTTGGTCAAGAATCTGTCCTGAAGTCCTGTGTAGCATTAAGGTTACTCTAGGTACACTTGTGTACTATAGGTTCTGTTGTAGCTGCTCTTTGAAGTCATCTTGTAAAGGTTGTTGCTTCTGAAATTCAGTAGAAGCTTGGTAGGTTACAACATCTGCTGCTGAACGGTGATTTGAAACTATCTTCCCATGGACTTGGCCATCTCACCCTTTGCACATAATTTCTTTCATTGTCTTGAAAACTCTAAATGGCAGGGAATGTTTTTTAATCATAGAGTCATTCAGGTTGGAAAAGACCCTTGGGATCATCGAGTCCAACCATCGGTCCTACTCTACAAGTTTACCCCTAAACCATATAAGAAGGGGTACTGCTGAGCTGTCAATTCTTACTTAAGTCTCCACCCTCCCCAGGTTAAGAAGTAGTCATTGACTGGTCGGGAGTTCTATTGGTTTTGTGTTGTGCCTCTTGTATTTTGACCATGTATTCTGAGAAATGCTTGCAGTTCTTTTTCAACATCTAAAGCAATGTATGAGCAAGTTATGTCTCTAAGTCTGCTGATTCCTGGGTATTTGGACCCTTTTTATGTATGTCCAGGTACTACACATTTGCTTGTGGGCTCTTCTCTGCCGAAGTGCTTTTATATTGCGTTGATTTTGCAAAAATCCAATTCGATCTTTCTTATTGTTATTTACTCCTGCACAGTGAGTATTTCTGAGGTACATTTGTAGAGCCCTGGAAGTGGAAGATCCTGCAGCTGTAAAAGTTGGTAGTGGTCAGTGTCCTCACTATATAGTCTCCAAATTGCTAGTCATGTATTAAAAGACAGTTCCATGTTTCTGGATGTTCTATATAAACAGCCATTACGTGACTTTTTTTGGGTTCCCTTGGCCTTGTCTGACATGAACGGATTTTTCCTGGTGTCTGCAGCCTGTCAGCTGCAGATGTTATCACGTATTTGTTAAACCCAAGCTGGGCCTGGTGATTCACAAGACAAACCGGATAGACAGTCGTTGCTCTGAGCTAATCTTACGTCCTGGAGCAAAGCATTTCTGAGGAATTTCTAATTTTGACAACTGGGATCAAATGTCTGACTTCTGAAGGCTGACAATAATGCCAGGGGCTGAGCCGCTTTGTCCTGTTGATAGCAACTGCGCAGTTTCAAAACCGCACTGGATGCCAGGGACCCATGAATTGTAGCTGGTTAGGTTTGGGGGAGTGTGTCTAGGGTAAGGCATTAGCTTTACAAGTCTTTATGGGGCAGAAATGCTGTGGCTGCTGAGGAGTAAAAATAGTTCTGGGTTTTCAATGGCTGCATTCCATGGCTGGAGCCTGAAATCATGAATCAGGGCTCGGCAGCTCTCAGTGTGTGTGAGACTGACTGTGAGAGCTCTGCAGACTGATACAGGAGAGGAGCAGCTCGCTGAGATGAGCCCAAGCCCAGCACCGCTGATACTCTGGGAGGGACCTGTGTTGCTTGTGCACTCTCAGCAAGGTATTGTATATTAATATTTTGATTTCCAGGAGGAGTGCAGTTACTTGAGTGTGAATAATTAAAAATCTACTGAACCGTGCAAAATCCCCATTTAAAAGTGTCTGTTCTGTGCAGTTCAGCTTCACAGAGACTTGTAGCTTCACACCTTACAACCTTCCAGAGACCTAAGATGAGATATTGTGATTGGAAGGGCATACTTCTCGTTTCTACCCAAATGCTGGTTTGTGTAGGTGTTTCCCTTTGATTTCTGCATGGCAGGCTTTTTCCAGAAATGTTCTAGCCTGGAAATTTCCTGGGGATTCCAGTACATAAAAAAGCCTTCCTGCAATGGTGCTTTTTAAAATGGCACCTAAACCATGGCTGCTTAACTCAAAGATCTGTCTAAGGCTTCAAACTCTGTCAGTGTTCTGGCATGAGATCTGAGCAGGTTTAAATCCTGTTTTGACAGAGTTCAGATGATGAATCTCAGCGGTGTAGAATGTGGCACAATTTCACGGAAGATTGAATTTTGTACGTGCAGTCAGTACTTCAGTTGAAAGGGTTGCTAGGATGCTACCTAAAAAGCTTTTGTGGCCAACATTATCTTTGAAATCAGTGAACAACCACCTTTCTTTGTGTTTGTTTGGGGGTTTTTTCTTTTGTCCCTGAGACAATTCAAACCTGTCTCCTCCAGGCGGTTGCTAGTCAAACCTTGAGAAACTGATGTTCCTGCAGTACTTTTGGCATAAGTTGAGTAACTGCGTGATCCTCCTTCTAGCGTGAGTTGCTGAATTGTGTGTTTCTAGCAGCACCCATGCCCAGCTGTGTGTTCAGATTGTCTGTTCCCTTAGTGCCCAGGGAAAACCGATGCAAATCCACAGCATGGTAACCTTGCAGCCAGGCACACTGCTTGTATATGTTCATCCGGTCTCTTTCTAGGCCCTGGGATGCAGCTACTCATGCTCATCTGACACTCTCAGGTCTACTTATCTGTTATCTTCTTATAACAGATAAGATAAGAGGTTCTTTGCTACCCCTTCATGCCTGGAGTAGCAGCCTTTTCCCTTGGAATATTTAAATCTATATTGTTTTATTTTACTTGAGACATCTTAGTGTATGAGACATTGAGTTTGGGTGCAGGACCTTCTTTCAGCCTTGCTGATGGAATCAAGTTGTCTAATTTTCTTGCTTTTCAGTTCCCAATGTGTATAACAAGGATAATTTTAAACCAGAAGGAATAAAATCTCTTTATCATTAATGTAAGTGCTAGTGTAATCTTTACTCATTCAGAGCTGCCAAATGAACTGCCAGTGCACCACTCCTGGGAATCCCATCCCGCTTCTGGAGCAGGAGGCTGGCATTCTTCTCGTTCATACCATTGTCCAGAGGGTGAACATAGGCTGTGGATAGTTTAAAGGATATCCCAAGAGTTGTATAAAGTCTGAGGATAAGAATAGCTGCTGTAATCCTGCCTAGCTGTGCCTTGTGCTCCCCTTTTGGGCAGTTCAGTAAGAGTTAGAAATATGTTGCAGGACATGAGGTTAGTCATCGCCACAGCACAAAAATAGACAAATGGGTATTTTAAAGAAGTGACACAGCAAAAACGTTGGTGTCATTGTACCAGTAACAGAGCTGCCCGGAATAACAGGAGTGTGAGAAAGTCCTTTCTAACCAATGCCATTTTCACCTACTGTGGATTAAGCAATGAGAGGCATCTCAAATATTCAATTGGTGGTCCCAGATATTATGTGCCCTTTATGTTAGGAATTAAAGCATTTCAAACTATCTGCCAGAGTTCTCAGCTAAGGTGAGTAACAGAATTGGATGTTTGCCGAAGCTGTCCAGATTTAATTAGCCTGTGAAACCTCATTAGAGATGAGCTGCACATGTGATTCTAACAGGTGACTCTGTTGAAGGCAGTTCAGATTCACAGCTGATTCACAGCTGAATCTAAAAAATACACTTTTAGAAACCAGAAGTTTTTGCATTCCCTTGTACTTGGCTACTAGTGGTGTTTAGTCCTGCTCTGATTTTCTGAGGGAGTGTGAAATAGAGAAAATGCTTTTGGTAGCCAAACTGGTAATGACAAATTGGAGATAGAGGCTGTAAAACACGGGTAAATATATTACACTTGAGAGGTGGTAAGCAAGTGCGTAAGTACAAGTAGGTCTGTAAGAGAACATCTGGGAATTGCTGTGGTGTACAAGGTGAGTCTAAGTCAGGAATGTCATGCCAGTTTGAAAGACAAAGCCATCTTGCAGTGAAAACCCAGAACATATCGCCCATGCGACTTGTAAAGTGATCCCTCTCTGTGACACCACAGTCTCAGCTGGGATATAGTTCAGATTTGAGGAACTGCAGCTGAAACATGTGGGTCAACTGGACAATTTGATACAAGTGCAGTGAGGATGGCCAAGTTCAAGTACAATCTAAAGGGAAGATTCCATGTATTAGAGTGCTTTGGCGAAGAAGAGACTGCTAAGGATATTGAAGAGCAGTAAGGAGTGGTAGGTTTCAGTCACAGAACAGAAGATGCAGGTTTATTAATAGATGAAGTAAAGGTCTGTCTGGGTCACAAGGATATGACCTGTTCTGCTGTCATCCATGTGGCCTTTCCAAGTCTCTCTCAATTCTAGGATTGTATGGTGCTGCATGATTACATGTGCTTTGAGTTGGAACGTCATGTCCTTAATCCTCTGGAGTAGACACATGCTCAGTGTCTTCTGGAGAACCTGTTCCTGCAGCTGGGCCTGATGCTGTTATCGATACCAGTAGCTGGGCAGAGGGAAGGGCTTGGGTGGGTCTGTGATCTTTTGGCAGTCGTGAACAACATGGAGAGATGCTTCAGGAGCAACTGGTTCTTCTCAGTGTTTCATGGTACAGAAGCTGTAGGGCACTCACTTGAATTGTCTGGTGGTAAATGCAAAACAGGAAAGGTCTTTCTCACCCTGTGTTTAGGTAAGTAAGTCAAGGAACTTACTGCTGTTAGATGCATTGGGTGCCAAAAGCAATTAGACAGTACTGTGCCAGCAGGTCTGCCAAAAGCATAAGTGTAAGGCTCTGGAGAATGAGCCTTGTGTGAGGAGCAGCTGAGGAAGCCGGGGCTGTTTAGTGTAAAGAAAAGGAGGTTAAGAGGAGACCTTAATGCTGTCTACAGTTATGTGAAAGGAGGTTGTAGAGAAGTGAGTGTCGGTCTCTTCTCACAAGTAATGAGTGCTAGGACAAGAAGAAATGGCCTCGTTGCACCAGGGGAAATTTAGAACAGGTTAGCTGTTGGGAAAAACTTTTTTATTGACCAGGGTTATCAGGCCTTGGAACGGGCTGCCCAGGGCTTGAATCACCATCCCTGGACGTGCTTACGAGTTGTGTACATCTGAAGCTTAAGGACACAGGCCTTAGGACAGCTGAGTTAGTGGTTGAACACAATGATCTTAAAGGTCTTTTCCAACCTAAACGATTCTGTGATTCTAATTATTGTAGTTCCAGCTCAGGAGTTTCCTGAGGCACGTGTTGCTGGAGGCTGGGATTGTGCATTGTGGAGGCTACTGCCATGCTTGTGCCCTGCTCTTTTACTCTCAGCACTTGCAAGTGGTGTCTGTCAGACTTTGAAGGGAGAACTGGGTCCAGAATTTAGTGGAGGATGGTTTTCTGTTTCTCCAGTCTGCAGTGCACAGCCTGCAGAGGCATCCACATGCCTGGCAATCAGCACATTTAAAATAGCCTTTTGCCTGTTGGGATCTAAGAGGAGCCCTGACCGCGATGACTTCTGTTTCCATCTGAGAAGTATTTTCTTAGCACTCCTGCTTCAGTCCAAGAAGTGCAGTGGAACAGCTGGGATGGAGTTGGAAGAGGCAGCAAAAATTCAGTCCCAGGCATTGGGCATTCTTGTGTCTTTGCTGGGAATTTCAGGGCATGTGCTTTCTAGATTATTTCCAGCCAGAACCATGCTGTGAAGTCTTTGCTGTTGTGGATAACTTAGGAAGCCCCATGATGAGAGACATTTCTGAGTATGAAGCTTGGCATGGCTTATAGTAGGAATTGCAAATAGCCAGAAGGAATGTAAGCAAGGTCAGGTAAAACACATAAATGCTATGTGTCAGGTTTTTCTGCCCTGTCTTTAGCAGGATGACATTATGAATGATCCCAAAATAATTTCTGTGGCTGCCATGCTGTTAGGATTCTGTGTTGAGAGGATGTGACTGTGTGGGATTGATGTGCCGGGAGGTGGCATGCAGACAGCAGGGTCTTTGTGCTTTTCTGCCTATAAACTTCCTCTGCTAGTGCCAAAACCCCTGTGTTGACAAGCGTAAGCTATGAATTTTACCTGTGGGGCAAACAGTTCAAAGCGCTGACAGAAGAGGATTGAGTACAACAGCAGAGGCTGTCTGGTTAAAGAACATAAGGCCAGGAAAGGCCATAACGAGAGCTAAAGCACCTCTGGTCATGTTCAGCTTGTTACAGAATGGGGTCTGATGGGCCAAGCTGCGGGAGCACATTGTTGTTGGGAATATTCTTGGCAGACAGTGTGCAGATTGGCAACGAAACAGGAATCGACCAGAGTAATGTCCACAAGAGAATTCCTTAGACTAACAAAATAGAAGCCATTTTGTACTCCATAAGATGTACACTGACATGGAAGTACGTCTTCTAGAGCACAATACCTTGATCAGTGAACAAAAAGCATGATGTTCACATTTGGGGAGGAATTAGCCCTTTTATTATGAAGGCAAAAATGCCTTTAGAAGTTTGGAACAAAGTTATAGGAGGCAAAAGTCCTCCGAGGGTTGGTTCTGTTGTAGGGCAGCTGTACTGGATCTAGACTAATGGCTGAAAATCATTACTCTAAATCAAAATATTTGGTGCTTAAAAAATTTTCCCAAATAGTATTAATATCTTTCTAGATATTGTCTCAAGATCCTCTGCTGGTAACATAAGACTAAGTAAAAGCATCCCATAATCAACAGACCCTGAAAAAAGGCTCTCCTTGCCTATTGCTGCCCTTAGCAGCCGCTCTATCCGTCTTGGACTGTCTATACCTGAATGATATTTCCTGGGACAGAATATGCCTGATGCTTGAAAATCCCCAACTCTTTTGGACAGCAGCTTTGTGGTTGCTTTGTGTATTCTGAACAGCCACAGCAGCCAGATGAGGAACTGCATAGTGGACCTTTAATGTTACTGTCGTGTGCCCACCTTAAAAAAAAAATCATCAACCTGAAGGTTAATAAAAGAAAAAAAAGTAAACAATGAAAAAATAAAGCATTTTTGTGCATCACTTTTAAGTCCCTTGGTAGTCCTTGTGGAAGTGACAAACATGCCCTCATGGTTCGCAATGTATACGGGTGTTGTAGGTACCTTGCAGTGAATATTCTAGTGACTATGCTACTGTAGTTATTCCTGGAGTCCCAACCAGAAATGGAGGTTTTGCTGCAGAATGGTGTACTCGGTGCACAGTAGTTTCTTCTGAACTTCTGATCTGCTTTGCTGAAATGGATTTTCCCTGCAGAAGGATTTGCCTCCCTGATAGTGAACTAATAATATGACTGTGTGTGTGTTTCCACTTGAAAGGGCTGGTAGCCACAGAACACAACTCAGTTGTAATAATACCGAGGTTATTATTGTGAAATACATGGCAGTTTGTTTGTTTTCTTTTTTTCCTGGAGCTGTATTTAATGTTTTAAATACAGCAAATTTCCACTCAAAATTAAGAAAAGCTTCTCTCAGTGAAACATAAATTCCTCCTTATCTTCTCCACTTCATTAATAGGATTTCTGCAAAGTTTATTTGGAGTTGTCTGTTCCCCAAAGCTATTTTCTTGATCTAGGTGCCAGAAGAACAATCATTGGTCAGATGAGAGGAAAAATACATGTTTGTGCAGTGGCGTCTCTGCAGCAATGTCATCTGTTTCATGGAGAAACGACTTTTAGTTCATCGTGTACATCTGTATCTTTAGCAGCAGGTGCCACTGCCAGACAATTGATCAACGTTAATGCGCTCACTGAGGAACGCTCAGGCCTTTCTCTTTCTTTGCTGTGGGAGGTGGTGTAAAGGCTCTGTACTCCCTGGGAAAGGGAAGAGGCTGCGCTGGCAGTCAAGCTGGAAAAGTGGACTTTTAACTCTGCTGAGTGGAGAACTTTCACATGAAGTGTGAAAAAACCAAACAGCATCCTCTCTACAGATTGTGGTGGGGAGGGGATGTGGGACACCTTGTCTCATGGGAGATGGGAGCACAAGTTCAGAGTGGAGGTGGCTGTCGAGGTAGGCAGGGTGGAGTGTGCTCGCGGAAGGGACAGCAGTGAGAAGCGAGTAGGGTTTTTTTCCAGTTGAACTGCTGCCGACTTATCCGTGCTGTCAGCAGAGGCTGGACACATGAGTACCTCTCTTAGCCAGCAGCGTTAAAAGCAGCACATGCAGCTAGGCAACTGTACCAGCCTGCCCCATCAAGTGTATGCCTTTACTACCAGTAGCTGCTGATGCCTGCTGACTGGTGAGCAGCAAGATTTGCTAAGATTTTGTGTCAGTCTGAACTTTTGCCCGGTGTTGACAAGACTTGAGGAAATCACAACTTTGTATTGGTGTGGCTGGATAGGAGGAAGGCAGATCTGGGAGGAGGGTGCCCAGGGCTGTAGTAAACAAATATCAGGAACACTTAGGCTAGTGCTAAAATGACACATGGCTAAGAAAGGATGCTCTGTGGCAACTAAGAGCTCAGGAGCTGCAGCGTTATCACATTAGTAAGCCACACAATGATTAGCTTGACCTTCACCACCAGTGTGTAAACAGTGTCCCCTTGGGATTCTGCCACACACTGTCTGCAAGGTCATAGCTGAATTAGAAGTCCATTTACTGATGGCACCAGGTTTAAATTCAGTAGTCCAGTTTAACTGCTACTCATAGCAAGACATTGTCTAAATCCTGCGGTGATGTCAATGCAATATCCTTGTCCTTTGTATAACCTTTCCTGGTCCTATATGAAATTGGGAAATCTGGGTAATATGTACGAAAGTTGTTTTGTTTATTGATTTCTAAATGCCCTAAAGTGAAAGGGCTATCAGCGCACAATAACTTGGACTTATGAAACAAAGGTCTGAATTCTCATTTGTCCAATATTTTAGAAAAGTTGTATTTTAATTTTTGTGGCCAAGTTCTGACTGTGGTTGAAGCACAGGACCCTCCATGGAATAAACTTTGACTTCCTCATTCCTTTGTGCCTTTTAGCAGTTTGAGCTGGTTTGGTGCTTACCTGAGTGATAATGGTCTTTGCTGTGTTTTCAGGAGAAAGTTTAGTTTCCTGAAAAGGCCTGTAGCTGGGAGTTTGGACCCAGGAGTTCAATCTTAGAACGTTGCTTTCCATAAAGAATGCCAGTGAGGAAGCACCATCATTGGGCAGAGGAGCAAGAAGTGATGGGTACAGTTTGCTGGATGTGGCTACTTGGAGCTTCAAACAACTCAACCAACAGACAGTCCTATAGTCTAGTTCACATGCATAGATGTTTGGCAGGATTTGGTGTGGGGGTTATACAGGCTCTGCTTATCACAGGAGTGGGACTGCATGCACCATTGCCACATGCTTCCCTCTTCCCTTCATCCCAGCCAGTGACTAATCTTGTCAAGAAAAGGAAATTAGGAGGAGGAAATGTGTCATTCCAGCACAAGCTGGGGACCATGCCTGTGCCCCATGTTTGTTAGCAGAAACTGGCCTCAGAGATACTTTATAGCTTTCAAACCGCCTGTTGGAAATAAGAATTTTAATGTCTGATCTTACTTTTATTGTAGATTATTATTTTTTAACATGTAAATTGTAAAGCTGTTTTCTTCAGCAGACTCAGACACTAAAATATTTGGCATCGCAGCATCTCTCTGTGTGACATATTCAAGTGGCTCATTAACTACCCAACTGTAATTTCTGTTTTATCGTAACTGGAAAACAGGAGAAACATGTTGGCACCTGAGCCTTCCTATAAAACGGAAAATTTGCTTTAAGATGCCTGAAAGTACCAGTGTTTCCCTTTTCCAGTAAATGGAGAGAATTTCATTCGTTTCAGCCATGGTAGTGAGATGGTGAGTATTACTATAACCATTTTTCAGCTGCTATACAGCATTCTGTCCTCTTCAGCTCCTTCAGCTAAACACTCAGCTCTCACTACCTGAGCTGTGAAAACGGGGAATTCACATAGAATGTTGCAGTAGCTTGATCGCCTACAGCTTGGCTAACCATGGGAGACAACCTCACTCACCCCAAGCGTAGAGAATAACTGGAAAAGAGAATGTTTTGGTGCAGGACAGCAGTGCCAAGAAGAGCTGCTCATACAGCTCGAGAAGATTGTGGTGCCAAGAATCAATTCAGCAAGACCCACTCATGCGGACAGATGACAAGTACCAGGACCTTGGGCTTCTAGGAAATTTTCTGTACCACCTGCCTTCTTCCTCCCCAGTTTTGTGTCAGCTGTATTGCATTAGAGTTACTGATGCAAAGTTTAGCTGCACTAAGAACTCTTGTTCTTAGTCTTCTGTGGCAAGTCCCTGGTGATGGCGTTGCTTCAGCTTTTGCACTTCAGCTTTTGCACAGCATATGTGAGTTTCATGCGTCGGTGGCTTTTGTCACAAGAGTGCTTGGTTGTTGGGGCTGTTGAATGAGCCTACCTGCAGAGATCTCAATGCTTGATTAAAACTTGATTTGATTCCTCTATCTGTGGTGAATATTTAGCAAAGAGTCTGGAACACCCCAGTGGACTGAGATGAGGGGAAGTGGGAAGGGAGAAGCAGGGAATGAGGTTAGAGGCAAAACGCAGCTGCTAAAGCATTCTGCAACCACCCAGAACCACTATTTAAATTCGGTATCCTTTCCAAGCTAAAAACAATCTTTTGCAAAATTCTCAGCTTAGACTGCATGTTGTGGGTGGTTCTGAAGAGTTGGCAGTGGGGTTTAGCTGAGGGGAGGATAGAGAAATCAAGTTGGTTTTGTGGGTGAACCCAATGTTGATCAGGTCTCTTAACTACTATGGAAAGACTTAAGTGAGTATTTGAGATACCAGCTTTGAGGAGGGGTGCTGCCCCAGACTACTCAGTTTGGGGGAACATGATTCCCTTATCTCCAGAAGCTGAAGAAGAAACTGAAGGCTGTGGAAAAAAGAGTGGGAAAGGAACTAAAAACAGTTTGAGTGTTAAAAGTCCTGTCCTTTAGTACAATATCTTTGAGTGTATAACCCAGACTGGAGAGAAATGTAGTTGGTACTCAGGTGTCAGCTGTCTGGGAAGCAGCAAGTTTCTTGAGGAATGGTTTGGGGTTAGCCTGTGGCATGAGTGTGAGGACTCTAGCAGGCTCTAATGAGTCTTTGTTACATCACATGGAAAATCCCAAAGCACAGTCAGCTCCTGTGGGAAACATCACCTGTGGTTTATTGTGTGTTTGCAGCTGTCTGGCTTTTTCATCCTGCTGCACTCTCCTCAGATGTTTTCCTGGGACTCAGGGCTGCACCAAAGGGGAAGCACCTCTGGAGGATCACACAGCTATATTTGAATAAACCACTTTGAGGATGGTGGGCAGCAGTTAAACCTTATGACATGGTTAATAGTGAGCTTGGAGCATAATGTTAAAGCCATTGCGCTCTCAGCTCTTGATGGGTTCTGGGAGCAATCCTAGTAATTGGTTGTGCTTTGTCAAGTCTCTTAGAGTCTGACCTAACCTGGTCTTACCTTCTTTACGTGAACTGGAAAATGTCAGCCAGCAGTCCCAAGGAGCTCTGGTTTCCTTGGGAACTTGGCACTAAGTTACTTACAGTGTGCAATGAGTGCTTGGAGCAGCAGGGTGGGGAGAGTGTGTCACCAAACTGCCCAGTGCCTTGTCTCTGGAAGTTGCCAGCACTTGGGAGTGCTGATGGCAGAGACAAGCCAAAGGTGATTTTGTTAACTCGTGCATCCTGCTCTGTATCAGTCACGTGCTGAAGATGGCAGATGGACTGCCCCTGGGGTCACACATGCTTACCTGCTGAGACAAGAAGCTCCTGTAGCACAGCTCCAGTGACAGGGGTGATGCTAGCAGGGAGGTGGCTCTGTCACTTGGCAGCAGGCCTTGCAGAGATTACTTGTCCTTGTTAGTGTGGCTTGCCAGGATCCCTTCTGATTGCCAGGCTGGTAATGCATGGGGGAGATAAGCCTGATTCAGTGAGCAACAAGCCAGTCTGTCATCAGACAGAAAATACTTGCTAAGCTCAGTTTAGGCTTGTGAGTGTGATTCTTTGGTACAAGTATTTGTTTGCCTTTCTGCAGAGATGACTGAAATCTTCCCTCAGAATCTCCCTGTGTCCCTTACAGGGCTGTTCACAACTCTGGCTGTGCTCTGTGCTCTTACTGCTGAACTAAGCTGCTACCTCATGTCTCTCTCCAACGTGCTCAGCTGTAATTGTTTTGTTCCCTTTTCCCCATTTTGTTCCCATCACCAGCTCTGCAGATCAGTAGACTTGTTTCTGCTCTCATTCTCCATGGCTTGCTGAGACACATCAGGTAGTCCTGCTAGTCCAGTCCCATCCCTGCCAATGCCTGGCCTCTCTCAGAAGAGGTATGCATACGTATATCTCATTGCTTCAGTGATGGTCCTTTGTGAAATTTGGCTGCTTTCTCTGTTGAAAAACAGGATCTTTCTTTCCTATTTTGGTTCTTCTCAGAGTCCAGTGCAGAGCCACGAAGATGATGGAGTAAAACGTCTTCCTGATGAGGAAAGGCTGAGGGAGCTGGGTCTCTTTAGCTTGGAGGAGACTGAGGGGTGACCTCATTAATGTCTATAAATATGTGAACAGTGGGTGTCAGGAGGATGAAGCCAGGCTCTGCTCAGTGTCATCTAATAATAGGACAAGGGACAATGGGTGTAAGCTGGAACAGAGGATGTTCCATATAAATATCAGAAGGAACTTCTTCCTGGTGATGGTGATATAGCGCTGGAAGGGGCTGCCCAGAGGAGTTGTGGAGTCTCCTTCTCTGGAGACATTTAAGACCCGCCTGCATGTGTTCCGGTGTGACTTGGTCTGGGTGATTCTGCTAAGGCAGGGGGATTGGACTAGATGATCTTTCAAGGTCCCATCCAATCCCTAATGATTCTATGATTCTGTGATAGGACTAGATGATATTTGGAGGTCCCTTCCAGTCCCTGATGTTTTGTGATGATTTGTTGCTAATGTCTTGGACTCTGTCTTCCTGTCCCAGAAGGCCCCATGTCTCTGCTACTTCTTGAATTACTTTCTTGCCTACATTCTGTAGCAAATCTTAACAGCCTATGTGTGTGTTTGGGTGTATTCACTTGAAGCATTTGAACTGTCTGGCCAGAGCTTATCTAGCAGGGATGTGTTTGGGATTTACTAAGCAGTAAGTGCAAAAGAAAGCAAACCTTTTCTTTAATTGGTCATCTTAAGTGAGCTCCATAAGCAGTGTTTGCTCCCCTGTTTTATCTAAGATGTGAGCTGGTTTGATGTTATGCAGAAGTCACACTTCCCTCTGCTGAAGGCACAAAGCAGCAAATGAAAGGATAAAACAGGATGTGGAGGAATGCAAAGTGGTTGTGATGGCCATGTGGGGTGTGACAGACAGCAGCAGGGTTCAACAAGGAGAGAGGTTTATAGCATCACAGCTGCTGGCTGCGTCTTTCTACACCCAAACCTAGGTGGAAGTGTCTTGCTGTTGCTGAACTTCAGGAATGCACTGTGTTCACAAGTGATTTATTTATGTGCACACACCAGCCATGTAGGGGGGTGAAGTTGCCAATGCAGTGTGGGTGTGTCAAAGCAGATCTTGCTTCTGTACTTCTTTGTGCTTTGGCAGCTTAATTGAGGGGTTTGGTTGTTGCCGTTGTGTTTTTCTGTGGCCATTTGTTGCTGAGTTGTGATTTCCACTTGTGTTGCAGCAGAATCCTCAGATGTGCCAGGGTTTTCACTCCCAAGTGTCACATAGGAGACAATAACCCAGGCAAATCTGCTCTCTCATGCAGTCACTACTTGCTTGCTGTCACTGGCTCATCCAGGGTGACATTGACAGTGATCTTAATCTATTTGTGGTTCAAAGTGTAGGCTGTGTGGTCAGAGATGGAAATGCAGGGACTCAGACAGCTTATAATGAAATACAGAGTCTTTTACTTCAGCTGCTTTGAAGCCATGGCAAATCAGTTGCTGAATTTGATGTGTCTTTGGAGATGTGAAATGAATTTAGGGGTTTCTAGCTGGTAGTAGTGGATCAGGTGTTCACCTCATGAAATGCTCCAATATAATGAAATTTGTGGGTGGTAGGCTTAGCCAGTATGCCAGTGGCAATATCAAACTGGATGTGGCTTTTTCTACCAACAGAGATTTTGATAAATGAAGCTGGAGGCAGTTTAACAGACAGATCATTGAGTAAGACCTTCTTACTGTGGTTGTACTGTGTGGACTGTAGACACAGAGCAGGACTTTGAGTAAATGGCACTGCAGAGCTGAGTGGGGTGGTGGGATCAATAATTTCCTGTTAGCTGGTGTCTCTTAATGCTGCTGTGGTAGGGAAGCTGCCTCAGTACAATGTTAGTATTGTGACAAATCAAAGTGAGCTTTTCAATAGCAATAGCATCCAAATATTGCTGCACAGAAGAGCAGATACAAGTTACTTAAGAGAAAGTGAAATATTTCTGATGAATTAGAAAACACTTGATTTGTCCTTGCAAAGGAATGGAAACACATTGCCTGTTTCCTTTCATGCCACGTACCCTCAGAAATATCTGCTGTGAGGATGAAGCTGGAGCAAGGCACATCGCTTACATTACATGGATTTGAAAATCAATCGTGGCTCTAAAATGCAGCCAGTTGCATTGTATTTTGTATCACGCTTTTGTGGAGATCCTACAACTCTGTTTGCCTTCCTACATGGAAACTGTGCACCAAGAGTAACACCAGAAAAGTCTTGTTACAGCCAGCAGATGTGCAGTATTTCACCCTTGCCTGGCGAATTTGCTTCCTTATCTAATGCCAGAAGTCAGAAACTAGCACCACATTCCTTTCTTTTTGCCTGTTTGCCTTTGATTTCTGTGAACTCTGTGAATTAAGTTGTAGCTCGGCATCTGTATCCAGAAGTCATGCATTTCCCTTGATTTACATTATTTAATCAGTGAGGACATGGTGGATGCCTGTTCTGCAAACAAGATTATCTTATTGCAATCACTTTTCTGACTCCAAGCCTTAGCTTTCACGGCAATTTGAAGGTAAGTTCACAGGTATGTGAGACTGTCTCCTGCTTGTTACAGCGACAGTGTGTGCTTCAGCTATTTTCTGTTATTCTCTGCTGCCATCAGAGCATTTCCTGCTAGTAATTCTTGCTCATCACCAGAAACTTGGCTGTATAAATTCCCCTCCTTCTCCTTCCATCAATGGGAGTCTAAGCCAAATCAAAGGGGAGTATCCAAGTTCTGTCTATGGAGTGAGAGCAGGGAGGTTTCTGTGTTACAGGAGAAAGACTGAAAATAAGGAGTTGTTTATCTGCTAAGGAGCTTTTCAATATCAGTGCAGCAGCAGCAGAGGGAAGAGCCTGGTCCTGTGGGAAGTCTCATCAGTATGCTTTGGGTGAAATAGAAAGGCAGCTATTAGCAAGCTGAAAAGGGAAGCTGCTCTTGAACAGTTTTCAGTCTGGGTTCTTCATGGATCTAGACTAATGACAAAATGATGAACAAGAAAACGTGTGTTGGCCTAATGAAAAAAGGAAGTGCTGCTGAGATACAGGGGACTGTCTCCATTCCCGTCTTTCTCACAGCTCTGCTGAGTAATTGTTCCTTATTAGTGCCTCAGTGCCTTTATCTGTCAGATGGCAGTAACAACGATAATCTTCATTTTAAAGCTTGTTGGGCTGTACCAGTGAAGAGCACACAATGGATGTGGACACAAATGGGGTTTCATTTTCTTCACCACAGGCCAGGAGAGAGAGAAGGGAAGAAGATGTAGTTGCTGACTGAAAAGTGAGCACCAGGGACTTTAAATGCTTTCTGAAGTATTTCAGAGCTGCCCTCTTCTCAAAGACACATGATACACCAATTTGTATTGTGCAACCGTGATACTTCCCCAGAAGATTTCGGGGCTTTATAAGCAACTGTGATTGTGATTTTGGGCCCCCAGTGATCACATCTGATGACCTTTTTTTGTGTTCTGAATCACTTTATCCTCACCTAGTGGAAGAGGAGAGTGTGTGATGAAATGTTTTCATTCTTCCATTTCTTGTAGCCACTGTGTCTGGTCTTTTACAGATGCTTCAGGAGTGGGAATGACTGAAAAACCCTGTGATATTTGTATGCTCTTTTCCTCCACAACTCTCTCTGATCTATGGTGGCATTACTTCTCTGCTATTTATAGGTCATACTTTTGCAGAGCTATCAGTGCACAATACTTCTAACTTTGTCAGTTTGTACTTTATATACATCTTAGGTCAACTAAAGTACATCCATTTGTAATGTGATTGATAGTCCTTCGGGCCTGGCCCCTCATCCTACATTCAGCTTTTCCACCATTTATCTTCTTTTTTATCATAACTGTGTAAATAGCCCGTGCCTGTGTGGCCATAGTTAAACTCTCCATGTCCCTTCTGTGACAAGCTACTTATAATTTGTAACTGCATTTCCGCACATTTTTGTTAAAAGTCTCTGTACGCCTTTTCCCCGCTGCTTAGCTCTGCCAAAGCGTTTCTTGTTGTCTATCAGGTGACATACTTGCAGTAAAAATATATTCCTCAGGCAGTGTTTGCTATGCAGTCAGACATGCGGCAGGTCCATCTTCTGCCTCTCAGGCAGCCTGATGTCTTTTCATGCTCTTCTCCCAAACCACTGTGATTCTTGTACTGGTTCACCACCGGCTTTGCTGCCAATATTACGACCTGTTTGAATTCTATCACTGCATTACACATCCCTAAGTTCCCTGTAGATCACTGAATTGGAGAATAATTCATATTGGAGGTGACATCTAGAGCTCGTTTGGTCTGATCCCTTGTGTCGAGCCAGGCCAGCATTGAAGTTCTGTTAGGTTGGTCACTTGGGGCTTTATAAGCCTGAAGTTTTGCCTTAATCTCCAAAGATGGAGATTCCCTGTGTCAATGTAAGACAATTTACCGCAGTGTTACGTTTCAGAATATGCAAAAATACACTGAATCAGTATCAGGTTTGTGGTGTTTCCCTGCCCCCCGCCTTGTTATCACTGCCAAACAAATGGAACTGGAGGACTGAGCTGTAGTTCGGTATAATTTGTAGTTCATGTCCATGTTTGTTTCCTAAATCCTACTCTGCTGTTTCTGTGCAAGTCCATTGAAACCCGTTTGCAAGAAGGAAAGAACCCAGATGGAGTTTAGGGACTCCCGCAATGAATTCACATGATTTAGGGAGTAAGATATTCTTTCTTGCAAATTGTGGCTTTTTGATTTGAAATTCCAAGAACATCAGCAAGAGAAATACCACAGTGCTGCTTGAGAACCAGCTTTTGGATGAGAAGACTTTAAGCAAGTATTTTCTGAAGGGTTTGGTTTGATTTCTTCTTTTGAAATGGCTTTTCAGTGCTCCAGTTCTCAATTCAGTGGTTTTTTTCTGGGAGCTCTGTGTGCGTAGCTTGTGGAGGTGTAAAACTTGAAAAGCGCCAAGGTATCACCATGCTGGGAGGAAGACTTGACAATGCAGCAGCTTTGTCAGACTAGAAAACACTGATTTTGCAGGCTTTCTTAAGGCTGTTTTGTCCTGCATTACCACTGCTGTATTTACTGACCTGGAATGTATTTTGGAAGCATCAAATTGTAGGCATGCTGCTGTTAATATGTTGAAGTGCCAGCTCTTGCCTCTTGCCATCCCTCTGTCCTGACACTTCCCATGTCAAACCCCAGCTGTCTTCCTAGTGTCATGCTAATGATTGGGGTCCCATTTGACTAGAACATGAAGGTCAAGTTGATTTCTCCCCTGGAAGCAAGGTATTCTACACGTTTTTACATCAAACAGAATTGTTTCCCTACCCCATCCAAAAAGGGGTAAAGGATGACAAACCAAAATATGTCAGCTGTACAGATGCCAAACTAGTGCAAAATCAGAAAGGGAGCCCAGCAGTCATGGTGTCTATTCCACATGAGGAACAGTAAACACTAGGCTGAAACAGCTTCTCATGGGTGGCCTGAGTTGGTTGTTGTTTTCTTTTTCAAATGGCATTCCTCATGCTAAGGATCAACCACAAGAAGAGAAATCAAAGTCTGCAAAGATATGGTCAGTTCTTGATCCTGAAGTAGTGTCAGGCTGAAGTGATCTGTCACCAGGAGAGTTGCTCATGTGCCGATACACTGTGCAAGCAGTGTTTTCTGTGGCCATATCCACGTTGTGAGACACAGGACCCGCCTTTACAGAAGTCTCTTTTCTGGGTGAACTTAGGCTGGCTTCTGCATGCGTTAAAACCCCAACAAAGTTTAGCAGAGCTACAATTGTGAGAAATTACAGAAATTAAATTTGCCAGCCTGTAGACAGCTGTAAAAACCAGATGCTGTATTAAAAGCCCTGTTCCACCAAGGGCCGTGTCCGTAGTGGATAGTCCTGAACTACTTTATTCCACTGCCCACCTACATAGGCAGAGTTATTAAAAGCCTCGTTTAGTTGTGTTATTGGAGTAGTAAGAACAATCTGTTCTACTGAGTATGTATTTTGATTAATCAGATGTGATTTAACAGCTCTGCTCTCCTGATTGGTAAGGCTTTTTTATAGGTTCATCAAAGACTTCTTCATAGATTCATCACAAAATCACAGAATGCTTTAGGTTGGAAGGAACCTCAGAGATCATCACCGACATGCCCAGAACTGGACACAATATTTCAGATGTGGTCTCGCCAGGGCAAAATAGTGGGGGAGGAGAACCTCTCTCAATGTGCTAACTACCTCCCACCCCAGCATGCTGTTGGCCTTCTTGGCCACAAGAGCACACTGCTGGCTGATGGTCATCCTGCTGTCCCCCAGGACCCCCAGGTCCCTTTCTCCTACACTGCTCTCCAACAGGTCGGTCCCCAACCTGTACTGGTACCTGGGGTTGTTCTTGCCCAGATGCAGGACTCTATACTACCCTTGTTATATTTTATTACATTTCTCCCCACCCAGCTCTCCAGCCTGTCCAGGTCCCACTGAATGGCAGCACAGCCTGCTGGGGTGTCAGCCACTCCTCCTAGCTTTGGAAATAATGAAGAGAGTATAATTTGTGCCCCAGATTCTTTCACCAACCATCCTAAGACCTTGAAATTGTTCTTCATTCCCTTCAGGCTACAGCATACAGCTTCCTCCACACATGTCTGGAAGATCAGTAGTAGGTAATAGTTGATTTCACCAGTTTAGGGAGCATCCTAGTGATCTATCCCTGATTCAAGCTCCAGGTAGACTGCAGACTTCCCTGTGATGAGGGTCAACTCTGCATATTGGGCCCTCAGTTCCCTTCAGGAGCAAGTCTTCAATAACTAGTCTCTTTCGCTTCTTTGTGGAGGATGTTGTCCTATTACTAGAAGACCTCTCTGATTTATGTGACTGTGCTAAGACCTCCAGAATAGGTTGCCTATCATCTATATCTGTATTAGACTGATAGTCTTCCAGGAGGGGCTCATATCTATTTCTCAGTGGCACCCGGGGAGGTGAGGCAGGCGAGGGTTGTGCTCGCCTTCTGCTATTGCATTGCAGTTGCCTTCACTCACCTCTTCAACTTGGGCTTCTGTCTTCCATCTGAGACGTGCAGGATACTGAGACCCCTTGATTCTGGCTGTTATTTTGCTGTTGTCCAGACTGCAGAACCTGTCTCCACCAGTCTCCCTCTATTTCAGCCTCCCTAATGCTCCTGAGCTTTGTAGCCTTTCAGCCTCATCTTGCAACTGAGCCGCTCAGTTAAGCAGATAATCTACCTGCTCATACTGCACACAGCTGTCCTCACAGCTGCCCCCTAAGACTGAGAGGTAGTTGCATTCTCTGCAGCCTGTCACCTGCACAGCCTCATCTTGCTGGTGGAGATCTGTTTGGGTTCCCACATCCATGTGCAGTGGTGACCATAGCCTGGTCTTCTGCTGCTGCTGGGTTGACACCTTTTGTTTTTTAATTTTTTTTCCACTCCCCGTGGCTAAAGGCACTGGCTCTCTCACTCTGTGCGGTCTGAGCGCAGCTTCCAGTTTCGCTGTACGTAAACCTCCTGCGGTTTCTGCCCAGCCATGTCCCTTCTTGACTTCACCCGCGAGAGATTCCGACTCCTGTCAGAGCCCTCTTTCCTCCCTTGAGGTTCCCTGGTTCAGGAAGCCTCCCGACCATGTCAAAAACCTCAAGAAATATCTGCGTTCAGGGACTGGCACTGGCTCTCTCAGTCTGTGTGGTCTGCTCTCATGTCATGACTGATTTTTCAGCCTCGTTGAGTGAACTGTTTTTATTGGTCCTGTTTGAGGATATGCTCTTATGTATGAACTTCCACATATTTCTTATCTCAGTGTGATTTACAGTTGGGGTTTTTTGGTGGTGTTCAGGCAGGTTTTATGCTGCATAGTTCTCACTGCCACTACCTCTTCAAGTTTTTATCAATAAATTACTGCAACATGTTTTTGTTTTTATTAGATTTTTGTAGAAAAATATTTTTACTGTAGAAGTTGTCAGAGCTAAATTCTAGAGCAGAAGAAATGTTTTTATCTACTGGTTATCGTGTGGCCAGAATCTGGTTTCCTGATTTGATCGATAAAGTAAGCGTATTAGGCATTGGAGTTTCTGAAAATGAAACAGATTTGCCTCTTTGATCAAACATGATACAAGTGTAAAAATGCTTTTTATCATTATTTCTTAAAAATCTCCTTTGTAGTTGCTCATGGAGAAGTGAGATAAACAGACTGCTGTAATCACAGTTGTAGTCCTAAGAACAGAAACTACTAAAGCCAAGATGCACTTAATGTTTAATGTTAATTACCTTATTGGAAGAGGAAAGTATTTTCTGATCTGTGTGAGATGGTGGAAATATTAACAGCTGAAGTATTTGCTTAAGCATCAACTGTTTCAGAATTGCTGCATGGGGGAGAAAGCAAATTCCATATTCCCTTGAAGGCCTGCTTCTTTCATATAATAGTTCAGAACCTTTCCACTCACTTGTTTGTTAAAGCATTCTCTCCTGGAGAATGGCTAGAAAACATTTTGATTTAACACTTAAAAACGTGGATTTCGTCTTGGCCAGGAGGAAATGTAATTGCTAAAAATTTAATGTTAAGATTTTCCAGCTGAAAAAACAGCTGTTTAGGAATGAGAGGTCTTGAAAAGATCACAATAGGCGTGATACAATAACTTCACTGTGGGGTGTTTCAAAGTGCTCTTCTGTGTATGCATTATTCGTATCTGAGCTACATATTAACTTCACCCTTGGGTTGCTGAATATAATCCAATTAGAGAAGCCAGCCATGTGATGTATTTTTTACAATACGACTAGCCAGTGAATAGTTCAACAGATAATTGGGGCCCTAGCCATGGGCTATGGCAGGGTCATACAAGAAGCAAAGATAATACCTTTTTGGGCTTAGAGAGCAACAGTCATTGAGAAGAAGCATATGTTGGGCAGGAGTCTTCCTCTGTGTTCTGCAAAACATAGCAAAATAACATGAATAAATAATGGAGAAGCGGTGGGTTTTAAATAAAGTTAGAAGAAACGAGGCAGAGTCATCACGCCTTGTCTTCTAGCTGCCCCTTCCTGTTCAGCACGCATGTGCACTTCCTACTGCTTCTCTTGGATCCCGTGGCAATGACCATCTCACAGTAGTGAGGCAAGCCTCTGGTTACGGACTGCTGCTTGACTAGCTGATTTATCACTGAATTTAACTCTTGTATCTGAACTTGCAGATTTGCGGTTCTGGAAGGAAAATTTGGAAAGGAGACAAAAAATACTGCTTACCATTTCGTATGTAAAGTCAGGCTATAGGATGTGGCTGTATGAGAGGTCTCGCACACACCCAAAACTATCACCAACCTGTAAAAACCCACCAAAGTGCTTTGGAAACTGTAGCTGTATGTCATAGCAAAAGCTCCTACAGCATAAACACAGTGCACGAATCAACAGTTGATGCACCTTCAGGTGATGACAGGTAGCAAAACCAAGTGATGTGTGCTCAGCCCTCTGCCCAATTCCAGCATCTTAAAACCAGCATCTGTTCCAGTCAAATAATTCCTCCCCAGCACTTGCTTGCAGGCCAGCAGTGCCGGCTGGTGCGATGCTCAGCAGAGATGCAGAACCCTGCTCAGCAGGCCTGCAGAGCTGAATGTAACAGCAGGAAGGTGCTGCAGCATCTCACTACATCATTGGGACAAATAGCTAAAATTGAAGTGAAGAAAACAATCTTAGTTATTACACAAGCAATTGAGCTATAATGCAGAGCAGGCTAGTGTTATAAATTACAAAAAAATAAAAAGACAGTTTCTGTGGTTTATGTACATTTTTACTGCATTAGTTTTCACTCATTCCCACTCCTCATGAGTCAATTTGAGATGGTATAGTGTGCTGCAAGGCTTAAAACCAAATTTTTGCTTTGGCAACTACTACTTCACGAATCAACCATCTGCTGCCATTAAATCCATCTAGTTCTAGCCATGCTATTAATTTCCTACAGTGAATAAAGGTTGGAGATGAAGTAATAGAATTTTCCAAAGTAAATTTTATTCTTTAGTACTGAAGACTAAAAGTGCTGATTTATGGAAACTGCCAAGCATGTTCAAGAGAAATAATTTAAATTTCAAGTTTCAATACGGAATTGGTTAAGCTGTAGAAAGTTTCATTCACGTCTCATTCCATCATATCATGTTTCAGAAGTGAAACAGTCATTTAAAACTTATTAAGCAAAATTATATTTTGATATGCTGGGATTTCTTTCCCCTCATGAGAACAGTTTGATCTGTGCATCTCTGTTTCCACAAGTCAGACTGGCAGTTTGTTGCTGTTATCAAATTCTCTAAAGAACCTGAAAGAATTATCTTCTGCTAGGTTCTTCTCAGCTACAAGCCCATGGCTCCCACCAGAGCTGGGACACCAGCTCCTGCAGAGAATCAGTTACTTCCCAGCTGCCCCTAGGCAATAGTGATGCCTAAACAGAGGAGAACTCTTTCATC
>JAOXOE010000441.1:11132057-11155749 GCA_028565055.1 Phoeniculus purpureus | reverse complement strand
AGGTTAGGCTGGATGAGGTGCTGAGTGGCATGATCTAGATGTTAGATGTTAGGTTTACTTGGTTTATTTGGATTTAGTTTGGACTGGATGATCTTTAAGGTCTTTTCCAACCTTATCATTACTGTGATACTGTAACTGTTATTTCAAGTCATAAAAAACTGCAAGGGTAAGATGATAATGGTAAAGTCTAGGGGTAAAAATAGGGTTGTGGTAAGGTCCCAGAAGCAAGTTTTCACCTGTGTGTTTTAGTGTAATGGTATAAGAGCTGCAAGGTAAATGTTATTAGCATCAACAGTAGGAGGAATTATGAAAATTAATCTAAACATGTTGAAGAATAAGCAGGAACACACCATGCAGAGATATGCCTGACATGGTCTTCTGTGACAGTTTAGCATTGTTTTATTAGAACATTTTCTGTTGATGCTGAAACTGGGAGTCTAGTTATGGCATCAGTATTCTATCTTTTAAGCTTATGGTGCAGAACGTGTAGAAAAGTTAAAGCTGAATGTATGTTTATGTCAAGGCCGTGTTTGGCACTCTTGGTATCCTCACTATTGATTGACATACTTTTTCTTCTAGAACTGTGCAAAATGTGAAATAAGGGGAAGTCTTTGGTCATAATACAGATGCAAAGGAAAGTACCAGTTTATACTTTTTAAGAACCAAACTCCAACACTAAGGAATGCAGTTTTTTGTTTGTACTGTAGCGGCACAGTGATGATGGTAATGGTAAAATGATGCTGTTAAGGCAAAGGAAGTGAACTGCAGAATGTTCTGTGTGAGCTCTAGGGGTTGTGGTGAGGAAAGAGAGAATCTTTAGTGTTCCATTTTCATAATTTAATGGATTCTTACAGAATGGCTAAAAGTACATGAAACATAACTCCACATGAAGACTGATTGAAAAGGATAAAAGGTAAAAAATACTAATGGCTCGAGTATGAAAAAAAAATGGCTAGTGTTTTCTTAGTCTTCTTTCAGTCTTCTGGACTCTCCCTGACTTCTCAAAGATTATGGAGCACAGCCTTACAACTACGTCAGCCAGTTCTCTTATCACCCATATTGGGTGGTTAATGTCTGGGCCCATAGATTAGTAGGGATCCGGCTCCTGTAACAGTTCCCATATCAACCCTTCCTTGGCTGGTGGGTCTGTGTTCACATCCATATAGGTTTTTGTTCTGAAAGCCTGGGTCTAGCAGTATTCATAAAGATCAATATGAAGTGTTGCTTCTGTTTAACAGAACTTGAGTATTTGGATCTTATGTCCCATAATCTCAAATTGAATGTTACCATTACATGGCTTCCAAATGTGAATATATTAAGTGAGAAGAATATAGAGAACAGATGCAAATATTGTGATGATAATTGAGTAGACTCTCTTTCCTTGTTTATGATCTCTGGTTAATGGAGTTAGGAAGATTAGCATGACAGCTAGAACAGTAGGAGTCTGTGTGTACTTAATTTGACACAACTTGTTCCTTGCGAGTGGTTAATAATACATCTTTGTCTAACAGTTAAAATGCTACTTACACAGTAAATGTTTAACTTCTTGTAATTTCATTTTCCTAATATCTGTCCTTTTGCTATGAGGTTTTGTTTTTTTTTTTCCTCTTTCACAGCAAATGGTAGGTCAGACTATGCGGAAATTTGAACAGCTGAGTTTTGGACTTAGTTCTCTCTTGTGTTGTTCATTAAAGGAAAGGAAATGACAAAAATTTTAATGAGTTAGCATCTTGGGCGATAAATTCCAAGAGAGCTCTGCACCACTGTGTGCACTGTAAAGCAGATGTTCATGGGTGTTCATTATATGTGGGATGAAGCAAGTCTGCAGACCAAATTAAAGCATTATGGCCTCTAACATATGCGATTTAGGAATCTTATGCTCATATCTATAAATGGATGCAGAAAGGGAACAATACAAGTTTTACCAGCAACTGTAAAGTTGAGCGACTGCAGTCTTGTTTCCCTGCCCAGATAATTAAATGTGCTGTGGAACTGAAGAGTGTCCCAGTTAACTGACTCCATGTTGTGAATGGTACCTCAGTGAGCTCTCTGCTCTCGTCCAGCATATGATATTTGGCTTACAGTGAGATCAGTGTTGCTGAAATCTAGTAATTTGATGCTGGAACTTTGTTTCCAGCTTCAGTAAGGCTAAACATTACTGTAGTGCAGAAGCTTGAAAAATAGCTGGGTATTAAAATTCATGCTGGTTGGAGTTGCACTGATCTAGTCATTGTTGTATTTGCCAGATTGCTGCCTGTTCCTGTTTGTCATAAGAATCCTTATATTCAGTATCATCATTAGTTTTTTCATGACAGTATCTTTGTCTTTATGCTGGAGGCCTTCCTTAAAGGAAGGAGGTCAGCATTTCATCAATAGTTTTATTTCAAAAATGTATTATGTCTTTTAATGCATGATGGGCTGCAGACAGTGTTTAAACTGCCAATTGCCACATGACATTTTGCTAATCATTTATACACTTAGGTCAGATAATGCAATTGCTACTGGAAATTCTTACAGAAAGCAAAGAAAACCAAATGCAATTATCTCAGTGACACCAATAAAGATGGGCTCTTTAACCTATGATTTTAAAGGACACTGGCAAGAAGCCCATGAACATAGCAGTCTAAAAGATTATTGCATTTTGAATAACTCAAATGTCTATCTTTTAAAATTTATAGTAGCAAAGGTTTGTTTGATCTTCAGCCTGGAAAGCTCCTATCAGATAATCTCTTAAGTCCACCAAGGTAGTAGAAAACTATAATTCAGAGATAAAAATATAAAAGATTAAGACAAAAATATACGTATTAATTCTTGGGGCTTGATGACGCAATCTTGAAAGAATACAGTTTTTCATGTCTTTTAAAACACAGAATTTTGGTATATTGATGAATAAGAAAATTACATTAAGTAGATGAATAAGAAAAATTATAATACTGAACTTGGGTGAAGTATTCTTTTTAGATGATTTCTCCACTCAAATACAACTACTTTACTGTGCAAACAAATTTGTCTGAAACTTTAAGAATTTAATTCACAATGGCTTTTATGCTCTGAATTAAAGGAAACAAATTTGTTCTGCAGATGGTGCTAGCCTTCTGTTCCTTTCAAAAACTCCTTTAGTGTTGACCCTACACATACATGTAATCATTTGAAACTGAATCACATTCCTGTCTTGTACTTACCAAATCAAAGTGAAAATGCTTTGTATGCCTTTTTGTATGACTTCTGGACTCTGTTGTCAATGTCAAGCAAAGACATGCCAGTCAATCGAGAAATCTGGAATATCATAATTTAGAATCAAGTATAAGTGTAGCTCAGAAACCAGAGTTTATGTAGAAATAAGCTAACTTGATTTGGAGAAAATAAGAAGGCACATCTAATTCATCCCAGCATAAAAACCCCACACAAAGAATTCATCCAGCATAAAAACCTCACACAAAGACATACAGAGATTAATCTCATACTTTTACATAACTGGTACAAACTGCAATCTCCAGCACCACAAAGGGGAGAGACTTCCATTAGTTCTTGATCCTTGTGGAAGCGTGTGGTCTATTCAGTCCATGCACAGGTCTCTGTGTAGGTGGGTGTTTTAAAGTCCAGCTCCCTGTTCCTTGTGCTTCCAAGCCAGGCTTCCATTTCCAATCCACTGATTCCTATGGCCACGAATGAGGGAAGAAGTCTTCCCATTTCAGCAAGCAATGGGATTCAGGCAGAATCTTTCTTCTGCCGGTCATCTGAAGTACCACTCTCTTTCTGTAGGCACCACGTTCCCAGAGCAAGACGGCTACTGTGTTCAGCGCAGCAACATGCCTCCTCTCCAAATAACAGATTGAAAGTGCAGTGAAGGAGCCAGAAACCCAAAACCAAAGGGTCCAAAGCCTTTGTTTCTGTTTGCAGAGCAACAAAACTCAGCTTGGAATTGTAAATGGCACATCACAAGTTGCCACAGCAACCTCCCAGTGCCTCAGGCAAGAAATCTTAAATTTCAATCTACAACAATAGATAACAGCAAACAGAAATCAGCTCTGTCTAGCAAACTGTTTTCTTTGTTCTTCATTACAATCTAAATAGTGAATGGAATAGTGAATGGAGCTAGACACAGTAGTAGCGATGAGTCACAACAATTAATATACTAAAAACACCCTAGCTAGTAAAACAGATACTTCCATCTTATCTACCTGCTCCTTAACATTTCTATTTCTGTTACTAAAGCTTAACCAACGTGCAGGCATTTAGTTTAGCGATGCTTTGAACACAGGAGAGGGCTGTCAGTGTGCATTCTCCACATGGTCAACTATTGTTGGTTTTCTTATGCTTAATGTTTCTTTCCTAAAGAAAGGCAACTACTCTCTTCCCACTTCAGTTTTTCCCCATTTGTACTGGAAATACTATAGGAATACTAATGCGTACACACATACATGTATTTATCGATGCCTATATGGAAGAAGCAATGGAGACGCAGTATGTAGCCACCCAATTCCAAAAAAGCCCCAAGCCAAATGAGTTCTGTATAAAGATAGCGTAGCAGATGGGGTAAACTCAGGGGTAGTAGAGATCAGCAGTCACCAGTAAAAAATGTAGAATATGCTTCCAATGAGTAGTAACATCTTGGCATAACTGTGCAGATAAATATTTTAGCTTTTTACTTGTAAACAATTCCTCCCCAGTAGTCACACATATATTAGTCTGCTTGGAGGTAAAACTGCCAGTGTGTTTCTCTTCTGTGCTGCTTCAGATCATTTGCCGCAGCTAGCATTTGCAAGAATGTATGCTGGAGAAGGCCACTATTCCCTAATGTGATGGGATCTTCAGAGGCATTTTGCTTCTGCTCAAAGGCACTTTATTTTATGACAAGAGACATGGCCAGAGAGATGCTAGTAAGAAGAATGAAAACAAAGAAAAAACAAAAAACTGGAGTGTTACCTCTAAGTGTAATGTCTACTGCAGCTGGTTGAGTACTTGGAGAAAATAAGGCCTGAGCATTAGCTATATGATTTCTAATATGGAATTAGTCCCCGTTATAAGTCTAATATTTGAATTACACATTTAAAAGGTACTGAGTAAACAGTTTTGAGAATGTATTTTCACCTAGATGGACTCATTTGCAACAGAATAGTTTAAGCTTAGCTATTGGTGTATGTGCTTTCCTTTTTGGTTTAAATAGTTCCCTAATCTTTACACAGTAATTATCAGTCCTTGGTGTTATGGAGATTGTGTGTTCTACCAGCAACACATACAACACACACATATAAACACATATAATAGAGCATTCGAGCTGTATACTTCTTCATATGCGCTTTCTGTGATACTTAAAGTGAATTTCAAAGTTAGTATTTCATATTTCATAAAACATCTGATTGAACAATATATTATTTCTCTCCATAGAAATATCCATAGGAAATAAAGCAGAAATAAATCAGTTTCATGAACTAGGTGGTAAAATTTCCCAGGATGGAGCCCTGGTCAGCTGTTCTGTATCTCTGAGATATCATATATACTTTAGAGCATTATGCAAATTTTAAATACTCTGAACCAAACTGTTCACGAAAATGGAGAAATATGCTGTATATCTTAACCTGTAACTGTTGCAGTGGACTGAGTGTCACTGCTGTGATGTCCTTAGGAGACCAGGTAGGAGACAGTAACAGACCTGAAGGTTTATTGGGAATTTCAGGTAAACTGACAATTATAAAAGAAATAATAGTATATTTATGTGGCACGATGGGGTGAAAGTATCAGAGTTCCTGTAAGGAAGGTTGTGATTTTTCAGACTGTCAGAGTTTATGTACTTCACCTACTGTTTTTTTAAAGGTTACCTGTCAAACAGAATGTTCTCAGATTTTCACAAAGCCTTTGATTCCTCCTAGTAGGCTGCAAAGAAAATGAATAGCAGCAGAGGAAAAACATAACCTAGGTATTGTTTAAATTAAAACTGATACTGCTGGAAACAATTGAAGTAGTCTGTTTCTGAAACAGCACTAGGGCCATAGGTAATGAACACCAATTGTGATGAATGGGACTGCACAAGGGTGAAATTTCCTTCTACGTGTAACTTCTGATTAAGAACTGCTGTTCAGAACTGCTTGAAACTCCAAGTTACAAATGCAGCACAGGTAGACGCACCTACCTTTGGGTAACTAGCTTAATGGATAACACTTTTTGGACAGGAGGCGATCATTCGCTGTGGCTATTTAATGGTGAATGGAGTGCTAAGGGGTGAACTGTGTTTATGTGACGTCAGTGCTAACAGACAATAATTACGTTGCCAGAATATTTTCCTTGGTAAGGATGAGAGAGGAAAATTACCAGAAATAATTGGTGATTTTAGCCCTTTTACTTTAAAGAAGCATTGAAGTGCAAAATGCAGTTAACCAGGACAAGACTGATTTGCAGTAAATTATGAAAAAAATAGTATTTTACAGGAAGGTTAAAGAATCATAGAATACCCCAGGTTGTAATGGACATTGGAAGATTATCTAGTCTAACTTTTTGTGGGAAAGGGAGCCTATATGTGCTTATCTGGAACCCTGTCTAATCACATGTTGAAAACTTCCAGTGATGAGGACTCTACCACTTCTCTGGGAGATTGTTCCAGTTGTTGAAAACAAGTTTTAGTGAGGTATTTCAGAAAGTTAATTGAATTATCTTTTTACTTAAAAAAAAAAATAAAACAAGCAGACAGTTGTAAAAATTAAGGAGTGCATAAAACATCTCCTATAAAATAATTATGCATTATATTCATCCCATGAAAATAATTAACTCTACAGGGCATTTAATCAAAAACTGAAGCTTGAGTGTCTTTTTTGTAAGTACTTTGTATTGCAAACCTAGCAACAAATACATCAAGATTAGTCTCCATTTCAGAGTGCTTTATATATTCTTTTGAATATGTATCTGATTGAGTGCGCTGCTGTGGATTTTGATGATGACCAGATTGATGACTGAACGTTTAATGACCACCACCATGCACTGGATCATGTTTGCCTGATGCTCTGGCAAAAACATGAGGCTCAGAAGAAAGGCTATGAAACCTCAGTTTGAAGTGAATGGGAATGCATCCCCACTAAGAAGCCTGCATTGTATGTGGAAAAGTGGTGAAGGAATCAGAGAGCAGATCCTTCTATAGTCCTTTGCCTGTTCTTCCTGTCATACACAAGGGCTGTATGTACAGTAGTAAATGAAACAGGACCTAGACTTGGGCACAAGGATTGGCACTTTTGCCCACTCTCACTCATCCTGCTGGCCACCACACACACTCACAGAATATTAGGGGTTGGAAGGGACCTTGAAAGATCATCTAGTCCAGTCCCCCTGCCAGAGCAGGATCACCTAGACTAAGTCACACAGGAACATACCCAGGTGGGTTTTAAATGTCTCCAGAGAAGGAGACTCCACAACCCCCCAAGGTTCCAGTGCTCCATCATGGTCACTGTGAAGAAGTTCCTTCTGATATTTATGTGGAATCTCCTATGTTCCAGCTTACACCCATTACCCCTTGTCCTATCACTAGATGACATTGAGAAGAGCCTGGCTCCATCCTCCTGACATCCATCCTTCAAATATTTATAGACATGAATGAGGACATCCCTCAGTCTCCTCCAAGCTAAAGAGACCCAGCTCCCTCAGCCTTTCCTCATAAGGGAGGTGCTCCACATGGTGCAGTGCAGAACAGGTCTGTCACCAGCAACGCATTTTGAGAGAGCTGTTGTTAAGGTTTGGGTGTTTAGGAAATGCGCAAAGGTAGTAAAGCACAAGAACGCTTCGTTATTATGCTTTTCTGTGCTGGGGATTAGGATCAAACTTTATCCATCAGCTTTGATTCAGGCTCTGGCAGCATCTTTCTTGAAGAGACTCTGACTGGCCGCCTTTAAAGTAAGACAGTCTCAAGGCATCTGGTAAATGAGGACAGGATCGAACCTTGAGACTGGTTTGGCCCTTTCTGTTTCATTTCTACAGATGGAAATCTGAAGAGATGGAAACAGAGCTAGCTTAGGACTTAAGACCAAATACCCATGGGAAAATTTCACTGCATTTTGCATAAAGCCTTTAGTAAAAGCGTGTAGGAACAGTGTCATTAGGTATCACATCTCTCAACTCTACATGCTCTACTCCTTTCCACGGTCAGAAATTCGTGTGTGTTAGTCTTCCTTGCAAGCCGGAGTCCACTGCTGAACTGTGGGGTGTGCCTGCGGAACCCACGGGCATGCTTTTCTCAACTTTGCCATATGATCTATGGCCCGGGCACTGTGAGGCTAAGGCTTTCAGCTCTTTTAATTCTTTGGAATAATGTTAATGGAAATCAAGGAAAGATGTTTTTCTAAACTGTGTGAAGATGTGTTAAGTGGGCCTGTTGTGGTGCCTTTGTTTGCAGTCACACACACACTGAAGTGTAATGTAAGGGGAGGCTTTATTCATGTGGTAAGCAACTCCATTTGGACGTTAGTCTCTCTGAATCTAATTATTGGTAACATACGATTTATGCTGCCAAATATGATTTATTAGTTATGTCTTGATTAAGTGGATGAAACAAGATCTTTCTGGGAGCCCAAAAGATACTTATTTGTAATAAAAATGTCAGTAGCAAAGGCAGAGTTAAAAAAAGAAGAGCCAAAGGCTACATGTATTGATATACATTTCATATATACTTTACTTGCTGTAACATCTCCTGACAAAATCCACCTTATATTTGATGTATCCCTGTGGCAGAGCTTTCCCTTGGCCTTTGAAAACAGTAGCTTTTCAGTAGATGTTTGTACTGTGGTACCTACCCATGTTGTATTGTGCTTCCATGTGCACATATTCTAAAAGAATTCATTGACTTCATCTGAAGTCACTTGCAGAACGTCTAAACTTGATTATTAATGTTTGGGTGGTTGGTTTGAAAGGTCTATGCTTGCACTTTTTTCAGCACAGGTATGTACCAGCTATAAACCGTGAGCTCTTGCTTTGCGGAGAGTTGTCATAGTTCCTGGAAAGCAAATTACTCCCTTCTTGTAAACTTGCTTGAGTAAATTGAGAGAGAGTCTCTTGGGAGGGGGAAGGTAGAGCAGGGCTTGGGGTGGGCTGTGAAAGGAGCACACAACAGAGGAGTAATTTACTCAGACCTTGGACAAGTGAGTCCAGTGCTGTAGGTTTGCATGAGCGTGGTGGGAAAGCAGTGGCTACCATTGTGGAAAAGCCGTATGTTTAGGAAATGCAAAGCTGTTCAGTACTGTGTGCCCAAATCCCACAAAGTTCTTGGCTGTGACTGTGTGGCTAGCAGCTCCTTTGGTGTGTAAGATGCAAATTCTTTGAGCAAAGCAAAAATACTCCCAAATGTGATGACAGTGTGTCTCACTCGTTTTCACTATCACCACCTGTCCATAATGTGTTTCCCCATATCTGCGTTGTCTTCCCTCGCTTACACTGCATGCTATCTGCTAGGGAGCTACGTCAGGACTGTGCCAAGACTACTTGAAATGTGGCAGACCTCCATTTCTGTTTGCAGACCTGTCTTGGAGGACTCAAATATTACAGGTTGTGATATTTGGTCTAGTTGAAGTGAGTTTTCATCCAGCCAGTGCAACAATCGAGCACAGACTAACATTGCAATGACCAGTCACTTGTAGTTGCTCTTCCAGTAAAAGCAAAAAACACTTTAGTGTAAAGACTAGCAGTTGTTACAATGGCAGTTAACAGTAAAGGTGACCTCTTGCTCAGAAAAGCTCTTTGTGGTACCGACTGATGCTGTTAAAAAAGTGTCTTATCATACACTGTGTATTGACAGGTTCATGTTCCTTGTGCTGTAGTCAGATTTCAGATTTGGGTTGGGTACCTTTTCCTCATCATTAGGCTGTTACTGCTACTGCCACAGCACACGTTCATCACCACTCATGTTGCACTGATAGCTAAAAACTTCATCAGGCTGGTAAGATATGGTATATGAAAAAGAGGCTGAAAAGAACCCCATACTAGATATCTCTGTTGGAGGCAAAATGTGCTTCTGAAACTAAGAAACACATTAGGAGGCACATCAAGCTTCTTGAACTCCACAGGCTCAGTGCAGAGGGGCAGCTGTCAGAAAAGTAGCTGCAGATGACTGATATTTAGTCATTTCACATCTACAGGGAGACTGCTTTAAATCATTCTCTGAAATTTCTCAAAAGTTCCATTCAGTGCTCTTCAGACTCGTGGGCTGGGGTGCCAGACTGACCTACACAGGGAGAAGGAAAAGAACACTTGAATTTTAAAATAAACACTGGCCGAGCTGGTAAATCCCAAGTATTTACTCATTGCCATGGCTGCATGTGTCCCTACCCTGGGGAGCCATTCTGCTCCTTGTGTCTTCTCATCTGCTTCTGGGAAATTTCCATTCTGCCTGTTCCAGGCAGCCTTCATTCAGACCATGCATCTTCCAAAAACAATCTGAAAAACGTACCACCAGGGCAAGGATGAACAGCCTGATGCAGAATAAACTATGGCATTCAGAGGCAATGGGAGTTTGTAACCAAACTGGGCAGCAGTGTCCTGCCACCCCTCTGCCTGGAAGGAAAAATACCTCTAAAAGCCAGATTCTCAAATGAAGCTGGCTTGGGTATCCAGATTGGCAGGCAGCAAACAGCTCTGTGAGGTGGCTTCTGGCCCTTCCTGGCTGTGTGCTGAGAGCGAAAGGGGCCAGGCATACTCCTGGGTAGAGGAGCAAGTCATTGCTGGAAGTGGTTGCACAGAGAGCTAGTAGATGCCTCATCCCTGGAAGCATTCCAGGTCAGGTTGGACAGGGCTCTGAGTAACCTGATCTGGTTGGCAATGCCCCATGTTGCATTAGATGGACTAGATGACCTTTAAAAGTCCCTTCCAACCCAAACTATGATTTTTTTATGGTTGCTACACGTGAGGTTCCTGTGTGGATGCTGAGGCCCAGATGGCAGCTGATTCTCACTAAGGCTGGTGCCAGTTGAGGGAAGAGCATCTCACCTGGGCCATACAGGATAAACTATGCGAGTCAAGCTTTGGCAGGCATAGCTCAACCGACTCAGGGAAACAGGACCCCTGCTCAAACAAAGTACAGTTCAGAAATGCTGCTGCAGATATTTTCCACAGCAGCAACAGGAATTAAAAAAGGCAGCATTTACAGAGGGGAGAAATGCTCCGGCAGTGGTGCTTGCCTGAGCAGAAGCCTCTGTAATTTTAAGATGGTTGGCTGGGTTCTCAGTTGATGTAAACCCATGCAGTGCTTTTGATTTCCTTGTAGTTAAGTTGTTTTGCAGTGGCTGAGTATCTTGCTCATACGTCTGAATCATCACTGAGGAGTGTGAGCCTCTGAGGGATTCGTATCAAAACCAGACGATTCATTAGCATATGGTGTTAAAAGCAGATCAAGTGCTATTAAATGAACAGCACTTCAATGCACCTATCGAGACAGAGATTTGATCCTAAAGAAGAAAGATGAGCTGGCAGGTCGCAACTGAACCCTGACAAAGTCCAACCCAAGGATAGAAAGCAGTGGAAAACCATAAAACCTAACAAAATTAGCCATTTCTCAGGGGTATCAGTGAATGTCTTAAAATTCTGGTTTTCTGTGGAGGTGTATACACTGCCAAATGATTATTAATACTTATATTCAGCAGAAGTGTACGTACCAGAACCCATCTAAAACCTTCCAAAGGCCCACTTGGGGAAAAGAAACTGCCAACTAATGTCAGTGATAGTAGTGGAGAAGAGTAGCAAACTGTGAAGCAAATACTTGAAACAACAATTTTTTGTGCGTGACTGAAATATGTTTGCAGCAGACTTGTGAAGAGACAGAAGCATTTCGCATGTGTAGAAGGGAAACAGGCACCCAGCTTCCCCTGAAACCCATCAATCCTGTTTAATAAGTTCCCTGCTTCTCTTTGAAACATGACGTACTGATACCACCCAGTCATCTTGCAGCTGACCTGTACACGGTAGCCTCAGACTCCTAGACACCACTACATAGGCAGTATTTGACTGCACGTGAAGTCTGCCTTGTAAATACGTGACCATTGTTTATCTGTTGTGGAATGAATTGTTTCTTCTCCGGTGATGCCAAAAGGTGATGCCATGAACCACCATGAAGTGATGATTTGCTCACCGTCAAGTCACTCCAGTTGTTTACTCTCCTGAAATCTGAAATTGTGCCTCTTTAGCCCTTCCCTTTGCACGTGAAATGAGGAAACTGAAAAAGCAGGACTGTTGTTTTTCTCTCCAAAAGAGGTAAAGGTTGTGCAAGTGAAACACTTATTTCTACCGGCAGACATCGGACAAAGAGGCATAACTGGCACAAGGCAGTCAAAGCTCCCCTTCAGTAACTAGGTAGAGGAGCAGCAACCTTCAGGGTCCTGTTCCACCAGGGTCTTTCCTTTCCTTTGCAGTCACAATTGTGTAGCTCATAGGGCTGTCTCATTGGTGCTGCGGTTTCATGACAGCTCTGGCTGGTATGACAGCTGTAGTGCCCGTTCCAGGGTTTTCCTCTTGAAAGGTCCGTATTTGAAATCTTAGCCATCAAACTGTCTCATTAGCTAATTGTCAGAGCTTGTTGTGCCATCTCATTAATTTTTGGACTGTATTCAGATGCCTCTTCAAGAGGGCATAAGGGTATGTGTGGAACTGCCTTTCCTCTGCCCTGTTACTGCAAGAACTGACTCACACTTCTTCCTGTTTCAGACACAACTGCAGGCATCATGGCAGTAGGTTGGGGTGGGTGATTTAAGATTAGGAGCTTCTGTAATCTCATCCCGTGGAATAATCCTCATTAACTTGGCTGCTAGTGCAGGGATTTGTTCACAACTGGCTGGGGATAACCAAGAGGATTCTTCTAGTCTCATCAACCTACTGTTAGGAGCTTGATTAATTATAATCTAATAAATCGTCCTGGAAGCACCAAGATGAGACAAGCGGCCCTCAGGTTAAATTCTCTGTCTTGGATAGGCTGGATAAGGCTTCATCATAACAGATTTGAGAAGCCATGGTGCTCGCTGCATCTGGTACACACACAGTCATTTGAGTAAGCAAACTTCTCATACCCCAGCGTTCATATTCTGCGAAGACCAGCCTGGCCCTACCTCTGGCTGAGTGAGGCAGGAGTAAGCCCCAGAGCTTCATTGATCTTGCAAAAAATAGGAAGTGCCTGTGTATACACACACCAATATATATGTTTTATTTTTTCTTCTGGGAAAAATGCCAACGTGCTGCTTCTAATTTTGAGGCATTGCCATCCTGGGTGCAGTCTATTGAATTTTGGGGTTGTTTTGTTTTTAGAGCCGTGTTACAGAAATTAATGTTGACATGGAAAAGTTGGGGGGTTTTGTGTTTAGAGTGCAGTAACAAAAAGTCATCTTTGAGGTCCTTTAAATGCCCAAACATTATTGCAGCAGAATTTTTTGCTTTCAAACTCTGCGTGTGGTACTCGTGCTGTCCTGATTCATCCCAACATTTTCAATTGCATCCTAGCGGAGGCAGAATAAAGCACGGCCCTTGCAGGAGCCTCTCTTCTGTCAGAGCTCAGCATGGTCAAAAAAATAAACTTAAATCATGGCAAAGTTGTCAAAGCCAATTCCTTTGAGCTGCTCACAAACTGAGAGGAAATAGTGCTATAACACACACACAAACCCTTCCTCTGCCTTTATTCCACTTAAAGAAGTGTAGACAAACAGGGATCCAGGACTGAAATGTTCCTGTTAGGGGAATGCAGAGCCCTTATGTGGATAAAGAAAACAAAAGACTAAAACACACCAGAATTAAACAAGTAAAGCCCTGTAGTGGTTTCTGAACCCAGCCATTTCCATTTCTCCTGCACGTCTCTGATACCCATAGCTGTGTCTCTCTCATTGCAACCCCTTGCAGGTGAGATGCAGGTGGCCCAGGTGAGATGCCTCCTCAGTTACACTCTGGGCTCATGTCTTCTGGTGCCAGGAGCTGCTTGTCTGGAAATTTAGTCATATTTGTCTCAAGGAAGTGACCTTCCTTGTCTTGGTTTCTCTCCAGCAACCAAGATTGACCACGTTTCAGATGTGTGCCCTGTGATTCTTGGGAGTTTCCCCGTTTGCTTTTAGTTTGTTTTAAGAGAGCGCCTAGAAAGAAGTGCAGTTTGTCTTGCTCTGTAATAAGCAAAAAGGAAGATGGAAGCAGCCTGCGCCCTGAAAATGCAAAACGTGGATCTGAAAGGCAGAGTAACAAAGCCCGCTTTTCTCCATGCTAAGAACTGGGGCCACAGAGAGTTTTACAGCTGTGCTGTGCAATTACTGTTGGGGTCTGGCAGAGGCTGAACTTCTGCAGAAGGCTGAACACTGATACAGAGCTCCTGGTCTCCAGCAACATCCAGGCAAAGTGCTGGTTCTGAACCTCACTGCTTAGTGGCTTTCAGTGGCTCCTGTCCCATGCAGATCACTTCCCAGCAGCCTTTCTTGCTATTTGTGCTTCTCCATCTCTTCCCAGGAGCTTGGGACGTTACGGCTTGACATACTATTTCAGCTGTTCACTAAGAACCTTTACTTTTGCAAACCTGGATGCAAAATAGCATATGGGCTTTGTGCATTGATGTGTTTGATTATGTCAAGATCATAATCTTGACATAATCTTTTTGACAAAGTGGATAAATCCCACCTCCTGTATGGCAGGAGCAGAGGAGATACCAACCATACAGCATTGATATTTTCCTGCTGGGGAAAGCAACCATAAGGGAACGTTGCCAAGTTGATCTCAAACCAGTTATCTTATTATTAAAAACCACTGGGGCTCCAGGAAGAGAAGATGATGCTTTTGAAGTCAGTTCTGTCTGTTTATGAGCTTCAATAAGCAGCAGAGACCAGACTATTCCCAGGGCCAGGGAAGAGGGAACCTCTTGTGCAATTCCTCTGATCTGCAGGTTTTGTTATGTGGATTTTGTAATTTGTAGTTTAGGATTAAAAAGCCCAAAGACCTTTCAAGTATGGTTTTCATTCTGCTGCTTGTGTCATGGTCCACAGATGTGGAAGCAGACAGTGTGCAGCAGACCCTTCATCAACTAATTAACTCAAGTTGTCAAGCTGCAATCAGTGAGCTGCTCTCTCACTAAAATAATAATGATAAATTCCTCTCATCTGAAGCTGTCAGATTCCAGCTGCACAAGGCACGGGTTTGCAGGATCTGTAACTTACTCCGTGGTGGAAATCAGATTTGCACCTCTGTCTTGCCAAAGCCAGCTTTGGCTTGGTTCCCTTTCTAGTGGAGTTTGCTGTTGGAGGAGCAGCTTGGGCCAGACCAGGATTATGCCAGCACTTGTCATAGGGCTGAGAGCTGCCCAGTGCAGCACACATAGTGCAGCGGTGCAAGTCCGGCTCACTTCATGAGGAGCACAGGAGTGGAGAGAGAGCATGACCATGAGCACTCACTGTGCCAAGCCAGTGTTTGTTTAGTTTGGTTGCTTATTGACAAGCGGATGTTTGTTGGTTTCATTTGGGTTGTGCTTTAAAAGTTTTGTCTGAACAGGGTATATTTCTGTTGAAGTTCTTGTGGTTATTTCCTGAGGCAAGAAAGATGCTACATGTTTCACTAGAGGACAGGGTCTAAGACCTGGCTGAAGGAACAAGTGTCCAGAGTGCTCTTGGGACCACTTGTCAGTCCCAAAGTGCTGGTAGACCATTAGGAAGCCCTCCCAGGTGCTGATGAGAATGTCAGCAGTTCCTCCCAGTCCTTGGAGCTTTAGCATCCTCTTAGATCTGTTCAGTCATACTTCTCATACCTAGGCTGTCTTACAAACAGATCAATAAATAAATACTTTTCCACAGTGGGGAAGGGAGTCCTGGTTTCAACCCTTCTGCCTGTCTTGTGTAAAAGAATTGAATGCCATCTCATCTGAGTGTGATTGATTTATGGGAGTCCTGCGCAATAACAATATCCAGGCATCAGCAGGGGCAGAAGATGGCCCTGGGTGAAGAACAGCCAGATTGTTAAGGTGCTGAGACTGAGAGAGCACCTTGCAATGATCTCCATGTGGTTTGAGTCAGGCTCCAAGCGCAGAAGGTTTTTTGAGCCAGGCAGTCAGGATGATCATTGTCGGGGTAGTTTCACTTTTTGTTCTTGCAAGTACATTCAGCCAAGGTACAAGCAGCAGGGGTATGGGTTTGGCTTTGTGGTGTTTGACTCCTGTAGGAATTTGTAGAGTTGTGTTAGGGTTTGTTCAGCTTTTCTTCTACTAAGCAAAATGTAAGCAAAAAACCCTATTGTTTGTTTTATCCAGACAGACTTTGACCAAGGAATTTCTGCAGTCTTCTAAGAAATAATAGCTAGCTTTTACTGTAATGAATCTCTTTGCACAGTGTAAACATAACAAATAGAAATTAAAAGGACCGTTTACCCTACAGTATAGGTTTAGGTGACACTTTAAAAGTCTATAAAGCATCTTAATTAAAGTTTTACAGGCTCATAATTATGCATTATTTGAGAGAAGTATCACTAGCAATGCCAGAGCTATGCAGAAGCTTAATATGTTCAGATACCTGAAAATACGTGTGAAATAAAGATGTTTCTAAGGAGGTCCTCTTTCTCCATCAAATAAGAAATCCTGTCTAGAAGCAGAAATGCAGAATATAGAAATCAGGAGGGCTGGTTCTTCTTTCTGCACCCCTCTGCCATTTCTGAAAACCATCATGGAACACATAGGATTTTTTCTGTGGAAATGCTCCCAACCATTTTTCAGTTGGCTTCCTGGTGATCTGATGTAGAAATGATTTTTCTTTAGTTTATAAATCTGCTTCTGTAAAAATCCCCACAAATATAAGGCAGTAAACAAACTGCTTGGAGGCCATACTGCAGAAGAGATTGACCTTGCTTTTTTAGCAGTTTAATGTATGCCAGGGCTTAGATTTTGCAGGATTAGATTTTGCAAAGGGCCCTGGGCCAAGTGTTTCTTGTGGAGCTCCAGGAATATCTGAAGGCTCAGTGCAATCTGACAGGACACACCGAACACAAAACACTTGGGTAAAATTTAGGCACAAGTTTAGTTTAGATTAAACATTAAATCTTACCACTGGCAATGACTTTAAAGACTAAACATACCCTTTTCAGTGAGACCATTGAGATGCAGGCACTGATTATCTTTCAATTTTTATCATTAAAGCTCTAAGTTACATCCTTGTATCTGTCCAAACAAATCCCCTTGATTAAAGTGAAATTGCATTAAATTTCTAAATTAATTTTTTTTAGACTACTTGAATTTGCAGATTTAGAGCCTCTGTGTTATTCTGTGATAACTGAGAGTAGGTATGCTTTGGCACACAAGATACCGCTCGTCCTGCCTTTAAATACAGGTACCTCATCGTTCTATGTAGCTTGATACTTTTTCTTCCCAAAGAGCATTTTTATTTCTGCCGTTATCACTGTTATGCTCACTATTCTGTCTTCTAGGAGTGTAAATCCTAGGCTGTTGTTTTAAATTGCTTACCTGTATGTGTTATCTGTTCAAGAACTTTGTTTGAAAGTATGTCTACTGGTAGCACTGCTGAAGTTATTTTTGACTATTCTCTGTTATGGATGTTCAGAATGGCAAAGCAGAAGCCTTGTGCTCCTACCTGGGTTGTTTTTTGTGACAGCAGAAGCTACTCTCATTTTGCCGGAATGGTTACAGATATGTGAGGGATAAGAGATCCACTGCTGTTTACATTTACTGTGTGGGATGATGTAAGCACAGCAGTTCCTTACAACATCGAGAAAATAAATAATAGCTGATGACATAATAGAAAAATTTATATATCGCTAGTGGCATTTTCTTTGTACAGATCCATTCCATTTAAATGCCAATACTGAGTCATCACCTAGTGTCCTATTTGTTTTTCCTTTTCAAATACTCTTCTAATCTGCTCCAGGCTCTTTAATACTTTCTTTTTAATTTCAAGCTTTCTCTAGCACAGCTTGCCCTGTAAGAAATGCATCGAGTTGGTGTGACAGAACTTCCATGCCGTAAAAGATAACTCTTTGCTTATTCCAAGAAGTTGTTATCTTTCAAGATGAAATGGACACCTATTGCTCCCTTAGGGGTTTGTTTTGGTCCTTTTTAGTGAAAAGGAGTAATAATCTTGTATAAGGGAGCTCGGAGGATATTGAGGGGTTTTGGCTCTGAAGAGGAAGGTGCAGACCCAGCAGTGCAGCTGCAGAGATGGTGTCTCTGGCTTGCCCTGAGGTCTCACTGTGAGCACATTGACAGAGATGCTGGTAAGAGAGCTCCTTACCTATTTGATAGCCCCCAGGGCTCAAGTACTGGGGCCTCTTCTGTTTAATGTCTTTATCAATGGTCTGGATGAGGGAATCAACTGGTGTGTATAGACCACAAGTGGTCTAAGGATCACCTGAGAGAACAGGAGGTGTTTAGCCTGGAGAAAAGGAGGTTCAGGGGAGGATTTTTTGCTTTTGACAACTTCCTGAAGGAGGCTGGAGTGAGGTGGGGGTTGGTCTCTTCTCGAAAGGAACAACTGACTGTACAAAGGAAATGGCCAGAGGAGGTTTAGTCTGGATATTAGGAAGAATTTATTCATTGAAAGGGTTATCAAACATTGGAACAGGCTGCCCAGGGAGCTGATGTGGAGTCATCAGTCCTCAAGGTATTTAAAAGACATAGAAACCCAGAGCTGAGGAACAGGATTTAGGGGTGACCTGGCAGTGCTGGGTCAATAGCTGGACTTGATGACCTTAAAGGTCTGTTCCAGCCAAAACAATTCTGTGATTCAAACCACCTGAACTAACGTTGCTTGTTTAGGCTGAAGGATGCTCTGCAGATATATCTGCAAAGTAGTAACCTCAGGGATGTGCGCTCAGGGAGTAATTCCTTCTGTTACAGCAACTGTATATGGAGCCCAGGTCAATCTGCAGACTTTTAAACATGACGTTTCTCGTTCTTACATATAGCCCTGCTCACAAATGGGTTTGCGTGTGTGCTTACTGTTTAAGTACGTGAATATCGCCATGCGGTGAAGGCCATAGTTGAGTACTTGCTGAAATGGGCTCTCTGTGACCTGTTTTTCCAAAGTGCTGAGCATTCAGATTCTTTTAAGGTCTGTGAACACTGCTGGGCCTTCACTGCTTTGGAAAGGGAGCTGCAATACTGGAGCTGAAAGGGTTATTTGAATGTTGCTGCTTGCTTATATGCTTGCAAAAACCCAAGCCCTGTTACTCAGGATGCAAGACTAGAGGAGAATCTATTTTGAATCCTCATGAAAAAAAATCCATGAGGATGTTAAAAGGCAGAGACTTGTTAGGGAACATTAATGAGGCTTTGAATTTTTCTAAGACGTTGTTTTGTTTGCTTCTGCTTTAACATACCTGCTTTCACAAACCATCGAAACTGGGGAGTTTAAAGATTTTTGTGTTTGATTGATTGCTTTATACTTGACAGAAGGATCCCGAGTAGCACATGTGTGTTTGAAGTTGTATTTCTTTGAACGTCAGCTGATCTCTCTGGTTAGAGAAAGTAACCCGATTTTCAGGAAACTAGCACATAAATTGCATTTGAGCTGCTGGGACCTGCTGACACCGCAAAGATAGGTCCTGACAAAGATTTTCTTTGGGCCACAACTCAGCCCGTATGGTGTGTCAGGTGGATTCTTTATTTCTGTTCGTTCATTCTTTCTCGCTTTGGGTGCTAGCAGAGGAACAGGACTTCTGCTTCTCCAGGAGTCCAGTGACTGGCTGGATTTCATCTGCTGCAGTAATCCCCTCTGTCCAGGACTGAGATACACAGAATTTTCTGGGGAAAGAAGGGTTCTTCTTATGGAAAATATTTGTTATTGGACAAAGGAAATCATTAATAAAGAATGACAAAGCTGAAAGCACAAAGGGCAAGGGAGCTCTGCGATGCCACAGGGGTTTGGGGTCCGATCCCAAGTAATTTTTGTAAGCAATTTTTGTTTAGTCTGACTTGGCACCATCTCATCTGCACGTGTGTACACTCTCACCGCTGAGCATGTAGATGCTCAAATACTGGTGAAGGAAATGCCTTCGGTGTGCATAGTGAACATACAGTGTGTGTTTGAGTACACTGGCAGAGGTGATAGCAACCATTATGCAGATGAGAGCACGTAAAAAGCAGCGAGGATTCTGCAAAAGTAACTTGTGCACAGGCTTAAATAAAGAGCATTGCAAATCATAGCCACAATATTTTCTCTGTATCTATGATTATGTGATTTCCATAGCAACTAATTGTGCTATATACCAAAGATCATGACTTCAGGTGGCATGTGAGCAGAAGGAGATGAGCTATTAAGTATGGAAGATCCTTTTCTTTCCATGCAAATTTCTTTATTTATAAAGAAAAAAAAAAGGAAATGAAAAAAAGCCCCCTGGCCAAACCCTGAAGTCTGCTATAGAAATGAATTGGCTTCTGAGTAGAATATCTTTTCAACGTTTTGTTGGAGGCGCCAGTAAATCTTCACTGGAGTTCCAGGTACAACTGTGAATATCAAATCTTTTTATTAGGTGAGGAAATCTCTAGAACTTCTGACTTTCTTCTCCTGCCCCTGCAATCCAGAGCTCAACCACTTTACAGCCACTGAGGTTCTAATGCATGAGCAAGGACCCCAGAAATAGAAGAGAAGGTGTGGGATCTTATGTATGCAAGAGGTTTGAGGTTTCAGTGAAATGTTCTCTTTTGCTTGACTTAAAAAAAACTGATTTAGCTTTTCTTTCTATAATAAAGCGTTCTGGAGAAACCCAGCCTGTGATGATACTGATGGTTGTCCCAGCCTGATGTGCAGGACCTTGCACTAGGCATAGCTGAGGTTCACTGGGGCCCACTTCTGTACTTTGTGTCCCTCTGCACGTGTCCTGTCCCTCAGGCATATCAACTACACCACTCAGTTTGGTGTCATCCGCAGACTTGCTGGGGGTGCACATGATCGCACTGTTGATGTCATTGCCTAAGATATTAAACTGCCCAGGCCAGGGCGGAGTGGAGACTGCAGAGTTAGAGCAGCACAAGTCTGTCAGGCTAAAAATGTCTCTCCCTTTTTTCTTATGCTTTTAATCATTTATGTGCATGCAAAATGACTGAGTGTCAACTGATCACCTTTAGCTGATTGTTAATGCTGCGGAGCAAAGTTAATAACCCACAAAAAGCTCCCACTCTGGTAGTAGTGTTTGATCTCAGACATTCTGTTCGCTGCAACTACTACGGAAGACTATCCCCTCTCACAGACATGCCTTTGCTCACATCCCTGCTGCAGAGCTAGAGCAGCTGTCACATCCACACCCTGTACCTAAAGAGTATTTTCCAGTAATAGCTTCTAGCAGAAGTTTTTAAAAATGTATTTGATGGTTGACTTCTTAATGGTTTTGATGAGATGCTCACAAACAGGCTACTGAGATAAATGTAAACTTGGCTGTCTCAGTAGGAGGATGGAGCAAGTATGCAGAGTTCTGAAGACAGTGACTAGAGTCTTTAGTAGAGGGAAAGCCCCTGAGACCATTAAAGAACTAATGAGACTAAATTAATGAAGAGGGTGGGTTAGTAGCTGCATTTTGTGTGACCTGAAGGAAGGGGCTGGTGTTTTGTGTTGAGAGTTAAATCATGGAGCTGGAAGAGAAGTTTTCAGATAGGTAAAGGGAAGGCCTGATCCAAAGTGGTTATGGAAATCCCTGTTGGTTTCAATTGATGGTTCATTTGGTCCCAGAGGTGTCACATATGAAGAAGGGAAGTCCTGGGTGTGGAACATGCAGCTGGGGAGAGAAGCAGCAGGAAAGCTGAGGACAGTAGGTCCAGAATGTGATTTGAAGCTCAGCCATTAACAGACAGTTTAGTGAAAGCTGTAATTCATTTGGCTCTTGTGAACATAATCGTCCAGCGATGTGGTGCTTCTGAGGGCTATCCTTCTTGGTTCATTGCAAGAATTACTTCATTGAAGCACATCAAGCTGTGGTTTGCCTTCTGGTGCAGCATGGCTCTCGCAGGGATTTCCCATTTAGGCTGGTGGCTCTGACTGGGATTCCTAACCTGGAAGATTTAATGAAAAAATGATTCCAGAGCTGTATCATGTCTGTATACCAAATGACTCGCTCTTTAATTAGCTGGTGATATTGGCATGAGAAAGCAGAACAGTGATGACTCGAGAGCTGAATTTTACACTGAAGTGCCTTTGCAAAGTTGTTGTTTCAATGAGGTGTGCTAAGGAAGGGTGGTGAGTGCCAGCTGGGGTACAAGTACCCTGTATTGCAAGGGTCACATGGGACCTCTGTCTTCCTCAGGCTTTTGTCTGCATTTCTCTGTCTGAATGTGTGTTGATGTTTATTCTTTTTTGTTTAAAAGCAGCCTTTAGAAATTCTCCCTTCTACCTCAGGTCTTGGCTTTATCAATTACCCCCTTCCTGGACTGAAGTTAAGGACTGAATTCCCTTGGGAATTGATTATTTCTTGCCTTAAAGGTGGAATTAAGTGATTCTTACACCTTTTCTCAGCCAGGTAGCAGTTAGTGAGCTGCTTTAGAGCCTTCAGGTGTCTAGTTTACAGTAAATACACCTGGCCTGTTTCATGCTTGAAGTACCATGGGCACCTTCGTTAAATTATGATTACCTGGCTTGGCACTTTTTCAACACAATCTGTGTGCAGGGTTGTACCCAGTTTTTACCATTTAATACAGAGCTTTGTACTGAGTGTGTTGCGTTACAGAGCACAGCATTCCTGTGTGCTGATAGGGGACAGAGAGAACACTTGAATCGTCTTTGGGTTCTCACTGCCGAACTGGTTCAGTCACTACATTAACAAGGAGAGGAAGATTGAAGGCAGAACTGTTTGGTGCTGTAGGAAAAATGACTGTTGTATTAGAAACTGAGAATGGATCTGATTGCATTGGCCCCATCTGTGCGTCCTAGGAAAGGAGGAGTCCTTTGTGGGATGGAGGTCGTACTGTGTGGGAAAGAGAAGGGGAAAGAGTAGAAGGGCAAGCTCCACCACTGCTATGAACCATCTCTGTTCTTAGGGGCAGGGAAATCAAATCAGGAAAGCAGTGAAGTTATCCTGAGTTTTTGAAATAGATGGTGCAGGAGTTACTACCCCTGTGCTCAGTGCTCAAGTTCTTTCTCTCTAAAGCTGTGTTTGAGTTTGTTCTCTCTAAAGCTCGGACCAGGTACACCCTGTGTGTTCATAGTTTGTGGAAGAACTGAAAGGAAGTAGCTAGAGCCAGCCTTGCGGTTTGTAAGTGAACAGAAGTAGAAGGAGGTTTGCAAAGGTGAGCTGCTCGGGCTTCGTGCAAAACCAGCTCGTTTTACTAATTAATTCTTTTGGTGCCTTGTGCTAAGACTGGCAAGATGCTTCATGCGAGAAGCCGGTGTCAGTCTTGATGACTGCTCTGCCGGGGCCAGACTTGTGAAAAATAGTAGTGATCCATCTTCTCCCCTGGCTCTGGGAACCGAAGTCCTGAGCCGGAGGATGAGGGACGGCAGACAGGCTGGCTGGTTCACAGAGCTGCGGCTCATTGGGAGGGGAGGATGAGGAGCTGAGGTGCTTCCTGAGCGTTAACAGAGAAACTGCCACCGGCGCTTTGAGGGGCAGGTGCGTGGGGCTGGTTTGTGCTCCGCGGGTTTGGCTCTCAGCGCGGGCAGCGACGGCCCTGGGGAGCGCCTCAGGGGGCTCGCTGAGGGGTGGTCGCGCGGGACCCACCGCGCTCAGCCCGCGGGGCGGCCGGGGCGGTCCCAGCCGGTTGTGGGCGGTGCGGGGCGGGCGGTGCGGGCAG
>JAOXOE010000441.1:11103984-11131957 GCA_028565055.1 Phoeniculus purpureus | reverse complement strand
GGCGGTGCGGTGCGGGCGGTGCGGGCAGCACCATTGGCGGGCAGCGGCGGGGGAGTGGCGGCGGCGGCAGCGGCGGGGCCCGGGCTGGAGCTCGGCGGCTGCCCGGCCGCTGGCTGCTCCGCTCGGAGCCGGCACGGAGGCGGGAGAAGGGAGAGCGGGGATCCTCTGGGGTCTCCTGCGGGGTCTCCTTCGGGATCGCCGCCGCAACGGGGCTCTGCCGTGGCGTGCCGGGGGTTTATATGGCAGTTGGGATCGGAGCGAGGTCACGCTTCGTTTTTTTAAACCCCGTAGCTTGGGGTACAGTATTTCTGTCTCTCTGGGTCTCTTTTGCTGTCTCCGGAGGTGGGGTGGGCCGGGAGGGCCGCTGGTGCTGCCGGCGGGATGCGCCCTCGTCCCGGAGCCGCCGCTGGACGCTGAGCGCGGGCTGGGCAGACTGAGCTTCGCCGGCCCCGCGGCACGTGTGACCCTCTGGGATGGCGGCCAAGAGAGCAGCCGGTGCTCAGCGATAGGGGATCCCTGGCGAGGAGGAGGAGGAGGAGAGAAAAGCCACACACCTTTCGCCCGCACCCTTGGCACCTGCCGATTGTTCGAGCAGCCACTGCTGCGCCGGGACGAAGCGAAGGCACCATGCGCAGGTCCAGCACGGATGAGTCGACCTATCACAGGAGCCCTTCCCTGGACAGCAAGGATTACAGTTTCCCAAATGGCACCTTCCGTCGTTACAGCAGCATGTATGGCGGCCAGTTTGGGGCTGCCAGCAACTCTTTTTTTGGATTCCACACCAACCCAGGCCCTAAGGCCACCAAGGCTAAGTACACGACCCCCAAGGGAAACAAGTACGTTGTCTTTTACCTGGATCTCTCATTTATTTTTCTCCTAGAGCTGAAGAGGTGCAGCATGGCTCACAACTGCCTGCAGTGTATCAAGTACCTAATGTTCGTCTTCAACCTTCTCTTCTGGGTGAGTACAACTTTGAAGCCGCGGAATGGTTGTGTTTGTGTCTGCTTGCAGAGATGGAACCTGAACTTGTTGCCGCTCTCAAACTTAGAAGTTTGAACTTGGAAGTTGAATGAAGACAGCCTGGGCTGCCTTTTCTGTGGCCTTGTTAATCTGTGTAGACAGCCCACTGGCAGTTGACTTCACACTCTCCTGCTCTTAAGCTGTGTTTCAGAACTGTAGGCAAGAGTATGTTTGTAGAGGCCAGTTGTGTGAACAGTTTAACCACTTTGTTCCAGTGAGAGCTCATGATCTTTCAGTCTCATATGTGCTCGCCTCAAAACTCATGCATAGTCTTAAAGAAATCACTGAAGCCATTCATAGTGCTAAGGTTGAGCACATGCTGTGTTGTGGACATCACAACATTAAAGCTGCATCGGGAATCTGCAGGTGATGGTTCTCTGTCCCAGGCAGTGATGGGTCCTAGTGCTGCCGTTCGCTTCTGAAGGAAGACACGGCTCTGAAAGGTGGAGAGAGACCAGACCCCTCCTCGCTTCCGGGACTGCTACTCTGTGGCAAGAGCTTATCAAATCTTTGCTAGACATGTGAGTGTCAGCAGACACCATGATGGCACAGATGGGTGTCTCTGCATCATCTTTTTAATAAATGAGGTGTCTGTCATTGTCAGGGTGGTCAGGCAGTTCACTGCCACAAAACAGAGCACAGATGAAACTGAAGAAGCTCAGAGAGGGGTTCCAGTTGCAAATGTGTTTTGTCCTGTAAAAAAGGGAGTAGCAAGGTTCCTCAGGGAGGGATGTGATATCTAGGTCAAAGTGTCCTGTACAGATTTGTATGTGGAAGTGTCTGTTGGGAGGTCTTCACAAGGTGCCTTTAAATGCCTCATTCTTCTGGAGTGGTTTATTAACATGCTGATGAAAATAAGGACTGTTGTGAAGTGACCCCAGTTCTGAACTTGGCACTTAAGGAGGGGGTGTGCATTTGTAGCTGGATATTACTGTGTCCCTGCTACTGACGGCCTGTGCTCACGTGGATTGTAGGAGGTGCAGAGAGGGCTCTGGGTGAGGTGGAAAGATCTGTTCTCTAGTGTGCGCTGCTGTACAGCTGTTTAAATCCAGGCATGCTGCAGTGCTGGTGCATCAGAAAACACAATGTGCAGGTAACTTCTGCTGACCTGAGTCACTCCAAGGAGCCAGGAGGTGATAAACTGGTGCAAGTGCTCTGAAATGCAAGGAGGGTGTTCTCTTTACACCTTAGACAAACCAGTAGAGAGTGTCGGTAAAACTGCAGCCTGTCTTTCTGACTCTGCTTGTTTTGGTCTTCCTAAAAGTTGTGTAGTACTTATTGCAGATTACTCCAGACCTTTCTGGAAAAGCCAGACACTGTTTCTTGCTCTAAGCCTTATGCCTCTTCTGAATCTCCCTGGTCAAGATTACACTACTGACAGCTTGTTGGAGAGTGTACTAGAGAAAAGCAGTTGGATGCTGGTGTTAGTAGCTTTTTTCTGGACTGTGCCTGGCACTGCCACAAAGGATGCTCAATGCATCCCCGTTCCCTTTACAATATTGATCTTCCACTGGAGCGTGTGCATGTGGTAAGAAGGGATACTGCTGCAAGTAATGTGTATTTACGGAGCCAAGGGAGCACATGTTATTATGTCTTTGCCATGCTTTTCAGTAGGACAGCCTTACTCTTTTGAGAGAGAGGAAAAGGTTTTTGAAACCATCAAAGCTGTTCTTAAATTCTTGGAAGGAGAGAAAAGACAGAGGTCCTGAAAAGAGCAAATAACCATATGCTAGCTAAAGTATGTGAGCAGGGAAGTAGTGGGTGGTGGCAAACACTGCAGCACGATTTGTTTTGTTTCCCTTTTCACATACTACCTGCACAGCAGGAGTGATTGATGATGATCATGTCCAAATGAGGTTTGCGCAGCGTGTAGTTATAATAGACGTGGCTCTTCACCTTCTCACAGTGGAGAAAGCAATGAAAAAGAGATGAATTTACAAGTACTGGCTTAAGCTGACCCATCTTTAGTAAAAGCAGAAAAAAAATTCCATTCGTGATCATCAAAAAACTTAGAATGTTTACAGGTCAATGAAGCTGCTGGGTTTGTTTTTCAAGTTATTGTCAGTTAGCTGTCACGATTTACTTTGTGAAATTAACAGAGGAGCATCCCTTCAAGGAGACAGGGTTTGTCTTTGCAGAAACATGCTAATGAAGTTTTGCTGTCTCCACATTTCCATTCTGTGCTTCTCTATGCAGTAGTAACTAGGAAGAGGAATTGATGTTCTTCATGCTTGTCCTCTGAGTAAAAACTGAAGTTATTTCCATGTACAGAGATCAGTCATTGCCTTAACTGAATTAAATGCCTATTAAGGTTACTTCTGCTTTTTATTCTGTTTGGAGCAAATGCTTTGATTTCCTTCAGAAATCCTATTTTCATTTTCTTCTTCCTGTTCCCATTCATTAACCCCACTCAATATTATGCATCCCTACAGCCCATTTCCCAGTACTTTCAGCAGTTTTTCCCATAGCATGTCAGAAAGGTAGTCCTCAGCCCTGTGCAACTCCAGTGCGGTTGATGCTGCATTTCTGAGGAAAAGACCTTTACTTACATATGTCTCATGCATTTATAGGGCACAAAAATCTTAGAGACCTTGATTTTAACTGTTCCTGGCAAGCTTTATTGGATTAGGTGGTGTGCTCATGCTGTAAAATTTTTGAAAGCTGTCACATAACTGTGAAAACAGCAAATTTCTCCTCCCCTTTTGGACAGCTGAAGGGAACTCAAAGCTTGTTCACAAGCATCAGAGGCCAAGGTTCCCTGTCAGTTTCGTTGCTGCATCAGTTCATTGGTAGAGCAGACCAACAGCTATTAATGTAGAGAAAAAAGTTCGATAGTGCTTGAATAGTTCTTCTTTCCGTGAGGAGCCAGACACAAATTGCTCTTGGAGGATTTGCAACTGCCCCAGGGTTTTAAGGTACCAAAATATGGGCAAAACATTATTAGACAGCAGTGCTGCTGCTGCTGCTCTAATGGGAACTGCCATTCAGAGGCCATTTCCTGGAGTATTGCCAGACGTGGAGGAGCCTTCCCTTGTATCACTGCTCTAGTTTGTGAGCTCCCGAAATAACTTCTGTCACCTGATACATAATACTTGCCTGACTTCATTCATTTTTATGGACTTCGATTTTCTTCTGTTGAATTGCTGAACCCTTGAGACTGAAGATCGCCTTAGATGATCACAAAGCAGAATACTTTTATTTCCTAATGAAATACTTGTGTTTCACTGTGAAATGCCAAGGGAAGAACATTTGTTTTCCACATTTTGTCCTCCAAACATTCAGTTTCTTTGTGGCAGTCAAATGAACAGTTTTCTTTCTGTACTTGTAATCCAAGGTTCTGCCAGCCTTTCTTTTCTTTACTAAAAAAGGGTTGGATATATCCCATCTAGTGTCTCGGGATATATCCTCAGAGAGTGCTATAGAAAGAAAAATGTCATCTCCTTAATCCCCTTTGGTTTAATGCCAACATTCCCACTTTCATTTACTTCTAATTACCAAACATGCACAACACAAAAAGAGGAAATGCACGGGACTGCTGGTGTTTCCAGTGGCTTCTAATGTCCTTCATAGATCCTGTGCTGCAGAAAACCAGTGATCCGTCTATCAGAGAGCCAAATACTTGTAGCTGACTCTTGAGAGCCTGGTCTAACCAACAGACAAATTCAGTAAGGCACAGCATTTGGTGTCAGAAGACTAGTTTTAGAGACAACAGCAAAAAGAAAAGAAACAAAGTTTGTTATTTACCAACTTAGCATCAGTCATGTCTATGCATGTATGTCCTTTCCATTGGTAAACCAATGTTCTTGTTGGAAGAGTTGACAGCTTTCAAAACACTATGCAAAGACTGTAATTCTAGTTGGTAGGCTCCCAGAGTGCCAGGGGAATAGCCTCTTGAAGCTTGAAAACTTGGGAATTGCTGTCTGCTGGATATAGAGCAACTGGAATGAGCAGCCAGAGCTCGGCTGGTTTCCACCTTCTTGCATGAAGGGATGAGGCGAGGTACTGTTTTGACAGTTGGTCCATGCAAAATTCCCAACTGATATAGCCCTGGGGGGATGATTTGTCTTGGCTTCTAAGACATAAACTGCAAATCTGGAGTGTGTCTCCAGATTTGCGGTTTCTGGAGACACAGAGCCAAGGGTATGGCAGGTAGCAAAGCAGCACCAGTGATAGACCCCCAAGAAGCTGTTCAGTCTGATTCCAGGGACCAGCTGGGGGTCTCTTGCTCAGACTTTGCCGCTGTTGATGGTGCATGGGCCACAGTTTGTGAAGCTCTGCACTGGTGATACTACCAGAAGTCGCTGTTTGTTACTTGGATGTAATTGGAAAGAAGGAGGGGCAATAATGAAAATGGAAAATCCCTTGTTACTGGCATAATTTTCCTTCTTTGCACTTCAGCTTCAGTGACACAGGTATGTCTTCTAAAAACTGTGGAAATCTTGACAGTATCTGTAAGACTGAGTGTGCAGAGCAGCTGGAGCAAAGAACAGCTTGTTCTGAGAGTGCACCATGGGGCACTGGATGGTCTTTGAGTGATCCTGGCCAATTTGGCCAGAGGGCAGAGGCAGAGGGGTGTCTCATCATTTCTTTGTACCTTATTGGGAAACCATCTGACATTATTAGCTCGAGGTAAGCTTTAGCTGAGGTGATTCTCAAAGCTGGGGAATTTAGCGAGAGAGGAAATGGATTTTGTTGAACTGGATTCCTTGTCCTTCGTCTGCATCGTTCAGCAGTCACCTGAATGAGATTGATTGCTAAAACAGACAGAAACTCTACAGATTGTTAGTGGCTGAGGACAGCAATCATTTTCTACTTATACTTGGCTGCAATCTTAAGTTGGTGGAAAGAAAAAATTGCTAATAGAGCAGCAAGCCATTCTGAAAGCAGCTCCACCATCTCATCCTCCTTACTTGTCCATGTCCCCCTTGATGGGTGAGGACTGCCATGTGTCCCACGGAGCTGAGCCCATCAGTTGCTGTGTTTTCATACACGTGACAGGTGAATGATCTGTGGCAAACAAAACCAACAACACAGACTTTGCTCCTGTGCAATGAAAACATGGGAATTTTACCCTAAAATGTAAATTTTGTCCAACTGCCTCAGATCCGCTGATTCTCTTTTTACACACCTGCTCCACAAACTGCTCACTGTGATTGATGTCTCTGCCTCTGACTTGGTGAAGGCTCTCAGAGGATGTGTTTTAAGGAGCATTGCTTTTAGAGAAAGGAGAGTCATTTGATATGGGAATTGCAGACTTCAAAAGATGGCATTTCTGTGAGAAGCAGAGCTAATACAAGTGTGTGAGAGAGATGATCGTATTACCTGATGTCTGATTTATATGGGCACCAATTAGAGCTTTTCCCATTGTGGTCCATTCATACAGTCTCTTTCCTGCGTGGATTCTCATGTCTAATAGGAGTTGGGGGTCATGCTGGAGGCTTATCTCCCAGTGAAGGCACAGCTAAGGGCTGCATTTGCTACTTAAATGTGTAACTTCTGAAAAACCTCTAGGAAGGTAATGACTTTGAAAGGCTGTGTATCTGTCAAATCAGGCTAACAGTGACAAATGGACTCACGAGTTATCCGTGGGATGCTCAGCCAATACAGCTCAATTTCATAATCTTCTTTTCCTTAGGAAACCAAGCTCAGAAAGCTCTTAATAGAGAGGAAGAAAATTGCCCTGAAGTTGCCTGTATAATAGATACCATCTTCAAATTGCTTGCTGTGGGCCAGTTTCTGCTTCTGTTACTCATGACAAAGAGTAGCTTCATTGCTTTAGGTGGGTTTGTTAACACTGATATGCTTTTCGGTCAAGAAAATGGGCAAGGACTAAGCACCTTCACCTTGCCTTGTAGGTTTCACTGTCAAGTATATGCACTGTACCTGGGTCAGACTTACTTGTAGTGCAAAAGTTGAGGAATAATTGGTGGATAAACCTCAGGGTGTGGCATATTGCCACTGTGGAGGAACTGGCCTTTGTAAGTAAGGTGTGAAATGGCTCTTCTGAACATTGACAGATGCTAAATGTATTGCAGCCGATACTGTGAACTTCACAGAGGAAGACAAAAGGCTGGTGAGATCATTTCTATCATTATTCCTCCTCCGTAACTTGACTTGAAGGTTTTTGAATGCTAGCCAGTGCTGCTTTCTTACACGTGATTTCTCATTGTGGGGGCTATGATCAGAGTCAGAGTGACTGCTGTAGCATGTGCTGTCAGCTCACAGTTCACTCTGCCTGTGTATTAGAACCTTTTCACTCCCTTTATTTTAGGCCTTTATTTTACAATATGAGTCTGTTGGCCAGGAGATTGTTTGCAACTCTGTACGCCCAGAGTATCTAGAGCAATAAAATCCCAGTCTCAGTTTGTCTCTCTACACTGCTATTTCAGACGTGATAGCTATTAGTACTGCTATGTGATTTATTTATTTAGAACATAACTTTTGGCTAAGGTAGCAAATTCATGCAAGTTACTCTATGAATAATATACGGTATCTATATAAATATATAAAGATGCTTGTCCCTGGTATTTATAGTGTGAAGCGAGCACTGCTAGGTCAAAAATGAAGTGTGGAGTCGGGCGGAATGAATTCTGCATGCTCATGCAGATTGGAGAGAGTAGATAGTGTTTCTTAGCACTGTCCTGTAATTGTTTCTCCAGGAAATGTTAAACCATCACGAGATGCAACAGAAGTAAATGAAATTGAAATTGCAGTCTGTAATTAGACTGTCATACTGTAACGCATCTTAAATCTGTCTCCAACAGAAAAACTAACACTCTCCAAAAAGCTCTCCCAGCCCGCTTCAAGTGCGAATGCATGCAGAGCCTTGTCATTTAATACGATGCAGCTGAGGCTTGTTTGAAACATGACAAACATTTGAAATAGTCTAGATGAAGCAGAAGTTTGATGTACAAGGACAAAGAACCAGCATCACTTGGTCTTGCAAGTTTTTTATACGCAGACTTGCAAGACTTTGCATGTTCGCTTTGTAGGTTTTGTTTTTTGGATTTGTCTTGGTGCCCTGTTTGTTCTTCCCTTGGCCATGATACCTTTGTTCTCAAGTACTTGTAGAATAGTGCAGCAGCAGCTATTCCTTTGTGTTGTCTTATTCTTGGAGTCCCTGTGAGTCAGCTGTGTGCTTTTGGGGTGGCTCTAAAGCCAGATCAGCTCGAACCATTCTGGCTTATGTTATTGCTTTGACTGCTCTTGTTTCTGCTCTGCGTGTTATGCCATACATGATTATCTGCTCTTCTCACAAGTGTCCTCATGTCTTCACCCTAATCCATCCTTTACAGGAAAATCCTGCTTACTGAAGCTTCCCTTCCTCTTCCAGCTGTATTGCCTCTTTGAGAAATCCTCTGCTGTGATGCCTGTAAACACTGTATCTGATGACCGCGAAATGACAGTGATTTCCTAGTGCTGATTTTGCTTATTGCCCATGTTCGTTGCTCAAACGCGATTAATCTCTGCTGAATCCTATTTAATGCTTTTACTTCTTCAGCACCCTGTGCTTACACAGTTCTTCCCATGAGGTGTTCAGGGAGGAACTGGCTTTTTTCTGTATAACGTTCCTGGCTCTCTCAATGGAGACTTTGATAATGTAGAGACCTCTATGATATAGCTTACAGTTGGAGTGAGCTCAGTTGTTCCCCACCAAGGGCTTTGCTGGTACAACATGCTGGCAATCAATTATTTTTTAGCCCACAAGGCTCACGAGCCGAGATGTGCTGCCGTCAGACAATACCGGAGAAGCAGAACAATACCCAGTAAAGGAAAGGAGAGCGTTTGCTGTAGGAAGTTAGGTGGTGGTGTTTCTCAGTGGCAGTTGGCTTAAACTGTGCAACAGCACGAGGAGGCGCTTCCATCTGAGCTGTGAGCAAGAGGCTTCCCTGAGCTTAATCTCTGAGGAAAGATAGCAGCCAGCAGCTCCTGTAGCAAAATTAGATAGTGCCTCCAGCTTGTTTTATCCCTCCTTCTTCCTTCTGTGTCAGTTGTTACACCCTTGCTGTCTGCACAATATTTAGAAGGGACAGCACAGACTATGAGCCAGATTCTCTATGTGTTAATTCACTTCCCTACAAGCATCCAAGACCACGTTGCCCCTTCCCCACTAGTGTAAACTAGGCTTTTAGAATTGGTTCTTCATGGCCATTTTATTAATTAACTTTTTTCTAAAGTCCTTCCACAAATTGACCTTAACTTCTGTCTACCACGTTGCTCCTGTCAAGTTCATAAATTGACTGCCTTCATGTTGGCCAGTTGGACATTTGTCTCTCTTGCTTGTAAGTGACCTTCATCCATGGTAGTAGCACAGCTTGTTTACTGGTGTCTGAATAAATCTTTTCACTAATCCATTTGTGGCAGTATGAGAAGGAGCTGAGGTGACACGTTCAATACCACTTTCTTCAACAAAACAACTGGAACTCTGGATGTGAATTGAGTTCTGCTGCCGCTTGCAATCTGTTATGAGCTCCCATCCTTGAAGGCCAGAGTTTTTAACACATGCACCATCTGCTTTGTACTTGTTATGTCAACGCAGAGTACTTGGTCGTTCTGGAATGACTTTGCAAACTGAAGTGAAGAACCTAGAAATGGTCTAATGCATCCCTGTGGACATGTGCTGACACTAGCGAAGGATATATCAAAGTACCCTTGGGCATGAAAAAGCTGACACTGTTTTGTTGTTTATTTATGGGGTCCCTCTGTGATCTCCAGCCACAAAATTTTATCCCTTTTGCAGTGTGTTTGTACTTGTCTGATATTTGCAAGCCCAAAATGTAGCAATCAGTCTCATGCAAACAAAGGAGGCAACTTGAGAGGTTTTTGACCTTTTTTTCAGTGTCGAGGAAACCAGGAACAATTTGTGTGTGCAGGAGTCCACTGAGTAACTGTATGGATTATAACCAGCAAGAACTCATTTTCAGATTCCTATTGCTCCATGTTGCTTGCCAGTGGTGTGATTTGGTTCGTACTATGAAGAACTGTGGAGGTCTCACATTCAAGTCAGAAGGAAAGAAACAGCGCAGAGGGTTAGGATCTATTTATTTGAATTGTCATTGAAGTCCTTTGTGCAGTTAGTCACAACTTCCATTTGTGTTCCTTGGGTAGATTCATTCAGACCTGAAACGTTTTTACCATACTGAGTGTTAGATACCCCGTGCAGCCCTTCTCACTCACCACTTTCCTCTTGTACATAGGTTTCAAGTAGATACCTGGCAATTCCTGGAGAAAAGTCGACTAACAGTCATTGAGAAAAGTGTCCTGTCCCTAAGGAGTGATGTGTCTCTGCTTAGGATGCTGTTTAAATTGTAATCCTGAAAAGACTGGACAGTCCCCTTTTTTTTCCCCGTGCTGACACCAAGGGGTTGTTTCCTTACCCTCGTAAAACCCGAGATGAAATTCAGACATTTTGTTGGTAATGACTTTCTCTCCGCATTCATTTCTCAGCAAATACTCCACAGGTTTTTCAAAACTCAGGAAGTGGTCCTTCTTCAAGCACGGGTTTTGTTTCCCTTTAACTGCTCATACTTTACTGTCACATTCCACTTTCTCTACCTAAAAGTTGCAGCGGGTTAGTTTTGAGGCTGGAGCTTGCAAATGCTTCATGCTTTGTCACTGCAGTTGAAATTTCTCTCTCCAAACTGATATCCAGCCCCTTCAATTCCCAGCTTAGTATTTTTAGCACAAGCTGCTTACAGCTACATGTCACCTCGCCTGTAATGGCAGCGTGGATTTCCCAGCGCACGTCTTAGGAACGCTCCCCTTTGCAGCCTAATCCATTTTAGTAGCTTGGTAATTCTGATGCGGAATTATGAAAGCATCAGAAGGCCCTGCATTTGAAATCTCATCCCTACTAGCTGGAGGAATATACATTTTTAGTTTATCGCTTTGTTCTCCCCTCTTCTGGGCAATTTTGCCCTAATTCCTACGGACTCCAGACAGAACTGGCCAGCGAAGAAATCCAGAGTTTTCTGGCACGTTTTTCCTCAAGCTGGTTGTACTTTTTCTTCTCAGGGCTTTGAAAAGAACACAGTTTTCCTTTCTGTTTTGTGAGGTTTTTACAATTGCTGTTCATGTGCTGTTTTGCACCATCCCTGTGGGATTTGCCCTTGACCCAGGGGTCATTTGGATGATGAAACTCATTGTAACACCAGGAGCAAACTGTCATGTTGTTTTCTCTCTGGCGTGCTTTTGGTCAAGGGGCCTGTGTGTGGGAGGAGGTGTATTGCAGTGGTGGTACTAACATGTAGGATGAAAAGTTACTACGGAGAAGACACAACATGCAAGTGCAAAGCAATACGGGGTGTTGTATTGTTGTACCATATTACCGGTTGGCGCAGCATACGTGCTTGCTCTTCATCCTGTGCAGCTGCGTGAAGGCTTCATCCTGCTGCTGAGATCTGAGCCAGACCATGACAATTTTGAGTCACATTTGATCCCGTTGATACGTGGGTTTGCTTTGCTTCCCTTTGCTTGCTGCTTGTGAGTTCATGTTCCTGGTGCATGGTCTTGTTTTGTCCTAACTGGCAATGTGCTCCTGTGTTTGGGTTTTTTAATTCCAGCCACATGTTGAGTTTTGGGGGTTTTATTCCCCTCTTTACTGTGCCTGTGAAAGTGAAAATGCTTTGTGGCCACATGGAGTTTGTGAGCTGGAGACTCTGTAGGATTCACACAGTCTTGGCACATGCTTTGCTGTCTGCTGATATAATAGGAGCTGTTAGGTTTCACAGCAAGTTATAGGCTTCAGTCTCCATTATGCTCAGTAAAACAGCCATCTTTTTCTCATCACAGATGCCATTAGCTGTTATGTACTGCTTCAGCTGCACAATAGAGGTGTCAAGTCTTCCACTGAATTACCAAACAGGTCCATTTTCCCTAAACATAAGTCCAATTTAACCCTTTTTCAGACCACCTGGCAGGTTGCTCACAGATCCAGTGCTGCACGCAATAGTTTGTTTGATTTTGGTTTTGTCTCTGCAGCTACTCCCTGCTTTGTTCTGTTCCCCAACGTGCTGTTTCACCGCTTCTGCCAAATGCTCAGTCCGTTCGCTCTCAGCAATGCTCATAAAGTGGGGGAGCTGTGGGGGCACAGTTGGTTTCCTGGTAGCTGTGGTGTGTTAATGAGATGCAAACCTTTTAGCCTCAGCTACCCATGGACTCTGCTGCAAAGTTTGTGTGGCTTCTGCTGCAGAAGGCAGGGCAGACAGTGCCAGAGGGCTCGGATGATGCTTGAAAGCTCCTCACTGCTGCACTGGGTTCTCCAGCCTTTAGCTCCTGAGCCACAGGTGCCAGCGACCTATGGTTTCTACTGCACTGGTGGTTGTGGGGCAGCAGGGAAGCCAAGGAAGCCAGAGTGGCTCTGCTACTCCTGCATACTCTCAGCTCAGCCCCAGCCTCCAAGGAAGCAGTGAAACCAGGTGGGAAGCCATGGCATTGCTGCAGAGGCTGGTGCCCCATCCTTGTGCCAGTCAGTGCTGGTACATCTGCTCAGGTGATGGCCAGAAGGAAAGGAAACAGCCAACCTGAGGAGCCTTGCTCTCGTTGGCGCTGATGTTACCACTGGCGTTTGCACCAAGAGGTGCATTTGTCAGAATCTGCTGGGAATCCATAGAACCATTTGGGTTGGAAAAGACCTTTAGGATCAAGTCCAAGCATTAACCTAACTGTAGTGGTGTATACTGGTTTAGCTTAGTGTTGGAATGAGGCTGTTTTCCAGTACACAAGAAGGAGGATTCTTAAGATGAAGACAGGCTTGTAAAAGGCACAGTAAGAAGCTTTTATGAGGTCATCAGAGCTTTAGATGTGTGGTCTCAGGTCTCCATAGCCTTCCAAAAGGTTTACAAAATCTTTGTTGTTACAGTTCAGTGCTGCTGCCACTGCCTTTGTCCTGAGCTGGAGAAGCAGATGCTTTTCAAAAAACCTAAAGAGCTGTAGGGAAAAAATAGCTGGATGTTCACCCCAGGCACACTCTTGTTTTGTGCAGAACGTCGAATCACTTGTTTTTCTCTGAACACTTTCAGTACTTGCCTGCATGTGTGTGTGTACTACAGAGTGAGACAACTGCGGGTTTGTGAGTGGGTGTTCAATTTTGGTTAACAAGATCCTTTTTCACTTAGAATTTAGAAAAACAAGTGAGAGCTGTGGGACATAAAGATCTGTTGGGTTTGGAATTTACAACAATTACAGAGGATATATATACGTAGGTGTATATATTGGACTGGAATATTTTATTCTAGGGGGAAAATATACATCAAATGATAGGAATATTTAAGGATATTCAGGAAAAAAAAGGATATTAATATTATTGAGATAAATAGTATGAGATAAGAGATGGGAGTTGCAAGAGACACTGTGGAGGGGATACAATACAAAATAATTAATTCACCAACATCCATAGATCATGAATAGAAAGTCTCAATTGACTTTTCTGGCAGGTTACTTGTTAGGGAAGGAATTCACAAACCAGACTATTTACTTTCTGTGAAACTACATTTGAAACTGTTTGTGATAGAACAGAAGATTTTTATTACTGGTAAAACAAAATATTATCTCTAGCATTACTGGTGAAGTCTCAAAAGATTTTAAATAAACAGTTTCCCTCTACTACCCAATTAAAAGCAATACAGAGACACAGACATAAAATACTTCTGTTCTCAGAAAACCGCTTGAACAGTATCATCAAAGGAAAACCAGAGCGCTGCAGTGGCTGTGCTGCTGCTCTCCCTCTCTGGAGGGGCATTCCGCTGAGTGCCACAGAGCTTGGCTGCGTGTTACTAGCTGTGAAACTGCAAACACCTGATGCAGGCGTTGACAGGGATCAAATAGAAAAGAAGTACAGTAATACTTGAGACTGGCTTTACTTGTGGGGTTTTCATAATTTACTTTTCTGCTTAAAACTGAAGATGTTTTAAAAAAGTTCTTGTGTACAAATGTGGAAATATTCAGCCGTTTTAGACTTTTGGAAAATGTGATCTCCTTCCAAAAGCTCAGTTATGTCCCAGTAGCTGTTCCAGGCTATCAGGTGATTTACAGGTGTTTCCAAAAGAGGAAAAACTACTGAAAAGTGGCTGGAAGTGAAAAGATTCTAAAAGCTGTGCTTTGAGTCTATGACATTTGAAGTGCATGGTAGAAGGAAAGAAAAAAGATGATATTTGAAGAGCCTGTATGTTTCTTAACTTCTTCAAGAAATTTCCACTATTTGGTCATTGATTAAGATAGAATTTATATGACTGACAGTGATTGAGGCAGTTTTGAGCCTGGTGTGTTGAAGAGGACTAGTATGACTTAATTATCCATGTCCAGTTGAATTTCCATTACGGCTGAACAACTTTTAGGCCTTTTGAAGTTTTATTCCAAGTCTTCTGATTTCTTCCTGCTTGGGCTCCTACTTGTGCCCACAGAAGGCAGGAGGAGCTCTGCCCTTGAACAAGGTGTCCAAGACCTTGTTCATGCGAGGAAGCACGTCCTTACCTCTCACACTCCTGACTCATGTGATTCTCCTAGCACACATCGAGAAGGATTCACCATGTCAGGTGTGGTGTCACCTAACCCAGGATTTAGGTGAAAGGCAGAAGGCAGAGGTAGTCTCAGATGATTTGCTTCTGCTTGTTTGATCAAGTCCCTTTTTCCCAGCGAGCAAGGCGCCGAGATTGGCACAGCAAGACGGAGTTTACTGCTAATGCTGCGATAACCTTTTAGCAGATTGCATTTAGTTTTCAGCTCCTGCCTCTGTGCCTAATGCTGCACCTCACAGTGGGATTGTTTTTCCGGAAACTAGAAAAATAGGCTTTGCTTAAGGAACAGCTGTGTAGAGACTAGGCTTCTTGTGACTTGAATAAGCCGAGTAACTTTTATAAGCCAAGAAGTACAGAACTGCAGCTTTTCAAAATGACCTGCAGTGAAGAAACACCCCTTTTGCAATGCTGCTGTGGATGCTGCTGGGCTGGCAGCTATCCATATACCCTTCCACGAGTCCTTGCTTTGGGACCTTCTAGCTTCAGCCTTTGCTTTTCTGTTATCTTTCTTTTTTATTTACTTACTGTACTTCTGTCCTGAGTTTTCAGAAGAAACACCTGGAGCCATTGAACTAGAGGACCTCTGTATCCCCAAGAGGATTTTTATCAGCAAGGAAATGTCACTAATGAGCTGTCTCTTAGGTCTTAACTCTGCCCTTGTTGTTTGTCTCTGTAACTGGCAGGCACATTCATCTAGGAAGCCTTGAACTTGCTGTGTGCTTCTGCTGAAAATGTTATTAATGAAGCAGGAAGGTGTGCTATTGGTGCTCCCAGTTTGGTCTGGGTTTTTTGTGGTAGTTCACTAGTGGGTATTCTGTCCTTGTCTTTAGTTACCTCTTGATTTTTTGACTGAGAATTTTAGAAATTCTTTAATGTCTTACCAGCTTGGCCTTTAAAGGCCAGCAGCTGCCTGTGCAAAGGAGGAGTTTTATCACCCCCTTAGCGAGTGCTTGCTTTGCTGGTAAACACTGGCACTTGTGGGTTACCCGAGTTACCTGGCAGAAGCATCCTTTAGTTTGTACAATCAGTTGCTACATTCTTCACCTGCCAGCTAATCGGTTTGTCATACACCCTGTGTGTCTGGAACCCAAATCCAGAGAGTCAGTTCAGGGACACCTGCCCGTGGTGGATCCGATTAGCACATGCGCTACAGCTTGGTCAGTACCCCTGGTTTTGTAACAGGGGTTGTGATTGATATATTGGGGTTCCTTGTGTGTGGGAAAGCTGGTTCATGCAGGCGTTTGTCCATGTAGGCTTCTACTGTCAGACTTCCCTTGCTTTCTTCAGCGATGGTTTCCCTTAGTGCACTGACTTACAGTGAAAGATTTTGGGTATTAAAACATATTGAAGCAATGGTTGTGTTTGACTCTGCAAAATCCAAAGATGGTTCTTTATGTTTGCCTTTTCCTTGTCTCCACTGACACACCTCATTGGGAAGGAGAAGCCTTTTTTGCATTTAAGTCCCTAATGAAGAAATTGCATAGCCAAACCCTAATCTATGGGGTTTTTTGTTGTTTTGGCCAACTTTATCAATCATTGTAATAAAGGCTGATATTTTTTCTTAGGTTTAACCCCAGTAACATCCTCGAACTGTAATGACTGTTACCCGTTTTATTATAGCAATGCCTCTACTTCTGCATTGACAGATAAATTGGTGCAGAAGTTTCTCTGCAATATGCTTTTCCTAAAGCGAAGCCTGCCCCTCACTGGGGGCTCATCCAAGTTTGACAACATCCTGGAGAAGGGCTTTCCTTCAGTTTTCCCTACATTGCTGCCTGAAAGGTGATGCAAGAAAAACCTTGCAGATGCTTTCTGCATTAAAGAGCTTTCCTCATTAATTGAAATCTCCTGTAGCGTACTTTGATGATTCAGTAGTGAGTTATATTTGGGTAATATTTTGTAATTACCGGGCAGAACAGATGGCAGACCCTCTGTTTAAAGAGAAGTGTACCAAGTAACCCACAGTGCCTGGTGCTTTCTTTCTTGCTAACCGGAATTTGGAGAAAAGTTGCTCTCACTTTTCTCAGCCTTGCTGCCAGAGCTTTGTGAAACTGAGCGTAAACATTCACCGAGTCTCTCTGAGAAGCAGCACCATTTCTGCTGCTGCTCAGGCTAGCAAATTAGATATAGCTTAGAGTAGCTGGGGGGAACAACATGAAAAATCAGGTATGAGCAGAGGCATCTTTATGAGACAGACACTATAAACAATCACAGAATCACTCTGGTTAGAAAAGACTGCTGGGATCATCAAGTCCAACCATCTACCCTACCTTACAAGTTCACCCCTAAACCATATCCCTCAACACCTAATCCAAACGATCTTTAAACACATCCAGGGGTGGCGACTCAACCACCTCCCTGAGAAAAAATTAAGGCCCACACGTTCTTTTCGAAGTCAGCCTGGGCCACGTCAGTTTTCTTCTGGCAGTAGCTGAGAAAGCCTTCGGACTGCACAGCCTCCTGCAGATGGTTCGAGCGAGCCAAGAACTCCTCCTCTGAAACAACCTGGCTCACGTAGACCTAGTGATGCTGCTGCTTGGTGCCTGGCTGCTGCTGAGACCTGGCATTCTCAGATGTAACCAGCATGCCTCCAAACGAGAGTGCTGCTCCTACAGGCTGTCAGAGCCTGTGTCCAGTTCGGCAGCTGGGGCACAGATGACAGATATGTCATTAGAAGTGAAATCTTTGGCCGAAATACAAGACCAGTGTAGCCTATTTCAGAGATTCTTAAGTGACAGTGTTTTACTAACAGAATTGTCTTGATCCCTGATGAATTTCAGTTTGTGATACAGCTTGACCCCTTTGCTATCCCTGTATCTTGCAGTGCCGGTCAGAATTTTTTATTCCTTTTGTGTTGCTGGGTTGGTTTATTCCATGGAGCAGGTGCGGGCAGGGCTCTGTTTCAGCTGTAGATAAGCTTACACTTTCCCTTGCTTCAGCACATTGTTAGGAGGCTTCGATTAATGAACTACTTGTTTTTACTGTTTTATTTGCCTTTTACAGACTAAGTGCAACAGAGCTGGCAAGGTATGGGGCACTGCAATACCTTGCTTTTGTGTTTTGGAAGAGATGCCAGATAAATGCTCATTCCAGAAAGTGTCCATCACACATTCCATTCAGAGAAAGCAGGAGCAAGGACTGGGAGAAGGTAGTGGAAAATGGGTGATACGGAGTTTCATGGTGTTGATGTTCTGAGATTCCTTTCCCTTATGGCCCATTTAGAAGACAGTTTGTCTGACGTTGGCTGTAGCTCTATCCAGGTGGAAGCAGTAGTTGGCAGGTAGGAATTATTACCAGAGATGCTTCTGCATTCAGAGTTTATCTCTGGGATAAAAAAAGAGCATTTCAAAGTGCTCTGGTCTCTGGCTTCTTGAATTCTTCTGTTGTTGGGTTTTTCCTGTCCTAACATTAATCTGGCTATTTCACCATCATCCATCTATTCACCTGCCCACGCTCTGCATCTTTGTAGCAGCAGTTGTGGTCTGTGAAGTCTATATAGTATCATGATGAGAATTCAGAATGCCCTGGCACTATTCTCTACTCTTTCCCTACTCCCTTCAATCCTGCTGCTTCTCCTGCATTCATTTTTTGTTCCTTTTCTTTTTTCTTTCTGCTAGTCTTTCTTTTGCATCCAGTTTTCCATTTTGCATCTAGGTTAGTCATGCTCTGAGCAGGAAGTTGGACCTGGTGACAATCTCTGTCATCCTGCTCACTGAAAAGCATCATTTAAATTGCCAGGTCACCTACCAGCATTGATCATCAGGATTAATTTATGTGGCAATACACACATTTTCGTGTCACTGTGGTGACAGTGGTGGTCCTATCAAAAGACATAACTCCTCAGATATGCGATTTGTCTTGTACTGAGGTGCCATCTTTGGTTAACATCAATCGTGTTAGTTTGATGCTATGCATCTCCCTTTGTATCATAGTGGGGTTTGTATGTCTCTGGTTAAAATTGAGGTCTTTGATGTGTGATTGAATGATCATATCAGCAGAGTGCTGATGATAGTCTACACAGACACATGTGATCTGTGATACTGCTCTGCTAAGCTTCACTCGTAATGAAAAATTCCTATTTCTTGAAGTTGCTGTTGCTGGAAACTCATGGTGTCACAGTAGATCAACTGGCAAGTAGCAGCCACTGAAACCAAGGTCGGTTTATTGTGGGTTGATACCTTAGGTCTCAAAGCTACAGGGTTATATATTCTTGGTCTAGTAGGGCCAGGCTTTCAGTGACAGAATTTCTGAGGACACATACTGCTTTTCTGGTCTGCCTTGGCAACTGCTGTGTTCAGTTGGTGGCCCATGGATTTTTGTGACTTTGTCTCCAGTGTAATTTGTTAATCTGTGGGAAAACGCATCAGAATCTGGTCTGACGAACAGAAGACAGCAGTAGAGGCTTCCCTTCTCTGCTGCCCCCTGGCCTTTGAGTTTAAGACCGATGTCTCGAGCTGTGACTTTCTTCTGGAAGTAAAATATTTGTTGTGTTTAAGATTGCAGCGTTTCCAGAGAGTCCTCACTCGGACTGCTTGGTCTTGTTACCTTAAAGCCCAAAGCCACTTAATGCACATTCTTGGTGAAAAATGTGCCTCTGAGCACACTTAGCCTTGGACAGAATGCTTCAAGGGGCATCTAAAAGTAAGTAAACATGGCCTGGAAGCTGGGTAACATCCTCCATGATCCCATCCCTTACAGAGCTTCAGTAAAAACATTCTGCCTGTGTTCACAAATTGCACTGCCAGACAAATATACCTTTCCCCAGCAGCCTTGAGCTTATTATCCTCTTTTTTTGTTATCTTTCCTTTGGTGAAGAGAGGGGCAGCAAGGGGAAAAGCTTGTAGCAGCAGTTCAGTCTGACATTCACGCAGCTCTAAGAGCTGTGGTTTGTCAACTGCTCTCTGAGCTCCACTCTTTTTACATAACAGATTCTCAAGTTAAGAGAAGCTGGGGGAACAGAGAAGTGTTTCAATGATTAATATCACTGCTGGGCACCATAATGTCAGATTGCTGCTGCAAAAGAGATAGAAAAAAACCCCAACCCAAAAAGCAGATTGAGGCCAGTTTTCCACTAGATGCCCAAAGGAGAGAAAGACAGGATTTTGAAGGTGTGGAGGAACCCAAAAACGAAGTAGGTATCTTTGTGTCTGCCTGTATCTTTAGGTGCATAGTTATTTTCAGATAAGCAACCCCTTTGTACTCTTGTTATCCTGCAGTGATTACGGAATTAAGTAATACTTCTGACTTCAAAGAAATATTTTGTTTTTGAATCAGTGAGGAAAAAAAACCCCTGTTATTGTAGAAGTAGGGAAAAAAATCCTCTATCTGGGCAAAGAGTATGAGAAGCAAATCCCTGGCAATACGCTCAGCTGTACTTGTCCTGATAGCAGTGATGTTCTGCTCTGAGTTACTTGTGAAGGCTCTTGTGCACAGTGTGAGGGAAGGGATGAAGCCAAATGGGATCTCGCAGGAGTTCCACAGGAGTTCAGGCTGTTCACTGAGAGGGCAGATGGCCAGGAGATGGAAATGGACTTGCATGTTCAAACCTTCTTCCTGTAACAGCACATTTTCTGCAGTCTGAAGTGGTTAAAGGAGTTGGAAGTGACTTTTATTGATGGCTTCTATTTTTAGCAAGTAATCAGAACCAATTTATTCTCCTTGATAGGGTAGTGTATAAGAAAGCAGAAGAGAGGCAGCCTAGGGGGATGTGAAGCATCTTAGTAAGGCTGTTTCCCCTGATATCCCAAATGTAATTGATTTAACTGTTTGTGGTGATGTGTCTGTTTCCTTCACTTTGTTCTGTTAAAGCCATGCTATTAAATTCTGCTACTGATCTCCATGCTGTTAGTATCCAAAGTATTGATGGCTACAAGAATGTGATTGTGACTGTCACCCGTAAGAGTTTTCTGTGACCCTACAGACTGCTGTTCCTGGGAATCTAATCTAACTTCTAGGACGGGGAAGCTTCTGTGAAGGTGACAAACTCTCAAATGACTCTTCAAGGTGTTTATGTAGGAGTATGATTCCTTCCAGTTAATTAACCAGTGAACACCTGTAGACCCCCTGATGTTTTCTGCCAGTTGGATACTGTTCATGGATGGGAGAAGGAAAATTGCTTGTATTGCAGTTTTGCATGGACCTAGGAGGTGTGGGGCTGCTCAGCTCTCCTGAGGAAAGGCACTGTTCTCCGCTTCATTACGTTCATTAAACTCCGTTACAATCCTTAAGTGTTTGCAGCAGCACCAGGGAATCGATACTGTTCCATGCTTTCTCTGCAGGAGTCATTTTATGAGCTCTAGTGCACTCTACGGTACCACTGACCTAATCCAAAAAGGGTAGGAGATACTTAATCCAACAGGTTCTTTATCTTTGTTGCTCCCACTAATCATGAAGGCCAAGTTCACTCTCAGGTTAAAGATGGAGCTTGAAGATGATTTCGCTGGGAATCCAGCCATTGCAAAGAATTGATTTCAGCTGCCCTTAGAGAACCCCACACTTCACTTGGGTGCAGGCATCCATCAACCCTGTCAGGATTCCTCCTCCTCTCCAGCCTCACCTCACACTGCAAAGCTCTTGATTTCTATGATAAATTAGCACTGCCCACATTCTGGAGTTCTCCCCTGTCCATCTAATAAGCAGTCACTTAGTGCTGATGACAGAAATCGATAGCTGACACGCAGCAGCCCTCTTTGGGTGAAGGTAGTGGTGAATACAGACGAGGAGAGCAAGTCCCTGGAGATGAGGAGGATTTGCAGACTGTATTCATGTGGCTAAAAAAGACAGATCTTAGGAAGAGGTGCTGTTTGGCATGAAAAGATGGGATTGTGGGTTTCAGTGGCAGTAAGTGTAAGGGCTAAACAACTAAGGCAGAGCAGATGTGACCGTGTAACTGGCCAGCATGTGCCACTCAATATTTACAGATAAATCTCTGCATGCTCACTGAAACAGCTGGTTGGCTAGTGTAGAAGGGGAAAGAAAGCAGTGTTCCCCCCGATGGATCTGTCTCTATTGATACTTTGATGCCATTAGATTATTTCTGAATGATTTGTTATTGTTTGTTATTGTTGTGGAGGAGAAAACCTTGCAGTCTCCACACAAAGATGTGTTGGAGCCTGCAGCTAAAGCTCATGCACTAATTCCCTTATTCTCCCAAGAAGACCCTATCATTGTTGACACTGTTGGATTTTCTTTTCCCAACACTTTTTGTGTCTCTTTAAGCAGCTTCCTCTCTACTTACCCTACAGTAAAACTCCATTGTTCCCTTAGGTTAGGGTCGACTCCTGCAGCAAGGTGATTTACAGCACTTTGCAAGCACCATGTTATATAAAAACTAATTGTATTCTGTTCGACAGGCCGGCTTGGGTGGGCTTTTATTGGATTACTCCCAGCTTTCCATTCCTCACCTTCTAACCTATTGTATTGTACAAAAGTAAATACTACTGCGAGTGCATTGTCTGCTCCAGATAAGATCTTGTGAACTTTCTTGTGGATTATAGCAAAGTATTTCTTTGTTCTATGCCGTGTGGATTGATTTTTGTTCTTGTAACCTAAATTTTTTTCTTGACTTAGAGATCAATCTAATCTTCTGTAACTTTTCTGGTGCTTTGTTCAGTTTGCCTCCAGTTGTCTGATTAGATCTGACTGGGGCATTGTTCTACAGTGACACACTGTAATTTCATACTACTTTTTGTTATTATTATTTTTTCCCCTCCTGAGATACGGCATAATTTCCTGTGTGGTCTTCACAAGTGGTTGCCACGTTGTGAGCCAATAACTCAGCTGGAAATAAGAATGCCCTCGGGCTTCTTTAATGCATGTTAATGCATAATTTAACCAACCCGAGGTCTCATGACATATCAAAAATTTCACTACAGTTTCATCCACTCGGTCTTAGGTTTTGATTTGTTCTTGTTGGTTAGAGAGATTGGCATGTAAATATTTTCAAGTCCCTTGAAAGAACGTTTCCTCTGTGATATTGCCAAGGAATGTACTTTCTATTACCCTGCTGCAGCTGGAAGCAGTTGGCACTGCTCTGTTGGATTACATGGGCCCTTTACAGACTGTCCTGCGTCAATTAATGGCATGGGGTCTTGTGAGATCCTTTACCTGTCTGTGGAGTTTCAGGGAATGGGGACGATCCCAGTGGCTGTATTTTACTTTATGCTCCACAGTGTTCATTGATAGCACAAGGCAGATGCAGTGTTTCCTCATCCTTCGGCCGTGCCTGGCTTTCAAGTGGCCAAACGGCCAATATGGTGCAGATCATCATGAATTATCATTCTGGTTTTTTCCTGTTTTAAGGGTCTACAAAGCTTTGTCAAGAATGTTTTTGAGTTTGTTTACATTGTGCTCTAAAGCAGCTGAGCTTCAGTCTTGGTTGTTCCTGTGACACTACTGTAATGATCCTGATTATTAGGAATAGTAAGCTCTAAAATCCAAGCCTCATCAAAAGCCGATTGAAGTAATTGGAAAGAAGCTGATGTAATTAACTCCTAGTTGCCTATCTGCTAATTAGGAAGTGGGGGGAAAAAGCACTTCCAGATGTTGTTCTTTTATCCTTTTTTGTTTCTACCACCGTTTGTAGTTGCCTACCTGTTCCAGCTGTTTGTTTTCTCATTGCCACCTCCATTCAGTTGGATTTACAAACCACGTGCAAACTTGGAGGTGCTTTGCTTTTCCTTTTCCTCCAGTGAGACCCTGCAGGTAAAGGCAGTGCGAACTACTGTATTCTCCTTCCTTTACATGGCCCTTCCCAAGTCCCAAGTGCACAGTGAATACTTCAGAGACAATTGGTTTTACTTCATTTGATTGATTTTTCATATATTCTAGAACTGCTGGGACAAGCACATTAGGGTTTTGATCCAACAAGTCAGTAGAACTAGCTGTGTGCTTGCACACAACTTCCACAGAACCCAGAACTGTCTGGGCATCTTCTCTTCCAGCAGGAACAAAGGATTCTCTTTCTTGTATGAGTCTCAAGAAAATTACTTTGGGGCCTAATGCTGCACAACTGATTTCAGGTAGTTTCTTTTCAAATGCTTTAGCAGAAGCGCAAATACACCCTTTAGATTCTGTTTTCCTGCGTTTCGAAAATCACATCTTTTACTGCCCCCTGTTCTGCCAGCACAGAAAAGGGTGTGAGTGCATCTGGGGATCGTTGCCTACTCCTCAAGACTTTGATCTCTTCTTGAATGAAGTAGACTAACTTTTTGACACCAGGCATTTTTTCGAGTAGTATTACTGCAGGAATAGGCTGTTTGCTGCTGGTACGATTCAAGGATTCCAGTGGGATGTCATTTTTGTCTACTGTGACAGTTTTGCTTACAAAATCCTGTTCCTAATATCTTTGTCGTCAGAATTCGTGAAGCAGTTGTCAGAAATTTGTAAGGCAGACAGAAGATGCGGTCGCTCTGAGAGCACTGTATTTAGCTGTGCATTAATGCATGTAATGAATGAAGACTTGTTTGCATCTGTGAAGTAAGCAGGGATGCTTTGGAGATGCGCATGGACCTGCCATCTGGAATCGCTTGTCAAGAGTTAAGGTCTGTTGTTTTCAGCAAGCCTCGCACAATAAATTACCTGTCAGCGTAGAGCAGGTTTTTTTATTTTCCTAAGGCACGGTCTGGTCTATGTCTTTCTAGATGAGAGAGTGAAAAACAAGAGCTCCAGGTGACATCCTCCACACAAAACCAGAGACTGACAGGTTTATGCTGTTGGTTGCAAACTGACCATTCTCACCAATGTTTTGCCTTTATCAGAGGAAAAACATGTTTGCAGTGTTTGATAAGCTAACCTGTAGTGGATGTATAAGCAGTGTCCTTGTGGTGTTTGAATTGTCGCTGGCTGGATCCTTAGAAGAAAGGATATGAGAGAGCATTTGGTTGACATCAGTAAGAAGGAGGAATGTGCATTAGTCATCCCTCTTGCAGTGTCTTGAGCTACATGAAGTAGCTTTAATATCATGAAAGAAGAGTTTTCTAGTCAGTTTGAGCACTCAAAATTAATCAGACTGGGAAAAACACTCTTGTAGCTGATTTGAGAAACAGCTGAATGAAACCAGAACTCTCTAGAAACTCATTAATTAGGTTGCCTATGATCCACTTCACCTTAGTGACTGCAGAGAGAACATCTCTGACAGACATGGAGGAAGAAGCCTTTTAAGGTTTGGGATGGCAAGTTGAAAAGCTTTGCGTTGCAGGAGGTGATGGTGAAATGCCCCCCTGGGAGGCCCTGTGCAAGAAGGTGGTTGTGCCAGGGCAGCGTGGAGCTCTGTCTAGTGCTACAGCAGGATGAAGGATGGCAGAGGCTGTTTTCACGTGAAGAGAGCAAGTCTGATCCGGAGGCTTTGAGACAAGAAATTATGTTGCTTTCAGAGACTTATTGGTAGAATCTAATTAAACTACTGCAGAAAAGGAACTAAAAAATTCCCCTTAAGTGGATTTGTTTGCTGGCAATTTGATATGAAATCGGGGGACTAGGAATAGATGATTAGTGCTTTTTTTTTGTTCCGTTTAGTTTTAAGAGATTAGGAACTACAAAATGCATAATACAGACTTCTGGCATCATTAGCAATTCCTCCAGCTTTATTTTCCCTGTCACCCTGTAATGAGTAATGAACTAAGCTGGTATTAAGGCAAGCTTAACAAGCTATTGCTTTTTAAATTGCAAGTCTCCCAATGTGTCCCTCTGCTTATTATTAATTTTAAATAAGTCTCATATTTGTTGCTGCCTTCCTGGTGAATTTTGCATAACGTTTGTAGTCACATACCTTCAGTCCTCCCAGCCCAGAGGCAGCTTCCACCACGTTAGAGCAAAGGGTATTCATGGGTAGTGAAAAGTCAGGGAGAAAACCAATCAAATTCATACAAAGTCATCTTTAGAGGGAAGATAGTCCATGAAATTCACTGCTGAAATTCCTGAGAGGCACTTGAAATTTCACATCTATTAACAGCATTTGTAACTGAACTGCTCAAAACAGTGGTGAGAGTCAGCCTGAAGCTTATCTGCCTTGAAAGCTTATCTCTGGCCACTTGGCTGTAAGGAGGCTGGGAAAGAATCACTGGTCCTGCTCCATTGGCATTTCCATCTGTCTCCAAAAGGGTTTTATTGAGGAATAGTGCAGATGATGTAGTTTGATCGCAGAAGGTGGGGAAAGTGTGGGACAGAATGATGAATGCAATCTTGTGCTTCTCTTTTTCATTTCCCATAAAACAGCAATAGATAATGTCCAGCTGAGGTGGAAGACCACATTTTTCATGATAAAGAGCTTCTTGAGCTTGTAGTCTTAATGAAGATGTAAAATCATTTAGAGGTCTGAAATTTGGGATCCTGTGTTCTTTTTTTCCCCAAGACTTTATGCTGTTGAAGTTAGTTAGATGTCTTGAGGCTCTTCAATTCCTGCATTTCCCACACATAATAAAATTTTGAATCTTAATGTGTTAAGAATGAAAACTCTTAGGGGATTTAGAAGAAGGTTTCCATGTGGAATATATTATTGCACTGCGTGCTCTGGAATTTCCTTTGCTTCGCCGAAGTGTTGGCCCCTGTTGAAGACAAGTTATAAGAGTAGGTGAACTGCTGGTCTCGTTTGACATTGCCCCATCTAAAGTGATAGGAAAAAAGATAGATGAACCTACTAGTTTGAAAAAGAAGTTTCTTTCTAAAAGGAAATACAAATGAATTAAAGGCCAAGATGTAAAAAAACATGAGTGATTTTTGGATGCTCCTGTGGGCCTGCCTTGGAAGGACACTGGAACAGTTTCTTGAAGAAGGTGTTCAGAAGTAAGTGTACAAAGGAGTTAAAAGATGAGAGTCAAACCTGTGAAGCTCTGAAATACAAGGACACTTCAGAGTGGGGAAGTGCCTGAGCCAGGGCCCGGAGAAGTGCTCCTGTGTGCTGCTTCTGTCCTTGTACTTTTCTTTCCTCTGGTGTGGGATGTGGTTAGAGATTCACCGCTGCTCTGGATGGAAGCTTGTTCTGACTTGATGCAACTTGATTCCTGGGCTCTCACCTCTTGAGAAGGGAGACTAGATAAAACCGTCTCCATTTAGGCACAACAGAATAGACAGCTTGGAATCCTTCTTTCCACTTTAGGTGATGAAATGCCGGATGTGAGAGCGTTAATTGTAAAGAAAGTGAAGGATATCACCTTGCTCTGTGCCTGACCCAAGGAATGGGATGGTTTTGTAGATTAAGGTATTACTTGCTGCAGGCACATTGATGGGAATCTAGTTATTATTTGAGCGAAAGAGAATAGTTTATGCCAAGTGACAGTGTTAGATGAGTGATGCCATCTTATTTCTTGACACAAGCGTAAGTATAATCCCATCTAAATGTGGTTCTACATGATAGAGCTTAACAATTTCAGAGAGGACTCATTACAGACGATCAAGTAAATCGAATGTATTTGGACAGGAAAAAAGCCCACGAGCTTGCATAGTTATTTACCCGATGGCTTAGTGCACGTAGGCAGAGGAGTGGTTATCCTGTCAGGCTCCCTGTGTACCTGTCAGTGTTTTCTGCTCCGCACTGTACATATTTATACAATCAGATTGAAGACTTAAATGCGAAGGAGCTCCTGCCAGCTGTGATGTGTCGGTGCTCTGTGATGACAGGAGCGTCTTTTGAAACAGAAAAGCAATGCCTTTAAAATATGCAAGGCAAAATCTTGGTTTGTCTTTACACCTTTAGGCAAACATGAAAGAGGGGAAGTAGGAAGGGGAGAACCAGGTTACTCTGGTTCTTTTTGGTAGAGTTCCCAGCTCTGTTCAGCCTGGTTTGCCATCAGGCTAATGGAGCTTTCCCTGTGTAGCACCCGGCAGCTAAAACAATTAGAAGGGTCAGTCTTCCAGCAGAGCCTGAGCAGGAGGTGGATCCTGAGACTGATGTCTTGCTCAGGGAGTCTCCTTCTTTCTAATTGCACTTTTCCAGAAAGTCAGGGTGGAAGAAAGTATTTTGCATGTCCCTGGGCATTTTATCTTGGGGTTGGGTTGTTGGCCTTTCCCTGCTCGGGAGGGTTATACCTGTGCAGCACACAGCCTGCCTATGAGAGAAGCAGACTCCAGGCACAGCTGGTTTAGAGTTGGGTTTTTTTGTGCGTTGCAGCATCACAGAATCGTCATGGCTGGAAAGGACCTCCAGGGTCATCAAGTCCAACCTTTATCATAACTGCTAGACCATATCGCTAAGCGTCATGTCCACTCGTTCCTTAAACACCTCCAGTGATGGTGACACCACCACCTCCCTGGGCAGTCTATTCTAGTATCTAACCACCCTCTCAGTAAAGAACTTCTTTCTAACATCCAATCTTAAACCTCCCCTGACGCAACTTGAGGCCATTTCCCTTCGTCCTATCATCACTAATTTGAGAGAAGAGACCAACACCAGCCCTGCTACAACCTCCTTTCAGGTAGTTGTAGAGGGCAATAAGGTCTCCTCT
>JAOXOE010000441.1:10983341-11098279 GCA_028565055.1 Phoeniculus purpureus | reverse complement strand
CCCCCCCCCCACCAGCTCAGACCCTTCTTTTTGTATATATTTCTATAATTTAAAATAAAAGAATAAGTTGAATAAGAACAGTACTGGCACCATCCCTATTCCTTCAGGGTCCTGAAATCTTTTTGATTAAATGGAATAATTCTGCTCTGGTCCTGTGCTTTTATATGGTACCTGTTGGGCTTAAACAAACCAGTGCAGATTGGCAGGTGAGCTCTACTTCTTTGCAGACCATCATGGGAGAAAAATGTCTCTGAAGCAAAGAAAATCTCTCCTACTTTACCTGATCAGTAAGGCAGTAAAGGTTCTTGTGGCATGACTGAATCTGCTAAATGCAAAGGTTTAGACAATAATGTTTTTTGAGTTTTTAAATCATAAGACTATGTTAAAATTATTTGCACATAGTATGGTTTGAGGGCTTTCAGGAGGTGCTGCCTGCTTTGCATGCATGTGCTTGTGGAGACCTATAATGCAATCAAATAGGCAGACTGGTTTTTGGAAGGGAAAGCTAGAGCTAACCAGCAGAAATACAGTGTCTTGTGGAGAGTTTCCTTAATGCTTCAGAGGCATCCCAAGCCATTCTTAGATACCAGCTTGTGTGTGTGGCTTTTCCTGCTTTATAGCATGTGTCTTCAGACAGAGGTATGGGAGTGTTTCTCTGCCTCTTACACAGCAGCAGGATTGCTGTCCCTTGGGAAAACAACTTTCCCTTCAGACATTTGCTCCTGAGAAAGTTGCTTGAGGCGCTTAACATCTTGTATTCAGTAATGGCAGTTAGACTGCTGGAGCTCTTCCATTTGCTTTGAAATCTAGAGCCATCTTTAAAATGGAAAACCTATAGCTGTGACCAATTCTGGTTGCAAATCCTAAGACACCAGCAAACGGTGCCTCTGTGCGTGGCAAGCCAGAGGGAAGAGTGTCAGCACACAGTCATCTTAAGAAGCCTGAAGATGGTCCAAAGGAGACCCCTTAACACGAAGTGCTAGATTCTGCTGTTGCAGGAAAGTGTTGTCTTTGGGTGGGCTGGGAACCAATCCTGCTGGGAGGGCCTTGCTACTGATGAGGAAGTCAAGCTGAGCATTGACCAACAGCGCACTCTGTGTATCAATCGTGTGAACTACATGCTAGGCTACATTCAGAGGACTGTGGCTAGCGGATTGAAGGAAATTATTACCTTTCTCTAAGCCTGGCAGGTCTTTGCTAGGTCTGCTTTTGGGTCTCCTACTTCACAAAGGATGCCAAGGAACTGAAGCGGGTACTGCATAGACCTGCTGGGTTTGCTAGGGGCTGAGCATGAGAGTTATGGGCACAGAAATGGCTTGTTGTCTGATGAGGAGCTCTCTAGTAACAACCTGCAACTACTTGATGAGGATAACAAAAATCATAGTGCCAAACTCTTCCCAGTAATTTTGAGCCAGAGGGCTTCGTCCTCCTTGGCCACAGCATCCTCGACACATCACAGAAAGCTTCAGACTACTTAACAGTGTTGTCATTAGTTTGTAATAAGGTACAGTTTTGTAATAGAGTACCTGGAGATGATGTGTCTCCATCCTTGGGCATATTCAAGGTTAAGATAGACCAAGTGGTTGCTCAACTGCTCTGGAGTTGGCTTTAGTCCTTAGAGAATAGATAGAGATCCTCAGGGTGCCCACCAGTGCTTCTGCAGGTCTGTGTAAAACCTGGTTCCTAGCCAGCCCCCTAATCTAAAGAACTGTGGTGAACTGAGGAGCAGCATCACTGGGGAGATACTCAGCCTGGTCTTGGAGCATTGAACTGCTCAAGGTGGGTCATTGACTCAAAGCTGGTAACAGAGTGAAGGTTCCTGTTGCGACTAGGTGATTCTGCTGTGGCAGGGGGATTGGACTAGATGATCTTTCGAGGTCCCTTCCAATCCCTAATGATTCTATGACTGTGTTTCTCTCTTGGCATTTTCCCCCAGTTTGATGCAGGCCACAGTGGTAGCTGCCCCTAGATGAGGCATTATTAAAAACTGCTTGGCTAAAAATAGACTGCAGTGACCAAACTCCCTTGGCTCATCTGACAGTGTGCCCTGCTTCCACCTCTTGCCATCAGCTGTGTTTTTCCTTTTAATTAAATCTGGGTTTTTATCTTTTTAATTTTTTTTCTCTTCTTCTTCCCCCTGCAAGTATTTCATTTCTGTACCACAGGGCTGAGTTTCTTCTGGGCTTTTAAAAGTGTAGAGTTATTAGCCTGTACATAGGCATTTCTACCATTCATGAGAAACTGTGCTTTCTGTGGTTCAGTCTTTAGAATTTCTTGGATCTTTAGTGATTCTTGAAACTTGTGAGAGGCTGTATGCGTCAGAGATCGAGTTAATGGAATGCCTCGCCTTCCTTTAGTATGGTCGTGTTCAGGGATTTAATGGTGCTTGTGACCGGCAATTTCAGCTGCAGCACAGTGTGTAGTTGTCAGTTGGTTAAACTACTAATGTGCTGCAAGGAAAAGTGTCTCTTTAACAAAATAAGTAGGACCCCGTCCTCAGCTTGGTTAAACTGCTGTAGCTTGAGTGGTTTCAGCACAGTTTTGGTTGAACTGCTGTAGCTTGGGTGATTTCAGTCTGGTCTTGATGGTAAAAATCGTATCTTCCTTGCAGCTCCCTGTTGATGGGGATGGTGAGGAAAACTTTCAACTCTCTGCATGTTGGTTGGGGAGGAAAAATCCCTCAACTGTATCTGTATTACAATGAGAGAGTTGGTAGAGTAGTTCAGACGACAACCTCCTACAGCATCATTGAATTAAAGCTTGCTGAAGGAAAATATAGGTAAATGCTAATAGAAGCTTGGTATGACTTAGATCCCTTGTCCTCCATCAGGTTTTCCTATCTTCTTAATAAATAATGTGTTATTTAATATTTGGAAACTTACTTGGAAGTTCCATTAACTGTCTGGAAGAAATGATAAGGAAGGTACAGGTTGTCCTGAAGAGTAAAGGAGATGATGTTATAATGTTTTAAAGAAAGTTGGAAAGCTGAAAGGAATGAGAGTTAAATTCATCACAGCAGAAGTCAAACGAGTAAGTCTGATACAATAATTTGCGCTGATGGCTGAAGGAAATAAGTTTCAGAAGGGGTTAATAGGCTGTATCAGATGCACATCTCTACAGCATGGTCTGACGACTGAAAGAACAGGCTGGTTTGGTTGAATAAATTATATCCCATATATAGGTTCTCAATCCTCCAATACTTTTGGGGGTTCAGATAGTGTAAGTAAAATTACAGGAGAGGAATGGGAGGGTAAGAAAAAGCATGGAGTCAGATGTGAGCACCATTAAGAATCTGGCAGAATGTAGTGGAGGAAAACAAGGATGATAACATGGAGGGTGAATGAGAGGAAAGGAAGGAATTCTTTACCAGTAAATGAATGAGTTTTAGGAAGAACAGGTTACTGGGCGGAAGAATCTCCTTTAAGCTGTGGAAACCTTGATGGTGCCACTGCTGTAATGTGAAGCAGGATGACGACAAGTGTACTTAACAATTTTGTACTTAAGTGTACTTAACAATTCTGCAGTGGCTGAGAAGTCACTTAGGGTGGATTAAACAACTTGTGGAAGTGAGTTCAACACTAAAGTTCAAAATGAACGTAGCAGTCAAGCCTCAGTGAAGAAGAAACAAATCTGAGTTGTGTACCTTTCTGTCTACACATACGAATTAGTACTGAATTGACTTTGGTTCTGACTGTGACTTGAGGGCACTGGGTCTTGTCTTTCCATGAAGATGCAAAGTTAATTTCAGATAAGTTTCGACCCTGGGGTACTGTCACTGGCCTACTATAGATCCAATAACTTAAAATAACTCCCAGCTCATTACATGACTTTTGGTGTTGTCCCAGCCTGAGAACACTTCTTGGTCTCCAGAACCTCGGAAGAGGTACTTGCTGCTACATTAAAAACATCACGTGAGCTGTAGCATTTATCCTGGGTTCTGCTGAATTTTCATGCACTGAAAAGTGCCTAGGAGGCTTCACTCTGCTGAAAGTAGAAATGCTTTTTAATAAAACCAGAAGACGTGTTACAGCTTTGCTTCACATAAACTATTCATCCATGTTCTGTAGTTAGTGATGATCAGAACGAAAGGAGTTAAGAGAGTTTACATTTTTGTGCGTTGACATTTTCAGTTTATAATACTCAGCACAAGCTTTTTTTGCAGACATAGAAGGTTCAGAATCCTACATTTTTTGCTTTGTCAGACAAAAAGTTTATATGAGAGGTTTGAAGTGTAGAGTTGTAGTTTAGGCACTGTATATATATGCTTTCACATGTTGGGCTTCATCCTGTCTTATGCCTAAGAGACCTTCAGACTATTGTGTTTTTTGTTTGCCCACCCGATGTTTTTAAATGGTTGTTATGTTCAGTACCAGCAGATTTTGTAATCTTTGCTTGTTCAGAGAATCAGACCTGCATTCAGCTGAGTTCTGTGTGAGGCACTGAGTGACTCCAGTAAAATCTAACATAAAGAGTGGAGACAACCTGGGGTCCTCCACTGATACCAGTTGCAGTTGCATTGCCACTCTAGAGCTGGGAACTTGGGGAAGGAGTGGTCTCAAATGCCATGGGCTGTAGAAGACCAAGGTAGGATAATTAGTTACAGAATCAGAACAATCTGGGCTCAGAAGGCTCTCTGATGATTATATACCTGCTGAAAGATCAGGTTATTCATGTGCTTGTCCAGTCAACTTTTGAGTAGTTTCAAGAATGAAGACTCAGTCTCTCTGTGGACCTCTTCCAGTGGTCAGCCACTCTCAAACGTGTTCATTTCTTTTTCTGTTCAGCAAATACATTACTAAAAGCATGATACAGTGGAAAAGCTCAGTCTGAGATATCTGAAAGGTCTAATGAGAACAGAACAACTTTTCTTGCTCTCACCATTTCTGTTATAAAACAAGTAGTAACAAGCTGGCTAAGAGGCAGTGGGAAATGTCACAATATTCACAATATCCTCATTAATTCATTGCTGCAAAGTAGTCTTGTTCTCCCTTCACTGTTTAATTGGATGGAAGAGTTGAGAAAAGAGCTTGAATGATTTTTGCAGTCAATACATTCCCATCCTTTCTAGAGAATCATGTACGTGGTCAAAAGAGGGAGAGAAAGCTCTTGCAGCTTATGCCAACAAGACAGAAGTGGCAGAAGCGGAATATTCTTCTCTTTATGCTGAAAGAATCTTCCTCATGATTATGGGCACATCACTAAACTTTTGATATCTTTGCTTTTTCGTGGGTGTCATGCTGCTTGGACTTCCTTTGAAGTAGTTGTTGATGGTATCTACCAGAGTAAGAAATGAGCAGTGGATCATCTGATCTGATCTCCTCCTGTATGTCCCACCTTGAATTTCACCACGGCGGCTTGGCTTTGAGCTCCTGTTCTTGTAAGTGAGCTCTAAAGGGCCTTGAGCATCATGGTGGGAAGACTTTTGGGAGTCCTGCATTTCCAGTTCCTCAGAGGCCTCAGGGCCAGGAGGTGCCTGATCAGATACTCTCAATCATTCTCCTTTTCAGTTGTTCTGCTTGCTTCCCCCTTCCTTTGCAGAATGTAGGTAGGGCAAATCTTGCAATCTGTCTTCCGCCTACATCTCCGCTTTACATGAGATGAGCTTTCTTTTCACAACTTAGAATAGATCTGCTTGCAAACCTCTTTAATTATGTTACCTGTGAAGGCTGATTAATGGTATCTTTAGCTTGTGGAATTGCCTTTCTTTGGTCTCCTGTAACAACAGCTTTATTAACGTGCAGCTTCTGGCCTGAACTGACACGGAGCCTGCATTACTGTGGAGAAGGGTTTTACGTGTGATCCTGTGTAGTACAGTCGATGCTCCCTGCGAGATGGAGACTAGAACCCGCCATCGGAGCTGAATGATGCAAGAGCTGATCATGAATGTTGTCCATACTGTAAAACAACCTTTAGGGACCAGGTTTCTTGCTGGACGATGGGAAGGGGAGGAATGAACCATGTGAACAGAAAAAATGAAGAACTTTTAATTAAAGGCAATAGCGAAAGCAAACCAGCAAAAATCCTTGAGCTGTTCTCTGATTCTTTATACGCCAGCTCATAGACTCTCCCTTTATTTTGTTCCTAGGTTTTCCCTCCTGTCCTTACTCTTACAGAAGATTTTGGAGGCTTTTGCCTGAGATTTGCATGTAGAATTAAATCTTGCTTCCTTCTCCCATGTGCATGCAGGCAAGAAAAGATTTTTATTGCTCTAGTGGTGATGTCTGCTCAGCAGCAGGATGTGAAAGGCCGCGCGTGTTTGAGTTGCTATTTTTTGCTTCCCCTGGTGCCTTTTCTGAGCATGTCAGACTTTCACATGCAGAGCAGGCTGGTGGAGAGGCTGCTTGAGGGACTTGTGCTGTGGAGCAGGACTGAATCCTCTGTGCTGAAAGCTGACTGTCCTGCAGCCCCCTACCATCTGAAAACCCCAAGTGATTTCAGGTTCTGGAGTCCCTCCTCTACTTCCAGGGTAGTGCTGGAGGAGATGGCGTAGCTGACAAAACCAGATGTGTTCTCCAGCTCATATAGGGTTTTGATGTTGTGTTTCTGTCCTGGCAAATGGCCGTGTGAAAGGTGCGTGGCTGTGCTTTGTGGGCTGTATTGCGTGTGGCATCAGGATTTGAGGCGCTGAATGCGAAGCGACGTTCTTTCCTTTGTCCCTCGTTATTCTTACAAGAGCAGTGTAGCAAAATGACAACGTCGTCCTCATGGAGTTTTGTGGTGGCACTTGCAATATTTGCCGTTTTTCCTAAAATGTCAACTCTTATATTCATGCTAATACTTCAGAATGTTGGTTTTCATTTTCCTGTGAGCACATTTCTAACGTCTTTTTTTTATCAGAGGAAAAGGTGTTGCTCAAATGTCACCCTTCCTGGAATCACTCAAGTGTTCCGGAAGATTCAGACTCCCAACATTTAACAAAAGAAATGCATCCTGAATTTTAATCCAGTCTCATCGTTTTAGGAGTTTGATTCCTGGCTTCTGTATGCGTAAGATTAGCACATTAAGCAGAGCTGGATTTTATTCCTGTTGTATCTACAACAAACTGGTTTAAGGAATACAGTGACCTGACTCCACCTCAGTCACTGTAAATCAGAAGAATCCATGGGGCTGAAGAAGAAACAGTGGGGTTGCCCGAAGATCATTTTGGATGTAATAGGAAGTTGTCAGTGCTCTGTTATTGTTACTTTGGTCAACTACATGGCCGAAAATGCGAAGGATGACTGGGAGGTGCTAAACATTCAAGGAGTAAATGTTCCATCTTCTGGAATAAATTGCAGCCTGTTCTCTCAGTAAAAATAAGCCGAGTCTAATGGGGAGACTCACTGCTGCAGTTTTGTAAGATCAGCATCAGGCTGACACATCCCCACAGTCAGAGTTTGGTGGTCAGTGCCTTCTTCAGTTATAACCTTTATCAGCCATGGTGGTGGTTGGAGTCTGGAGACAGTAAATTCAAGGAAGCCCTCACTTGGTACTGAACCTAAGCACAGATATGCACCTGGGTTGGAAGTGTTCAGGTGCTTTGCTGGTGTGTGCTTTACACCTGGTTTTATCTTTCTGTAGCCACCTCACATAGAATAATTCTTGGCCTGTGTGTTTCCTTCAACCATGTGATCTCTGTCTTAGCCTGAACTGTCTCAGAGATGTGTTTGATCTCTGTTACAGTGGTTAGGATTCCTGAAAGTCACTCCAACAAATTAATCTCTTGGATTACCCACATGCCTCGTTGCTTTTGTCCTGCCTTGACTAACAAGTTTTGACAAGTAAATTATCAGTTCAATAGTCCTTGTCAGATGAGGCTGATTGAGAAAATGGGAAGCAGCTTCAAAGCACAAATGGTTTATTGTCACAAGAAACACCACAGATCTTCAGGGATGTTGAACCCAATTATCCATATCCTCCTTGGATAATGCCGAGCTGTTTCAGGCTAATTACCCAGAGTTTAGACCAATCTGGATATGAATTTCATCTGGTTCTAATGAACTTTTATTCTTTGGCTTTGCTCATCTCAACTGCAGTGAAATTCACTTTTGAGTTAATGTTGGTTTTGTTTTAATTACATTGCAGCAGACTAATTGGATGGCTCGGGACTAGATGCTTAATAACTTGATATTGCATATTATTAGTGCTGTCATTTAATATTAGAGGATGAAAGAAAGTTATTACTAAGTACAGAGGTTTTGGAGCTTTCTCTTCCAGGAGGAGCAGCAGCTTGGATTTTTCCACTTCTTGGTTCAGTCTCCTTTCACTTAGTGACTGATAGAGCTCTTAGTAAGGTCTATAAAAAGATTCCCATTGATTTGAACGAAGCTTTTACAGATGCTGATTTAGGTCTCAATTTAGAAAAGTACTTAGCAAGTGATTAAATAAGTTTCCCTATCAACAGAACTTAAGCACATGCTCAAAAAAAATACTGAAGCATGAATCAAGACTTAAAAAGGGTAATTTATTCAGAAATGCTTACCTTCCAGCTCCCTAGAAGAGAAGACGACATCATTTTCAGGGACGACTAACCTTCTAGTAGTCACTTTTCTCTTTTAATTTTGACCTTACAGTCGTGACTGATTAATCTTTTGCATTTTTGCTTTGACTAATTAAGGAGAAACCTCACAAGCTCATTTCCTGTTTATCTGCTCCCTCGTTCACCAGAAGTTTGTAGTTTTCAAGTCTGTTTCTGTCTGCGCTTACTTGTTTTACTTCAGTTGAGTGGCGTTTACCTCGTCTAAACGGAATGGGACTACTGCTGCTTGTTTCAGGGGCAGAGATTCATACCCACTCACTGCAGAGGGATGCTGTGTGACACAAGTGGTTGTGAGATCAGAATCAGATCTGTGGGGCACTGTGCCTCCATTTGTGTGCTCAGCCGTGCATTGGGCAAAGCTCTGATGTGTTTGAGAAGCACCAGGGAAGTCAGTAGGACCATTCACCTCCATGAGATTTAACATGAGGAATGGTTTTGAAGGCGTTCCCATCTTTACAGAGTGATATTCAGTGCTTGATTTTTGCCTCTCCCAAAGATTCTTTTGTGTCTTCTCATGATATTCCAGTGTGTTCTGCCTCTGGTGAGGGACACAGTTACACATCTAACTGTTCTACTCGCTATCCTGGTTGCGAGGCAGTGGCCAGGTACCAGGTGGGTTTTAAGGAAGGCCAAGAGGACGTGCCTGTGCTGTTAGAGCCAGCACCAAGAAGATGCTGTTGGCAGAAGGACAAGGGAATGGGAACCCATTTCCTTACATTTTGATTCTGTGGGTGAGGTCTTACATGGAGATGGGGAGTGTGATCCAAGAGCCAGCTGGGTTAGCATTCATATGTATAAGCTGTATGGCTGCTCAGTAAGGATGAAAGAGGAATTAGGTAGCAGATAACTAATTAGAGTGATGGATGAAAATCTCTATCCAACAAAGCACAGGAAATCCATAACAGTCAAATATTGAGCCCTAGTTTTAATTCTCTGAGTCCCCAGGCCAGTTCTCTAACCGCAAAATATTGTTAATGTCACCACAGCTAGTTTTATACCAGACAGACAATATTAGAAATTGTGTAGCACATTACAGCACGAGTACGAGTGAAGCCCCTAAGACTTTTTTTTAATACGTCTTTCCCAGTATAAAGGGAGGAAGTGTAATTTTCCAAGGAGGTGTAAATTCACGGCTGTTGCTTTACATTTCTTTCAACTCATTACTATGGAATTAGAGGAGGGAATTAAACCTTTTCTCTACCGTGTTTCTTTTTTACTGTACGAAGCAGCATTAGCTGTAAAGTATGTTCACTAGTACAAAAAAACACCCCAGTGTTTGAAACAGCCGGCAAAGAATCATAAACTGAACTGGAAGTTCTGGATTTCTTGAGAAAGCAGTTATTGCAAATTAAGTCAGGTTTATTTATTGGACTTATTAATGTGAAATATGGAATCAGTGTTCTGTGGTTCTCACAGACAGCTACTCTCTTAAGCGGCGAGAGTAATTATGGTCATAAATATTGTGTGTAATCCTGATGGGTCGGAAAGGTTGGAAAGAAAAGGCTGTGAGTGGGTTTTTGAGGGGCTGTGCTGTTGCCCACCAGGATTAGTGATCTGCATGGAAACCTGGTTAGAAATCTGAATGCAAAAGAATCTGCATCGATGGCAATAGATTATTGCAGATTTCTTCCTGCTAAGTACTTTGGGGAGAAAAAGATGTTTGAAACGGTTCTGCTTCAGATGAAGTCAGGGGAAAAATTATGTTCTTCTTCACCAGTGAGTCACCTTGGCAGCCTGATGCTCAGACAGGGCTTACAGAGTCCCTTGTAGGCATTGCCTGGCTGAAGACTGAGGTACAGGATGGGTTTTCCTTGCAGGGCACCAAATGGTGGCCAAGACCTGGTGGCCCGGCAAATGAGGGCAGTTTTCAGAAGGAAGCTGGTAAGTTTATTCTGACATGGCTGAAGGCAATAAGGAGAATTTCTGAGCAGCTAATGGAATGACTGGGTCCCACTACTGTGCTTGTTGCCTGCTCTGAAGAGAAAGCTCAAAATCATAACAGACCTCTGTGTGCAGACTGTGTAGGGCAGCGCTTAAAATAACTCCCAGTCAGATTCTGCAGAAACATTTTGGGACAAAAGCTGCCATACCAGTGCACAGGGCTTTTGAGTGGGCACAGAGGGCACCAGGAGGACTTTCTGGCCCTGCCCTGCCCAGCCACCTGTCCCATTTTGGCTGGGGCTGCCACACAGAGAGGCCAATGTCCAGCCTGGGACCCAGCTTGACTGACTGGGTGTTGTAGCAGTTCCCCAGTACTGGCTTCATGGCAGTCTCATGAGGTGATCTGTCTTCAGCCCACCTTCTGCAGGTCTTGCTTGACTAGACTTCTTGAGCTGACCCCATCTCTTCCCCTTGCATCATTGTGGATAGCCAGTGGCCAGCTCTGCCCACCCCATTGGGCTGTGGTGGGATGATGCTGGGGGCAGTTTCTGGCTCTGCTTGGGTTGCCCAGCTCTCCTGGCTGGCTTCTGTTTGCAATGTGCAGCACTCCCCAGCAACAGGCACCCCCCCCGGGCTGTCTCTGTTATACTCAGTAACTGTCATACCTGAGTTTGTTAGAGCATCTGAAGTGCGAGGCACTGAAAGCTTCTCTTGGTCCTGAGGTGCCTTTGACTGTGCTGCCTGCTATGCAGCAAAGGCTCTTTGCAGGAGATGGAGTTTTCCACCTGTTTGCCAGAAAAGTTTGATGATCAAGAGTTAGGGAAGGAGTGGGGGACTACAGATACATGGGATGAAAGCTGCAAAGGACAAAGGGTGTTGTAAAATACAAGTATTTCAGTGAGAAAGTAGCCAAACAGCAGCTGCTTTAAGTCAGACTTGCAAAAAAGAAAAAAGGGGAATTTTAGCAGCTGTTAAAGTTCCTGTGGTAAGGCCAACTCCTTCAGAAGAAGGTTGGGTTTTCCTTTGTTCCGTTGGTGAGATCACTGGACCACGGTGATGTGTTGGTCCCGTGTGTGTTATCCTTCCATTAGTGCTGCTTTGGGATAGGCATTCCTTTGGCAGTAGATAAATGTTCTGAGCAGTGTGGTCTGTCCAGTGACCTTCAGGGGATTGCAGAGCCTTTCAGCTGCTTTAGACTTGGGACTTAGTTTGAACCTGTCACTTGAAGGTGTGTGACTCCTGTTTTTATCAGCCTAGTCCATGCCTTTCCTCCAGGCTTTTCAAAAAGGCAGGGAGATAGTCACAGTCGCTGTTGTCTCACACTACCAGACTGTCTCCAATCCCCTCCTGAGCTGTCTCCTTCACAAGTCACCAACGCAATTCCTTCTGTGTTGGGTGACTTTGTACAGAAGGTAAATGTGGTTAGCGCAGCATGGTTGGATTATAACTCATGAGGAGGTGGAGGCTGGGGAGCAGCACTCCTTCTTCTCCTGACCATGGCTTGTCAGCAGAAACCTGCAGTGAGGAACCTGCCACGCAGCCATTCAAATCCCAAAAGGGAAACTTCCTTCAGCCAGAAGAAGAATTTTCTCTAAGCTGCTGAGTGTGTGACAGGCTATTAATGGCACTGTCCCCCCATGACGCAGACGTGTACGAAAGTGCAAACCTTAGCACAATAAATCTGATTAAAGCTGGGATCAAGCAGAACGTGCCCACACAGGGTAGTGCTGCACGGGACTGTCTGATGTTGAGCCTGACTCGGTGTGCTGGTCCTAGTATCGGCAGGGGTATGGGTGCAGGGATCAGGATGCCTGGAGCATCGTTGATGTGGTTTTGCCTTTTGTTCTACCCAAATGCACAAAGCATTGGTAAGTCCTGTTCAACTTGCCAAACTGACCTCTGTGCTATGTTGGTGGTGTAACCATGCGGAGCTGAACGTGCCTCGAGTGCCCCTGTGGTGGTATTTGTGGAGTGGGCTGTGAGGCAGTTACCTTGTCTTATTGAGTGGTGGTGCATTGGCAGTTCAGAAGAGAAGGATTTGAGTGTCTTAGGTTCACTGAAGTTTGTTGTCTTCTGCAGTCCAGGTGGACTATCTGATAAGATTTTCTATGAGAGCATTAGTATTTGTTTATGTGGCTCAGTGTCGATTTGACTCATTAACGTGGCTCCATCTTCCATAGATCTGTTCTAGAGATGACCTGCCGACTTCAATCAGTGCTCGCTGCCTTGATGCGTCCACATACATTTGATCAGGATCTAAATAGCCGCTCTCCAAGCGTCACACTTCAAAAAACTCCGACATTTTTCAAGGGAAAAAAAATAACACAGGGGAAGGGCAAATTATGCTCCTTACACATGACTTCAGGGTTGCCTTTGAAATTAAAGAAGGGAATTAACTGTGATTATAGCTGGGCAAAATGTGAAGTTTTCATCACAGTGGGAATGCCTTGAATACTTGATTTAGTTCCAGGTGGGTACTAAAATGTAAAATAGGACATTTTTAACGTAGTGGGAATGCCAGAACTCTCCACTTGACTTTTCTTTAATCAAAAAGAAATATTTTAACACTTTACAGGTCGCAAGCGCTTGGTTTCTGTTATCGATTGGCTCGGCAGCATTTCATTTCCAGCCTGTTTAGCATTTAAGCTGCATACGAGATGGGGATTGCAGTTAAGACACATGATGTGCTTTCCATTCTCCCTTTTGGGTTGGCCTGCTTTTCTGGACTTCATCTCCAGGGATTACCGAGAATTATGCAGTTTCTATAATGTAGCCTCGAGATCCCTCAGAGGAAGATCTGCATTGCATTATAGGAAATCTAATCTCCTGGGCTGTTCGGTTTGTGTTGGAACGTGTGAGCCCATACTTCAAAAATAAACATGCTGTTAGGGAAATGCGGTTTAGGAATTTCTTAATCCAAGTTCAAGGAAACATTCCGAGTTGGTTCGCACTAAAGAAATCCTACGAACACCTTTGGGGAAAGCAACTCCATAATGAGATATCTCGAATGGATTTTTCTTGCTGATAGTAATAGTGTTTAGATTTTTTCAGCAAATCTATTTTCCAATGGAAAATACTGGGTTTGTGAAGCTGCATAAACATTACTTATTATTAAACTTATTATTAGCAAGCTCTAGTATTTCTAGAATTTTTATTCCTGCAGCTTTTATTCAGTGACTGAAGTCTTCCTTTTGCTGAAGTCTGTGCAGTAGACCAGTCAAGCCCTATGGAATGTTGTTACAGAGCTTCTGTTAAGTGCAGTAGCCTTCAGAGATTGGCAGGTCAGTAGGATTCAGCAATGGTTGGGGTTACAATTGTCAAACCAAGACATCAAAAATAAGAAAACCCGCAGAGGAGGCTGCTGGGATAGTGACGGTGGTCCTAACTTCCCATGCCCGTGATGGACAGGTGTTAAAAGTAGTAAGTGCCCAGGGCCAGACTACATAGGGGAAGGGGGAAGGAGATGGGTACCACCTACTGAGGTGTGTGATGTTGTGTAGCTCGTGTCAGCCTTGTTAAGCAGCTGCAGGTGTTGGTACAGCCAGTCCTACGGATACATCACGGGAAGTATTTGGGAAGGTCATGAACATTTTTGTTGTCCTTTTGTAAATGGTGCTTTTGAGTTCAGTCCTTAAAGGGGGCCCTTGCTGACACATTCAGGGGATGGTGGATAAAAAAACTCCCTACAGCTTTTCAGAGTGCCATCCGTAATTAGGATGAGAGATCCCCTAACCAGCTGCAGTCCAGTATTTTCTGTTTAAAGTTGTGTTTGAGTGTTGCGCTGGCGCTGGTTTTCAGACAAGATTAAAAGAGGGCTTTAAACTGAGATGAAATGTGGTTGTCAGTGCCTGGGTTGGCAGAGGATTTCCTTCTTGTTCAGCTTTTTCTGTCATCTGAAAGCATAAGTCTGGGGAATTTCTTCCCATCACCATTATGCCACTTGTCTGGTGCATTACTTCTGAAGGTTCTCCAAGGTCACTGCTCCCTTAAGGTAAACAAAAACTTACTGTTTCCATCCCCATGTTTTGGGAAGGACGTGGGATGCTTTGCAAGCTTCCTTATGTGAGGAACAGAGCAATGATGAAGGCTCCTCTGTTAGTGCAGACCTTGCTCAATGGAATTAGCTCGTTACCGCCCGTGGCGCATCAGACATCGCCTGTAACAGCCACGGAGCCGCATCAAGGTGACCCGCAGCTCCTTTTGGTAATTTATCTAATCAACTGTGCAGTAATTTACTTCAGGTTGAAAAGGCAGAGGAGTTACTTCTCGACCTTTGTATCTGTCAGTTCATACTGATGTGATTTTTTTTTCACTACCCGTTTTAGGTGAGGTTGCATAATGATAACGCCAGGGCCCTTTTAAAATTCATGACTGCACCTGCCTTTAATGGGTTCCAGCAATCACGCATTCCGTGAGCATCCTGTGTGTTGCCTTAAGAAGTCTGCCTTTGTATTGATTTTTAATTCACTGCCCTTTAGCTTTATTGATGAGCCTAAATATTTAAAAGTACGAAAATGCAGATTGTAGCACCCACCTGTGTGTAACCCCCTCATGGCAGTGCCCCAGAGCACTCTTGTGTCAAACTCATTCAGACACAGTAACCAACTGTAACTCTCAGTGACTGCAGAGGCTGAGCCTGAAAATTGCATTAGAGTCATCTTAATGCATGGAAATGGGCAGTCTGGACAAAAAGACCCGTGTAACTAATTCTTCACCTTGGAATTAGCAAAGTGCTAATTTTCCAGACTTCATTAAGATCCCACATGCCACCAGTTGTACAAGTGTCATTGATCAGTGAGCTACTGTATCTTCCAGGACAAATCTTCAAGGTTTGATTTATTAAATTAAGGGCAGTTCATGGCAGGAGTAGGTAGTTGGTGTTAAGATGAAACATATATTAGAAATATATGAACACAATACTTCATACTTTGTGAAGTATTTTGTACTTTAAAGCTTGCACTTATCCAAATCTGTATTCTAGACACAGCTCAGAGTGCATCTGTCAGACATCAGAGAAGTCCACCACCACCTGCTGCTGATAATGGCTCTGCTGCCTTCACCTGGGGGCTCCATGGCCACCTCTGTTCTCAAGGGCTTTGGATGTGCCAGTTGCTGTGCTCTGCATGCTGTGTTTCATGGAAAAGGGCTGTTAGAAAGTTCTCCTCAGGGTATTGGGGCCCCAGTTATCTCACTACAAGTGAAAAACCCTTAATGTGTTAACCCTGTGTGTACTTGATCCCACCAAGTACAAAAACCTGATAATGGGGCAAAACAATCTAATTTTGGTACAACAGGTTGTCCTTTAAAAGTAGTTCTGGGTCCTGTCCGAAGTACACTGAGCTGTCTGAGTGAGGAGCTCCTGGCGGCTGTGCACTGTAAGGAACCAGTAAACATGTGCTCGCTACAACAGGGCAGAGCAGAACTGCTCAGAGCCTGCGATCTGCCGTTCCCTCGGAAGCACGACCATTACAAGGTATTGGTCAGAGCTCTTCACAAGTGCAGAGGGGTTCGGGCTAGCGCAGATCTGTCCAGCTGGGTCCTCTGCTGCCTGGCAGACAGGACATAAGTAAGGTTTCTCGTAATAGCAACAGTAGGCTAGATTGAACAGAAAATAAAGTTACCCTTTGAGGAATAATCACTGGCCAAGCTTCTGTGAAACAGCCATTTTACTTACTTGGGATGTGTGAAGAGTGCGTTTGTGCCTCTTTAACCTCTCTGTACTCACTGTCCAAGGGAAGTGGCTGTGGACCTGTGTGTAAATACAAAAAGTGCTGGGAGAGGTCAGTGTTGCTGAAGAGGGCAGAGTCATCTGAGGAAATGATGTGTTGACCACAGCGCCTAACCTTTTCATTAGCTTCATTCTCTCCTATTAGAATGTGTTGAGCAAAAAAGGGAAACAAAGCTGGTAAGAGAACGTCTGTCATTACTAAGTGCATCTCTGCCTTCTGACTCTGCGTCCCACAGCCTTGCTACACAATGTCTTACGAGTGTGAAAGGTTTTGCTGTGTGATTGTGAGTGGGTGCAGAGAGCTGCCGTAACCACAGAGCTGCACATTTCTGTTTCTGAGTTGCTCAGAGGCACAGTGAAGCTTCTGAATTTAGTAGTACATCCTTTAACACCTTCATCTTCACTTCAGACACGCTCCTGCTGTCCCATTATAGCTGGCTCCAGTGGTTTTTGTTGTGATCAGCATTAGCACCTCATTTCCTCCTGCCCTCTCAACCTCCTTGCAAAGCTCCGTAAATCCATCTCATCTCTGGTCCCTGATAAATATGTCTGGACACCTTGAAGCACTGTCCTGTGAGCAGGAGAGCCAGGCTCAGCTGAGGCTATGTCTGTAAATGAGCTAAGGGCAGGATTAACTCAGTATAAACCCTGTGAGTGTGGTCTCAATCTCACCCTCTCTTCTCTCCTGTTTGTCATCTCTGTTGTATCTTCCCTTTCTCTTAGTGTTGATGTTTCGTTCCTTGCTTACAGGGCTGAAGATGCAAACTAAGGTGAGCCTCTGTGCATTTTCAGAAGCTAAGCAGCTCCTCCCCAATCTCTGTGGATTTAATTTGTCTCCAACAGTGATGGGCATGGATGTTCAGAGCAGTAGGGAAGCTGTTAGGTGCATGTGACTATTGCTGCTGTCATGAGGAAGAGCTGCTCAGGCTCTTTCAAGGTCTGAACATATGTTCCTATCACACTTTATGCTCCGTCTCTGCAAATATTTGTGAATTAAAGGATTCCTGCCTGTGTCTGTAGCTAGTGGCTAAGGACAGTAAGGAAAGCAATATTTACAGGTCTGTAGAAGGCAGGAAAATTTCCTGAACTTGCACTTCCTGATGTCCTGACTGTGTTTGCCTTTTAACAGGTTCCTCTGTTACGCAGTCAGCAGGTGGCTGAGGCTTCACTGCAGAACTTTCTAGTTCTGTTCCTGCGCATCTATCTCAACTTACTCCCTCCCTGCCGTTCCAAAAACCTCTATATTATTGCAGCAATTACTTACTTTTGTGATGGTAGTGCCTAGAGATCTGCAGATCAGGCTGTGAATGTTAGGTAGACATGGGTTTGTAGAGAAAGCCTGTGTTTCTACCTAAAACATCTTGCAGATGGATCCATTTACAGACTCATTTTTTAATATCTTAGCCTATGCGGTTGCTTTGTACTTAAATGTGCTTCCTTCTACTCCTTCTAAGAACTTCAGGAGCAGTAAGTGCTGTGCATTTATGGTGGCCTTAGTTTCTCTCCATCACTTTACAGTTATTTGATACCAATTCAACTTGCCATCAGTTGTTTCATTCTCTTGTGCTAAATGCCATTGACAGAGTGAATTTATTCTTGAGACTGAAAGTTCAGATGGTTCAGAGATAGGACAAGTTGAAAGCAAAGAGGTGGGAATGTTCATGGAGACTTTCTTTGCCTTGGTACTTTAATGGTGTGTCTACCCTAGAGGAGAGAGGCAGCAGATGAGCAAAGGAATAGAGAACAGGAAGTGATGAAGCTGGAATCGCAGAACATTAGGAATTGGAAGGGACCTTGGAAGACCATCTAGTCCAGTCCCCCTGCCATAGCAGGATCACCTAGACCAAGTTGCACAGGAACACATCCAGGCGAGTTTTAAACCTCTCCAGAGAAGCAGACTCCACAACCCACCCCTGGGCAGCCTGTTCCAGTGCTTCGTCACCCTCACTGGGAAGAAATACCTTCTGGTATTTATATGAAACCTCCTGTGTTCCAACTTACACCCATTGCCCCTCGTCCTGTCACTAGATGACATTGAGAAGAGCTTGGCTCCATCCTCCTGACGCCCACTCTTCATGTATTTATAAACATCAGTGGGGTCACCCCTCAGTCTCCTCCAAGCTAAAGAGACCCAGCCCCCTCAGCCTTTCCCCATAAGGGAGGTGCTCCACTTCCTTCATCACCCTCAGTGCTCTGCGCTGGGCTCTTTGCAGCAGCTCCATGTCCTTCTTGAACTGAGGGGCCGAGAACTGGACAAAATACTCCAGATGTGGTCTCACTAGGGCAGAGTAGAGGGGGAGAAGAACTTCTCTCGAGCTACTAACCTCTGTGTACAAAGTGGTGGCTCTGTTTTAAATCTTGGACTGAGTACGTTGCTATGTGCAAGTACCGTCTGAACTTAGTACCAGGAGAAGGCCAAAGGGGTTCTGTGCTCCTAAATTAGATCTGGAAATGGGTTAATCTTGTTCAAAGAAGCATAAGGCAGACTGACTTCCTTCAGTGCTCCGGATCGCTCAAGGAGAGGAGCTTCCAGCAGCCAGTTTAGAATAGGAAATCAGAGTACGCTTGGAGGTTTGACATTTGCTGTGATGTATGTCTGGGAAAGAGCAAAGCATGTCCATGGTTGAGAAACATGGTTTGGTGTAAGGATAGGCATGATAATTTCCACCCTTTAGGTTTTTTAGTGTCTTAGCTGTCTGTGCATGAAAAATATATGACTTTCAATAATGCTGTTGTTTTAAATACAGCCTTGTTGACTGATCTCAAGAAAAGGAAAAGCCTGCAGCTCCTACAACAATGTCACTAACATTTGGACACTTAGTTCCCTTTATCCAAGTTCCCTTCATCCACTTTGGAAGTCTCAGCTGAATGCAAAAGCGTTTTGCCAAGTCTTCTGTGCTTTGCTTTGAAGGGTGTTTCAGCAATTAATGCCTCTCAGTGGATTTTTTTGTTGGTGAGTTTGTTCCTGGGGAGTCAGATAATTGTGCGTTGTGTGAGCTGTGTTTGCTGGAAGCTGAGCTTCAGAATTAGGGTAGCATACAGGGCAGTGCATTCAGTGCACACGCTTTTCTATGTGACCTTATACCAAACAACCAAGCGTCCAACCCACCCGCCTAGTGCTGCACATGAATTATGAAAAGTGATTTTTTTCACCTTTTTAATTCTGAAAACCCATTTGTCTTCAGTGTCCTTAACCAGACCTACAGAAAGAGATATCACTTCCCCCATTTACTTTGCAGAATGAAGAATTAGCAATTTACTTGATTAATGACATGTACGAGCTTTTGCCCTGGGTTTGAAACACCGCAGTAGTGATTTGACCTCTTTCTACAATTAAGCTCTGTAGTGACGAAGCCAAGCCACAAAAAATGTGTGTGATGTTCCCAAGGGTGCCAGGGGCTCCATGGAAGCTTCCTGGATTCACCTAAGATAGCTGATGCCCATCGAGCCAGGCATATTTCTGCTCAGTGGTTGCCTTTTGTGTTATGTTTTCTTTTGGAAGTCATAATTGTCTTAGCCATTAAGAAACTAAGTTTAGATGCTGTTTGGATTTGTTGTCGTTAATTAGGGCTGCCTGAAAGAGTGCTGCTTTATCTGTTACTAAGCTCATGTTTGAGCATGCTGTGTTGTGCCAGAAACTTGATAATCTAATTAATTGAACAGAAACAGAACAAAAGTATTGTTTTAAATTAATTAACAAGAACCTAAAAATAAAGGCAAATGAAAAATACTCCAGGGTGCTCCAGCAGAGTGAGGTTTTGCTCTGTAGTTGCTTTCATGGATTCCTGATGAACAGCTCAGGGCAGCAGTTCTGACCAGCACCTTGGCTAGCGGGCAAATGGGCGATGTGGGACTGATGGCATCATGCCGTGTCCTTCTGCTGGGTTCTCCAGTTAAGGGACACGCAGGTCCTGAATTGAAGGAGTCTGCTCTAAAAGGAAATCAAAACAGAGATCATGAAGACAAAATCTGTTTTTTAGAGGGAACTTTACTGATATATGTGAGCCAGAAAGGCCCAGTGCTTCTGGCCGAAGAAGTTTCCATATCTCCTCAAATTCCAGCTTGTTGTGTTTCAGGGCTGCCTCTGCTTGTTTTCCTGTATGTGTTTATTCTTATTTCAATTAGATGGGCTCTAATTGAAGGAACTCAAGTAATAGGGTAATATTTCATATTCATCATCCCATTCTTAATTGGGGCAGCTGAGGAATTACGGTGTTAGATCACCAGTTTTAGAGCTGTATTTGGTTTAGTTGTCTTTGAAGCACTAGAGTACCTTCCACTTGGAAGGCTCTGCTGCTCTGCCTAGTTTTTCCATATCATTAAACCAGAATTGCTAAGGAAAACCCCGTAAAAGAAGTAGTCAATAAGAGAGGAGGTTTTTTTTTTAATGCCAGGTAACTACATATCCCCAAAAGTTCAGCTGTGGCAGAGGTCTGGAGGGGCAGATTTTGTGTCATGCATTTTAATGGCAGAATGTTCTTTCAGTAAAGTAAGAAGAACTAAGTGCCTCCACTTGGAAAATCAATAGCAAATCTCAGATCCCATCAGTAGGCACACAAGAGGCTGCTGTTGCTCAAATCCCTTTTATTTTCACCTTTAATGAGGTAGAAAGTCATTCAATTGATATATTGCGCCCTGGCCTTTTCCCAGTAATTGACCTAGACTGCTGGGCTGTGCCTTAATAAATCTGTTGTTTGAAGGCAGGGAGGAGAGGACCACTGAGGCTGGTCTAGATTTGTCTTCTGTCTCTTGGTTTCCTCATCAGTAGTTTCAGGGATCCTTTTTTTCTGAACAAGTTTACTGTCATAGCATGAAACCCACCAAAGTGCAGTCTGGCTTCACATGTGGAATGTGGTTTTGCTTTCACGGAAATTGCTGTAGATGCAGAGCAGCAGTTAAGGTCTTCTTGGCGATACAGTGAAGACCCTTGTCCTTCCTGATGATGGCTATTTATGGCAACTGTTGTCTGTCTTTTCTTTAAACTCGTTTTATATATAGAAGGAGAGAGAGCCACAGAGCTTTTCCCATGCGTGCAGGTATCCTCGTGGCCAGGTAGAGAACTGTTTACAGGAAAGGTGGGGTTCGTCCAGACATTGTCAGCCAGTTACCTCACTGGATTGGCAGTGGACATGCTGCTTTACTGCCTTCCTCCTAGAGCTCAGGTGTTCCTTTGGAATTCCTTTTGTGATCTCAAGCTCTCTGGATCAAACTATAATTGATTCATTCTCCAAATTTGTCCTCCACATTGTTCATTGAGGGGTAACAATAAACAAGGAGGGGACCCTGAAGTTCTTTAGTGACAGAGTCATCAGGCTTTGGAACAGGCTGTCCAGGAAGGTGGTTGAATCACCATCTATGCATATGTTTAAAAGTTGTATAGATCTGGAGCTTAGGGACAATGTTTAGCGGTGGCCTTGAAACAATTGGGTTAGTGATTGGACTCAAAGATCTTTATGGTCTTTGCCAACCTAAACAATTCCTTGATTCTATGATTCTGCTCTGTTCTATCCTTCAACAGTAAGTAGTGCTTCTCAGAAACTTGGCTACTAGTCGGTAGTCAGGTGTCTTTCCATAGTAAATGAATTGCTGTAGAAACAAAGGTTTTGGTGTGAGCTTTTGGGTCATTGAATCATTGAATGAATCATTGAGCTTTTGGATGTTGATTCAATTTGAAGATCAAGTCAGCTTGATTTATGTGCCAGTGCAGAGGCTACAGGAGCATAACTGAAGTACTAGGTAAGCATTTTGAAAATGCTGTTTGTAAAGGAACCACTTTAATAGTTCATATTTCTTTGACTATGATGTAGTCTGCCTGGAAGATCTTTGTTAAAGTGTGTTGTTGGAACACAGAAGATAGGAGTAACATTTAGACTCACTGAGTAGGCTGGAATAGACCTTTAAGATCATTAAGTCTAACCATAATACTTCCTGGTCACCCCTAAACAATGTCCCTCAGCACCACATCTCCATGATTTTTAAATCCCTCCAGGACTGGAGATTCCACCACTGCCTCGGGCAGCCTGTTCCAAGGCTTCAGAACCTTTTTGGTGAACAAACTCTTCCTCATGGCCAACTTAAAACTTCTCTGCTGCAACTCAAGGCTGTTTCCTATTGTCCCATCACTTGTCCCTTGGGAGACGATAATAAGCCATGTCTACATTCTACAGTATTAGCCAGCAGCTGCATAGCTACCTTCAGGAACTTGCAAGTCTTCATATACATGTGTGGAACCATTAAAGTTCTTCGAGGTGCTAAGAGCTGTCTCAAGATTGGACTTGTGTTAGAGGAGACCTGAACTTCAAGTCTCTGTGGAAGCTACTGAATCAATTAAAGATCTTTCTTTTTAACTAATGCATAAACAGCAATTTCAGAATGTGACTTTGTTATTGTTTCACACCTCCTGCTCTTGAAGCTTTCAGCAGCTGCGTCTTTCACGTTAGCTCTGGGTGGAAAAACTGTGAATGCCGGAGTACATGTGGCTGGCACGCTTGAGGCATTGGGTGCCAGACACCAGCAGCTGAGCTGGAGATGAGGCAGAGGTAACCAGTTTTCCCACTTTCTAAACACTTAAGGAAAAACTCTGAGAATTTTTGGGGTCCAATAGTTCTGGTTTGACCTCTGAGTTACACTTCAGTCCTTCACTTGGTTCATTTCCTGCCCTCTGAATTGCAGTGAGACAAGCTTTTAGTGGATACAGTTTTCCTGTCTCAGAATAAAGGCAAACAGGGTGCTTCCATTATCACCACTAAGCTGTGCAGAAAACCCACTGCTCCCTGTGTGTGTTTATGTGCCAGCAGAAGTTCCCAGAAGAGTCTTAACAAAACTGCAAAGTCCTTTAGAATGAAGAAACACCAGAATTGGAGAAACCCTGGTGGTGTTGGTTTGGTGTGTCTGTGTTAAGTGACTTGTTGGTAAAGGCTGAGTACTTACATCCTAGACTAAAGTTAGCCCTGTCCTTCTTGGGAGGAAGATGCTTCGTGTTTTCTATCAGTATCATTAATGGAGCAACTGAAACAGTAGTGGGTTGAGGTTTATAATGGGAGCAGGAATAAGACCCACAGTTTTGTTGCATAACTGGTTACTGACAGGAGGTAATCTCTGCTGAGATCCAGATTTGAGATTCCATTCCAGGCTTTAGAGGCCCAGAGCTGCTTTTAGCATCTGAAAATGTTTCCTCATCTTCATAACCTTGGGTGCTGCTCAGCCTGGCGTGCTGAGCACCTTCTTGTGCCACCTTCCTGTTCACACTTTATGGTTTTTTTCTGCACCTGGCCTGACCCTGGAGAGAAAGAACTTCTGATGTGGAGGCTGAGTGAGAGGCATTTGCAGAAATGTGGAGGCATTTGCAGAAGAACTTCGGCTGCAGCCAGCTCAGGGTGATCAGAGGCTTCAACAAAGTCAGCTGCAACAAACTGGAGTATCTTTGCTGAGAAGGACTTGACTCTGGTTTCTCTAGTGGCTTGTGAGTTACTGTTATTCTTGGAAAGCTATTTCCTTGCCAAGTTGCACTTCCACACTGCAGATCTAGAGCTTCTTAAAGAAAATATTTGTGTCTTTTGTTTTTAAACATGAGCAAAACGGTGTATTTTACTCTAACCCCCGTTCTGGGAAGTGTCTGAAATGTTGAGACTGAAATCTTCCACAACAGCACAGCTAGAGGTGTGTTCCTAGTACTTTCAGTCGCTGGAATGCGAATGTTTTCCGCTTTGGTTCTACAAACAGCTCTGCCCTGTGCATGCCAGCCCCTAAAACCAACCAGCATCAATTCATCTGAGGTCACTGCTGCCGATGTGGTCTGTCAGCAGTTGACTTGTCATGGGAAGCATAGTTTAATAAGGTAAATTTTATTTGTGAGCTGCTCCTCGTGCTGCTGCACACCTGTGTACATATCTGTGCTTAAACAGCACACCGGGCACTTACAGAAAACTACTGCTTTCCATTTGGGCCTCCATCGGTTCTCTGTTCCCAAGATGTTTGCTGCTTGCCTGATGGATCAGAGGTCTTGCAGAGGGCGTAGTTGGTCTGGAATTGAAAAATAACTTCCTGACTGGAGCGCGCAGTTCACGGAGACATCAGCGGATGCTACGAGATAGAGAAGCTATCTCGTAAGTTAGAGAGAGGACAGTCTTAACTGTCTGTAAATAATTCCATGTTTCCATCACCCTTAGCTGTGTTTGTTCTGCTGCTTTTCTTGGCATTGCACTGCATTTATTTTGTAGGCATTCTCTTCCATGTCTTTCTGCTTGAATTCTTCAGCTTCACCATTTACTCCATTTACCTGGAGTCTGACGATTCTTTCAGCTTAGAGTGAAGATGCTTCTTTTTAGCTTAGAATTTTTAGGATTGGGGTTTTTTTATCTTATCACTACTGATTCTCCTGTGTGAGCTACAAAACCTGTTTTTCTTCAGAAAATACTCTAAGGCTTTCCTTTCAAAGGAGCTACTGGAGTGTAAGTGAGGAGCTGTGCTGGTGGGGTTGTTCATTTATCATTAAAACTTACTTCTTCTGTACTCCAGGAACAGAGTCCATTTCATTCCTGTCTTTCCAACAGAGTCCTGTGTGTCTCTCTGCAGCAGTGCTACGTGAAAGGAAGGAGTGTTTACAGTAATTACAGCTCTGCTCCAACTTTATCTGTTCAATGACAGCCTACACAGGAAAAGAATTCATAGGAGCAGCTATAAAGATTCTTAATTTGTTCCACAAATGCATTTTGATATGCATTGCTCTGGAGTTTCAGTGGAGCACTGTCAAGTCGAATAAAATCTAATCATGTTCCTCCGGCAGGAATGGACTCACGGGACGACAGATGGCCACAGGTGGAGCTTGCTGTGGTGGTGGCCTTAGTGCTTACTCTCAGACATGCTTTCCTCAGCTCTGCCTTTCTGAGCTTTTTCCTAAATCAATTCTGTGCAGGGCCAATTTGTTCTGTTTTCAGGAGAGCATTTTGTCCTTGGGCAGCAGGTACAGACACTGGTGTCACGCCAGTTGGACTCAGTGGTTATGGTTCCCCATCTTCCCCAAACCACTCTTTTCCTTTCTGACACGCCTGAGGAATCATTTCTTTCTAGACTTGGAGGACCTACAACCTAATGCGTGCAACTTAACTAAAGAGGAAGTAAACGATATCGTAGGGTGCAGTTACCTCAACATTTGTCCCTTCTCTAGAGCTGCCAGGATACTTTTCTCTCACCCGGACACTTTGATAAGAAGCTCGTCATAATTTCTGAGTCACAATGACCTTGTCCAGCTGTTGAGGACAGTAGTGCTCAATATTTTCTCCTCCTTGGGATGCTCCAGCTGAACATTTCCTGCAAGCATAGCTCACAGGGAAGAAAACCAGGATGCTTCTATGGTGAGGAAATCTTCCTCTAATGGGGCTGCATCAGCACTTCTAGTGCATTAATGTTTTTATTGGAGTGTATAGCGAAGTACTGGGAAGTAAGTGCATTAGCACGGCTCAGCATTTCTGAGCTGTGGTTGTGTTTTATGGAGGTTATCAACAAGACAGCGTGTTTGAAAGCTCTGTAGATCTGGATCAGCAATTCAGTGCATTAGTGATTCATGCAAATACTGATCTTCCTGGGACCCAGGGAGACCAGGGATGTGTTGCTGCTTGTCTCACCAATCCAAATATTATTATTGGCCATTGGCTTGAAGCCAAATTCAGAATTTGCTAGATATGGATTATCAGGTGAAAACTTTTCTGTTTAATTTATTTTATAGCCAAAATAAAGGAATGTACATGGCAGTGAGTGATTATTTTTGCCTTTAAAATTTAATTTATTGAACAGAGAATCTTTCTGCAGGAAGGTGAAATTCAATTCTAATAGCAGCTATAAAAATCCACTCAGCTTTTAATGACTGTATATGGCACCCTGTCAAGTGAATGCAGAAGCAAAAATTCAACAAAAATTGTTTTAATTTCACTGGAACAGCAGCATGGGCCTGATGGAATCTGTGAACTTACTGTGTCTTGTCTCTGTTCCTATGCCTTTTTGGCCCTTCTGGTCATCCATCAGGTCGCACCTGAGGCAAATCAGTCTCTTCCTCTAGTTGCTGTCTTTTGCACACCTTGGCTGAGAAGTTTTCCATGTCTCCCCAGTCACGGTTCCCTTCAGGTTATAACTACAGGGGCACTAGAAAGAGGAATAAGCAACAGGAATGGAGGCCAGGGGAATCACAGTCTGAGAAGTTTGCTTCGGTTTTGAAAAGAGAGGACAAGTGATAAAGCAACACAAGTGAAGTGAGTAGGAGAAGGTAGCTGAAAGGAGCAGGACAGGTAGTTGTTCAGGTGTGAAATTGAGAGCCTTAAGTCTACAGATAGAGGATGCAGAAAGGATCAAATTTTCATTAAACAGCAGAGTATATGGGAGAAGATAGAGGTCAATCCTATCCATAGGGAATCTGGTTTTAATTCACACATGCAGTGTGATTGTTTGCATCCAGCAATAAATATATTACAAAGTCATAATGGGTTTTTTCCAGCTATTACAAACAAATGCGGCCGTATAGGAATCACTACTCCAGACCAGGAGAAACTAACTTTCTCTTTGCTGCTGTAAGAGATGCAGGGCACTGCTAGGGATTCGGGGATGCATAGCACTGAATGGTATTTCCAGGTATGGATGTGAAGGTCCTGTTAATGGGGACATTTTTGTTTATGTCCAGAAGTGGTTTACAGATTCTTAAACAGTGTAGTGTTGTGTTCGGCTTTTAGTAATGGCTTTGACATAGTTGGTCCCAGTGAGCAACACAGTGGCAGAATGTGATGTGCAAAAGAATAAAGCCCACCGAGGGCAAGTGCTTTAACATCCTTTACTCTTTGCCTACCCAAATGAGAGAGACTGCAGTTGCAATTTCAGTACAGGTTTTCAACACAGGAGAGAAACAGAGGAAGTCATTTCCATTTCATTTTATTCCTCCTTTTTCAGTCAGCTTGAAAGGTAACTGCTGTATTCTGGGATTTCCTCAGAACTCCAATACAGTTTCACCTACCCCCACCTCAGCTTGTCTTCAAGTCCCAGTTGTGTCACAGGACTTCACTGTGAGTTTTAACTGAAACACAAAGTTTAAAAAGTGTTTGCTCTGATTCTGTTTCTGTCTGTTCCTTGGTAGCTGCCTGTGATGCTATTTCCATCCTTCCATTCACAGAATCACACACAGTTGCAGAATAGTTTCAACACCCAGGAAAAAGAAGCCAACTAGTACGTTGACTGGTATTTTGTCCATGTTCTGGTACTATAAACAGCTGCACAAGCTTTATGTTCCTGTTAAACTTTTGAATTGTGGCGCAGGGAAGTAAAAAATGTGTGGGCTCTGTGAAGAGCAGCTGGGCAATCGGGTGAGCCACATCCTGAGGTGATGCTTCAGTGCTGCTGATGTCGCTTGCAGTCTGATCCTGCTGGAGACACAGATTAACTTGTGGGTCAAGAACTAAAGTGGTACCAAAGAACCGACAAGTTACTAGTGGAGGTTTTGGAGAATGCTCCCTAGCTCTAGGGCACAGAAATGTAGATGTTGCAGCTGTGTGGAAAGCAGAGAGCAGGTCCAGTGGTCTCAGCTCTACAGCAGTTGTCATCTGTGTGTGCTTTTCTTTTCGTATCACCAGTCAGAGTGAGCAGCAGCAGCATCAGCACTGTCACTGGCGTTTTCTTGCTCTTGAGCCCTTTCCCTGTGCTTTTGGGATGTTGTTTTCAGATACACGCTGGATATTCAGAGAAAGATTACACAGCTGTCAGCATACTGTTCAGAAAGGTGGAACGAACCAATGCACTTGCCTTCATGGGGCTGCATCAGCTTGTTGCCTGCCTCTGTGTTGTCAAGCCCTGAGCAAAATAAGGAGTGGTGATCTGTGCTGCTTCTTTGAGGCCACATGGAAGTGCCTGGCTGGGATGCTTATCATTTTAATGTGCTAGGAAATTGCTCCTGCAGACTGAGAGACTCTCTGCAACCCTCCTGCTAAGGAGTCACCTCTGTCTGGGCATCTCACTGTGTGAGAGAGACTGGGCAAGCAAGATGCATGCAGCTTAAGAACACACAGTGAGAATTTATTGACTGATGCATGTTGGACAAATGCAGCCAGGAGAAAGTGCTACCTAGCTAGCAGGTGCTTGTGTTCTCATTGCAGATGCAGGGATCTGATAAATATTGGGTTAATTGCCAGGTAGTCATCAGTCAGATAGGAAAAGGAATGATCTCTACTGTTCCTTCAGTGAAGCTCATCTTGACCATTCATGGTGAATTGCTCTCTCTAATTCTCCGTTATTTTTCTTAGGGCTTTATAACTTTTCATGGCAATGTTTTTCTCATGAGTCACTGTCTGGTAGTATCTCAGCAGGTCTGTTTCTGTCTAGCTTGGCTTTAGCCTTTAGCTTATGGATTGTCTCACCATTTTTTTACAGTAGACCTGAGCCAGGGTCTTGTGGCTGACTTGTGTTGGGTCTCAGACAACTGAACCACAGGAGATGTAGTTGGTCTTCATAGATGAGCTGATAATCATCTGTGATGGTGCTCCTTTCCTCTGGAAAGTTGAGACACAAGGTATTCTCCCTAGCTTTTAATTTTAGCATTTTGTAGAACAGAGACAAAACTCTCTTCTGAAAACAGAGGTGTGGTGAGCTGATCTGTTGGTATTGTGTCTGCCTGTGTGAAATACTCCTTCTGATCTGCGCCTTGACTGACAAAACCATCTGACTGGCTACTTGCTACTGCTGTCTAATAGGTTGTAATTTTAAAATAACCTTTTTATTCCTTTATTTTTCCACATTTTGCTACTGTATTTGGGGCTTAGAGCATTGTTTTTCCTGTTTAAGTGATTTTTGGTGTGTTCTTGCTTGCATTCTGAGTGAAATACCTCATCAAACATCTTCTGCTGTGCATGGAAGAATTGGACTGAATCTCCATTACAGGTGGAGATAGAACTACCATGAATATCAGTGATGGGAATGAAGAAGTGAGGTTCAGCAGAACCTGGGCAGACATGAAAAGGGATACTTTAAAGTGTGCATAGAGCAGTGGCACTGGAGGGAGCCTTTGAGCATCTCAGAGAGCAAGAATTCATTGAAAGTGCTCAAAGGCTAGAAAAGGAAAAGTGCTTGGGGTCCTGTGCTTGCAGGAGAGAGGCTGTCCCAGGTGAAAGGTCTGAGTGAAGATCTGCAAGTACAGAAATGAGAATCAAACTTTACTTGTATCTCCTGGGTTTTGACTCTGCATCTACTGTTGTAGTTTTGACTCTGCATCTACTGTTGTACTTGTAGAAAATAATACAATGTGTTTCGCAGTTGGAGGTGACCCTGAATACTTGAGCTCTTCAGCGTTCTAGTTAATCTTTGCCATCACCCACACCTTGTGTTTTTTTCCTCTCTAGTTTTCTTTTCTATTTGCATCTTTCAAGCCAGGATTTTCTGAAAAGCGGTTTGTCTTTTCTTTTTTGGGGCCAGTGCTGAGTGCAGCCTGCTCTTCCCCGCTGTGCAGATGTCAGCTTTGTAAAGGCAGCTCTCTGGATTCTCTACGGGTGACAACCTTCCCCGTGCTGCCACACTTCTCAGGGGAAAGCGTTACCAGTCAGTCCCAAGGGACAGTGCTGACACAGAATAATCAATCTCCTGATAAGAACTCCTATCAGGAAAGCTTGGCAACTCCAGAAAGTGTGTACAAAAGAGACTCTGACATCCTGAATGAAAACTAAAAGTTGAGTCCTCAACTGAAAAATAATTGAACCTGGCTCAGGCTCTGTGCCGTGGCTTTGAGCTTGAAGTTCGGCTTGATGTGAACTATAATGTGGCAGCGAAGGGGCCGGAGCTCACGTACACGTGTGTACACGCGGGCACAGGTATGTGTGTGTGCATGCACACACAGTAAGTAATGTGAGGTGATTTTTTTTGATCAAACTTCAATACTTGCCTGAATAAAGACAGGTGGTGGCAATGCCCCAGAGGGGTCATGGGGTTTCAGGCTCTGGGCCATGAGTGTGACTTAGGAGAAAAAGGGACCGTCAGCCACCTCACAGATAAGCCTTTGGACTTGTGTGATTGGTAGATCACGCCTGAGTAATGGCTTCCTGCGCTGTCTATACACTGTGTTAATACAGAGGAAAAATAAAACACCCGTAAGGAGGTGGATAAATTGAATTGGGAAACATTGATTCTACTCAGCCCAATCTTTTGACTGTTTTTCATGCTCTCTGTATAGTAAATTGAGGTTTATTTATGTGCTCAAGAGTACTAAAGGAAAAAGAGACAATAAATACTATGGTAAATAATGTTGTACTTAGATGCTCAATCATGGTTCCTAATATTAAGTGCAAAGACCAAATAGAGGAGTCGCTTGTCTCAGGACATTAAACTGTGTCAGAGAGCAGCAGAGATGAGAAACTTATTAATTGAAATACATGCACATGATTCAAGCAGGCAAGCTATGCATGATGCAAGGGAGACAGACAAAAAAGACCCCTGAGGCCCTCAGAAAACTCCTTTTCAACTTCACATCAAGTGGTCTGCATGTTCTTGAGCATCAAAGTAGCACCAGCCAGCCCTCTAGGTGAAGGACTGTATTATAGCAGAGCAGCGGCTCTCCACCTGCAGAGGCTCTGGTGCCTTGGAGAAGGAAGAGATATTCAGGCAAGGGAATGGCACAGTGGGCTTAAACACAATGGGCTTAAGCATGGAGAAACCCTTCCCCATTCTTGTCACAGAGCACCCAAGGCTGTGCAGCGAGGTTTGACTTTTTCTTGTGCTGCAGCGCAGAGCTACAAGATGAGGACAGTGGAAGTAAATTTCATCCACTTTTGGAAGAGGATTTATAGGTCAAGGCTGAGAGAGTTTTCCTGGAGCCTTTAGGCCAATTTCCTTCTCTTCTTTCCCAGCTGTCTAGACCATAAAATTTCTCCTAGAGGCAGCATTAAAATACCTATTTTAAAGTCTCCAGGTTCAGGCAAACCTATCACCTCTCCTGGTAAGCAGGTCTAATACTTAGTTATGCTTTTGCTAAGAAATGTTGTCTTATTTCAAGGTGAAATCTGTCTCGCTGTAGCTTTCTGTTGGTGGATCTTGCCATGCTGTTCTGAGCAGGATTAGAAAGGCTGCACTATCTGATCTCTTCTCTGTGAAAACTGTTTCACGGTGTTCACATCAGCTGTAGGCTTGCTCTTCAATATCCTAAATACATCAAAAGCTTCTCAGTCCTTACATTGCCAGGATGAATTTGTCAGTTTCTGGGACACTTCCACAATCCTCCTTTGTACTGGCTTTAAGAAGCCCGCAGCCACCGTGGTGCGTTTGGGCCAGAATGGGAGTACCTTGATTGGAATAAGATGCCTAGGGAGGTGGTGGAGTCACCTGGAGGTAGTTAAAAGACATACAGATATGGTGCCCTAAATCACAGAGAAATGATTTAGCGATGACCTGGCAGTGCTGGGTCGATGGTTGGCCTTGGTGATCTTAAAAGTCTCTTCCAACCAGACAGATTTGTGTTCTGTAACCTGCATGCTCCAGTCTAACAATGATCTCCCAGTGCTGCACATGCAGAGCCTGGAGTTGCTTCCCTGGGTCTTACCCTCTTCAGGGCTGCCCTGTCTGTAAGTTTGCTGTTCTACAGGTTGTCACAGGTTGTCATCCAATAATTATCTGATTTGTTGTCTACAGTCTTAACTCACCCTGTTAGTGCACACACTGTGCACGTTCCACAGAGAGCCTTCCTCACACAAAGCACACAGGATATTTGCAAGGTTGTGTAGGAAATGAGTCTGATCTTTGTAAATATTGTTTGAGAACTATGGAGTGGGCATGGCCAGGGGCTGCTGGCAGGCGATGGACAAGCCCGTGCAATGCTCCAAGAGCCTGAGCTGCGGTTTGCATGTTCCTAATTACGTGGGTACTTAGTAGGGTGTGTGCTAGGCTGGATTTGCACCAACATTGGCCATTGCCAGCTGCAAGCGTGACCGCTTGGATCGTTACAGCTCTGCGGGTGTGGCATAAAAAGAGTAAGGGCTTTGGGAAATCATTCCCTGGGGATCTCGAGTTTGTTTCTTAAATGCAGAGTTTCTGCTGCTTCTGCTTTACTCATGGCTAGCTTTAGTTTTGTGTCTGCCAGAAGAAAGATTGCAATAGTGCCAAATGTTGTAGGGTTATGGAGGCAGTGTGAGAAATGTTCTGATTCCATTTAGCGTAACAGAGACAGGGCTGCCACTGTGATGCAGTCAGCAGAGGGTTTATGGCTGTGCTGAAATAAGATGTGGTGCAGCGAACAGCATGTGGGGGTTGAGAAGAAATGCCAATAATGACAGAGTCACGAAATAAGCCATAATTCCTGTGGAAAGATGGGGATTGGCAGTGCGTCCCAGTGCACGCTCTCTGGAGAGCGACCTGAAGTGCAACAGGAAGCCTGTTACTGTCTGGCTTTGCAGTTCTCACTTTCCTCTGCTGGAGGGTTCTCGGGTTTGGTTTAATTTGATAAAAATATGTCACTGCACTTGGCTGGCTATTTGTTTGACAGGAACTAAAGCCATCTGGGCCTGGATGCCTCAGGCAGGCCAGGTGCAGCTCTGTAAGGAGGTCACGTTTCTCCGTGAGCCTAATGAGTCATTCAGGGAGATTTCTGTACCCAGTGTCATTCGACATCACTGCTGACGCCCGATGGAATTCGCAATACTTTTTATATCAATAAGATTAGCGGCTGATAGGTTCAATGTTATTAATAGCATAATTAGCAGTTATGAATTTGTGTCAGTGTTGTGTCGTACCTTTTATGACATCAGCATGTCCGAAAAGCTGCCGCTGCTAGGAAGTCGATGGCAGATGCTGAGTCAATGAAACACCTGCTTACACATAATTGCAGTTTAAGCAGCCACATTGAGTTTGGTGAATGTCATCTTTTCTCTGTCTAGAGCTCACCCTGATGTCATGGATAGCAAAAGCAGCACCAGAAAAGACATGTTTGAAACATGTAGTCTTGTTCCAGGGATCTTGCAGGTCTGCTCAATGCATCCTTCCCACTTGTATCTCATTTTACCTGCTCTGGAATATTTACACTAAAGGTTCCTAACCAGCTTCCCTGGAGACACTATTCACTTACAAAGTACTCTTTTCCTTAGCTTACACTGCCAACTTACCTACCAGCTTCTGAGACTGGTAATTCCCATCGTTCATTTATACATTTATGTAATTGCCTTGAAGATATTTACAGACTGTGATTGTGTTCCCTGTGAGTCATCTCTTTTCAAAACTATTAGTTCCTTCAGCACCTCTGGATGTGTGACCTGTTTATCTTAATTTTCTGGGTCACTGATGGAAAAGGGGACCTGCCTACAGTTCCTGCATAGAGTGTGGGTCAAAGGAGAAGAAACCAATCTGAATTCTTACAATAAGTGTGAGACACCTAAACTTCTTATCCCAAACCTTTTTTCTCCAGTCCCTGCTGAAACAGGTGTGAATTTAACTTGGTAGGTGCTGGCTAACACTTTTGGTTCTTAGTATAGCAATTATCACCTGCTCAGAACTCTAAGTCAAGAGTTAACTGAATATGTCAACTGTTGTGCTCTGGCTGTTTTTACATAATAGAAGCAACGTGGTATGGCTGGTAGGTACCTGAACAAGCCTCTGCTAAGTTAGCTTGGGTGTCTGCTGCGATGGATCTTGGCATAACTGAACTACTCTAGAGTGAAGCTATACTGCACATACATACACAGATGCACAAACACGTTGTACTATAACTGCTTGATGTTAGTGCAGACTGTTTGCTAGTTATTCCATTGAAATGTAATGTACAGAAGGAGAGAGCAAGATCTATTTGCCTTGTAAAAAATCAAACATTAAGGGCATGTAGATTGCTGGTTCAGGATATACTAATTTGCTTTGGCATCCCTTCATTGTCTCTTCATTATATGCATTCACTGTGTTCCAAATAACATCAAAGCAAGGCACATCTCTATCATCCGTTGGCTAAATAAATATTTAATTTCAAGAGACTAGGACAAGCAGTGTATTAAGATTGACATTCAGTCTGATTCTGATGACCTAATTCATTGTTCGCTGAGAGTTCTACTTATGGAGCATCTTGACTTGCAAATATTCTTTACTTTGGAAAACTCTTCAGGACAGGATCATGCCAAGTACAATAAAATAGTACAATAGATTGTGTGAGATGGTAGAGTCTTCAGGGGACTTGTTGAACCATGTCTGCCATAACACTGATGTTTTTCATGCGCTGCCAGTTCTTCCTTTAGTTCTGATCTGCTCTTGCCATAGCCTGCTGGAAGCTTAGGAGGTCATGTACCAGTCAAATAAGTCACAACCTCTATTTATGGATGGCTCTTTGCAAATGGCTGCTTCAGCTCACGCAACTGCATCTTCAAAGATTCTCCAAGCGCAGTTTTCTTCATATTCACAGCCAAATATAAAGTAACTTGTCCAGCTGTGGCTGTGTAAAACATTTCATGCATGGTAAAAAAGCTGTCTCACTGGTGCAGTAATCGTTGTGGGGCATTCCAGAGTGTCATAATCCTGGTACTCTTGGTGCCCCTCAGGCAGAAACAGTCATTGCTGTGAAAAGCATTCTGAATCTACAAAATGTCCATAGGAAACTAAATGGCTGGTAACTGTCCCAATACATTTTACGGTGATTTTCTTTATGGTTGAAATTTAATGTAAAGGCAAAAGCTCAAAATACTGGAATCAACAGTTCTGTCTTTTGTCAGTTCCTTATACCAGTGCTTGGTAGGTCCTTAGTAGTATTTCTAGACCAGCTTTTGCTTCAGTCCGGTGTCCTGCAGAAGCTGGACCCAGCCTATCTTCTGACTTGCGCATGGACTTTACTATCAACATTGTTTAATCCCTGGTGGAATAGAGCGAAGAAAGAGTCCTGTGAGGGCACCATCAGAGTAGGAATGCTGGTTGTGATTCATTGAAGAAACCTTTGGGGATTATCATTGGGGAATAAAGAGAAGTGCTTAGTGAAACAGCAGTGGAACCAGAGAAACTTTTCATTCATGACTCAATGTATTAGCAGGCTCCGCTTCCAGACAGGTGAGATACTGAAATACGGAGCCAAGAAAATCAATCTGCATCACAGAGCTCTTTCATGAATAGAATGTCTCAAAGAACAATAGCTTTAGACCCTCCTGATCATATAATAGAGTTTACTTTTAACTGAAGGATCAATCTTCATTTCTTTAGGGATGAATTTTCCCAGGCTAAGAGTATATAAGCATTAATGCCGTTACTGTCATCGGTGTATATAAGGAAAATGAGCGAGGCAAGGTGCATTGAAAGCAACACTGTGTACCCCCTCCAGCTTCTACCTGTCGTGGATTGACTTCCTTCACTAATTAATACTACTTGTGTCCTGTTAATGGCTGCAGCCTGATAGTACTACTTACGTGGGTTAGGATCAGTGAGAAAAACTCCTCACACCACCACACAAAATGACAACAAGCTTCATGACCCTCAGAGCAAGAGGAACATCACAAAGCATAGCCTGCTTCTGTGGCTGTTATTCATAGAAAAATACCACAACTCTTCACACTGTTACTTTTGGTGTATGAAAACCTCTCTGTTTTAATTTAGATTCTCTCCTCTTCTTTCCATCAAAGGCAAACTGGAGGGTTTTGAGCACCTCTTTGTTTTACCTACTTATTAAAATACTTTAGCAAACTTTAACACCATTATAAACAAACACATTTAAGTCTGTCTTCCCATGATAAGGATTAACACATGCCAGGCATTCTATTTCTTCATAGCTGCCTGAGAAAATGGTCTTTGTGGCAGACCGGTAAAGCGGTGATTCGGGCTGCAGCGTGCTCTATCTCCCACTGCATTATCTAGTCCGTAAACCTGGTCCTGCTTTTGCAGAGCTGTAGCAGGGGAAAATCACCTTTACGGTTTTCCTGAACAGGGTGGATGTATCAGCAGCCCAAGCCACTGGAAGAATTATTCGACAAATTAATCCAAGCTTTGCACATGGACTGAGGGGCATGGAGCAAGGAGGCTACTCAAGGGAAGCAGTGCTCACAGCATTCAGCAGCACAGCTCCAACATGGCAAGGAGGGTTCCATACTCATGAGGATGGCAGCTTGAGGCAGAAGGCATACATTGAGGCACAAAGTCTCTGTTCCCTGAGCAGATGGAAATGCTTGGCCACTTTGTGGATTTCTTCTTACCGTCTGGACTTGAACTGCCCTTGTTTCCATACCAACCAGCCTTAATGTTTCCCGGAGTTGCCCCTTGAACAGAGCAAAAATACTCTGCAGCATATTAACATCATGAGCATATCACAGCGAATGACTTCATACATAATACAGCGCGGTCGTTAGCCAGCTGCACGCATAAGCACCAAGTGGAGACAGCAGGATGGGAAGCAGGTTCTTCAGTGCTGAAGGCATTAGCACAGAGGGCTAACAGAGCTCTCCTAGCCTGTGTGTGGCAGTGGAAAGTGCTTTTCCATCAGTAGTTACTTCCTTCTGCAGGGTGTTTTACATCATTTCAACGTGGCTGTCAGCCATGGCCAAGAATAAGCTAATGACACAGCAGGCAACAACCCCCGTGTGATGATCATAGATCTGTTTGCCATGGTAGTTTCTAAACTTCCTGAAGTGACTGCTGGTCTGGTTTGGAGAGTTTGGTTAGCTGCATTGCCTCTCCAAGGTGCAAATGCAAGAAGTGGGTCTGATGGTCCTGAGAGCTTCCCTGTGAACTGAGATATCTCTGTGTGTAAAACCCAGAAGCAGATGCTGCTGGCAGGGTGGGGTGGAGGGGGAATCTATTTGCTTTGCCACCTACACCCCTTTGAGGTCTCGTAAGTAAATGGTGAGGACTCTGGTATTCCATACAGCGGTGAGGCTGGATCCTGTAGATGAGGCTGGCTGTTACTCAGCAGGAAGATGAACCTAAGCAGGTAGAAAAGACACAAATTATGATATTTGATAGATTTTTCCACCAGTGGTTGGTTGGTTATTGCTTACAGAGTGGAATTGCAGAGGAGTCAAGTAGAGATTTTTTAAAAGCTCAGTGTAAGATGAGTGAGTGGATAAATAGCAAAAGCAGATAAACATCTTTAAAGCAGCAAAAATGTTCCCTGAAACAAAGGTTGAGTTTCCTAACCCTCTGATGTGAAGGTGGACTTGCTTTCACACCTGAAATGCAGTGGAGTTCAGCTGGATGGAGGATTCCAGTTCATTTCTTTGTCCTGGAGGAACAAACCCTTGGAAGTGCAGTTCCACACTACAGTCTCCGAGGTGCCCAGGGTGAATGAGATCGTTGGAAGAGGGAGAAGAAAACAAAACCAGAGCTGGCTTGGTTGTGATTCAGCAATCGACAGCAAGCTGCCAAATGAGTGTTTTAGTGCTGCAGTTGTCTGCCTTTGCAAGATTTCATCACAGAAACTTGATGGGGAAAAATCCTTTTAGGAAGGGGGTTCTTTGGTGCAGTTTGTTTGGAAGAGCTGTGTGCTCAAACATCACAGTATTTCCGTAATGGGAGAAAAAGATGCTGCTTTTATAATAAGCAGTTCCTATAGTTAATCTGCTACTGTGACATCACCTTTCCTGTTTGGGGTGGTCTCACCCCAGTGTGTGCCTAGTAGCTCTTTAGGAGCCCGAGATGAAGTTTACTGTGTATTTACTGGATTTTTATATCGGCTGTCTCTTCACTTGAGAAGATGCAGCCATCAGCAAGGGCCTTTGCAATATTTGTGCTCTCCAATTGCGATGACAACTGAGAAAAAGCAATCAGGAAGGGTAAAACAAAATGTCTTTTATTTAAAAGCTACAGAATAAATGTCCCTTTATCGGTGCTAGCAGGCATTGTGTAGAGAGCAGGTTTCCAGGTCGAGCAGTGTGTCTCTGAAGGAGGTGTGACTGAGTTGTAAGCAAATACTCCTGAAAACTCCTTTCAGCCCACACGGTTTGTGTTATTGTTCCTGCTGTTTTGTCCTGTAATACCTCCTCCTTTCCCAAAATTTGGGTGCTATGTTCCTATGTACCAACAGCCCCGCCACACCTGAAATCATCTGACCATCACCAGCCACAAGTATTTGTGGCAGTACCATTTAATGTAAAAGAATTGTACTCAGTGTCGTGATTCAGTCCTGGTTCACTTGTGCTTGGGCAGAGTCAGAGACTTTTATCAAAACACCAAGTCTTGAGATGAACTCGGCTTCCCTCAGCCCCACACCTTTCAGGTATTTATTCTGATGCCACCTCTGCATTAGTCAATGTGAGCTGAAATAGAGCAGAACTAATGTGGTGCTTTACTGTGGCAGCTTTACATATAAATAACTCACAACTGGGGAGGCTGTTATTGACATTATACATTCGGTTGTGTGATGAGTTTGTGCTCTCAGAGACCTTTCTACAGCATTCCTGATGGGAAAGCAGGGCAGGGAAGCTATTGGTTTGGTTTTCCTGTAGCTATGGGATTTACAATGTAGAATAGTTGTTCAGATACTGAGACCACACGTTTCAATGGTGTTTGTGGGAAGGGGATTGCAGATTCCGGTGCCAAGAACTGCTGAAGATGTAGTTTGTGTTGCAAAGACTGCAGTCTTTGCTGTTGATCTCCACACAGCACCCTCTTTGGCAAGCTAAGAGAATGTAACCCCCGGCTCTCTTAAATACAGTACAGCATTAGCTTAGTACTTTTGGATGAGAAGTCGTGATCAATTGTCTTGTAAACTCGTCATTGCAAAGTAAAGGCATTGCTGCTGCTGATCTGGTTAACTGCAGATTAGCACGGGTCTGGGTTGGTCAGCTTCCATAGGACACTGCCATCCAGGTTTGTCCAGTTTCTCCTGATGCTGGAGAAGGAATAGAGTTTCCTTGCAGAGCACCAGGGGATAGATAAAGCACCAGCTGTTTTATCTATAGATTTTGGGAGTTTAGCTGATGTGCCCCATCAGAGCCACGAGGCTCCTTGGTGCCCGGGCAGCTGTCTGGGCACATAGTAGCTGGCTCCCTTCTGCTGTGTTTGTGCTGCCAGCCAGCACAAATTTCTCCTGACACCTAATTCCACTTCTCAGGGCTCAGGACCTACAGCTGAGGTATCTTTTCAGAGTCTTTGATACCTTCCTATTACATGGCACTGCACGACCAGTACAGCCGGGGTTTTTGCACACTGAGCTTGCAGAAGCAGATTATGGGGTGGCATGTGGCAGTGACAGCAGTGGTGGCTGCAAATAGCTTTTGACTTCCTATCAGGCCGTGTACAGAAGCAGATGGCAAGTTGCTCAGGCAATGCCTAGTCTTCTCAAGAGGAAAAGATGGTCTGTTGCTGGTTGGGTACCATGCTTTGCGAACCTTTCACTTAGCCACAAGCACGAACAACTCATTGCAGATCCTAGAGACTTGGCTTGACAGTGGCTGGAGTTTGCAAAAGGAGTCTTACGACCGGTGTCTGAAAATCTTTCCTTGGTGAGGGAGTGATAGTGGTCTGTTACATTTCACAGAACTTCTCCTACACTTTTGCTACAGAACCAGATTGTTGAAAATATCCCAGAATGGCTGTATTTGATGTCTCCAGTCTGGTACAGGCACCGGCTACTAACTCATTAGCATTATTGCCAGATCTGGAGCCACCAACTGTGAGGCTGTAAAACACAGCAGTCAGGGAAATTCCACATTCTGTTTTGGAGGAGGAATAAAGAAGTGAAGCAAGGGTGTTTTTTTCTTCCCTCATTACAGTATTTCACAGGAACTTCGTTGCTTCCTTTGCTTTCTTTGACAAATCAACTTCAGCACTGTGGTAGAGATGGGGCCAGCACATCAGCAGAAAGGGATGGGGTTATTAGCAAAATAAATTTACTCAAATTTCTGGTTACTGGAACAACTGCTGTAACCAGAGAGAAAACCCTGAAGGGACATCTTTTTTAAATGACTGAAAATCATCTTGAAATGCTCAAAAATGTCCTGTTTCTGGGATGGGGTTCTTTGTACTCGATGGAAGGTTTAATCAAATCGGACAGTTCTGGTGCCTTATTTCTTTCACTTGCCGTAAGAGTAAACTCCAGTCTCGTTTTCCCGGATCATTTATAGTTTGCTCAGGAGTGTGCTGGGCTGACCCTCAACAGTCCCTTGTTTTAAATTGCACTTATTAAATCAAGTGTGTTTTGTTTCTATTAGAAACAGAGTGTTCAGACAAAACCTCCCTTGTCAATAGTGTTCCTGCTTGCATGGAGCCTACTTAGTAATTTTGATTGAATGAGTAAATGCTCATTTTTTAAAATTACTATCATTAGTCTTTTGCTCTAATCTTTTCCTGTATGAGGCTGGCGAGGAGAGGAAGGGCATTATTTTCTGCGCTTGTACATTCAAAGTGTTTTTGCAGATGCAGAGAAAACAGTGCACATCACTGTTTTTAACTTGACCTGTTGGCAGCGAGAGATTTTATACACACACTTTTGAAGATTAACAAAACATGGATCCTTTTCCTCAACAATTAATTAAGCTTTGGTAATACCAGTGTCAAGAGCAGATTTGCATCTGCAGATAAGACCTCAAAGAGCAGTTAATACCAACTACACCTTTAAATCTCATTATGGAAGACTGACAAGGGCAGAAGAATCAAGGCTGAGAGCAAAAAAAGGTAGTCAGCTCTCTCTGAGTTTTTCTTGCTGTTAGTGGTCTCTCAGTTTGAAGGGCTTCTTATTCTAAATGTTTTATTTTTTGCTAAGTTAGTGGTTTGATTAGCTCATTTTTATAAATCACTTGGAAACTAGCTGTTAGTAACAATGGAAACTGGAAGGGTTAATTCTTGACAAAGAGGGTGAAGTATATGAAACAAGCAGCTAGATTTGTATTTTGTGGACAGACAGTTCAGTGGAGTGTTTCCATGTATTACATGGCAAGGGCTGTTTCCTCCCTCCCTCCATATCACTGAATAACCGAGTCTTAGACCGTAATGAGCTTCAGATTGGCCACGCAGAGTGACCAGACCTGATGAGAAGTAGTGAGCAACAAAACAGTAAAGAAACGTCAAGATGAAAATTAGAAAACCCAAAGATGTAAGACTAGGAACCTTTTAGACTGAAATAGTTGTTGGATAGCTACTGTGCAGCAAGGTCCTATGCAAAGCAGACGATCCAAATTACACTTTCTAGTTGATGCTCTGTTGCAGTGATTTTCCTCTTTGCTTTCAGTGTGTTCCCACTGTGATGTAGGGGAAAAAGCCCTAAAGACATGGCTGCCTTTTCTTCATATTTCAAGACACATCCCTTGTCTAGTTCACAGAATCACAGAACGTTAGGGATTGGACGGGACCTCGAAAGATAGCTTGTCCAGTCCCCCTGCCAGAGCAGGATCCCCTAGATCAAGTTGCACAGGGACACGTCCAGGCGGGTTTTGAACGTCTCGAGACAATTGCTGTCATTTCCCCAGTGCGTACAGCGGTATCTGTTACTGTTGGGTGAGAATATGTAATACTGTCCCTAAGGGACATCCTTTTCCCTCTGCACTAGAGATAAGCTGCAGGGCAATGTTGACATCTCCAGCTCTCAGCAGAAGCTGGAGAGTCAACAAAATGAGTCTGGTTGGGAGTCTGGGAACATCTTTGCAGGGTGTTCTTTGGATGTGTTGAGCAAAAAGGGGAGGTGGAATTGGAATGATGCTGTCTGACAAGACCCTTCAGGGAAGGCGCTGAGAGCGCTCTGGATTGTGCTTGGCTCCGGAGAGTGAGAAGGTGTTTCACTGTGTGTGCTGTTGTGTTAATCACACAAACATTATTCCTTTGAATGATGTTTAATGTTGCAAAGAGCAGCATATGCTGTCACTGCGGCACACGGGCAAACGTTTGCATGCAAGAGTACTATTTTTGAAGAGAAATTGCCTAGAAAGCCCAAGGTTGTCCTTGTAGGTTTACTGGGACACATGGTTGATGAGCAATGCATGAATATTTAAAATTACTTATATGGAATCCTTTACAAGCTTCACTGAATCTGCAGATGGGGAGGAAAGTGGTTTTGGATTATAAGTGCTAACCTACTCAGAGTATTACATACTGGTCTACTACTGAGAAAATACCATACCTAAAGTCAACAGATTTTCTCAACTGCTCAGGCAGTGTTTCTGTGTCTCACTGAGCCCAGCACTGTGCTCGACAGTCCTCCTTTTCCTCCCCTGGCAATTGGGAAATAATCTGCTGCAGTGGTTTAAGCATTCTCACCTGTTTCTCTTATCACTTCTCTTCAGCCCCTGGTCCCTGCTTAGGTGCTCCTTGTATCTAAGGTCCCATGGAGCTTCCAAAACCAGTCACATTGCCCCAACATCATTGTTTTCACAGAACAGGCTTCTCAGCTTTATTGCCCCAAGTAAGGTTTCTTGCATGCTGAGACACTGAGCAAAGGCAACGTACTCCTTCTTGGCCTTGTGGGGAGGGTTTGTGAGGTTCTGGTTTTGAGTTCTGTGAAGTTGCACCTGGCTGCAGCCATGGCTGCTTTTGCAGTGGCCTCCATGTGCTGGACACAGCTGGTCAGCAGAGCCCATGAACAACACTGGTAGCAGGGCACGACACTGGGCTCCCAGTTTCTAGTCACCAGACAGTGGAGCCGCAGAAAATGTGACACTTTCCAGGCCTGGAAGAAACGTGTTAATCCCAAACAGGCTGTAAGTACAGCTAGGAGAGCTCAAAAGCGTGGTCTGTCATTGCTGTGGTCTTGTAGTTTTGACTGCAGGTTCCTTGTTTCCATACGGGTTATGAGTTGTCATGTTGGTTGCCAGCAGCACAATCTATTACTGCCATAAATTGCAGAGCTATTAAACTAGTGGAGAAGGTCATGGTGATGAGGCCCAAGCAGTGCTCACTGGGAATAAAGTTGTCATAGGCTATACTCCATCATTAAAAATGAAGACGTCGAGTGGCAACCTGTCCACATCCCATGGGTGCCATTTATTTGGCTTTTTGCTATATTTCTGTTTGCAGAAAAAGACCCCTAAAAGCAGCCTGCTGCACAGCAGGCTTTTGACAGTTGTTTGAAAGAACCAGTCAAGACTTTGCATTAATTTCCCAGGACAACAGCCTGGCGATCATGCCTTCTGACAGGCTGGGTGTCTGACCCCTGCAGTCTCAACTGTTTCGCTCGTGTTCCTGTAAATGGGACGATTAGGTCAAGGGAACCCCTGGAAGGAGATGACCCCTTCCCTGGACACCAGCTGAGAAGGAGCAGGGGAAGGGACTTTCAGGGATATTGAGTGTGGGGGGTGGGAGAGTCACTGTGCAGAGCTGGGAGTAGGCACACCGGAGACAGAGGGGACTTCTTAAGGATCATGTTCCTTAAGGACTTCTAAAGAAGTGGGCAGAGTTTGCTGCAGAAAGCATCAGATGGCAGGAACAGAGCCTGGGGGCAAGGATCTACTTGCAGAGAGAGTGTTGTGAAGAGACTATTGGTTATAACCTGTTTTCATTTCACTCTGTAATAGTATCTTTCTAAAAACTATTTTCCTTTAATTTAAATGTTAATTGCTCTTGTTACATTTTAGTAAAGCCTGGCCTTTATTGTTTTAAAGGCCCTATGGTCTTCTTTGCTGAATGGTCTGTAAAGAGTTGCTCGGGATCTTTCTCTCACAGTAAATATTAGTTAATCCTTATCCCCATCTCCGCCTTCTGCCACACGTAAGTGCTAAAGGGAAGGTGGAAAGGGATCAAGTAGTTCCCCTGAGCTTGTGGACTGCAACTCAAATCATGAAGATCAGCCAAGCTCTTAGGAGTGCATGGGGTTAAGTATCGAGCAGATCTATGAGAACACAGAAATTCACACAACCTCCTTCGGTGCTCATGGTGTTCAGTGCTCAAGGAGCGGCTGAGCCCAGGCTGCCTGCTGGGCAGGGTGCTCTGGTTTAAATGCCACCACCCCATTTGGTCCATAGCAGCTCAGCAGCAGACCACACAGAGCTGTGTGCAGGGGTGTGGATAACTGCAAATACTTCATGTGTTAAAGCCACCCGGGTAGTTTCTGCAGTCATCAGAAATGCTAAGGGAGAGTTTAGTAAAAGGCAAGATCAGTATTACTAGAGCACTGGGTTTTCCGTTGCTGTTGTTGCCTTCTGTTCACCTTAAGAAGCTGCAGCCCCCACATTTCTGTGTTCTGTTAGATCTCAGAAGGGTGTAAATATTTGCAAGAGATCCCTAGAGAGAGGGCAAAGCTCTGCGGTTGTGAGTTCTGCTGTTTTAATTTGAGGAGGCAGAAAGCCAATTTGGATTGACAGTTTAAGTACCGACAAAATAATAAACTAAATGCAGATTCTGTGTCCAAGCCTCTTCTGCTTTCTGCTCCCACTGGGATATTCTGTTCCAGTGCCCTTGTTCCATTTGACTTGCTTGCAGAGGAATTGGAGGGTATCCAACTTTTAAAATTACCTCAGCTTTAATTTATTCTGCTTTTGATGTTCATAGCACCATGTATCTAATGGCCCCCGCATCTTCCCCTTAGTCTCTGAGGCTATAATTTACCTGCCCAATGTCTCAGAGGCAGATACCACTTACTTTAAAAGTTACGCAGAATTTTAATATCCATATGTTTATATAATAGATGAAGTTTGTGGGATGAGTGAGGAAGGGGGATGATTTATGCTTCATGAACATTTCCAGCCATTTAAAAACAAATTAATTCCGGTTTTACAGAGGCATCTTAGCAGAAACTTGCCCAGGTCCAATGTGTTTAATGTCACTTACACTTGGCCAACAAGAATGGATGAGCTGTTCTCCCTTAGGAGTTAGTACCAACCCACAGAACTAGGCATGATCCAGCTAAATCTTCCTTTCCACTACAGGGTTTTTAAAAGAATAACAGGGGGATATGGGGAGAAGTCCTGTGAATATAGCAGCCCTGAACTTTATATGTCATGATTTAGAAACAGAGAGCTCAATTCCTGCTTCTACTGAGGCGTCTTTACGTAAACCTGGGAAGGCAAAGAGAAATGAGTGAAAGCAAGCTGTAGCACTTGCTAAGACTCCTTCCCAGAATGGTTAAATTCAGAGAAAACTTAGGTCCAAAACCCTGTTTCCTACCTGAGTGCAGGGCTGTAGGCATGGGAGTTATGTATGTAAGTAGATGGCAGTGACAGTGAGACTGAAATTCTGAAGCCTGTCCACGTAAGGGCACACACTGGTGCAGGAGAGCAAATCTGAGCAAGATGTCCCGTCTTTGCAGCTGGTGATAGTGAGCTCTGGTCCACGGGGAGCCCCGATTCCACGCCCCTGAGGACTCTTGATTCACTGACTGCCACATCACTTTTCATGACTCCCCATGGCTGGCCAAGGTAGAGCCTGGACACTGATTTTCTCCTGCCTGGTTTGATCTACATGTGCTCTCGCTGCACTCTTGGCATCACAGAGCTCAGACGTGCTGGAAAGGGAGATGAGCCAATTCACCACAAAGCAGGTTCATACATCTTCTGTCACACATCTACTTGTTTCAAATGTGTAATCTGCTTTTATTTCCACCTGCACATCTGTGCCTGTGTGATTCCTCCTCTTGTTGTAACTTTCTTTAGGTCTGGTGGAGGCAAAAAGAACTGCACAGATCTGGAACCTTGTCTGACCTTGTGAATTCAGATTTGAGCGGAGAGACAATGAGCCTCCATCAGCAATAGAAGCATAACCCCTGCTAAGAATGAGACCAGTATCTTGACTTCAGCCTTATACCGGAAGCAACTGGTCAGGCTTGTGAAACGGGAAGCTTTCCTACTGCTCAAAACTGACAGGGTTTTTTCTAGAGGAAAGTGGGGACACAAAGACACTGCTCGCGTCATGCCTGTGCTGCCGTCATCCTAAACAATGCGAAATGTTGTCTTGCATCTCTCTAACAAGCTGTTTGTTTCTTTGTTTGCTCCTTTTCCTTTTTCTTCCATAGGTGATGAAATAGGTTGGCTCCAGCTCTCCCCTCCTGGCATGCCATATGTGCTGTAGGATGCCCTTCTTTGCTAGATTGTTCCAGCCCTTGGGGAGGTGGGAATGTATTCCTGGAATCACTCCAGAGCCCATTTCCATTGTCTTTATTAGTGTGGACTGCAGCCCATCACCATTGAGGATAGCAGTTGGTAGGGAGCATATGAGATAATTGCCTGAAATGAACTTTGCCTCCACGGGGCACAGAATCACTCAGTGGCACTGGAGCTTTCTTATTCCGGCTTAAGTCACCTTCCTTCCTCTAGGCAGTAGCTGGTTCTTACATATGTTATGTGGACCATATGCTCAGCCTAGACCAAATCCCAGCCTTAGATAATCTGCCTGTAAAGCAATATATGTTCTTTCCTGCAAGTCTTTCTAGGTGGCATGGCTGTGCTTCAGGTGCAGGATGGCTGGCAGCAGAAGAAACCTCTGAAAAAAAAGCTCTTTGGGTCCAGAGGGTTTATCTGCTCATTCTCATGCCTGGCACAGGTCTGTGCTGCAGGACCAGCATCTCCAGTATTGCTGCACCTCTTGCATGGGCATATGACTTCCATAGAGTTGTTTAGGTTGAAAAAGACCTTTAAGATCAAGTCCAGCCATTAACCCAGCACTGCCAGGTCACCTCTAAGCCATGTCCCTCGGCATCACGTTTGCACATCCTTTCAATTCCTCCAGGGATGGGGACTTGGTGAATGCCCTGGGCAGCCTGGGCCAGGCCTGGATAACCCTTTCAGGGAAGAAATTGTTCCTCATGTCCAAATGTCATGGCACACCTTGAGGCTGTTTCCTCTTATCCTGTCGCTGTTCTTCCTTCCAGTCAATTGCCAAGAGGGAGGATTCCTCTTTTTCTCCAGGCTAAACACCTCCAGTTCCCTCAGCTGCTTCTCAGAGCACTTGTGCTTCAAACTTTTTGTTAGATTCAAACAGATTGCTGCACTATTTGATGTGGTCTTTACACTGGTGATGCATCATAACTGTGTAAATGTGGTCCAATCTCTGAACGTTCCCTTCACTAAATGTGCAATAGGATCAACTATGTCCAGTGTTGTTTTCTCTACTGGGATTATGGCCAGGACAGGGTGGTGTACCGTAAGTAGTCAGAGATGGGTTTCACCATTTCCCCAGCTGGCACCAGTTAGCTGGTGTGAATTAGGGGCTGCAGAATAGCAAGGAGGAGGAGCACACCAGGAGAAAGCTGGAGGTGCAGTTCTTGGAACAGAGAAGAGAAACTACGGACCAAGAGGAACAGTGCAAGGAAAGATGTAAGAAGGGGAGGTGTAAAACCAGTTGGGAGGTTTCATGAGGGATGGGTAGGATGGTGTGGAGGCCAGAGGTGAGTCTGGGCTTCCATTCCCTGCAGAAAGGTTAAAAACAGCCATGGAGGCAAATAAAGAGCAGAAAAGGTAGGTTCTGGTGCTGGTTTATGTGGTATGAGATTGTGTGGTTCAGAAGAGGAAGAGAACCTGCCGTAGCAGAGCAGAAGGGTCATGTCTGCCTAGTCTAGTTCTGAGGTTTTTTGGAGACAGAGACACAGGTTGTGGTGCTAAAATACTTCCTCTGGATAACTTTCCTAACCAAGCAGCTGAGCCAGCCCAGTTGAGCTGCTACAGTGATGTGAAATGAGCAGTGCCTGCCTGTGCTGGATTGCTGCAAGTTCCCTTTGCTGAACTGTGCTGTGTGACCATATGCTGAGTGCTGAGGGAACATGATGTTGGTGGTCACATTGTGTCCTCTGTCTTGTGGAGACTTACACCACAGCAGTGCTTTTGAAATGTCTTCTCAAGTGGAGGTTTCACTTCAGAATCTTTCTTGGTAGCAGTATTGTTTAAGCAGAGGCAAGAAGCAGAAACTCCTGTGTGAAGTGGCACAGCCTCCCAGCTCTTCTCTGCCCTAGGGCAGCTGTCTTGAGTTACAGCTTGGTTTGGCAGCTGGGTGTCCTGTCTCTACCCTCTAAGAGACCTTGGCTAGGCTCACTGCCGGGTTCCTGTCTGTCCTCTCTTCCTTGAACTCAGGTTGGTGTGGAGGAGAGAAGGCAGAAAGCTATTGCATTTGACCTATTTCTTGACATAAAACTAAACTGTAACTGTGGCCTGAGTTAGAAGCATCGGGGCAAGAGCAAACCCTCACGTGCTGTGAGCTCTTTCACAGCTTGCTGACAGCATTTTCTGTACCCTTTGGAAGGGAAATAGCCACACATCCCCTTGCCACTTGAGTGAGCAGGGAGCTTTATTAGAAAATGTTTCCTTGTGTTTGGGTGCTGCTTGGCTTGTTCTCTGCGCATTAGTTAGTAATTGTTTCATTACTGCAGAAATGGACATCGTGTTCCTGTTCTATGTTGGTGTTGTGATTTTTTTTCTACTGTTGTTGTGAGAACATTCCTTACACTTATTTGCTGAAGGGAAAATGTGAGAAGGACTGAGAAAATCACCTGAGCTTTGAAAGAGCCTTGCTTCTTGCCTTGAGCTGGGTTCAACAAGCCCATCAATATCGAGGCCAGGTGTGAGCCAGTATGACCCAGCTTTAAAATTACAAAGGGAGGGAAAAGGGAAGTCAAACCAGGGCAGACAAAGAGACTGGAGAAGAGCAGTTTGTAGGTTTGCACAGCAGAGTGCTCACCGGTGTCTGGTCATTACCAGTTGGATCAGGGAGGGAAGGAAGCCTTGGTGTGTTGTGTGGGGTCCTTTACTCTGTTTACACCTTCACTCTTTCAATTGCTTGTGGATTCTGGTCCTTGATCTCCAGCAGGAGCTTTCATCCTCCACAGCAGGATGGCGTAAGAAGTCAGTGTCAGTGGGGGGTGTATGAGCCGAGTGGGGTCAGCACTACTGGATTTTATCAGCTGAAAGAGCCTGATATGAGCAGCTGGTCTATCCAGTAGTGAATCAGAGGCTGTGGATCCCAGCCAGGGGTGGCCTTCTGCCAGCAGCTCCAGCTGCAGGACTGGTGAGACTTGTGTAGTATTATTGATAGCAATAGAATGCTAAATAGTTTTGTATGTTACGTGCTCATCCTGGAGTGGTGGGAATTTAAAAAGTGTGGGGTAGGGGTTAGGTAAGACTTAGCAAATCTGTCCCATCCTCATCACCCCACAACCTCCAATCTTCTGCAGCATCTGGGAGGAGAGAGACGGACATTTAGGGCTTTTGGAGGAAAAGTTGTAGGAGTGATGTGGAAGAGGTGTTGAAGAAGGGGAGGAAGCTCCAGGCTTTGGCAGTGGAAGAGAGCAGGAGGACTGCAGGTGTGAGAGGGTAGGTGTGAGGGTTGTGTGCTTGTTTGGCTGCAGTAGAAGGAAGCAGTTAGAAATTGTTATTTGGCTGCATAGGTGGTCAGTGAGTGTCCAAAAGCAGTGAGACTCCAGCTGAGGGTAGTTCAGAGTTTCTGAGGTCTTTTTGCAGTACACTGGACTGTTTGGAAGACCCTGGAGCATGCAGTGAGGAGTGCATTGCCCTCTCCTTTGCCCTGTGTCTCTCAACAACAAAGGCTTTGGGGCTGAGGGAGGTCTGCTACAAAGGACTGGTTTTAACAGAACTGAGTGCCCCACAGTAGACCCATGACTCTGTTTCCTGAGGCAGAGCTTGGTTTTGTGTCCCTGTGACCTTCCGTTGGCTCTATCCTCTCCTGGATCTTGTGGTCATTAGGACACTGCTGATGCTTTTGTGGTTTTATGATAAATTAAAGAAGTCAACAGACACTTTAAAATCCAGGTGTCCTCTTACTATTTCAGGCAGAGGCTGGACTGACACATTTTCCCCCCAGATAACTTTAATGCATAGAAAAGAGCTTCGAAGCAGAGCTTTGCTCATTCAGAAACCTGATGAATTATGCATGAAGCTCAGCAGCCTGGTATCGCCAGCACTACTCGATGAGAGGAAGGGAGTCGATAGTAACAATTTACACCGTACACTGGTGTAGTTTTTCATCCTGAAGCAGGAACACAGACTGTTGGGCTGAGAAGGAACAATGTGGTTCCTCCTTTGAGCACCAGGGAGCTGGGAAAGATTGTCTGGTGGGGGTGGGCTTGGAGCAGAAGACCTGTTTTGAGCCATGCGTAAGGAGGGGAAGAGAAGGTGGGGTGAACATAGCAGCTCAGGATGCTGCTTGGCAGAGCTGGGCTGAGAAGTGGCCGAGTTGCTGCTGGGCTGGCATACCCAGCGTGTGCACATTAAACTCTGATGGGTAATGGGACAGTGAGACTGACACTGAGAGGGTTGGATCAGATAGTCTCTGTTGCTAGGGCGCTCTGTCCTGTGGAGCAAAGGTGGAAAGAGAAGAATCACTTCTTTAAAAAAGATCTCAATAAGGGTAAAGTTGGCTGCAGAAAAATAAAGGGATAATACTCTGCGGTGCTTTAGTGTGGGACCTGTTTCTGGGCTTGACAGCAGAGTTCCTGTGTGCCAGAAGCTGTGGAGGGAGTGCTCTGTAGGTAACTAGTTCAAGCCATCTGCCAGGAAATGAAGCTCCCTAGAAGTTCTGCAAGCCTTTGTAATTCAGTGGCAAGAAGAAATTTCTACACTTGTGGCGAGTTGCCACTGCATATTGATCAGGCAGCTGCTTCGCTGGTAGTGGCAGCAGTAGGAACTTGGGTTTCCTTGTAACAGTGGTTCTTTCTCAACCTTCGTTGCTCTCTTCAGGTTTCATTTTTGGCCATTGATGATTTTGAGCCCTTTATATTAGGAAGAAGGGATCCCAGGAGGTGTTGGAAGTGGCTATTCAGGTGTGAGGCATCTGGATTGCAATAGTGGTGATTTTTCTTTTCGTAGTGTTGATCATTCCTCCCTTTCAAAAGAGCTTTGCAAACAGCAAGGAAGCCTTACACTACTCTTTCATGGTGGGAGAAGAATTTTGTGCTCCATTTGCAGATGGAGAGACTGATATGCAGAGTGGTTAATCATTTTCAGAAGTGCCTTGTGTCAAGAGGCAGACATCTCCCAGGATTTCCAGAGATCCTGATTGTGACTCCCAGGTCACTAGTGATAGAACAGGAGGAAATACTGTTCTATCACAATGTTCTAGAACATTTGTTCTAACACAGATTGTGCCAGGGGAGGTTTACAATTAGACACTATGAAAAATTTTCTTCACTGAAAGAGTGCTCAGGTATTGGAACGGACTGTTCAAGGAAGTAGTAGAGTCACAGTCCCTGGAGGCATTCAGAAAATGCATGCATGTGGCACTAGGAGGTTATCTCCTCCAGCCTTAATGGTTCTGTTCTGTGGAGCCTCTCTAGGCATCAGCTAAAGTGCTTGGCTTATATGAAACTGGACAACTGAGAAACATGTAGGAGACTTCCTTGGGCTAAAGAGCTCAACAGGAATCCTGGACAGCGCTGTGATTCCTACTTCTCTGCCGCTCTACCATAGATTGTTCTTGATACTTTTAATTCTTTAGGTAGTGACTGTGTTGCCTTGGCTCTGTCAGAATCCTTGATGTGATGAAGCCGTGTATTTGAGTCTTGAATTTTGGAGATGTTCTGACTAACCTCAACCACGAGCAGCACAAGCAGACGCAGAAGAAAGGACAAGCCCCAGCACTGTCAGTGGGAGCTCTTTGCCCTTGTCCGAGTTCCTGCAGAATTTTAATTCACAGCTCTCCTTGACACTGCAAATTGTGATTTCACCATTTAGCAGAATGGTTGAACAACACTGATAGGATCAGGATCTTGTACGAACGAGCTGGCAGAGCTTTGATGCTGAACATCTCCAGTACATGTGTGAAACTGGTGTGACACTGCAGTGTGTCATTACGGTGTCCCAGGCAGGGTTCATTCAGATGTTCTGTTCTGTCTCCTGATGTGGGGGTGCACAGAGACTGAAAACACCCTTCTTAAGTGGAAGCAGGAGAATCTGTGTTGTGCTTTAATTGTTTGGCAGAGCTACTTTATAACACAATTACCTTTGTGCCCAGGGGCATGTGGGATTAAATTAGTGGGTATCTGCCTCCCAGCCCTTGCTCTGCTTCAGACGCCCCATACTTAAATTACACGAATCCTTTGGGAACCAGGCAATTCTATAAGTGTTGGTTAGCAAAAGGCATCTGAAGTTGCAAACAGGCTTCTCTCCAGAGCCGCTGTGCAGGTAACTTTTCATTAATCTAAGTGCTTTGAATATGGGCTTTAGATTTCTGCTTGAGTGACCTCTTGCGCAGATGTTCTTCTGCGTGCTGGGACAGGAGACATCTGGAGACAGTGGGAATCACCTGCTCTGGCCAAGCATGAAAAAGGAAAAGGGAAAAATAAATCTTTGGGAAAAATAAGTCTATTAACAGAAGTGCAAGCGTGAATAATCCTCATTCAGACAAGACTTTTGTTCATGTTCCACAGATAATCTCGTTTGGTTGCCTGTGTTTCTTTGTGTTGTAAGGTTTTCAGAGCTCCGTGAAAGATGAAGTGTGTCTGATGTTCTTGCAAAGATGCCTAGGCGCGAGCTACTTGTTGCTGGGTTACAATTGAAGGCCAGTATCGTGTGGAACTTGTGTCAGCATGGCCAAGGGTTGGGTGGGGTTTTAATTCCTACTTAAGGAGAAGCCAGTTTTGCATTGACCATCCTTATCCTGGCTTTCCCCTATTTCTCAGGTAATCTAAAGTGCTCTGAACAGCTCCAATTACAGTTAGTGCTTGTGCAGAGGTGTTTACCGTAGGTTAAAGAGATGAACACTGGGACAGCTTTAGTATGGATCTGTGCATCAGTCACTTGTGCATGGGGCAATCCAGGAAGGTTTGACAAAAATTCTGGTGTCTCTGTAACCTCATCTGAGAGATGTCGGTTTGATACTGCAGACACTGGATTTGAAATCTAACCCAAACCCCAGGGGCATTTTCCACCTGCTCTAGGCCCTGCATGGCTGTGGAATTGTACAAGGCAACTGTGAATGCACAGGCAAAGTTCTACAAGAGGGTTGTCTGGCTGTTGTTCCATCACACTGTCTGTCCCTCCAGCACTGTATTTATACCTGCGTCTATATTAATCCTTTCTATTTTACCTGAGCAGAGACATGGGCACTGCTGCTCTGCTGGGGCTTCAGGTCCGTGCTGTGTGACTGAAGCAGGTCACTGTGTCACTGTTAGCAGCTTTCTAAGATGAATGGTTTTCCTGTTTGAAGCATAACCCACCCTTACTCCATGTGTATTCAGAGTACGCTCCTGGTTACTGACTAGTTTCTATTTCTTCTTAATCCAGGCTGATGATTCAGTCTCAGGTTTTGTTCATGTCTTGGGCAGAATTGTTCCCTTCTGGTGCTGGTTCCTGTGCCCTAGTCTTTGCTTCTACACACGGTTGTGCTTGTGATTGCTGAAAACAGCGTGTTGGTATTTACCTGTGGATAGTGATATGTTCTGGGTGTGATCTCTTCCCTTGGCTTTTATTTGAATAGTAAGAGCAGAGGAATGATCTGCCTAATGCCTTTGTGTTCCCCCTCTCACCCTCTTCTCAGTTTGAAGGGAAAAACCCCCAGCCAGCTGCCATGTTCTTCAGCTCAAATCCATCCAATCTAAGGAAGTCCTAAATCCATGTTAATCACCAGCACCTTTACTTTTTCAATCACTGCTTGATTAAATCCTGCTTAGACTTGTCCTCTCGCTGATGGGGCCGGGTGAGTGCTCTGCAGTGAACTCAGACAGAGAAGTAATAAAGTGCTTGCTGTCATAAGCAACTCCCCAAAGCACCAGACGCAACACAAGTTATTAAAAAAATACCGACGAGTGAGCTCCTGTAAACTGTGTGGAGAGGGAAACAAAGATTGCTCAGGGATGGGAAGGAAGATTTTAATTTTCCATCTTCAATTAAGAAAGCAAGTACATCTGGTATTTCAGAGTCCAAAAGAAATGGGTGAATTCGAGTGGTTGGACCTGTGTCCAGAGGCAGGTTCATAATGGTTTTACTGCTGCCTAAGGCAGGTGCCAATGGGTTTGTCTTGCAATACGTCAGCACAGAGCGTGGCTATCCGTTAATAAACTCGCACTGATGCTGCATTTAAATATCCATTAATAAACTCACACTGACCCACAACTACCTGCATTTAAATCTTTCCACGAGGAGCGCAGGTGCTCTGTTTCAGACATGCCCTGGTTCCAGAGAAGGTGCAGTTTTGCTTAAGACAGCATGCACAAACCTCTTCTGACGTTCCACAGTCATTATGAGAATGTTTATGGTGCTCTAAGACATAGCAGTAGGCTTGTGCTCTTGAGCCACCTTGCATAAGTGAGCAGTCAGTGTGCCTTTACCACGCTGGGTCAGTGTTTGGAGTCTGGCACCGAGGTTGCTGTGTAGCCTGACATGAGCTAAGAAGTCTTTTCTGGCCACCATCCTCACTCTGGAAGCGAGTTGTAAAGTTGGCGTTGGTGTAATGTTATCATCAAGCTAGGCTTCCACACGTTAGAGGATGACTGTTGTTCAAGAGTCCAGTCAGTCAGCAAAAGCATCTCTTGATAGAGGTTAGAGGAGGGTGTTTTAAAAAGTCTTTCATCCGAGCATGGTAGCCATGAGCACAAACACTGGGGAACCAGTAAATGCAGAACAATATGGACAGTTTGGTGCAGACAGGGGTTGAGAGTGCACAAGTGTGGCTTCCCTGCCTCAGCCCAGGAGAAGTAACTTCCAGGTGAAATCTTTGACTCTTGCTGTCGCCTGAGCAGCCCCACAGCTTTACATCTTGTCTTTGACAAATCCATCAACCTCGATGTTGATCAGACCATCTATTGGACAACCTTGTACTTCTTGTTTGGATGTCTCACAGAGCACACTGCTGCACTCTGACACAACTAACAATTTTCATTGTGGCCACAACCAGAGTCAGTAAAGAGTCAACATAAGCTGAATCATTATAAGTCAATTTTAAGCCAATTGAGGAATGTCCTAACTGGGGTTTGCATGGACAACAATTTAGTGGAATCAATTGGAAAATCAATGTTAGGTATCATTTCTGTCAGTTTAACTCACTTCCTTCCCATTCAGCAACCAGCCAGCTAATAGCTGGCAAAACCCCACGACATAATGTTATCTTAGGCTTACACAGACTTCATTGGCAAAGGGATCTGAGAGGTTGAACGGACTCCCCTCAGTTTGTATTGTGCAGATCTTTATCCAGCTAAGGGAGCCATGGAGAAAGGCTGTTTCATGCTGAACAAGCCTGTAGCTACAGTGTTTGGAGAGCAGAACGGCTTTGTAGATGAGATAGCAGAGTAGGAATCCAGAGAGCCGAGTGCTCGTTTCTACCACATCCCTTTTATCGTTCCATCTTTTCCCTCCCCCAAATGGCCACAGTAATTCACATCCTGCGTGTGGCCTGTGGGGCTTGGTTTCGCTCACGTGTTCATGGGAAGCTTTTTAACAGTCAATGACGACAAAGGTAATAAAAATACACTGGTGATGGCAGCCACTGAACGCTTGGAGCAGTGCTGGTGTTAGTAGTGTCCCTACCGTCAGGCCAGCTCTGAGCCACGTGTTCTGACAAAAACCTGGGGCTGCTGTTGCAGTGAGGCTGATGTGAAGAAATGTGTCGTCACATAAATATTAATTTTTTAGCAAGTGCCTTTGTAACTACAGAGCTGTGCATGGCTTCCTGCAGGGGAGCAAGGCTGTGATTCCTGTGGAAGGTGTGTTTCTTCCCGTAGTCCCCTTGCACTGCTAATGTGTCCTGCTGCTGCAGTGGGTTTGGTGCGGTGCTTGCTGTGATTGCAGGAGCAGCACTGCCTCCGTGAGAGCTGCAGACTTAAAACAGAGTCACAACGTTGGAATTCCTGCTTTCTGCTACTCACCCGTGGAATCAGAGTGAGGTGTCTTCCTGTGCTGCAATACCCTTACACATTCAGGGTTTGCCCTACATCAGGCTTTGTGGCTCTCAGCTGAAGTTGCTGCCGGTGTCTGTAGTGTAAAGACAGGGAGCTGGGACAGGTAACTGGTGTTCTGTCTTAATGCATAGACACAGCGCTGTGTGTGCCCTGAGCCTCTAACACATCCAGGACCACTCAGCAGGAAAACACCATCATCCCGCAGTGAGCCACAGCAATGCAAAAACATTCCATAAAGATCCTGGGTTTAAAAAAAAATGAGCAGCCCACAAGACAACAGCTGTATTTCATTTTTACTGAACGATTTGAGGAGCAATTAGTAGAAATACTACTGGAGCGCAGGGTCTGAGCCTTTCCTGCCCTGCTACCTTTCCGTTTAGTGTTAAAGTGCATTTGGGCTTCCTGCTCTGCTCTAATACTGTTGTTTGACTGAGGCAGCTTGTGCTGTTAGCCACTTGCCTCCTGAAGGGATCCAGGGCTGAGCCAACCTGTTGGAGAGCAGTGTAGGAGAAAGGGACCTGGGGGTCCTGGTGGACAGCAGGCGCACCATGAGCCAGCAATGTGCTCTTGTGGCCAAGAGGGCCAACAGCATCCTGGGGTGGATCAGAAGGGGGGCTGGTTAGCAGATTGAGAAAGGTTCTCCTCCCCCTCTACTCTGCCCTAGTGAGACCACATCTGGAGTATTGTGTCTGGTTCTGGGCCCCTCAGTTCAAGAAGGACACAGAGCTGCTGGAGAGAGTCCAGCGCAGAGGCACAAAGATGATGAAGGAAGTAGAGCACCTCCCTTATGAGGGGAGGCTGAGGGAGCTGGGTCTCTTTAGCTTGGAGAAGAGGAGACTGAGGGGTGATCTCGTTAATGTCTATAAATATGTGAAAGGTGGGTGTCAGGAGGATGGAGCCAGGCTCTGCTCAATGTCGTCTAGTGATGGGACAAGGGGCAATGGGTGTAAGTTGGAACACAGGAGGTTCCATGTGAATGTGAGAAGGAACTTCTTCCCAGTGAGGGTGACAGAGCGCTGGAGTGGGCTGCCCAGGGATGTTGTGGAGTCTCCTTCTCTGGAGATGTTTAAGACTCGCCTGGATATGTTCCTGTGCGACTTGGTCTAGGTGATGCTGCTGTGTCAGGGGGATTGGACTAGATGATCTTTTGAGGACCCTTCCAATCCCTGATGTTCTGTGATTCTTCCAAAAGCCCATAGGCTGGATGTGGAATATGTCAGCTGGGTGTCTGTGTCCTTCCCTCTGCTTCTCAGAAAGCACAATCACAGTTTTTAATTTCTGCAAGTCCCTGAGGCATCTCTACTAGAAAAAGCTGATAAGGGCAAGTGCTTTGAATTCTGCAGTGTTTTCTGTTCCTTCTCTCATCAAGTTGTTGTCATGTGCCAAACCCTAGTGACAAATGTTCATTGCTGCCTTGTCCCATCATCTGCTGCAGTTACTTTAGACATTTCCTAGAGGAACACAACATTTTTGAACCTCTTGGGCTTTTCTCAAGCAGTCAAGTATCTTCCAGCAGATGCCTCCTTTGTCAGGGAGTCATTAGTTTAGGGGTTACGTGGCTATATACACGTGTGATTTCTTCACTGTGAGAGCAGAGTAACTTGTGATTTAGACAGGTGAATGATGAATAGAAAAGGACCTTTAATAAAAGGAAAGTTGTTTGTTTTCAGTTACACAAGCAGTTACAGCGTGGGTCAAGAAGGGCGCAGCATGCGGTATTACTCCTTCAGGCTTAGTCTGTGCTCTCGTGAATTTCTTGTAGAACAGTCGTCTTAAATTCAGACAGATGAAGATGCTAGAGAAGTTTGCAGTGCAAGGAAAGAGGGTTCCAAGGATTTTCCTCACAAGCACACTCACCCATCAAATGCAGAAACAAGTTGCGTAGCACTGCAGCACATCTCTGCTGTGATCTCAGGAGTTACGAGACCCTGCAAACTGCCTCTTGGACAGAGCAAGGGAGTCTGTAGGGAAGAGCTTTATCACAGTATCGCCAGCTCCTGCGGCCTGATGGCTCTGCATTTCCAGAAGTGACTGTTTTGGGGAGTAGTATACCCTCACATTGGCATGTGATCACTAGGAAGAGCAGCAGTTTCACCTTCTGCTTGACAACCTTCCGGCTTTCCAATTTGGTTGATAACAAATGCTGGAGCCAGCATAGGGGAACACGCGCTGTCAGCTTCGCTTGGCTTCCTGTGTGTTTGACAGACAGCGTTCCCTAGATGTATGGCACACAGAGTGACTGGGTGAAGACACTGTCACATACTGGGACAGAGGGGTTTCGAGAAGAGTAACAGGGTTTTTGGTGGACTGTTGTTAGCAACATTTGAGAAGACAATTTGTGTGACGGGTTTAACAAGTTCTAAGACTTGCTGATAGCCAGGATGGGAAGGGTGGATGTGATTTTCAGAGAGTAAGGTGAGCAAGCATTTCCAGTTTTTTGCCTCTTTCCCCCTCCCAAAAGAGGAGGGGGAGCTGAGCTGCTGGAAGGAACATGCAGGGGAGATGAAGGAATCAGACAGGATGCAGAAAAGCCAAGCGGCAGTGGTAGGGAAATGGCCAAGGAGACGACAGGGAAGGCTCATTTGTACAGCTGGGAGCTGCACACTTGTGGACAAGGGGGAAAAACATGGGGCTGAAATAGAAACCTTTAGTAGCTGGGTACTGACAAAAAACAACTGTGCCAGCCCTCAGCTTGATGAAACCCATGAAGCCACGTGATTTAAACCTGGGGAAGATCTCGCCTGTTGCATCTATTGTTTTTCTTTTGCCCATGTGCACACACGTAACATTCAGGTTCGTGTTTCGCACATCCTGTGGGTTTTCTTGTCCTTCTTGTCTCCCTTCCATTGTTTGGGGTTTTTTTCTCTGTATTTGTATGTTGTTAAGTGCTGGAGGATATCGCGGTTATTTCAGGCTTGCTGGTTTCTGTAATCCACCATCTGAGTGTTTTGAGAGCGTGGCATTTGCTGAATGGCAGAGAGCTTCTCCAGTGCTGCACAAGGACCTTCGACTCGCTCAGCTGTTACCCTTTCTTCACGGAAAGCTGCGTTCTGTGGAGTTCGCAGCTCAGTGACACTCTTGTCTGTTTTTAGAAACACCAGGATGCAAAAAGTTGGGCGTGCAGAGAAAAGCTGCACCGAAGCTCTAATTTCGGTGAACTCTGTTGGTTTTGTTTTCTGCTGCATTCTGTGAGCTGCCAGTATTGTCAGGGTTTCTTTATTCTTTTAAATGCCATTGTTGTGGCAGCAAAACGAGGAACCCTCCCGCCCTGCCTGCCTGAACTGCACTTTTTTTTCAGAAGGGAAAGCAGCCTTAGAAGCAGAATCAACAATGGTGAGCACACGAGATAGGAAGAAAAACACATGATTGTTTCCTTCTTTCTCCCTCAACACAAAGTGAAGGTGAGGCAGGGCTGGGCAGACTGCCCAGCTGTGGGGAGGCACAGCAGCCTTCCGGGCTTGTCAGCTTTTATAGCGACCTGTAAGTGGTCGTAAAGCACTTGTCCTTATGCCCAAGTGGAATCTGCATTCAGGACTGACAAAAGTTTGTATGATGGTGAGCATCACCATCGCAAAACAACTTCAGGGGACCCTGACTGTTCGGTTATCTGGAGATGTTTCTGTAGCTGAAAAGCAGCCCTACCAGCTGAAATTCTCTGCAGTGGCAGGGCAGGGGGAAGCAAGGCCTTTGAGCAGTTTTCTTAAGAAATGAAGAGTTTCTTCAGAATTCAGGGATTTGGCTTCAGTGATGCCCTTTATATTTTTAAAAAGGCTGCATGGAAAGTAGGTTGCCTAGAGAAGTTTGCTCCGTCATGGGGTGTGTTCAAGGTTGAATGGGGCTTTGAGCCACCCAGTCTGGTGGGAGGTGTCCCTGCCCATGGCAGGGGATTGGAACTAGATGATCTCTCAGGTTACTTCTAACCTAAACCGTTCTACAATTCTGTGATTCAGTGAAAATGCCACATGGTGATGTTAGGATCATAAAGCACGGCTAAGCTTAAATGACTGGGGACCTGAGCCAGAGCTCTGCAATGAGAGCTGGTTTGGGAATGGCTCAGCCATGAAGAGGGCAGAGGGTATGGCACTGGGTGAGAAGGACACATACACAAGCACAAAACTTACAGAGACTGTGTGTTTAATCTTAATAGAGACTATGTGTTTAATCTCACAAAAGGGACCTGGGTGAGGCCACGTCACCTTTACTTTCCTCTTGCTGTAACTGGGATGGAAGCACAGTTGGTGAGAAGCTCTGCAGAGCTGTGCTCAGACTTGCTCTCCTGGCCGGCTCAGACAGCTGTTTGTTTCACACCTGCTCTGAAACATCAAGGGAAGAAAGATACTGTGAGAAAACAGAGGGAAGAACCAGCCTTATTCTTTCCTTTTATCCGGGCAGGAGTCTTTCAAAAGACAAAACTTTTATCAAGAGCATCTTCGCTGCTGCATTTACACTCGGCATTATAAATGGAGCCGCGTTTGGGATTTTTGTTGTTCGTGATCAAACTCGGAAAGCAGAATTTAAAAGCAGAAGGAAAAGGGTTTCCATTGTTGTAGCTTCACTGTGGTGCTGCTGCTCCTCCCCCTGCAGAGCGCTGGAGAGGCTCTCTGGCCGTTTCAGCCTCTTCTCTTTTACAGCGAGTGATTGCATGAGTTGACCAAATTTTCCAAACCACTGATCTCACTGCAAATGCTCTGCTGATTTGTTTCTGGCTCGTGTGCAGAGAGTCAACGAGTTGTGTGGAATTGCCGATAGTTCATTTAACAGAAGGCACTTAAAGGGTCTGTGTTTTGCTTTTCTACCAGCGGAGTAGCCACTGTGTGCCCTACCCATCTGGTGGGAGGGGGAGATCCACCCTTTGGGAAAGGGTTCCACTCGTTGTCTCAGCTGCTTCATGGTCTGTGAGTCTGTGCTGTTCTATAGGAGCATGAACTCATGCTTGTAGGCAGTTGAAATACTTCAGATGACATCAGAGGTGGGGCCAGTGGAAGCCCCATTAGGAGCAGGTGTTAGGTACCACTGTGTGGGAATAAGCATGACACGGGCAGGCAGCTTTTTTTTTTAGTTATTATTGTTTTAGCAATATTAGGAAATCTTTTACCTTTCCCTACATGCTGTTGCATCATTGCGTGGGGTATTGTCTGATGTGTTCTGCAGCCCAGACAGACTTAAACTAGTTCTCTCTTTCTCTCATCTGCTCTGCCTGTCTGCAGGTTTCTCCCATTATAACACAGACAGCAGAGACCATTGGTGGCAAGTTAGGATTGGATGGGCATGTTCAGATGCTATCACAGACCCCTTATGAAGCAGCTGCAGACAAAGGGCAGAGGCATTTCATTGATGAGAGCCTACCTCCTGAGCTCTAAACCTCATGGCCTGTAGATACTTTAAGTGCCACCACATGGGCAGCTTGTTGCTAAATCTAAGCAGAGTATACTGTGTGGCTGCAGAAGGTCTTTCACAGACTCCTCATGTACAGTTGGTCCAGAGGTGATGCCATGAGAGCAGGAGGTGTGAGCAGTGCCTCTGTGGGGTTTAGCTGCAAGTAGTGACCTTGAAAGAAAACATCTCTGACTTCTTGTTTTGGTGGGAACATTACGAGTAAATGGTTCTGCCCCCTGCACATCCGGCATCAGAGACATCACCTCCTCAGAGCGGAACCTGTTGAACTTTCTCAGATGGGCCAAATGAGGCTGGAATTGCTTCAAACTCCCTCTCTCTGCTGCCTGGATGATATTTTTCTCCCAGCGTATGCCAGGAGGACTTTGGCTGCCCTTGCATCAATCTGTTTGCTGTGGGACAGGTGGTGGTAAGCCATTGTGGCCCCTAAGCTGAACCTTCCTAGAGCCAATGCTGTCAGGAATGGAGTGTAATGAGCATTTATGGAGGTGCAGTTTCATCACTGCGGCTGGATATTGCACAGGATGCAGTGGAATAGTCTTGCAATGTCCTGCAGCAGCTCAGGGATAATAACAATAAAAACCTGGGGACAGGCAAGTAGTGCTTGGGTTGGTGCTTCAGCTGCAGAGCTGGGACTGCCTCCCACTTCCCTGGGGCCTCTGCTTTGTGAAGGGTGATGCCTGGGGTTTGCAGAAGTGTTTGGCACCTGTTTAACCCCACATCCAGATGCTTCTGCCTCAGCTTGTGTCCATACTTTGAGAGGCACCTGGAGAAACGCTGGATTCTCTTTTCCTGCTAAGGCACTAAAGGGTTCACTTTACAAAGGGGAGCAGTAGCGGGGGGATGTGAAGAGAGGGGGACCATTGCTCATTGGCAGTGCTGAGCATTTCTCCTTTTCATACAGCTATTGCCACTGTTTAATTCTGCAGTTTGAGTTGGCAACAGCAATAAAGCCAGCAAGCAGATGCTTTGCAGAGAGAAATTATTTCTTTGCCGTTGGTTTTCTTGCCCTATGGCAAAGTTTTATTGCGAGCTGATGTGTCTGTAATAAGCCTGGCTTTGTGAAGAGCCGCTCCTGGGTAGGAGTCTGGGAAGTTTCACCATGAGCCTCTTGTCCCCCTTTGTCAGAGTTAATTTCCCATTTCTAGCCAGCTTTAAGGTAATGGTATGCCTGTCTTGTCGATTTAACAGTGAGGGAAGCTGGAAGTTTTCCTTGTCAAAAGCCCTTTTAGGGGAAAGCCCTGGAGCGTGTTCAGTGTGCAAAGTGCTGAGTGCTGCGGTGCCACCAGCACCACTGGAGTTCAGGGGCATTCTAGCTACTCGCCAGTGCTCTTTGCTCTGGATTGTAGTGGTTTAAAGAGAAAGGACCAGCTTTGAATCTGTTCAGAGTAAAACAAAGCAGTGGGATTCCTGCCTGAGCCAGGGCTTTTCCTCCTCAGCCTGCAAAGTGTTGCATTGCCTGGAAGCATCTGCTGGACTCCTGCACTAGCTGAAAACGGGTCCAGCAGAGTTAGACCTCTACCAAAGGAGAACTTCTTTCACTGGGAGCAGTGACTGGGAAGTCACTTCACAGAATCGCAGAACATTAGGAAGTGGAAGGGACCTCAAAAGATCATCTAGTCCAATCACCCTGCCACAGCACAGTCACACAGGAACACATCCAGGCGAGTCTTAAACATCTCCAGAGAAGGAGACTCCACAACCCCCCTGGGCAGCCCCTTCCAGTGCTCTGTCACCCTCACTGGGAAGAAGTTCCTTCTCACTTTCATATGGAACCTCCTGTGTTCCAGGTTACACCCATTGCCCCTTGTTCTATCGCTAGATGACACTGAGAGGAGCCTGGCTCCATCTTCCTGACACCCACCCTTCACCTATTTATAGACATTAATGAGGTCAGTCTCCAAACTAAAGAGACCCAGCTCCCTCAGCCTTTTCTCATAAGGGAGGTGCTCTACTTCCTTCATCATCTTTGTGCCTCTGCGCTGGACCCTTTCCAGCAGTTCTGTGTTCTTCTTGAACTGAGGGGTCCAGAACTGGACACAATACTCCAGATGTGGTCTCACCAGGGCACAGTAGAGGGGGACGATATCTCTCTCGATCTGCTAACCACTCCCCTTCTGATCCACCCCAGGATGCTGTTGGCCTTTTTTGCCACAAGGGCACACTGCTTGCTCATGGTGCGCCTGCTGTCCACCAGGACCCCCAGGTCCCTTTCTCCTACACTGCTCTCCAACAGATCGGTCCCCAACCTATACTGGTACCTGAGGTTGTTCCTGCCCAGATGCAAGACTCTACACTTGCCCTTGTTATATTTCATTCCATTCCTCTCTGCCCAGCTCTCCAGCCTGTCCAGGTCCTGCTAAATGGCAGCACAGCCTGCTGGGGTGTCAGCCACTCCTCCCATCTTTGTGTCATCAGACTTTCCAAAGAAGGTCTCACTGCAAGCAATGCTACTTCTGCTGTCTGTCTAGAATCTCTTCTAACGGGTGAGTTTGTACAGGGAAGCTGAATGTGTACGTAATTGTACTTACCTAGCTGTCAGGGTAAGCTTGACTCCTTCCCTTGGGCTTGGGAGGTCAGGGTGGCATTTTCCATGGAGTGCCTGAAGATGGCTGAGTGATGCAGCACTGAGCTTGCTGAGATGGTGTTATTCTTCAGTCAGGGTTCCTCAAAGGCTTCGACAGTATTTACTTGTGTATGTCAGTAAGTAGCTACTTGCACCAGCTGTGACTATTGACGATTACAACTGAGGATACTTCCTTTTTTAAGAACTAGTATTTATTAGAGAAGACTAATACATGGCCCTGGTTGCACCATTCATGTCTTGTGGTGCTTTAGCACTTTCTCATAATCACTCACACTAATGCTGCCCAACTGAGCAAATCCCATGGCCATTTCATCCAGATAAAATGGAGAAAATGGATGAGCTTTTCACTGCCCCTGGAAGGCTGACAACAAATCTCAGATTCATCAGACCAAGAAGGAAGCAATTACCCAGACAGCAGCTCACCAACAGCGACTTTCTGCCTCAAACTAAAGGGGCAAAGTGACATCATATCTTCATCAGCTCTGCCTGTGCTCTGCACCAAAGGAAGGTGGAGGCCAGAGCCAGGTCTGAGAAAGCTGTCCAATCCCCCTGCCAGAGCAGGATCACAGACCTGCTCATCACAGCAGTATAAAGTTTCTAGTTGATGGCTGGGAAGTTGAAATCTCCTATAAGGACCAGGGCTACCAATCCAGAAACTTCTCCCAATAGCTTGTATTGCCTCACCTGCTCTGTCCACCCCTCCTGAACTGCTTGCAGTCCTCCTTCCCAGAACTTCTATCGTGGGTTTAGTTCCACCAATACCAGTGATACTCTAGCTTCAGATTTCTTATACATTTCAGATAAGAGTTCTGAGCCCTCCGTGCTCCCGGGAGCAGTGAACATGTTCCCACTAGGTTGGCCACGCTCAGACTTGTCTTACCCACTGCAGTGCTGTGCCCATTCCCCCATCAAATCTTTTCATTTCCCCTTTCTAAGCAAATCAGAGACCGCAGTCATTGAGGAGAAAGGAGTTTTGCTTCAGTGAACACAGAAACTCTTCAAATTATGGATGAATGTAGAGCTCCTGTAAGAATAACAGAAATTGCTGAGGTAGCATATCTCAGGATGAAGGCTGACGATGGAGAGGGAACACTCATTCAGATCACTGAGTCTGGGAGGAACTAGTTAAGAAGAGCAGTCATTTGCTCAAAGGAATTTCCCTCACATTTCTCCCCTTATTTGAGGGTCTGGTTCAACCTGGTCTGTGTTGCTCCTGCACAGTACTTGAGCCATGAGGGAGCAGCTTCTTAATGGCCAGTCCCACTCCTAGCAAGCCATGGGAGGGAGGGGAGGTGGGCTGAAAATTGGATGCTTTTGGTGGTGGTGTTTTTATCTTGGAGTTAAAATAGTTCTTGGGATGTGCCTGTGCCAGAGAAGACAGCATCATTCTAGGGTAACCACCAGGCATCGCTGTTACTTGATTCACCCTTGGGAGGGTGAGAGACTGTGCTGGGGCTGAAATGCCAGAGGAGAGGCTGCTGTGAATGCCTCTGGGGGCTCACTTCATCATCTGAAGTCTAGCTGTGAAAAGCCAGCTGTGGCCATGAGGTCTTTCTGTCCCTTTGGTTGTGGTTTGCTTGTTCCACGGTTAATGGAATGGGAGTGAAGGCTGCTGAGACGTTTCCATGTTACCGAGCTGCTCATTTACAATTTGAAATCAGTCATTTAGCTTGAAGTGGCTACGGGTCATTAATTGTGGACAGGTTCTCCACAGTACAGCTGCAGACTGTGAGTGGCCTCATGATGAGTTATCTAATAAGACTTTTCCCTTGGGTTACAAATACAATTTTTAGCCTGAGCTTAACTGGGGGATTTCATGCTGAGAGGCCTGTTGCTGCCTTGCACCTTGCAAAGGAAGGAGTTTTGTCATTAGCCCAGGATTATGGTTCACTATCCAAAACATCCTCTTGTTCTTGTTTGGATAAAGTTATGCTTCTCAATGCTTGACTTCCCTTTCTATCCCACTGCCACATCTCTCTTAATTCATTCTCTTGTCAGACCTGTGCCTCCTCGCGAAGACACGCAGCAACAGTCTCTACCCTGAAGCTTATTTATTCTCTTGCCTGTTAAATTTCCATTAAATCCCACCATTTTGGTTTGGGGGCTGTCCTAGACACAGCCTGGTGTCATGAGCCCATTCTCTAGATTTCCTCTCTTTGCTGAAGGCTTTAACATTTATATTTGAAGGCTTTTTATTTTTCCACCCTTGGCATTTGAATCACAATACACCCTGTGGACACTTGAGCTCTGTCAGCTTGACTGTTATTAAGCCATAATCGTTTATCATCATTGGCAATGATTTTATGTCTGGGTTTTTAACAGGTATCGCAGAACATTTATTGGTAAACTGCTGTGAGCATGCAAAGACTTAAGATATATAATTTATAAAGCCGTATTTATGTAGCGGTGCTTTATGATGGAAGGTTGTGCTGAGGAAGTGTTTGAGATGACGGTTTATTTTTAGATGAGCCAGAAGTCTTTGTTTCCATCTCATTTCAGACCCCAGCGCAGAATGATTGAGGATCTGCAGAAACCCAAAAGCTTTTTTCCCTCTAATGGCAGGAGAGAGTGTGTAAATAAAACTGACAAACATAAAAATGCAATAAAATACTACTGTTTCGTGAATTGATAATGTGAGGGGGCAACGTAATAAGAAAGTAAGCTATAAATATGTGTCAGTCGTGCTGCTTTATTAAGAGCTCCTAAGCAGCGCGCATAATGGGCAGTGCAAGAGCGGTAGTGTAGCTGAATGAATTCCATGAGCATTGACTGGAAGGGGACTTGCTAAATTGAGATAATTTGACGCTCCGTGCTCTCTGTGTGCATTTGCACACACTTGGGGCTTTAAGATCTATGCAACGACATGTTTTTATCTTAAGGAAGAAAAAAAAGTGTGTAATTTTAATTTGTAAGGGTAGATGAGTTAATTTCCAAATCACCTCAGGGGCCTTGTGAAGTTTCATGACCTGATGTTTGGAGATAGAATCATCTTTCCTGTCTAATAGGTAACAGGGTGAGAGAGGGATTGTATGTTTTAGTCTGTGCTGTTTGCTCTGGATGCCCTATGATCACTGCATGGAGGAAGGCAGTGTCTGCTGGATGTGTGTGCTGGGATGACCTTTGAAGGTGCCCATATCTTTCCAATGAAAGAAGCAGGAACAGGCTGGGCAGATGGATTTGACTGAGATGAGGGTTGCCCTAACTCTGGTCTCCAGGTTTGTGTTCCATCAGGGAAATTCTGCCACTAATGGTGTCTGGGGAGCTGTTCAACTGGCCAAAGGCAGGCGTGGGCTCTGAAAAGCCACACTGATTTCTAGGCGCCGCTAGTCACACTGACATCTAAACTTAGGTGACGTGCATCCCACCTTAGATGTCTAAATTTAAATATTAGAAGAATTATTTACAGTCCTTCTGTGTTGCATCTGTCACATTTGACAGAAGATGATGAGGTTTGTGCCAAAACCCTGCAGTTTAGAAGTTTCAGCAGTACTTACATGGCCAGAGGGGGACTTGCAGGTGTTAGCCCCTAGTGTAAGCTCATGAGTTGGCCAGTCCCAGTAGGAGTGCTCTGTACTCAATCTTACTTCCCGGTCTTTGTGTTTATTCTGGCAGTTCCCTGAAACAGGAAAAGCAAAATGAAAAGTGAGAGCAGGGGCATCCACGGGCTCCCCTTCCTGTATGTTGTGATGGAGCTGCTGAGCACAGATCTCTTGACCTGGATGTGTTCATTCCGAAATGCTTCCATAGCAGATATTTGGTTGGTGATGAGAAAGGGTTGTAGTGTTTCCTTTGGGGATAACTAGCACAGAAAAAAAAGATGATTTGAGGTGGCATCCATTACTGGTGGCACGCTGCCCGTGCCTGGAGCGGCTTGGGACACAAGTGGTTGTACATAAATAGAACTGTAAGAGTGCAGAAAAGCCTCAGATGTGCTATTGCACAGCAAAGCGCAGTATAAATAAACAATCATTAAAAATTGCAAACATAAACCAGGGGAATAATCTTTGCTTTCTCTTGTGCTCCCACCCAATTAGAATAGTTTTCTTGACAAGGCATTTGAACTGTTGAAGTGAGGGATGCTCTTCCAGGCCTAACGCTGCTGTTGTTACAGGGGACTGATTACGGGGTATTGTTAGGCAATTGTGATGGCAGTAAATACTCTCTTTGCCTGTACAAATAGTATTAACAATCCATTAAAAAGAATCCATAAAGGATTCAGGCTGCATTTTGCTCAGCATTCAGATAGTGCTCAGTGAAAGCAGATGAGCTCTGTGGTGTGGGGCTGCGTGTGATTATTGCTCACGAGTCTGTTCATTGATCAAGGGATCGATACTGGATGTGTAGAACCCTGTCTGACCGTGTGAGCCATGTATTGATGGGACTGTTTTAAGAAAGGATTTCTCATCAAAAGCCACTTGTGGTGTAAGCATTGGGTCATCCTCGCCATCCCTGCGGGAAGCCAAACCCCAATAACGGAAGGTCTTGCAGCATCTTTGTGTATTTCACCTTTAGTCACTAGTGTTGCTGTGGCTGCTGGGCTGGGCTGTCCTCCACGGAGCTCTGTCTGCTACTGCACTTTGGATGCCTCATTGATTTTGGTGTTTGTTGGTTTGTTTTGATAGAGGAAAGCGTATGAAGAGAGGGAGTGTTCATTTTGCATGTGAGCGCTTATGGCAGTCAAGGGGTTAAGGTGCACCCTAAAGAGAGATGGGTTTTCACTGTGAGATGTGGCAGAGGCTGGTGGTGCGGAGGGAAAATAAAGATAAAAGGGGAGGGTGGGTAATTGTGTTGAAGCAATCTGAACCACTTTCCTGGCACAAAACTCTTTTATTCGTGAGGTCTCAGCACCCCTACCATGCACTCCACTTGTGTTCTGGTTTATTTTGTTCCCCACACTAACCTGACACCTTATGTTCCTCACATGGGTTGATGCTGCAGTGCTGTTGTGACACAGACTGGAATATGTTTTTAGCTTTACTGGAAGCATGAATGTAAGGAAGCCTCATAAATAGCAGCTAGAAAGTTTTTGTGCCTGTGACTCATCCAGACGTGCTGGAGTCACGTCCTACAGCTTTCTAGGAGCTAAGGTGTGTAAAAGTCCTCCTGCTTCCCAAAACCTCCCTGTTTAAGTCGTGTTTAATGGTGACCCTACATATCCTTCCTGACACTAGTACTGGCTGCTTACTCTATGTCAGACATCTGAATGGCATGGAACAAGGTGGCACAGCTGTGCTGGTGCTGCAGGAAGAATTGGAGAAGGACTCTTCTATCATGTAGACCATATGTTTGTAAAGAAAACCACTTTCTCTTGCAAAAGGTCTCCATCAGGATGATTACCTGTAACCACAGGGAAATATATTGACACAAGTTGGGACCTAGAGGAAGGATGCTCTTACAATGAGCCTTGAGATGGAAAGAGACATCTTTCCATCTCAGTCAGCCCCCCTGCCCTCCTGTTCCAGGACCAAAACTGGAGACTTTGTGATTGGGCTCAACTTGCAGAACTAAGTTCAGCTTCTGCTGGGGATGTACATTTCTGAGAGTCTCTGTTTGGGTTAGTTAATCAAATATTGGTTTATATAGCCAAGATTCTTACTGTTTGAAGGCTTCTGGGAGGGGGGCTATCAGCTGCAGTTGTTATTATTTGTTTTCACAGTATCAGCAATTTTCCTTTTTAGATATGCAACTAATTTTGCACTTCAGCTTATAGGATCTATATTCTCTATGGGCGTTTCTATAGCAACCAGCGTTGTGCTATCTCCATACCTCTATGGATGGATTAAACATGCAATAGAAACTGCTTTTCATTTTCTTTTTCTGCAGAGCGTGCCTGTTAGCACACGCTTTACAGACATTTTGAGTAATGCAAAATAGAAAGAGCATCTCTGTCATCTTCATACTCCCTAAGACACCTCTTTCTCTTTTTATGTGACCTCTACAGTCTTATCATTTTAGTAGCTCTTCCTCTAAACTCATCCAGTGCTTCTGGGGGGAGAAAAGCACTAACGACACTACTAACTCGGACTTTTATCCTGTGCAAGAAGTCTGTGCTAAACCAGGAACTGAGCTCTGGCCACTGCCGTCCTTATTTGTTGCTCATTTTCTTCAGTTTCAGCATCTCCCCAGACAATGTAGGTAAAATTCTCTGCCAGCTATCTCCGTTACAAAAATCACAGGTTATGTGTTGTGTGAATGACCAAACGTGACCATTTTGTTTGCTTATGGTTTTTTCAGTATGTAGCGCTGACATCTGGTGACTAAAATTGCATCTAGAGCTAGTTTGTGCTGCCAGGTCCTTCAAAAAGTTGTGTGTTGTTTTATGGATGGGACAGAGAAGGGACTCGGGAGCGCACCCCGCTTTCCTCCATCTCTGCTTCTTCTCTGTAACTTGTGTCTTCATGCGATGGATTCGGATTCCAGTCCTCAGGCTCGCCTTCCTCTTTACAACAGTATTGATTGCATTACAGCCATCCCCGGGGACTTGGAGATTGCGTTTGAGGAGCAGATGAAAAAGCTTCACTGCTCCGTTTGGCAGCAGTTAAAACTAGAGCCTGAAAAGCAACATAATCTTTTCCTTGTCATGTATTCAGTCCCTCTCCCTCTTCTAACTCATGCTCTGCCTTTCAGTGGGTTGTCATTAGCTCAGTGCTTTACTCGTAATCCCTAGTTTGAATTAGAGCTGTGGCAGGTTTCCAAATGAGCTGCTTGCGACACTGACGATCACCATTTTGTTAATATCCCATGATCGCGTTTAATCTTTTATCGGCGATGCTGCCTTAATAGGTCACCCTCACCTGTTCTATTGCTGCAGGATTTTGCAGCCTCAGTGCTATAACTTTGCAGTCTGGGCAATTAGGAGCGCTACAGAAGTGACTAATTAAAGCCAGTGGCAGTTAAGCACATGCTTCAAATGCTTTGCTTGGTAGGAATGAGGCTGAGTACACGTCTAAGTGTTTCAATGAGTTTTGAGCCCGTGATAGGAGCACATCGCATCTAGATTGGGTGCATTAGCTCATAACTGCTGTAGTTGTGTTCTTTTGTAACTGTAGTTGATAGATGACTGTGATTTAGAGGAGTGAGTGTGTAGGAGAACGCTACTCTACTCGTAAAACAGCAGGGATTAACTGAATGACTTTTTATTCACTTTTCCATTAGCAGGGTGTCAGCGTGATATTCTGTCTTTTGACATCTTCAGTTGTCCCCAGATTTACTTTAGTCGTATGAAGCTGCAGTTTCGTGGTGGAATTCAATTCAGGAGAATAATGAATTTCTTAAGGCTTAAACCCTTGAGGCTCTATCCTCACCAGAGTAACTGACAAAGCAGCAGTTTAAATGTTTCTGCAGTGGCACTGTGAAGATGAATGCCCTTCTTGTGGTCTTGTGATGTGTCTTTGACCATGCAGAGCTCTGAAGTCCTGTTTGTAGATTTTCTAGGCTTGATAAAAACACTCTTTCTGTTTGTCAAGCTCATGCGCTGGGTGGAATATCCTAAACCAAAGTCTGTTTATAGGGGAGAAGTATTTGAAAAGGAAAGCAGCACCACAGGCTCTTGAAATGTAATTCTTTGAACCTGTGACAAGATGACGGTGCGGTTAGAGGGCAGCAAGGGTGTGATTTGCAGGATGTCACGCTGGCAGGTGGAACATGGGTCGGGATTGTAGCCCTCGGATACTCGTGTACGCGTCACGCTTGCCTGTCATGCAGACTGAGTCCAGGTCTGTGGAAGATGCATCATGTCTACTTTGAAATCAAGTTGAGCTCCGTGCACCACATTGCCCCACCGACAGGACAGTGGCTGGTAAAGGAGAGGCAGACAGCATGTTAATTCATTCACAGAAAAGTCTAGTGTGACACTGAGGCCAGATTCTTGGCTCTTGTTGGCCAGGTTGGTGACAAGTCAGTCAGGGAAACCTGCAACTCTTGGAGGCGGTTGGCTGCTGCTGGTGTACACAGGAGCCCAGAATGTGAGGTGAGATTTCTGCATTGAGACTGAATTATAAGCGAACTGGAGAGACTGTGGGATGGCAAGGCCAAACAACTCATTTCACAGAGCTTTTACATTTGAGCTGCTAACGTGCAGAGCTGAAGAGGCTGGATTTTAAATGCTTTGTGCTTTGCTCAATGTTTTTACTTATAAAGCATCTTCCTCTAAGCTGGAGAGGTAGCAAGGTTCAAAAATGGAACACCGGAAAAAATTAACATTTTGGCTTGAGAGAGTAAACTGCAGGGAGTAGATGTTGCTCCAAAAGAAGTGTTGGGCCTGGGAGCAGAGCAGCATCTGTTGGTGATGTGTGATTTCTGTGGGATAGTGTCTGTCTATGGGGTGGAGCCAGCCCTCCTCAGGAATTGAGACCAGACATGTCTGTCTGATTTTTCTTTGGGGTTTTTTTATCCCTTCTGTACAAACCTCATGATGTGCCCTACTGTTCAAATCCCAGGCCTCAACAGGCTGTGGAGGTCTGTCCCAAGACTTGCTTGCCCTTGTTAGTGCTTCTCTGACCAGACATCTTGGTTTGGCTGGTTGGGGTGATGGTTTGGGGTATGGGCTGGACCTGACATGCCTCCCTTCAGCTTTAAATGGCTGCTTAGTACCTGGAGTGTGAAATCAGGGAGGTTTTTTTACAGTTGTCTAAAGGGTTCATAAACCCAGTTCTCACTGATGTCTTTGATGCAAATTATGAGACACCTGAAGCAGTAACTGAAAACCTGGGCCATGGCTGCAAGAGCAGAGGAGAAGGAGGGTGCGTGTGTGCAAAGAGCTGAAGGGGAGGTCTCATTCTGCTTCACAAATGCAGTCAGATAGTGTTTTCAAGGGACCATAGGCAAAGCTCTGGGCTGTTTCGAGTTCAGCTATCGGCTGCACCAACACAGCAGTCTGTAACACGTGGGCACGAGTTCTAGGATTTCCCTGCAACTCGTCTATACCGAACTGCAAACAGTCCAGGGGACTGGGTGTGTCAAGGCTGAGAGATAAGAGTCTCGATAGGATCTGTATCCCTGATGGAAAGTAAATACAGCTTCTGTAGGTCAGATGGATTTGGAGGAGAGAAAGACATCTTGAATTTGTTTCTAAATTTGGTGGGTTTGATGAGTGAACAGGTTTCTCAAATTTGGTTTGAAACAAGCTGTGCTTTCATTCCTACAAAGCCAAGAGAGTGATGTGTAGGTAAGAAGAAACACGGTTTACCTCTGATTGCCTGTGTATATAACCCTGTCTCTGAACACAGGCTGGTGCTGAGTGAAGCAACCGAGCAAGGAAAATTAAAAATCATATGCAAACTGTAAGTGAACATTAAAACCAGGAAGGAGAAGAGGGTGAAGTAAGGACAACATACAAACACCCATAACGTTGAAAAGGTTTCATTGAGCCGACTGCCCTATTTCGGGTCATGGTTGCTCAGGGATACTTAGGGAGAAAATATTAAAAAGGGAGAGATAACACAGGATGTTCACAGCAGCTGCTCCTCTTCACAGTTTAAGGTCATCCTCTGCAAAACACCTTCTTTAATAAATGCTGGAGTAGCTTGCCCTCCTGTGATTTCTGCAATCCCTTTGTGAACCTGCGTGTATTTTGACATCCACTCTGTGGCAGTGAAATCCAGAATTTAATTAAATGTTTTAGGGACAAGCACCTGCTTTTATTGCTTTTCAACCTGCAGACCAAGTAACCTCTAGGTTTTTTTAATCTCAAAAGTGAATAATGATCCTCTATTCACCTTGCCAATCCCTTGTTGGCGTTTATGGACCACTGCTGTTCCTCTTCATTCCCATGAATGTCATCCCTACTAAATGATCTTCTCTCAAGTATTTCTTTTTCCCAGTTCTTTTAGAGTTCTTACTGAAAGGGCACAGCTCAGATCATCGCTGGTTTGGATGAGGTTTGCACATATTCCTCAGCTCTGCACCACAGAGCTCTAGAGCCTCAATACATCAAGGGTAGAAATGTGCTTCTGGTCTTCATTTACTCCTCCATTTCACTTTCTAAAATCAGAGTCTCAAAAGGATCAAATTTTATACCATCCTGTATTTGTTAAGTTTCAGACCTCTGACTAGCAAAAGAGATGCCACCTGTGCTGCACTGAGCTGATCCTGCTAGCCTGTGTCAGATGAGCTCTGCTGAAGTGTCCATCCATATGGATTCATTCCATCACCCTTGGTACTGGCAGGCAGTAGAGGTGATGTGGTGATGTGATTAATGCCTGTGAGGGCTCCAGTAGTCTAATGGCTATGAATGCTGGCTTGAAAGTGTTTTCCAGCAGTAGCCAGCATGTTTGAAGTTGTTTCCTAGAGTAGTGCCCACTCCTTCCTCCAGGAGAGACAGCAGCTAGACTGACAGATTGTTTGCTTGCCTTTGTACAAAGCAATGAAACCCCTGCATTAATACACACATTTCTGCTTCTCCGTGTAAGATTCTTTATTCATGTGATCCTGCCATGTCTCTGTGTGCTCCGTGTCCATCTCCCTTGTGCCTGGCTGGAACCAGCGACAATGTAATGTTCACATCACTGCTGTTAATACTTTGATGTTTATTTTTCCATCGCACACTCTCACTCCAGAGCTAGAGGAAGCAGCATATTCACACAAGAGTAACTGGATCAAAGTGGGATTGAGAACACCCGACTAGGTTAAATAGATGGAGAAAACCCATTTAGCTGGCATAGTTTAACCACAAGACAACTGGTCGTACGTTCCACTTGGATTCTGTTATCAGTGTGTTATTTAATATGCCAGGAAATCTTTGTCTAAAAGAGGCCATATTCTGTGTGGATCCTAATCAGATACAATACGAGAAGCCTTGATTAGATGCATTTTCCTTGTAATAAAACCCGTAAAAGCTCATTTACAGTCACCAACACCATTATCATGAACAATGAGGCAGTCTCTCCCGCAGTATCTTAAGTGCGTAGCTGTGACTTCAGAATAATTTTCTCCAACAACGTGCACAGATCTGGGGCTGTTTGCGATGACTTTGTTTACCAAACTGTACGATCAATTCCAAACGTGTGCACTGAAGTCTGAATAATTTATTTTCTAGCCCATTAGAACAATTTGCAGGCTCTAGTGCCACAGGCAGCTTTGCTGCCAAGGGGGCGAGTGCACACGTGTCTGTGTATCTCCGGGGGAAGGAGAGACGGGCTCAACCTGTCCTTTTAGAGTGAGGCACCCACTTCACTGCTGGACTTTGCTCTGGAAAGGCCCAAGAGCAGTTTTGTCTTGAGCAGAGCAACCTTCTCCTGCCATAGCCAACTGCAAAGCCCAGGGCTTGCAAAGAATCCACTGCTTGTGTCTTTGTCCTTGACATTTTGCAACTTGGGCACAAACGAAACGCTCCAAGGTCTGGCCTGAAACAGACACTTCATTCAGATCTCCCACAGTGTAAGGGCTCTGGCTCTATCCGTTCTGGTGGCCCATTGCTTTAGCTTTAGAATAGAAGATTTTACTAAAAAAGTGTATTTATTGGAGAAAATATTTGTAAAGGAAGCTTTATTTTTGTTTCAGATGTTGCCATGAGCTGCCTTGCTTGCACCAGAGTGGGTGATGGTGAACAATTAGGAAGCGATGTGTTAAACACTTGACAGGGGAATGCTGAAATGCTGTTCTGAGTAGCTTGACATCTTGGAGGGGGGTTTGGTTTGTGTTTTGGCTTTTTTTAAGTCAGCCCTGTGCTCACCACATGGAGTCAATACTGATTCATCTGTGGCTGCCAATAGCTGAGGTTCAAGCTTCTCGCCAGTCGCTGTGTTGTAAGGTTTCGTCTTCGAATTGTGACAGCTTCACTGTTTGCATGGAAGCCCCCAAATTGTCAGGAGTAGCCCTGTTAATGGTTTGGGGTTTGTTTAGTTTCACATCTCAGCAAGCCCTGAAAGCTGTCAAGACTTACCATTTTATCACTCTGCGTCTGACTGTTTGGCACAAACAAGGACTGGGAGGGGTTGGGGATAGGGTAGGGAGAGAAAAAGTGGAGGAAATGGAGCATCATAAATAACTAAGTAAAATTATCTGTAAGTGAACAGCTCCTTAGATACCCAGACGAAGAAATCAGAACAGACAGGCAGCACAGAACCAACTACAACAGTTTTCTCTTTCATCCAGAATAAACAAACATGATCCTTCTCATCCCTGGATTGTAGAATGGGAATTACGCAGCAAAGTGAGGGGAATGAGCCTTTTTCAATGTTTGGAAGCAGAAAATATTCTGCTGTCACTAAAAAGGCTCCTGGGGCTGGCTTGGTGGGTCTTGGTTCATAGAATCACAGAATGGTTTAGGTTGGAAGGAACTTTAGAGCTCATCTAATTCCAGTCGCCCTGCCATGGGCAGGGACACCTCCCATTAGACCAGGTTGCCCAGAGCCCCACCCAACCTGGCCTTGAACACTTCAGGGAGGGGGCATCCATGGTTTGTCTGGGAAACCTGCCCTTAAGCATTTCCTTAACCAGGTGCCTTTGTGCTGCTCTGGTCATCAGACAGAGCCCTACACATGTGCTTTGCTCCTTGCAGGAAAGAGGACTTTATAGAGGAGTTCAGGGCAGCCTCTGTTCCCCAGGACCTGCTTAGCAACTTCATCCAGGGACTGTGAGGAGATGTGGTGGTGTGGGAAGGGGAACAGGGCTGAGCTATGGTGGAGTAGCCCTCAGCAGTTAGTGCTGACATTTCCTAAGCAGCACTTCATGACATCCAGTTTGAGACAGTTTATTCGAGACAGACAGCTTAATGCTCTAAGGGTCCCTTTGTGCATTTCAGGGTTTGGTTAATCAACCTAAGAAAGAGCTGTGCATTATCTCTTCTGAAGATAATGAGCTGCTGGAGATCCTGGTGTGTATGACGAGTCTGTCTGAATCAAGGGCAACGCAGTGAGACACTGCTGCTGACCCACTGACCTTATTTAAACAGGTGCTGTCATGGCATTTTGTGTGAGCTTCCCAGTTCTTTTGTGATGCTTTGTGCCGCTGGTGCGTTCCCATTTTTCATGGACAAGAATAACTTTGGAGGGAGAAGGTGCTGAAATCAAATATCTGGAGGGTAGCGATGTCTCAAGTGTTACCCACTGCACTTCATGAAGAATTCAACAGGCGATGGAGGAGCCAGCAGCAGATCTTGCCTTTCCCAAGGTAGAAGGTGTCGGCACACTCAAAGCCAAGGAGCGTGAGAGATGATGAAATAAGCTGCTTCTTAGCTATGCTGTTGAATTGTTTCAGAGCAAAGAACCAAAGATAACTGCTAAATGTGCTGCAAGGTGTTGCCGCTATTGTGGAGCAGCCTTCATTAGGATTAATTGGCCCATCTTCACAGCCTCACTGTGCCCATGGCTCTAAGGCTGATCTTGAGGTACAACATCCACCAGGCTGAGGAGCCAGAGGCACCACTGTGCTTTCCGTCCTGTTCCTTAGCCCTTTTAGTGCTTCTCCTGGCTGTATTTCAGTGCTCTGACCAGTTCAGTTTTAACCTGCTTGTCTTCCCTTCTCCTTCGATGCTGTTCTGTAGGCCAGTAGACCATCAAGAGTGTTCTTTCCCTTTTTAGGGCATTTAGTCCTAATATTTCTCCCATCCTTTTCCTCGGGCTATATTGATAGGGTGTTTTTATATCCCCTTCATTACCCTAGATGATGTTCTGTGGGCTACCTTCTTCAAGCAATCTTCCTTTTCCTCTCCCCTGGTTATTTTTCAGTCCTTTTAGACCATTGTTAGATGCTCTAGACATTGTTTACGTACCCAAGTGCATGCTCTGTAAGTGCGCATGGAGAAAGAGATGTTTCTGGTGTCCCTCTGTGGTGCTTATGGAAGTACTCTGTGAAAGGGTGGGGATGGTGGGGTGGAATGCTGAGTTCCTGGGTTCACCTTCTCGTGGCGAAGACCCAGGACAGTGTGGCTGAGGTCCATCACAGTGGTGTATGGTTTGGCTCCTTAGTTCCAAATGGAATAGACAGGTAGTGACTGGGGTGAGGAGCCCTGCCTTGAGGCATGGCCACCGTGGTTGCCCCTGAGTGACAAGCAGAGGCAACCTCAGCAATTAGTGTAAGAAATTGCTTTGGCTTTTGTGCTTTGTTTGTGAGGCTGAGCTCTGCCCCAGGATTAGCTCAGTCTTTTTCCTCCCCTGCCTCATGAGCTGCCTTACGTTGATCCACTTTATGCAGAGGTTTAATTGAAATGCTCCTGCGTCTGGTCTGCTACTCTACGAACACAGTTGCTTTCCTGGCCTCTAATTGATTTGAATAATAAAGTGCAATTATAAAACTCAATAAAAATTGGTTATTTTAAAAGGAGAGCAGGAAAGAAAGAAACCTAAGTGATGCTCTGCTGTGTGTGCAATAATGCAAAATCCCCCGTGGTTTAATTCTATTTAATTGCTCGGCTTTACTCAGTTTGTTACAATTCTGGAGCCTTTCTCGCAATTGCATCAGCATTCTCCTAAACGTTGGTGTTTTGTACAAGTACACGTGTGCAGCGTAATTGCATCTTTTATGGGTTTGTGGTGGCTGCTGCCTGCACCGGCATCCTCCCTTCTCCTTGCTCACATGCCTGGGGAGCCTCTGCTCCTGCTCCTCCCTCAAACTTCTCCTGAATCAGCCATGCTCTCTCTTGAGGCTTGAATGGCAAAGCAGTAGCCACATTAGGATAAAACATCTCTTTCAGTGTTCTGATGTTATGGGGGGATTCTTTTTCCTTCTGTGGCCCCTTTATCCTGTAAGTGCTCTGGCTCCATTCTCCTGACACCCACCCTTCACATCTTTATAAAAGGTAGCAGGGACAAGAGAAGAGGTGTGAGGTGTCCTACCGGGCAGTGCTGTCAGGCTTTGGTTATGGCATGTGTCAGTGATGGGACATGGGGTATTGGGATGGGAAGAGCAGGGGATCAAAAATGTTTCCGCTATTCTGGGCAGCTCTCTGACGTGCCATTTGAGAGTTGTCTTTGGGAATTTCTCCTTTACTCAGGATCTGCTTTTTTTACTGTTTTCCCCACCGAAAGAACCCTGGGGAGAAATAATTTCTTATCAGATGTGGCTGCTGGTTTACCCCAGCTGCTGCCACATTAATCTGGATTAATATCTGGAGTTGCTCGCACACCATAACTGACTTTCTTTGTTTCTTTTTGTTTTCCAGTTGGGAGGATGTGGAATCCTTGGAGTAGGCATCTGGTTGGCTGTTACGCAAGGGAACTTTGCCACCCTCTCGCCTTCTTTCCCATCCCTGTCAGCTGCCAATCTTCTGATTGTCACAGGTTCCTTAGTCATGATCATCGGCTTTGTGGGCTGCATAGGCGCCATCAAAGAAAACAAGTGCCTCCTGCTGAGCGTGAGTATTAAGCCATTGCAGTGTTTGCTGACTTAAGGTGCTGGGGCTGTTCCTGTGCATGTCGCAGTGTCCTGTATTTCAACAGAGGTTGCCCTCTAGAGATGGATGAGATGTTTGAGTCAGATTTTAATCCGTCTAGCTCTAAGGTAGCTGCTTCGCTTAAGAGCCTATAGCTCTGTGGGGCTGCCTGATCTTTCCTAACTCTGCTTTTAACCTATCCTTGAAGAGTGAGACCTGGAAGAAGCGGGGGGAAGGCTGGTGGTGGTGTGGGTTCCCTTGAATCCTTCAGAGAAGAGGGAGAGATTTGCGAAGACATCTTTTGCACTGGAGCCTTAGATGAATTTATACTTAGCTTTGATATCTCTGTACTCCCAATGTCTGCTGTGGCAGGGCTGATTACCTGAAGTCCTTGTCAGAAAGATCACCATAGACAGGAACCATTGCAAAGAGGTTGATTTTGGTTTAAGTTGGACATTAAGTCCTTCAGATTTGGCAGTGCTGGTTTTGCCAGTAGTTAATTCTCAAAGGGCTGAGAAGTCAGAAAGAAAAGGTGCCCCAGCACAAGGAGGCTGCTGTGAAGTCAGAGATTGTTAAGCTGTCCACGGTCTGATAGGAGGTGAGGCCACATCCCTGGTGTATTTTATCAAAATACAGTTGGTAGCACTCCAGCAGGACGTTACAAGCAGTGAGTGCCTACTGTAGTTTGTGTTACAGCGTAGTTTGGGTCCTGTCGAGCTGAGGACCAGAAAGTGAGGTGAACGTACTGCTTCACTGTGAGGTTGGGCAAACTTCAAGAGTGAAGTGAGGCTTGACTTTAGTTTGGTGAGCTGGTGATTTCTTTGTAAAAGGCTCCCTGAGGAACAGCAGGATAAGCAGAGGCACACAGCCCCCAGGAAAAGCACCCTGTAAAAATCTTTAAGTGATTGTGAGAATCTGGGTCTTGATAGACTTTGCAGACTTTGCAGGTCTTTGCAGACTTCTGCCTTCATCAGTTGCTTCTGTTGGTTTTTAGCCAGTAAAAGTCACGACTAGGCACTCTAGACTAGTAAGGCCTATTTATGTGGCAAGTAGGTGGTTATGAGGTTATAGTGGGAAGACTGAAGTAATAATCTTTGGCTGAAAGTCCTTGGCAATTTTGACAGTCTTACAAATAGCCACTCTGTATCTGAGGTGTTTGGACAACCAGTCACAGTGACTGGACTCCAGTCGAATGTGCCCAGTTAATCACCTTGTTGTGCTTTGTTTTGGTTAAAGTCTTAGCTCAGGTGTGACCAGCAATGAGCAGTGGCTTTTTATGCCAGGACCTGGCAGGCAGTCCTGGGTGCTGGGAGAGTTTCATTCAGCCTTTTGTCATGTGTGGTTGGCTGGCCCTTGTCACTCCTTTAGGCAAGGCAAAGTCTGCTTTGATGATGTGGTCACAACACATCAAAGCCAACTCTGGAAGACTGCTCTTTTAGGGAGATGCAGGTGGTTTGCTCCTCCCGTCACTGCACAGAATCCAGCCAGAAGCCAGTGCCCTTCAGTGCACTGAACACAAGGACTAATCTAATGGCCTTCGGCACATGACGTAAGGACTGTTATTGATGGATCAAATTAAGTAATGGAAAGGAAGCCAAATTAATTTAGGAAATCTTCACATGGGAGAATTGGGGAGGTTGATCTGATTTGGTACCCGTGGTTCACTCTGCCTGTCCTTTCCTTTGTGTACTGTGGCAATTCAGCACGGCCCCTATTTCAGTCAGTTTTCTTCAAAATTGAGTTAGGATGGAGCTGATTACAGCTACTTCAATGCTGAATAAACCCAAATTAGAGAGTTTGAATGAACTTTCATTAGCTGGCGTTGAGTTCTCTTTGTTTATAGTCCACCTTTCCATGATGTGCATCGGTACTTGCTTCCCCTCATTAAATACCAGGAAGATTTTGGAACTCCTGTGAATTCTTCTGTTGAGTCTATCTGTTAGGAAAGGAAATGGGTGGTGGTAAAAACTTCCATTTCTGGGAGCAAGGCCTTATTGTTCAGGATTGTTCTTAATCTTCCATTCCCCAGCTTGCTGGTCCTGTTTGGCTTGCGTTTGAAATAGTGCTTTGAAGTTCAGGGCCAGGACATTTGGTTTTGGCCAGCTCTTGCTTTTCTAGGTAATAGGAAGTAAAACAAATGCTTGAATGAAAGAACTTTCTGACTGTCAAACCAAGGATGTTCTTAGGGTGTGTGGCTGCTACATCTCTCCATCCTTTTTGTGTTTTACAGGTGTTTCCAATGTTGTTCTGCCAAAATGAAAATAATCTCTGGGTTTTGGTAAATGCCCTGAGAATGCCCCTTCTCTACTGCTTTCTAGGAGGCTGGTTTGTTGTAGCTGGGATGTGACAGTACTTACTATCTAAGTTTTAAAGGGAAAGAGCATTGGCAACCTCGGGTGTGTGTATGTCACCTTCTGTGTTTAACAGCACTGTGAGGTCAAGCCCTGACACTCCTTTCTAATATCTCCCAGGTCATCACTTAACAGCTTGATTTGTAGTGCTTCCTAAATGCAGAAGAAAGGTGAGGATCTGGCAGTTCCAAGCCAGGGAATGGTGTAGCTGGGAGGATGTGCTGCTGTTATTGGGGTGGATTATTTAGAGGGGGTGTTGGAGCACCACTGGGGTCCTAAAATGGCTTGGGAAGGAGCAGGACAGGAAGATCTACTAGCTGAACCCACCTGAAGGAGAAAAGGAGAATTCTGTGCAGTGTTAGGCACAGCTTGAGCATGGTCTTCCGTTATGAATAGTGGAGTTCCATGATGTGATAAGGGATGAAGTTTCCTAAGGAGCCTGCTTGAGAAAATGAGAAATGAGCAGTATCAAAGAGGCGTTCCAATCTGTTTGTCTTTTCTACACTGTGTTGCAGAGCTGATCCTGTGTCTTTGTGTTCTCCACACACAACATTTGTATTGAGTTGTTGTAGCATTCAGGGGAGTAGAATAATAAAACTTAAAGAGGGGTGTAGAAAACCCCAAAATGTGAAAAGAAACCTCAGCCATCCTGTGTGTTCTGCAAAACCACGCAGATGGGGTTTGCTGTGCCGCTGTCATTTTCAGATGCCAGTGAACAAAGGAGGGATATTTGCATGATTCTTATTTGCTCCAACTACAGTGTGAGAGAAGATAAATTTTCCCATCATTAAATTTCCCTAGGGAAATTAGAGCAACTAGGGTTTTTTGAAATGAGTGTACAACCTGGTGTATATAGTCTTGCATCTGAATGTAGGTGCAAATTGATGAGTGCGGTGAACAAACCATGATTTTTGGTTTTTTGGTTCAGAAAGGTCCCTTTGACATTTCTGCTATTCTTATTGCTCGGGAATGTGTAGCAGAGGTCTCTGCTACAAGCTCGGCTGTAGCTAGAAAATAGCAGCATTGTTCTGATGGCTGGGCTCGCTGTCCTGAAGAGGTAATGGAGGTAATAAACTAAGGATCTCTGACTTGAGAAAGTTAGTTTATGGGCTTCCAGTGATTTATGTTTTTTTTTTAATTACTTTCATAGGTATTTGATCCTGCCCAGCAGGATTACTCAGCTGCACTGCAAATCTCAGTGGGCTGTTTTTAGCAAGACATTTAGCCTGAGCACTCTTAACCCCAGTGAGTACCCAAGGCCAGCTGCCTTCTCACAAAGCATCCAGATTGGGTGTGTTCCATCATATCAAGGAATAGATAGGTAAGAAGATGGCTTAGATACACCCTCCTTGCCCTCATTTGTGGATAAGCTTGAGTTATTATATTTAATTTTTAGAAAAGCTGAAACTGATTAATGAGAAGGAGAAAGAGAATAATCATTAGCAGACAGACCTGTGTTCAGCTTATTTTAAATGAGAACCTCATGTTAATAAGCGAGGGGCTCATCACAGTTGCTGGCCAGAATTAAACTGTGATACTAGGTCAGGACCAGCTGTGTAAAGGGCTGATACTATCTATGTATCTACTACCTACAAATCAAAATGTTCTTAATTATGGAATAGCCCAAGAGGGAAAATGAGTGCCTGTCACGTTTAGTGCTGCACCGTGGAGAGTTTCCTGAACTTCAGCCAGCTCATCTGTAAGTGAAACAGCAATAAAGAAAATGAGGGAAAACTTAATGAGTGGGAAGAAAAGGAGAGTAAAAAAACTTTACTGTCACTGTCAGTGGTGTCACTGGATCCAGTCAGAGAGCTGACAGCTGAAGCTCCATCAGTGACAGGGATATATTTCAAAGCAACTAAATGGGAAAGAAATAGCCCACAAATGACTTCGTTTCAGTAGTTTAATGCTACAGACAAAACAGTGGTTCTGCATTCCGGCTTAGCTGTTCTTTTAGCAGTCCAGGTAGCAAAATCAAGGAAATTGTGGCTGCAGCCACAGCAGCAGGTGAAGCAGGGGGCAGGAGGATAATGTCCCCACCGCCTGGGAGCATTACCCATCGTGGGTAGCACTGCTCTGTGTCCTGCTGTGTCACATAGGAAAACCCTAACTAACCTGAAAGTACTGAGCACCAAATTCTTCATCTTGTTGCCTCTGCTTTATCATTAAGCATCAGCTCCTTATTGCCTTTTCAGCTCATTCTGTTTGGCCGACACTGAAACTCAGCAGTGGGTGGGGGGGCACCTGCCTGAGTCCTCCCCTTTCTTCTCTTACTCAGCCCCTGTGGTAGTTAATCAGAGGAGCAGAGGCGAGAAAGAAGCTGTTTTCATTCTCTCCTTTTTTAGACTTGAGCCTAGGCTCAGTGTGTAGGAAGGACATACCTCCTAGGGCAGTATTTGTTTTTCTAATGTGGACTGATGCAGTAGCCAGTTGGAGCTACACTAATTTGTATTGGTTCTATCAGGCTTATCTGTTTGTCTAAACAGCAGTCAGTGTTCTGAGTTCCTAACTCCTAGCTGGTTAATCTATTAATGAGTAGTTGTTAGCTGTGTGTTAGCATCAGATTGTCTGCCAGTGCACAGGCTCAAGATCCCCTCTTGATTAGAAAGCTGCCCTCAACCCATCTTTTTTCTCAACACTCAACCAGCACCCGTGTGCCAGAGCTCCTTGAAAAGAAATGTGGCTCTGAGCCATTTCAGAAGGGGATCCAGAAACCTCATCTTGCCCTCTGCTGCCTTTAAGAGTTTGAGGTGGGTTGCAGGTACCTCACCTGTAAAGGACAGGTAATCCATGTGCTCCTTGCCAGCCCAGATAGTCACGTATTTTTTGCGCATACCATCTGGTAACTTAATTTCCTAACAATGAAATTATCTTCTCACACAGCCACAGTTAGGAAAGCAGAATGAGCACTTACATTCCAGATCATTCATGTACTATTTTAGCCCCCCTAACACTCCTTAAATTAAAGAGCAACGTTCGCTTTTTTTCTTGAAGCTTTCGAATTACCTGAGGTAAAGGAATGGAGGCTGGTTTGTGGACATCAGTGTGACTGCGTGAGTAAGGTGCAGCCAGAGCTGATACAGAACCACAGAATGTCTTCAGTTGGAAGGCGCCTTTAAGATCATCAAGTCCAACCTTTGACCCAGCACTGCCAGGTCACCACTAAACCATGCTGCTATAGACATTTTATTTCCCAAGAGGAGCATATTAACAGCTAAAAGGCAGCATTAGGTAGACCAGACTGACCTGCTGTTTTGTTTTCAAAGCAGTGAGACTGGTCCATGTGCACCAGATGCAGCAGCCTCTGTGCAGCATGTTTGGGGATGGAAAACTGGGAAGCAAACCAGCAGTAGAATTTAAATACAGACTAAATACTCTACCTTATCCTTTTTTCCTCTTCCTGGCCATCTGCTTCTGACCATTTCCTTCACTTACACCTGCAGTGCAGTTTCTAGGGGCTGTTTTCAGACTCCTGGAAATCAGAGACACTTTCTCCTGTTACAGCTAACAGGTGAGGTCCTGCTTGAAGCTTAGCTCAGGGTTTGCAAAGATTCGTGAGAACTGTAGAATTTCAGAGTGATTTTTTTCCCCTTCAGCTCATCTTAGGTCAGCTGAGCAGCATGGCCCTGTCATTTGTCCATATTGTCTTGGGGAAGCTTCTGTCAGGTTGCCCAGCACTTCGGGGTCAGCCAGATGTTCAGTGTGAACACAAGTGTGAAGCCAGTGCTGCCAACTCTCTCACTCCCCAAGCAGGGGGTGTGGAGACCACTCGCTGCTGCTGTCCTCCTCCTCAGCAGGCACTGAGCTGTCTGCTCGTGTCTCGGCTGGAGCTCCAGATGAGAAGAGATGCCCTGGGAATGACAGAATCGAGGAAGAAGCTGCGTTTACTGAGCACACAGGTGATGCAACAGCCTGAGCGTAAGGTTAGACACTAATGAACTTCACGTGTCTTTGCTGTCGATGGAGAAGGCTGGATTAACCACAAAGCAGAGCTTTTCAGTTGTATTTGCCATTTCATTAGCTGTGTTAGATGGGCTCAAGCATTGCTTTGTAGTTACTGGAATGGCAGAGGGATTTGAAAGAGCCCGTTTCATGTTTAGTTCTTCTTCAGCTGCATCACACTCCACAGGCAGGATGAGTTTCTCTCTTGACTAGAATGAAACTGACACTGGATCACATCACAGCTTTGCATTATGTTTGGAGAAGAAATGAAGCAACCCTTGAAGAGAGTCAAAGGCCAATGAGATCTTTCTTTGTGTTGAGCAATAATAATCAGTGATCTGTTAAATGGGCCTGTACCCTCCTGCTGTGGCAGTGTGAGTGATCTGGGGCTAATCTTTGATGACACTTCATTGATTTAGAGTCAGTTTGTAGAAAAGTTGGAAAATGATGAGAAATGCCACAAAATACCAGTTTAAATCCTGTGACACAGTGTGGGAATGTCAAGTCTCTCATCTCTCTCTCTTACTAATGCAAGTAATGCAAGTACCATTTAGTACTCTTACTAAATGGTTCCAAGTGCAAGGAATAATGAGACTAAAATGAAACGCTCTTATGTGTTCGAACTGCAGACGCTGTACATCTTCCCAGAAATAATTACTGCAGATTTCTTTGAGCCTTACTGATCAGCAGGAGATCTTGCACGTTCGTAAAAAATGCCGTCCAAACATAACAGAGCGGTGCGGTATATCCAGGAGGCGAGAAGCATCGCCGGCTTTGTCGCCATCACAGTGAATTAGCTGCTAAGGCTTTTAGAGAGTAATAGCTGATGAACCCAATTTAGGTACATGCCGTTTACATAATGGACTTTCTGTTCATAAGTTTGCTCTTATCCGTTACTGCCTTTTTACAGTTTATGAGCAAACTTATCATTTTTATGCTGGGAAAAAGAAGGAGGCTAAAGAGATTTTCTTCCAATGAAGTATGAAGATAGATAAATACACACAGCATGGCAGAGAGGGGGCTCGCATGGGACACAAGTCTGCAAATATTCGAGGAGTCGGAGCACTGTGGGAGGCAGGGAAGCACATGAGGCGCTACTGAGGGTGGCAAGTCTGACCAGTGGGACTGGCAAAAGGAGAATTCAAGCCAAATGTCAGCAAAAACTTTGCTACCAAGATGTAGGATCCAAATCCACTGTGATGGGATTTGGCGGAAGCAAGTGGCCCTTTTCCTTTGGTTGCAAAGTTCATGTGATAGATCAATACACAGGATTGTACTGGCTGTAATTGCATTACTGGTACTGTCTGGGCTCTGGCCCGTCACTTCTCATTCACTGCTGTCCCGCTTTCTGCACAAGGCTGCCAGGCTGCAGAAGGCATTTCTAACAGACAGATACAATTCCCATTGCACTTTTCCTTCTGTTCACCTCTCCTTGCTCAGTTCCTTGGAAAAGAAAATCAAAGAAAATTAAAAAAAACCCACCTAAGTGAGCCTTTCAGCATGTTCCTCCCCCCTATTAATCTATCAGATCAAAATGCCTGTGGGGGATTATGTTAAATCAAACTTCTTGTGAGAACTAGTGATACATTAAACACTTCTGCTTTCAGAAGTGGAAGAAATTAATGTGTTTTTTTTTCTTTTCTGAGTGCTGATAAAATCTGCACCTTGTCAGTTTTTATTGTGTGAAAGTCTTGTACCAAGAGTGTCATAAAAAAAAAACCACCCTATTCTGGGAAACCTTTTAAAATTCTTGGGGATGATCTTGTTCTCGCTGTGCTCAGAAAGCCAGAGCCCACATTAGCCACTCTAAAAAGCAGGTGGTTCTCCAGTACCCTGAGTTCTCTTTTCCAGTACCTCATGGGGAATTCTTGCATCAATTTTGTCTTTCCATAGGTGTTTTGATTTTTTTTTTTTTTTTTCCCCCCAAAGCATGGAACGTGCAGTAAATTTGGCAGTAGTTCACAGTATTCAGGACCTCTCACAGCCATAGCTGTTTTGGTCCTGAGCTTTATGCATCTAAGCTTGTTGGTGCATCTGCTTTGATTTGGCCAGCAGGAGTTATTTCAATGTAATCTATAATAAGGGATCAGGAAAATTACAAAGCATAGTGACTTCAAGGAAAACCCTTCATTTTCTGACTGCTTGGTAAAGGGTGGTTGCTGTAAAATCCATTAAGTTCTTTTGACTTTAATGCAACTGAATTTGCAGGTAATGGCTTCACTTCATTTATTCAAAAAAGAGGAATACTGTTTACACCTTCAGTATTACAGATAAGGTACTGTCCCTGCTGAGAAGGTTGTATGCAGAGTGTGATGCTTTTGATGATGTTCCTGTTCTTATCAAATTATAATCTAAAAATCTATTAGAAAAAAATATTTTTGGCAGATAGTTTAGGCCTGAAGCACAGTGACAATCTGATAATCCTCCTTTTGACTCAGAAATAAAGGACCTTCTCTTTTTGATCAGAACAAGCAGAGGTCTTTGAAATGTGTGAAGCAACTGCACTTTAATATGTTCCTTTACATTAGAATATGTCCTTTAAATTAGAATAAATATGTCCTTTAAATTAGAATAAAAAGATAAATGTGATAATTGGGTAGTTGTGGGCTAGATCAAGCCCCACATTCCCTTCCATTTCTTGACACTGAGAAGATGGTAACACGTTCTTCCAGAGTAACATATGGCTGGATACAGCTGGGGTGCTTAGCCACCAGAAGAGACCGGTTCATACCAGAGGGGTATGTACCCGCTGTGGAAGGCTAGTATTATGATTATGGGGCACATGATTTGTAAGAGCAAAGAGCTGAGTTTGTTTAGTCTTAAGAAATTAAAGCTAAGAAGTGGTTTTTATTCCTATGTCCAACTACCTTTTCTAAAGAAAACTCTCTTGGAAGGGTTCACAGGCATCAGACAAGAAGTAACAGGCATGAGCTATGACAAGGGAAATCCTAATTCAAGGTATAGAATATTTCTTTTATCAGTAAGACGGTCAAATATGGGAAGACTTATGTCCAGTGAGGCTGCGGGTGCCTGTCCATATTCATCTGCGATGCTCAGAAGGTAATTGGGCAGAATTCCACACAGCTTCCGACTGCACGCAGCAGCAAGAAGACAGAGGATACAGAGGAAGCTGAGATACTGAACACCTTCTTTGCCTCTGTCTATGCTTCTGGGGGCTGTCCTGATATCAAGCCCCAGACTGCTGAGGCTTCCAGAGGAAGTTGAGAGAAGAGAGGACATGGAGCTGCTGGAGGCAGTCTGGCATAGAGCAATGAGGATGATGAAGGACGTGGAGCACCTGCCTTATGAGGAAAGGCTGAGGGAGCTGCATCTGTTTAGTTTGGAGAAGAGGAGACTGAGGGGTGACCTCATCAATGTCAATAAATATTTGAAGGGTGGGTGTCAGGAGGATGGAGCCAGGCTCTTCTCAATGTCATCTAGTAGTAGGATGCGAAGGGCAATGAGTGTAAGCTGGAACACAGGAGGTTCCACATAAATATGAGAAGGAACTTCTTCCTAGTGAAGGTGACAGAGCACTGGCACAGGCTGCCCAGGGGGGTTGTGGAGTCTTCTCTGAAGATGTTTAAGACCTGCCTGGATATGTTCCTGTGCGACTTGGTCTAGGTGATGCTGCTGTGTCAGGGGGATTGGACTAGATGATGTTTCAAGGTCCCTTCCAATCCCTAATGTTCTGTGATTCTGTGATTCATCTAGTTGTGCTGTTTGAGGTTGGACTAGATAATCACCAGAGGTCATTGCCAACCTGTGTGTTTCTGTGAGCCTAGAGCCTGATAAAGCTCCAGTGGGGATGGAGCTGCTGTTGGGACCTCTTCTCCAGTAGGTTTTTTTTCTCTCTGTGGTGTCAGGAGGGTGAGGCACAGCTGTCTGAGGGAGGCTTCATAGCAATTACATCCTTCCCTTTGTCTTCTCCTTTAATGAGAACCTGTGGGAAAGTCAGGGTCTTTGGAGACTATGAAAGTAACTGCTGAGCAACTGACTTGAGTTGTCCTGAGGGCTGGAAATCAGCAGCAGTAGGTAGACAGAAAGGCGTCACCTTACCTCCCCTTCTTTTCAAAACTTCCATGGGGTTATTTGAGGTTTAATTTATGAAGAGTTGTTATAGGAGGTACCTCTGCAGTTGCATCCCACAGTTTGACATGTTGTGTGCTAACGCGCCTCTCTGTAGAAGGCCAGATTATATTTTTTATGGAGTTTTACATGAATGCTTTGCTCTGGGATTGCTCTTTCCCCAGGCATAAATCTTTATTACACCAACAGCCTGAAGCCCCAGTGAACCAAAGCAAATGTCATTTTTATTCTTCTCTCTGTATTTATCGCTGCAGTGAGAGGACTCGTTTGAGACGTGTGAGAGGTTCCAGCAGCCATGGTGGGGTTTAGGTGCTGCGAGGTCTCTGTGGACTTGTGTTTGTCACTTTGGAATTTGACTGGGGGATCCCAAGCTGGTTCTGGCCCCAGAGTGAGCATACTGGGGATGCAATCGCAAAGTGAGCTTTTCTTGGAAGGTGCTGAGGGAATAGAAGAGCAGGTAGTGCAGGTCTGGTGGATCAGAAGATGTGCTGTATGAAGGGTGCAGGCCAGCGCAGTCTGACGCCTCAGTCTTTCCTTTCTGACGCATTGGTTTGGGTTCAGGTAGGGCTCTTCTCTAGAAGAAGGGGTGATAAATGTGCTTGTAGCTTTTTTCAGGTGGTGAATCTGAACCTTCTGCTTTGAGGTTGACCTCACCTGATTTCCTTTTTCAATAAAAGGATCCCTGTGTCCCTGTGTCTACTGTCGGCACACAGTGGGATTATGAGTACGCGGTTGTTATCTGTGAGGCAGCAGTGCCGCCTTTGTCAATGGATGCAGGTTGTAAGAGAGATAAAACTGGAGATTTCATGGAAAACCAGAAATGTTTTTCTGTGGAGAAAAACCCTAATCCTGCCTACCTAGGGTTTGACTTTCTGACCAGGATAGTTGAACTTTGGCTTACTCTGACTTCCAAAATCCACGGTGCATGAACTGAGTTTCCACCACTAATACCTTAGAGTAACCTTTGAGCCAGTGCAAGGAAAGACTTGGACTTGGTTCATAACCATGCAAAAGGGTACCCACAGCTCCCAAAAACCGGAGCCAAGTGTCTGTGCATCTTTGTGGAGAGAATACACGTTGCCCTCATTCAGTTAAGGCAGTGCAGCACAGCAGGGTAGGATTGGTGAATATATGGCATAAGCCAGCTGCACCACATCTGACTGGCAAAGCCATGCAGAAGGGCAGTGCTCGATGGTGATGATATGGAAATCAGCTTGGATGGCAAGTGCAAATGAGTTCTTGCGATTCAAAGCCAGGCAGTAATAGGATCCACTATTAGGGTCAGCAGGTGTGAAGATACTAGTGATGCAGACTGGAAAATAAGCTTTAATTTAAGGCACGTGGGGCAAAATGCAATGAGTTCTGTAGGCAGAGTAATTGTACTACTGGAGGAAGGTATTTTCCCCTTCCTGACCTTTTGCCTGCCGTTCAATCACAGAAATCCACAGGTTCAAAGGTTTGGTTTTGACTTTCCAGGCAGAGGAAGCTCTGATAAGGCTTTGTAGCTATTAAGCTTTCATGGGTCTGCAGCCTTGTGGCTGAAGGTAAAGTGACAGTAACTGGGATTTTTCCTCTTGGGGATGTGATTTCAATTAAATTGCTTAGAATTAAATTGCTTGTGGGCTGCAAATATATGGAGTTTGTGTTATAAGCAGCAGGACCTTTGCCTGAGCCAAAAAACTTTCCAAAATGGCTCTCTCGACTCTGTCCATCTTTACAAAACTCAGTTTCATTTAATGTTGTGAATGTGCTGGCTGTAGAGCCTGTGCAGCCATGGTGCTGGGCTCCTACAGACCTGTCCAGCATCTTAACAAAAAGCAGAGGGTCTGGTGCTTCGGTAGTGTTTGGCCTCGCTGAAGTCGCTCAGAGCCGAGGGCTTTACAGAACCTGCCTGAAATCTCTGTACTGAAGGTTTTTGATCCACTTTGACTGGAGTTTTAGACAGTTTTGTGGCTTTTGAGGAGAAAGAGATGGACTGACTTTGCTTTGATGCCTTCAGTTCAAATCCAGCCTATTCTAGCTGAAGCCCATGTGTGATCCGTGTAGCTCCCCAAAGCTGCTCGTAAAGCTGACCTGGTGGACAAGCTCTTTGGTGTTCCTTTCACTTCTCCCACAGTTCCCCAAGGAAGAAGCTAAGACTTTATGCTTTACGATCCCAGTTACCTTCTCTTGCAGTGGGAGGTGTGAGCAGTGGGTTTGGAAATGTCTGATGGGGGAAAAGATAAAGCAAACCTAGCTAGCATGGGGTCCTGAAGGGTTCCTGTTCAGTGGAGCCCTGGCCTGCAGGGGACACAGATCTCAGTGGGGTTTTGTGCTGTTCCACTGAAATCAGGGATAGAAATGAGCTGTCCATATGCCCCAATATCATTGCGTTCCTGACAAGTCCTATAGCTGCTTTTTCACTCGCTGTGTGTTGCGTGCCTTCTGCTCTGATGGTACTGTAACACAACAGCTTTGCCTCTTGCTGCCTGTGTGACTCCCACTCCCCATTCTGCATGATCTGCTGAACGTACTTACTGTGCATCCAGAAAGACTGAAATAGATGTTGATGGTTTTCACTTTTTGTTTTTTCCCCTGTCCCTTCTTCTCTTGGCAGTTTTTTATCATGCTCTTAATTGTATTTCTGTTGGAGCTCATTCTTGTGGTTCTGTTCTTCGCCTACTCCGACAAGGTAAGTCAGATTCTTCATTTTTCTTTCCCCTTCAGCAAATTTTTATGCCCCTTTTCCCTATAAATAAATCATGAAGTGCTTGGCTTGGTATGCACATCATGCTGCTGTCTTCCTTGAGACACCCCTTTCAGAAGGAGCTCTCAGAATGCATAAACAGCTGTGCAGGACTGAGCTCTCTTGCTTGCTCATGTGTACAACTCAAGGTCACTGTTATTGCCAGGCATCTGCCGTTGAAAAAACAAACATGCACCAAACCCACCACAAAAGGAGCCAACGAGCCTTGCTAGGAACACAAAGGAAGAGACATCAGAATAAGGGTTTTTAAAAAATACATTTACAACTGAAGAGCCACCTTGCTGTTACAGAGATGTCCTTAGCACAGGTAGCAGCACTTTTATCTTTCCAAGTTGCTCTTTGTGCCACACGTGTACGTAAGTTTAGGGGAGGGCCAAGGCAGAGGTACAGTAGTTTCATAAACAAAGCTTTTGTCTGGAGATCCAATTTTACTTATGTTGGACCTGTGTTCCTGTGTTCACCTTGTATTTCTGTTGCAAGGGTGACATTGCTGGTCTGAATTACCTTTATCCTTAAAATAATGTTTCTAAAGGAATAAATCTTACAGAATAAACCCAAAACAAAGGCATAATTATGCATAAACTTGCTATTCAATCAGAACCGTCAAACAAAGGCTCTTAGAGCTGAAGGCTAAGGGACCTTGAAAATCAGAAGGTAGGTGTAAATTCTGCCGTGAGTTCCCAGTCATCAGGTATGTGACCAATAAACAGCTTCTTCTGGAATGGAGAGACAAAATAGCAAAATAAGTAAACAAATTAAAAATAACGACATAAAATACCAAAGTAAAATGGGGATTAGTAGTAGACCTAGTTAGATTTGGTGTGTTTGGCAATAATCTGGACAAGGTGTGGACAAGTAGCCAAGATAGAAAAGGTGCTGAATTAGTGAGAGAACTTTGTGAGTGATGGTGAGGTTCATTTCTGATGGGCTGGGAAGGGCCAGGTTACCAGACAGAATGCTGTCACTGGAACGTGGAATTAACTTGCAAGGTAATTAATGCAGAAGGGGCAATTTACAATGACTTGTATGCATTATTGGATTCTGAAGTACTTGTAACCTCTTGGGAAAAAGATCTACATCTCACACATGACAGCTTAATAAAAGCATGTACTTTTGATATGCAGTGCTCCTCCAACCCCCAAATACAGCACTGGGCTCCGCTTACAAAGGGAATCAGAAAATATTATCGTGTCATTGTATAAACTGATGGACCTGCTCACTGTGAATTTAGTACTGAGCTGTGGTTAGAGAAGCAATCAGAAAGGTAGGAGTCACAAAGATGGATTGTGGAGACTGTTTGGTTTCCCAAACCTGATTTGGTTCAGGAAAGGAAAAGCTCTTCTGCTTGTGAGATCTTAAGAAGAGATATGATGGCACTTTCTAAACTAACAACGTGCTAAAGATCTGTCCTGAGCACAGAAGAAAAACTTGACAGTATTAAGGAGTAGGTTTAAAAGATAAATGTTTCTTATGCTCCATATCATCAACTTATAGAAATCCCTTTTGTTGAGCCTTGTCCTTGATAAAGAGCTCAGGAAATTCAGCTTTCCTCAGAGTCGTCGTAGGTTGACACAGGAGGTGCAGTGCGGTTGTCTGAGGTCACACCAGAGTCTAACACATGGGTTCCAAGTCTAATGCAGTACTACCCAGTCAGGAGATGGCTGTAGTCTGTGTATTGCCAGGGATCAGATCTGTGGCTGTTCATCTTCCTGTATGACTTTAAATCCATGGTCTTATACTGAGGATACCAATAGTTTGTTACAGTTAGAGTCCTGCCTGCAGAATAAAGAACCCAGCAGCAGCTTAGAACTAGTATTTTCATACAGGATGCTCAGCATCTGTGTGCTTGCTTTCCTGGAGTGAAGAACAGTATCCCCACATGTGCTGGGCTGAGGAAGCAGCTAACACAGACAAGTCCACCACAGTAATTCAGTTACTATGATTGCTTGGAAAAGCACTGAAGGAACAATCTGCGCTAGCGCTTGAGCTTCAGAAGAAGATAACGTTCATTCTATGGGCAAAGCAGAAGGGGACTCTGCAGATCGAGGTGTTGACGCCTCCTGTATCATTCACATATATATATATGTGTATACACATATAAATCAGCAGTTTTTTCAAGTACCTGATAGTCTTCTGTTAATTAGGAGTGAAGGTGCAGGTAAAATTCTTCCCAGGATAAAACAGGGAGCAATCGTTATTTTCTTGGCTTGAGATGAGGTGGGATAATGGATTCCCTCGCAGTTTTCATTTACTCCTACTCTGTCAAGTGCTAGGGCTCTGGTATAGATCCTTCTTCCTTTGCTGTAACGTTTAATCAATACTCTCCTTTCTCCAGGGTCCAGGGCAGTGTTGTTTCCCAGTTTTGGTGGGGAGGCAGGAGCTGAGAATGCTGCTCATGAATCTGCAGGCAGCTGGGGAACTGAGAGCTTGTGGTGGTGTGGCTGATGGAAAGGGCTTTCAGAGACCAGACTGTGCTGACACTGCAGCTGACTTAATGGCACTCATCCAGTGGGTCATGTCCACTTTGTTCCTTCTGCTGTCGAATGAGCACAGGAGCAGGCTGGTACTTGCGCTGTAGTAGCAGCCATGGAGTGGGCAAGTGTCCAGGCACATGGGCGCCGTACATGGGCTCCCAAGCTGTGAAGCGTTTTCTGTGTTCAGTCCTGGGACTGTTGCTTTAGTAGCATGTTAATTATTATAAAGCATCAGAACAAAAGTTCTTGACAGCCATTCGCTGTGATAGGTTTTTGGCACAGAGCTTTTATTGTTACGGTAAGGAGGAGCTTACAGCTGTAGAAATGGGCAGGACAGGCTGCAGGGACTCCAGGTATCCTAGACTGATGTGTTCTACTTTATCAGTTTGGGAGAAGCCCAAAAACGGTCTCTGCCTCTCATTCCAGGACTTAGCAGCAGCCTGTCTGAGCTTCTAAGCAACCAGTGTGCCCCCATGCCTTAGAATGTCATCGCCTCTTTCCTTGATGGAGAAATGGAAAGGCTGTATAGCCTTTGTATTTAGTCCTGGCTGATCCCAGAGCAGCAGATGTACTGGTCTGTAGGCTGTCTTCAGCTCGAAAAGGGCACCCAAGGGACTTGGGAGCTCTTGATGGTGGTTGTGCATGTTCATATGCAGGTTCCCAAAGTGTAGCTTTTATTTGTTTGATGGCAGAAATGTGGATTGTGAGAACCAAGGCAGCTTGCTGTCACTCTGAGACTACTATTCTCTCAGGCTAAGTTAATGCCCTGTTTGAAGGAGCCCGGACTCCCGTGACATGGCTGGCGTCATGTAAATGATGATGTGAATCATAGCATAGCATCATAAAAGGGTGGGGGCTGGAAGGGACCTCTGCAAATCATCTGTTCCAACCCCCCTGCCAGAGCAGGTTCTCCCAGCAGATCACACAGGAACATATCCAGGTGGGTTTTGAATGTCTCTACAGTTGGAGACTCCACAACCTCTCTGGGCAGCCTTTTATGGTGTTACCTCACCTAAAAAATATTTTCCTTATGTTGACACTGAGCCTCCTGTGCTCTAGTTTAAACCTGTCACCCCTTGTCCTATTGCTGGACACCACCAAGAAGAGCTTGGACCATCGTCTTGGCACTCAACCTTTAGATACTTACAAGCATTTATGGGATGCCCTCAGTCTCCTCCTCTCCAGGCTAAACGGCCCCAGCTTTCTCAGCCTCTACTCGTGAGGACGATGCTCCTACCCCTTGATCATCTCTAATGGTCACCCATCTATAGCCTAAGCAATTTCTTTAGTACTTTTTTCTTTGATTCCATTAATACAGAGCAGCATTTGTCCATTTTTTCAGTCATTATGTGTATTTATAAGACATCTATGGAGTACTGATAGGGTTAACTTGCTTTTTGTAGTGATAGAGACAGCAGCAGGGCCCTATCCTGTCAGAGGCTGGATACTTCTTGTGTTTCTCAACCTCAGATTGGATTCTGTTAGAATATAAATTATGTTAATAAAATGCAGAGTCTTGTACCAGTTCTAACTTGCATAATCCTTCTGGTTGTAGCATCTGTATTTATTTTTGCTGTGATGATTCTCCTGGAGGCACAGGAGAAAAAAAGTCCGTATTTACTTTTGTGCAGCTGTAATACATAACTTTTTGCAGTAGGTTTTCTGTTCCGTTGTCTGCGCCTTTCTGATTTATGAGCAGCACTACGGTGCCACTATTTAATGCCCACAAATGGAAATACATACCCACCATAATGTGCTTTTTCTCTCCCTTTTTCAATTGTCACACTGAATAACACGAGCCAGTTAAAGGAACAAAAGTGCTGAAGGATCACTGGCTGTGGTAGTTGATTATGGGAGCAGTTACTGCTATTGGCAACTCTAAGTTAAGACCAGAATTTCCAGTAAAGACTAGACCATTAACTCACTTGGGTCCCTGTGAAAATTACAGCCTGAATTCCATGCCTGCTTAGCTGTGTTGAAAATGGCCCAGCAGAATGGTAGAGGACTGGAAAATAATGGCTACTTGTGTTTTTCATGAGATGTGTGAGAACGCCCTTGTTTGCTGCGTCGCCACAAATGGTAATGAGCTCCTCCGTAGCTTTTACTGCCAGCTTATAAACAACATGGCCTGGGGACTGATGCGTGTCTTGCTTTGTTCCTGAAAAGCGTTTTACAAATTACTGTAATTCCTGATTGCCGCTTTGCCAGAGATTAGAGACAGCAGACTGGAATGTGTGATTTCAAGGGTATCGCAGGCACAGAAACACTTGGGTTGTAGGAGACCATTAAGGTCACTGAATCCAACCATTGACCAGCCAGTACAGCCAGGTCACCACTAAGTCATGTCCCTCAGTGCTACACCTGCACATCTGTTAAGTACCTCCAGGGATGGTGACGCCACACAACCTCCCTGCGCAGCCCGTTCCAAATCTAACAGCCCTTTCAGTGAAGACATTCTTTAATGTCCAGTCCTCACAACCTCTCTCACGCTTGGCTTTAAAGGCAAAGTGAGAAAACAGAATCTCTCCAACCTTCGTCATTCGAGAGCTGTTTTGTTGTTAAAGGAGCTTTCCACGCATGAAGCGGTTCCTGGCATGTAGCATCTCTCTGGCAGTGTTCTGGAGATGGGTTTGGCGTAAGAGCTGGCGTAGCTAAAAGCTGTTTTGCACATAAACAGGAGCAGCATTGCAGACGACTGTGGAGCCATCTTTAGATTGTCTCCGAGGCTGTGATGGGCTGCAATTAGTCCTCTTCAGGCTGATGTGTTAGCCCTGGTCAAGTGTTTTATTTCTCTCATGCAAGATAATGTTATATAAATGGTGATGTAAAATAAGAAAAGACAGAAGTGTCTCTGTGGTTTATTTTACTTGGTAATACGCTTAGTTTTAACTAGTTTATTAGCATTTCAGTGCTGCTGTCACACAATAGGGAGTTGCAAAAATTTCATCAAAGAATTTAATTATAGCCAATTCGTTGAGGCTTCTTCTCAGCAAAGCATTCAGGCAGAGGTTTAAATCTGTCCCTGCTCAGCTGATAACTGAAGCGCTCACTTAAATCCACGTGGCTGAGTTAAACATAGACTGAAGTCTTGCCAAAGGTGAGATGCACCTTTGTGCCTTTCCTCTAGAAGGAATAGTGCTGGGGAAATGCTAATGGGAGCAAAAGAAACCTGGCGGTTGCAAAGATGCACCTCAGCTTTCAGTCCGTACGGAGTTCAGTGCTTGCGTTGGAGCATTATTGGTTATCTTCTTCTGTTTGTCCTGAAGAGACTCCTGTTAAATAGCTTGAACTCCAGTGCATTGCTTTAACCTTTTTGTAGGCAGGAGAAGGTGAAGGGCACTTATTTTTTGTAGACAGGAGAAGGTGGAGGACCTGTATTTTTTGTAGGCAGGAGAAGGTGAAGGGACTTTATTTGCCCGCGTGGCTGGCAGAAGGAAACACGCCAAAGGAAATCCCAATAGTTTCACTAATTCATTTGTCAAAGGAGGATTTCATTGAAAGTGCCCCTCCAAAATGCTATTGACAGGCTTGTTGAAGGATAGCACAGGATTGATGGAAAGAATTAAGTGCATGCTCAGAAATTGGTGTTATTAGGAACGATAACTGCAGACAAAATGCATTAGGGCTCCCCATTGGGAACTCTTGATCAATGGTTGATCCAAGGCCTAATTGATTCCTTGAATAAAGTGTTAGCGGGGGAGTGGGTGTGGGGAAAGGGAAATCAGACTTTTCTAAATTAAGCTCCGTGCCTAACGCTAATACTCTTTGAGAAGATCAGATAATGCAGTAGCCTGTCAGCGCTTTATGCTGCTTGTCTCCTAGTTTTGGCAGAGTTCAGAAATGGAGGTGAATGTGCTAGCCGGCGTGGGTTTTCGCTTGTATCGCAGTGAGGACGATGTTTTTCGTGCTGCCCTGCTGCGCACGTTGGAACAGTGCTGCTTCTCAGGAGAAATCCAGTTCCGACCTCCAACCTGCCTGACGGGGACTTTAATTCTCAGACCTCTATAGCTGAACCCATCAACAGCAGCTGCTGCTGCCATTATGCCTGGCTTCAGGCCAGCCACATCTACCTTCCATTTCCTGACTTCAGTAAATTCGTCTGAGGGTCTCTTGGTAAATATTTCTCAGTGTATCAATTGTATGTCAAATAGAGATGTATCTGGGTTTCCTTCTCGCTGGTCTGTAATCCCTAATTAGACGTTGGCTCTTGATCTCGGGAGCACATCAGAGTGTATCTGCTGTGGGAGCAGCTTCATGAGGATTTCTTTCTCGTGCCTGTGTCGAAAGTTTCAGGTTCACAGTAGACAAAGCTGTGCAGGTCACAGTGGACAAGCAGTGCAGGTCTCCAAGTAGCCCCTCTGTGGAAAAATTCTCGGGTAGAGTAAGGGTGGTTGTTAAACACAGCGCACTAGTACTCGGAGTTTGTCCACGTGTCTGAAAGCGTGTTGCTAGAGGTGAGGAAGTGTTTCACCTCGGCTTCTGCTGGCTGGGAGAAGTGATGCTGCAGGCTAAATCCTGAAGCTGCAGTGTCTCCCGGGAAGTTCAGCAAGTGTTCTAGACACAGGCCGTTCTCCTGCAGTGTCTCTCCTGGGAAATAGTTGATGCTCTCTTGTCCAAAAGAATGTCATGGGACCTTCCTGTTCCAGAGAACAAGTTCTCATGTGACTCATTTGTAGTCAAATAAGAAGCCATTTCAACATGTGGGGGATCCAGAACTGAATGCACTTGGGTGTTCAGAGCTAACAGAACTCAAGTGGTCTGTGCTGGTTTCCATAACCCTGGTCAGCAATTGCTTCAGCTGGTGATGAGTTCCCTGTTTTGCATCTGCTCGAACTGCTGGTGCACACTTTGTACAGTTTTGTTTAAAAAAACCAGGGAAGACCAGCAGAAGGAGAACACAATGCTTTAGAAAGGCAGTAAAACAAATAATTAAGGCAGCTTTAGACATTTAAATACCGGCAACATCAAATGCCGAGGGATGACTGAGGCAGTATATCGAAGCAGCACATTTTTTATTCATTCTGTGAACATTTTTGATGTGTCACAATGTGTTTCAGACGACGTTAGGAAATGACAGTAAACTAAATGCTTAACATTTTGTACATATACAGAAAGAGACAGAAAGATGACTTTTTATGTTCTTGGGCTGTAAGCAGACCCTTAGCAAGCAGTCCTTGTCTTGGATGTGAGTCATTTATGTCAGCTGCAACTAAAGTGTAGTGTGGTGGGTAGACAACTTTATTAGGTCTAGTCTGCAGCCAGCCTTCCTTGTTGTGAAGCTCTGCTGTGAGAAAGAAGTTCAGCGAGTGTTCTAGACACCGGCCATTGTATCTGCTGATATATATCCCCTTACAACAAAACCTGCAAAGCCAACATAATCAATGGTGATTACCAATGGTGATCACTGTCCCTGCCAGTAGAACAGCAGCCAGGTGTATCTCTGATCATCCTTAATATGAACTGATCACCTGCAATGTCGGGCTCCCAGCATCTGTTTTACAAATAAGCAACAAAGTCAATGATTGACTGACAATAGGAGGTAACTGAGCTGGAAGAGAGATTTTTGTGGTGAAGAACAAATAGCAGAGGGCAGAAAGCAATCTCTATTTAACAGTTTTGGAGTGCACACGTTTGCTGCTTGGTGCTTTCAGTGCCTCTGATCGCTTGGGCTACGGTGGTGTAACCGTTTTGCTGCAGTGTGCTGGCCTTAGCAGTGATGGAGGCAGGTACAAAGATCTTTTTGACCAGGGCACAATCAGATTTTTTGTTTTGTGTACCCTCTTGAACACTTTTAAATTGCAGGGGAGGCATCCTCGGGAGCAGAGAATTGTGTGGGTTCAGTTAGTTCTTGTCGACACCCATTCATCCGCTACCGCCGTCTGTGATGCCAAGTCTTAATGGTTTTTTCTACGCCAGAATATGTAACTGTTGTAAGACACTGTATGCTCTGACTTCTTTGCTTGCTCCACTTCAGTGTCATAAGCTGGGGTGTTGCTGCTCTGCCAGGCAGTTTTGCATCTGTGTGTTATTGCCGCTTTGAAGCGCAGCAAGGCAGAACAATAGGTGTCATCAGCTGCACGGGGGTTGCCTCTGGGGACAGTCCTCACCTCAGCATTTAGGAAACCTTTTCAGAGATCACCTCGAAGGGCATTTTGTAGTACAAACAGGTTAAAAATTGATAAATTATGGAAATGAAGCAAAATGGCAACAATTCAGAAGATCTTTTGAAGGTATTTAAGCAGACATCTGTAAAGTCTTTCTCTAGAGAACAATGAAAGTAGGAAGTCAGGAAGCAGCTAAGAGAAAAGATTTGAATTCAAAACCGGGTGGTTTTTAGTTTTAGCACACAAGACACTTAGTTTTCCTTTTGAAAACTTGTGGCCAAAGGAGCTGCAATAGTATTTGAATTAAATAAAACCACTGAAGGGATATTTAAAAGCTGTGAAGAGAATCAGCATCGCGCTCCGTACAACACACACACAGACCCCTCCACACAAGAAAACAGCCGGCAGATTTCCTTCAGGTCCTCCTCTTCCTCGATGAATAGGGGATGCATTGTAGTTGGCAGAAAAGCAGCTGAATGCAGCCTAACAAAGAGAAGCAGTGGGTTAGTAGATTTTTTGAAGGTCAGGTAGCTTGGAAAGAAAAGAGAATTGATTTTCTTTTGGGGACTGCGAAGAAAGCAGGAGGATGTGTTGCATACCTTGAGGAGCGTTGAGATCAGACTGGGTTTTAAGTAAATGGCAGTGGAGTGCCCTTGCTACTGCCTTCACTGCTATAGTGGCCATTCAGTGGCCAGCTGTGGCTTCCATATTCAGGTGTTCTCAATGGAGACCTGGTTCGAGCTGTCTTTGGCACTGGCTTATGTACAAAGGCAGAGGCAGCTCTTTCGTAGTGACTGCTGTTAGAGCAGGAGAGCGCCGAGCAGCAAGGAGTTGCTTTTCTGATTGATTAATTTCTTTTCTCTTTCAACTCCGTTCCTGTGTCCATTTTCATGTAAGAGCGTTGGAGAGATGGTGGGATGAGTAGGACTGGGATATGAGTAGGACTTGTCTTTTGTGAGGCCAAGCAAATTCCCTAGGAGATGGATTGAAATGCCTTGTGCTCTTCGCTCCTGATCCGAGAGCAGCTACTTGAACACAACAGAACTGTCAGCATTACTGTACCTCTTTGAGGAGGTTAGACCTGGCTCTGAGATGTAAAACTACTCCCCTGCTTGATCTAGCAAGACAAAGGTACTTTCCCAGTCTGAAGGCAAAATGGGTTCCTTCTTCCACCCATTCCAGACATGCTTTGAGCCTTGCTCTGCAGGAGTAGCTGGCTGTTTGGGATGGACCCATAATCCCAGAAGTGCTATATTGTTCCCTCTGAGGCTGGAACGACAACGTGGCATGTCCTGGTGTGACTTTGCCTCTGTGTGCTCCCTGCTGTATCCAGTTTGGCAGATAGCTGTGAGCAGCCAGGATTAGAGATGGACAAATGAATCCTTTCCATGAGCCTCTGTGAAACAATCTCAACGCAGATGAGCAACATGATGTTTGAAATCACTGTTTCACAGCTTGTGTGTGTTTATTTCTGGGCTCAGTCGGATGCTGGGCAGAGTTACAGCCTGTAAGGGTCGCTCCGTAAGTCTTTATCTGTTCCACAGCTTTTGTGTTTAAAGATGATACGTCTCATTACTCTCCTTTATTTCATTTTTTAATAGCATTTTAAATTCAAAAATTCCTCTTTCTCAAGATTTTTCGTCTGAACCTTTCTAGAAAAGATTAATTTATCCAGGAAGGGTTAAAGAATCCTGTTCTACGTGAGTTTTGTGAAGAGCGGCACATTTGAGGCATGAAAACCAAAGCTGGTGATGGCAAGAAACGCATTACTTGGAGTGTGTTTCTTCGGTCATGCAATTACTCTTTTCTCCTCAAAGACTTTGCCTCATTCAGCTTAACATGGTGAATCCATAATTTAAATAGTGAGAATGAAGAGGATCAGGTTTCTGAGCTCTGAAAGCTTGAGGTGCCCTGGTTACTCTGACCCTCTGAGAGAAAAGGGCATTGAGATGACCCCATGTCAATTCTGACATGTTGACAGCTTCACCTTCTGTCCTTGGAACTGCTACCCAGTGGGAATTTCAGGTTGTGTGCGGATAACGAGTTCTGAGTGAACAGAGTCGAGTGGAGTTGAACAGGCAAGAATTTGACTCTTGCTACAGAGGTTGCTCTTACACAGCTTCTAGGTGCTCCTTTTCAAACAGTGGTGGTGAATCTTCTAAAGAGCAAAATTAATGCTAAAGGAAAAAGAGATTTAACAGACAGGTAACTACGTCCTGCATTAAAAACAAATTGGTTTTAAAATGAGAAGAGCTTGGGTCACTCTCTCGTTGGCCAATTTTGAGGTAAATTAGGAGGCTTGAATTTTGACACTTCATGAAAATGAGACCTGCCAGGCTGTGAAGTTGGGTGCCCCAAATCCACTCTCGTGGCTACAAGCCATCTCCTAGGTAGAGTACACTGGACAGCAGTGCAGTGGTGGCACGTAGCCCAGTGCACCACCTACCACATCAACATGTTTTACAAGGGAAAAGTTCCTTGGGTAAGAATGAGTGCTACCATGCCCGTTTTTATGCCTTGTTTTGTGTCCTCTGACCACAGTGCTGAGCCTCTCGTGTTCCCTCTGGAGTATACCCCTGCACAGAGGGCAAAGGTGTGTTCGTACTAGTAAGCACATAGGTTTGCAGCACTTTGGTTTATCAGGACCTAGCAGCTACCCCGGTCCTCCCTTTCAAGCTGAAATGGAAAAATAAATCAAACAAGTCTTTTATCTACGTAGACATTTCTAGAGCGGAGTGGGGAGTTAATGGTGAATTGCGTTTTGTAAAGGAGGAATTTAAATTGTTCTTCCATCCTCTGTCTAACTCAAAAACCCAGGAGAAGTTTTGTGCTTTCTGGATGTACCATTATCCCTCCCTAGTCTGGGCTGGCTCAGGATGTGCAGGAAGAGCTTTAGGATTTGGGGATGGCTGGTTATCTTCCCCTGAATATAAAGCTGTTTCTTACCAGAATTACATAGGGCACCTGAGGGTAAAGTTGTTGATTTTCAACAAGGGAAGCAGCACCTGGATTGATCCTGCAGTGCCTGTTGACTTCACTCATGGGGTCTTCCTGCGTGGTTCCTGTCAGAGATGAGTTTCCTTCACTGACCTCTGCGGACAGCAGCTCAGCAGCAGGATTAGCTCTGGGAGAAGGTGAAGGTTTACGCTGCAGGTTTTGTTCTCGGGGGAGCCAGGCAGCTTCACCTTCCCACACCATGCTTGGCTCAGGGATTGGGGTTGCTGCTGAAGGGGCTGAGTGAGGGGCTGTACTCTGCCAGGGATGAACACGAGTACGATCAGTCCCCAAGCCGAGAGCGCTGTTTATGATCAAGTATTACAGAAATCGTGGCAGAGATGGCTGTTCAGGATTCTCCTGGCAGCGTTTGTTCTCCAGCTGTCCCTCTGTCCTGAGGAGCGCAGTCTGACAGCACAAGTAATTTAATGCGATTAAAAGCTACCCCCAGCGAAAGGATTGATGAGGGAGATAAGTTACTTAGTCCCCATTAGTCCTCAGCAGTCGTGCTGACGACTCCTGTAACCTTGGCAGCCAGAGAGCCGCCTTTTGCTTTGCTATCTGCAAAGAAATGAATTACGCAAGCGCCGACATTCGTGGGCGCTGAATGCTGCAATTAATTTTGTTAAAGTCTCTTTATGTATTTAGTTTGGGAAGAGGAAGGAAGCAGAAGCTTATCGCCAACTGTGAGTCTGAAGCCACAAATCTTGCCCAGCTTTCACTTTGAGATAAAAATGAATCTAAAAGGAACCCAAAACCCCCTTTGTTTATTTTATATATTGTAAGAATGAGAAATGGTGAAGGCAGTAGTGTAAGGCAGGGTTACCACCACGGTCCCGCATTGAATTGATTAGCATGGAGAAAACACATTAATAGCTTTTTTATGACTAGTCTGGAAACTTTACAGTGGCATTTGTCGGAACAGAGCTGCAATGTGAATGGCAGAACTTTACAAACCTCAGCTCCTCCGTGATGGCTAAAAACTCCCTGAACATGAGGGGTTTTCAAACACACACACAAAAAAGTCCAGGTTTCAAACCTTGCTGGTTTTCCCCACTCTTGTTCACGGTAAGTAGGCGCTGGTATTGCGGAGGGGAAGCTGGGCGCAGCGCTGGGTGTGTTGGACGTGCAAATTCTCCCTCGTCACGTCCAAAGCAGGTGCATGTCAGGGTTCCGTCAGCACGCCCGCTGCGCTCCCGGTGGGGAGTTTAGCCACAAGCCTTCCAGAGGTGCCCACTTTGCATTTAATTTAGATCTAAAAAAAGAAGTAGCAGGTTTATTTAAAATGCATTACATTCAGCTTATTTAGTATTCCTGTTCTCATATATTCTTATTCATTATGTGTACATGAAAAATAAATGAGAGAGTCACAGAAGTACCCACACCGCTCACAGGGATGAGGGCAGTTGTTCTAAAATAGGTGAAACCTATTTCATGAATTCTGTTTGAGCACACTTTGAAATAACCTCATGGAAGCCAGAGAGCTTCTCCCAGACAGAGCAACCCCTTTATCCTCACCTTTCAAATGGCACCAGATACTCCTAATTTTTCAAGTTGCTGCATAGCACCAGCACTGTGGGGAGCTGCAGCCCTTTTTCATCCTTCTGCCTCTTGCCCTTTCCTGTGGGCAGTGTCACTCAGCTGGCAAGTGGCAGAGGGCTCACACATCCCATGGCGGTGGAGGCTTCTTTACCGCAAACTTAGACTTCACAGTGTTAACCCTTGCCGTGCCAGAGTAAGGTAAGAAGATGCAGGGACTCCTTGTGTGTAACTCACTTTTGCATGACAACAGTGCTGAGAGTCGGGTTTACTTTGGGAAAAGGTCATCAGGCCTTGGAACAGGCTGCCCAGGGAGAGGACTGGACCACCATCTCTGCACGTATTTAGCAGTCGTGGAGCTTAGGGACAGGCTTTAGCAGTAGGCTTGGGACAGTTGGGTTAATTTTTGGACTTGACAATTTTAAAGGTCTTCTCCAACCTAAACAATTCCATGAGTCTATGAAATTGCTTAATACATTACTTTTAGTTTTTATCACATTCGAATGTCAGAAATTCCAACGACTGAATGAGGACAACACCGCTGTGGTGGATAAAGTACAGGAAATAAACCTGCTGTGTGGGATATAAAAAGAAATAGATTCTTGAGTGGCTGGCAAGTTGCACTGAAGGCTGCAAAGCACAGAGGAGATTTTTCTTGGTGGATCAGACATATACAGGTCTCTGTGTCGATAATGGGCCGCTGGGAAGTGGACTGAAGTGCTGCTTGTTTGAAAACTAGCAGCTGGCTAAAGTTTGGACTGAGTCTGCTAAATCCTTAAAAATAAACCCAAAGGTAATCATCATCTTTCTAGTATTTCGATATTCCTCAGCTAGAACCACAGCGTTCAGCCTGGTGGGGGATTAGGTCTGAGCTTCTCTGGTGTGTTGTACTGGTGTCGGCGTGTTCCCTTTTCCTTCAGAGGATGGAGTTTTACCGCGCTCCATCTTTCCACTATCTCTGTAAATAAGAAAACAGAAGACTCGTCACTTACACTTGTCCTCGTGTTTAGCTTGTGCTGCCCTGCCCAAGGTTTAGGAGATAATTTTAACGACCTCAGAAACTTAAACTGCTTGTTGGGGGGCAAGGGGAAGCAAATCTGGTATTTTTCCTGTATTTTCTTTCTGACAAAAAGCTCTTTGTGGCACAAGGGAACGTATTTTTCCACCCCCAGCCTTTCCTGTCTTGTTTCATCACAAGTCGCGCTCCATTAGAGCCCTAATGTTTCTATCAATAAATGATGGATTTGCCAAGGTGATTTAAGTTTAAAATTACTTGTGAAAACATAATGAGGCCTGCAAATCATGAGTTAGGTTTCAAAGAAATTGTCTCTGACAGTTAAAAACTACCGGCCCAAAGTAATTCCAAGGGTGGCATTTCCCCCTCCGCCCTCCTGCATTATGTATCAGGTCGAAGCAGAGGTGTTCTGCGCTTGGCTGTTGTGTTTTAGAGCTAATTACAGTTTGCCTCTTGCTGCAGGAGCTTTCCCTGGCTGCTCTCTCGCAGGTGGGTGACACGAGCCCAGAGCGAAACTTCTCTGCTGCAGGTGGCTGCTGGGAGCCCGTCTGCTGCCGTTTGGTTTTTGCCATCACTCTGAGTGATGGTTTCTGATCCCACCTCCCTGTCATGTGCCCTTGTTACTGCTCATCTGCTGTGGACTGAAACGATACCCTGCGCCCCTCAGCCACTGCGTTTCTAAACGGGGGGTGTGTTTTCATAGCCCCAAGAGTTCCTTGCAGGTTGAAACTGTCCCTTGTGGCAACAACCTTGTCAGACGGGACCCTGGTGTTGAGCTGCAGCTTCACCAGGGAGAAAATCCCTCTGCTCCAAAGGGCATGCCGGGAATTTTGCTGTGGCTTGGAGCACATTCATTTAGTTAAGTAGATTTGGAAAGATAATGAGAAGTTCCCTGTCCTAAATCCAGAATATTGAATGCAGTTTGGAACTGGTTGTAAATCAGTCCAAACTAACCTCACGAGCTGTTGTTACTCTATTGCTTGTCTCCTGCCTCTTTCATTCCTTCAAATCCAATGAGATAAGAGTAGTCAAAACTATTTCAACCACCTTTCCCTCCAAAAATGAGGCTGGAGTTGGGAGGGGGGAGAATATTTCTAATGCTTCAATAATTACGTCTGTAGATGTTATTTGGATTGGATGATTCTCTCTGAGCCGAGTGGTAACGGTGGTGGGTGGCATAAGTGGACAATTCTTCTCCTCCCTTGTTCGTCATCGAACTTGTGGTACATTTTTGTCATCATTTTTATTCAAGTTGGTTGCTTCAGAAATTGAGGGGACTTTTAAAGCCTCCACCTCGCTGTGGCGGAAGTCATCTCCTGAATACCCAGATTTCACAGCTTTCCACTAATCTTTTCTGATTCATGAAAGTATTTTGTCCCCTATGTGTATAAGCTGTCTTGCTGGGAGGAAATTCATCCCTGGCTGATTAGTCTAAGCATTTCTGTTCTCCCATTTGTGTTGTAGAATGAGGTGAGTGCAATGGGTTTAGTAATTGAGCCTTGTTTCAGTCCTCTCAGTTAAGGATGCCAGGACTCATTTGCTCCACGTATGCTGGGTGTCATTTGTCATCCACAAAGCCGCTTTATGCAAAACCTGAGTGCCTGTTGCTTTTGATTTGCAGGGTTTCAGCTCTGTTTCCAAGATTAGATCATCTGTGGCACGTTTATCTATCAACAAACTGTTTGTCTCCGTGATGAGACATTCCCTTCTGCAAGATGGATACTGGTCTTTGTAGCTCAGATTCCTGGCTGAAAGCTTCTCTTACAGACTTCGGGCTGGATTTGGCTGGAGGGTCCGTTGTTACCACTAGTGTGAGCTTAGCAAAGAAGTCACGAGTGCTGGGTGAAAATCAGTTCATGGGGATGTGGCCTTTGCAGTTTCAGAACAGTTGGAATCCAGTCCCTGCCTCAAGACTTTCTCTGGTGCTGTTGTGGGTGCTGCAAATCTCTTAGTGGTGCTAATGAGCTCTGAGAGACCCTTGTGTGTGTTGACGGCGGGGAGAACTGTCACCTGTCTCCTTCAATGGAGCATCTTGCACTTGCATGTTTGAGTGCCTTGGCCATGCAGCCAGTTTCTTAAAGTCTTTTGTCTTTCAGGTGCTCTCTGACTCCTGTAGGTATTTACACTCTTGATTGTGTCTTGGTGACTTCGGAGCTTTTCCTGGCATCGGAGCTGTTGCTACGTTGCTCTTGTGACAACACAGTTTGAGGGGTGTGGGTTTTTATTTACCGTGTTGATGTGCTGCAGCGCTTCCAGGGACACTGACTGTGTTTCACTGGTGTTAGTTCTCTTGCTGACTCTCAAATCTTTCAAAATCTGGACATACAGACTCTGACCCCTGACCTGAGTAGCACTCAGATGAGTGTTTCAGCGTCAGCTCTCCTTCTAGAATGGGTTGGAAGCCAAGTTCAAGGTGCAGGGCTTAGGTGACATCATCTGACATGAATAACATGGAAAACCTTGTAGCCTACTGGGAAGTTTGATAAATGTTAAGACTAGATGAAACAATTCTGGTCATCTCTGGTCTACAGCATTTCAATCAGTATTCCTGTCATCAAACTAATTACATCTGAGTTATAGCTTTGCAAAATTCTTGAGCCTTGATTTCATGACTTTGTTGACTGCACCACATTCCTCAATGATTTGTTCCAAGGGTTATTATTTTTACTTCAGAGTCAAAATTATGCCTTGTTTCTATCTCATATTTGTCTAGCTTAAACACCCAACCATTATAGGTGCTTCTGGTAGTTTAAAGTGCTGTCTGCCGTTGAGAATCGCTTCTCCGTGTAGGTACCTAAAGACTGCAGTTAGGCTGCTTTTTAACCCTGTCACTCTAGTTTGTCCAGGAGGGTTAGTCATGTGAAGTAAAACCTGTTTCTCCAGGACTGGCTTTTTCTTTTGGTCTTCTTCAAAGTGTTTTCAAATTTTCAGTAGATTTCTGAACACATGGAGATCAGCTCTGCAGTGCAGAGGTACCGATACACCCAGCCTTTGCACAGCTTGTGCGGGATACGCCCGTGACTCTGCTCCCTCTGTGATCTGGAGATGATGTTCCTCTCAGAGTGCACCCATCTCCATTTCCTCTGTCCTTCCACAGATTTCCTGCTTTCCAGAATGCAGTTTCCAGTCATGGAAGCCTCTCGTCTTTGTTCCTAAGTGTCTGTTCTGGTATTTGGCTGGATAAGCCACGATGCTCTGTAAGCAGCCAGCACAGCTGATAGAATCATAGAATGGTTTGAGTTGGAAGGGACCTTAAAGATCATCTAGTTCCAACCCCCCCTGCCCTGGGCAGGGACTCCTCCCACTAGAGCAGGTTGCCCATAACCCCGTTCAGCGTGGCCTTGAACACTTCCAGGGAGGGGGCATCCATAATTTCCCTGGGCAACCTGTTCCAGTGTCTCACCACCCTCATGGAAAAGAATTTCCTCCTACTGTCTAATCTGAGTCTCTCCTTTTCTACCTTAAAGCCATTTCCCCTTGTCCTGTCACCACAAACTCGTGTAAAGAGCCTTTCCCCAGCTCTCATACAGGCCCCCTGCAGGTGCTGGAAGTCTGCTATAAGGTCTTCCTGGAGCCACCTCTTTTCTAGGCTGGATAACCCCAACTCTTGCAGCCTTTCACCACTGGAGAGGTCCTACATCCCTCTGATCATCTTCATGGCCCTTCTCTGGACCACGAAGACTGATACCTCAGTCCAATGTGCAGCAAGTTACGTGTCGTATCTATGGGATCTCCTTAGCAGGGATTTTTACGCTTGCCTAACAGTGAGAGAAATGCCAAGTAACTTTGAGTCAAGAACCCGTAAAAAACCCACTGAATGAATCCCCTATTTACAGTAGTGTTAAATTTTGCTTTTTAAAGTACATCCAGAGTACATTCTTTCACACTCTGACTTTTATTCCACTTACACTCCCATAAACATTTCAGGCAAACATGAGCTCTCCAGAGGTCAAAGGCAAGAAGCTTAGATGGGTGGAGAGACTCAGATGAGTGCCCCATGAAGAAAAAGGTCTCAGCGCTGGCTCAACCAGTACTGTTAGACACTACAGAACCTAAGGGGAGGATGAGGATACAGCCCAGACCATAGGTGTGGACTCACTGTGGAGGGTGGGTTGAGCCTCAGATGATGTTTGTGTTTTTAAAGGCAATTCTTTTCTCTTTAATGGCAAAATTATCCAGCAGAGAAAATCCTGTTTGGATCCTGATGAGGAGGCAGCTTGTGTGTAGAACTGAAAGTGATTGCCTTCTGAAGGAGGTGGTGGTGTGGCCAGCAGTAGTTCGAGTGAATCTGGATTGTTGCAGGCAGTTGTCTGTGTGCTTTTAGCTGTGACCTTGTTGAGTCCTTGTGAGGGAGACAGGCTGAGAAGGACTGACTCCGCCAATCTCATTCTTTTCCCTAAGCAGCAGCTCCCTTGGATTTGGACTGGGACTCATCTCCGTCACAACATGGGCATCCCCTTTCTTTGGAAACCCTCTAGTCAGGCTGCATGTGGGATACGATCTCCAAATGCTTATTAGCGCGTTGGGTTTTAAAGGCTTAGGTGAGGGTGGCTCAAATCCTAGTCTCTGTTGTGTCCCTTGCTGCTCACATGAGCAGTATGTTTTGGTTTTATACTGGTTTTTGGTGAGTTGTCCAGGCAGCTCTCCTTTTCCTCCTTTCAAGACCATCAGGTGGTTGAGGATCTGAGAATCTCTGGTCTCTTTTGACTCCCCCCTGTCAATGGGGACTGGATGAACACTGATGCCTACCTAGATGCACAGGCTGTGTGTGACCATTTACACGTTGTCATGTATGTGGTTTGACAGGGCGCCTCTGCCACAGAGCAGCGATGCTGCTGCTGTCCCCCAGTGCTCACTGTGATGGGCTCTGGGAGAAGAGACACAGCCCTCACCAGTCTGCAGCTGGGTTTGCCAGCTGGGAGGTGCACATAGCACATTCTGGGACATAAGAGGATTCCACAAGTAGCAGCAGCACTTTGAGGTGAACCTTTCTTCAAGATTTGTGGTTTCTCCTTTCTTCCAGCTTTGCTGCTATTTCACAGGGTGTCTGCCCTTCATTTGGTAAATGTGAGACCCAGTGTTTGTAATTCTGCTCTGCGTGGAAGTGTTGCAGTGCTGCAGCACCTCACTCAGGGGAGGTACAGTCACTTCTCTGCCTCACGTGGGGGAAGCAGCCGCCTGTCCTCCATCCAACCTGTGTGACCTCCGGCGAGAAGTGTCACTTTTTTCTGGCATCACTGGTAGAAAGGGTGCTGGAGACTTGCATTTATGCTGTGTGCGTGTGACTGGCAGCTTGTTTGTTTGCTTGTTTTCATTACTGAAAGCAAGCACCATGTAGTTTATTTATTTGCAGTGGCTGAATCCCAAATCATTCAATTCATGGTAAAATCTGTTTTCGATGAAGTGTGGTGGAGAGCTGCAAGTGTTTGTTTCGTTAAAACAAGGGAGGCATTTGATAGCAGTTCTTCATGTCTGTTGCCCTTGGTAGCTACCAGGTTTCCAAGACCTTTTGTTTCCCAGTTTATAGTGTCTCTGCAGAAAAGCTTACCTGAGAATTAGAACCAGTAATTCCGGTTGCTGAAGGTCAGAATTCTCATGGCATCAGAGATGTTTTGGACAGGGAACTGTTTACAAGCTTCTATGTACCCTAATAGAAACATGGGTTTGGGCCACTGGAGACATCATGTGATGATGCCAGGTTGCTAGAAATGTGAGCAGCAGTAATTTCCATGGGGCCAGGCAGATTTCTGCTGGCTGAGGAGCTGGCATTTAGCATAACCTCTGATTTTTGCAACTTAACATGTCCATGGGACTGGAAGACAAGAACGTACTTCCAAGGAAGAAAATACAGGTAAGGAGGTAATGGTGAGCCTGACTTCCCCTGCTGGTCTGTTCCCTCCGAGGACACTGACAGGTCTCCTCACAGCTCTGTTATAGAAAATGAGTTTGTTGCAGAGACATCCAGTCTCAAGAGTAAGAAAGCAGCCTGTGTGCCAATCTCAGTTTCCCCTAAGGATTCACATTCCCTGGATCAGGGATGACACAGCTTCTTCAGTCTGCTTCCACAGAACTGCTCTTTCCCGACAAGTTTCTCCAAGCAGAGTCACAGATTTTAAGGCTTTGATGGGCTGGGCAGGTTTAAAATGGGTCTTGTGGTCTCAGCACAGAGAAAAGTAGTTTATCAGCAGCCATTTATTGCCCTTGTTCGAAGGAATCACTTCTTCCCCTGAGGACATGATTTAACCAGCTCTGTGCCCACTTGCTTGCAGCTTGTCCTCTGTGGAGCTGACAGTGCTGTAAGAGAGCAGCTCTGCCACCAAGAGGTGGCATTGCCAATGCCTCTGACTTACCATGGGCACCTTTCCTGTGGCTCCCAGTGAGGTTCAGGTGCCACCAGAGGACTCACCTAGGTAGGGTAGCATTGTTTTGACTCTTGATATGGTACACTTCCCTTATGGCCATAGACAAATTCTGTATTTTGGCTACCAAAGTCATGAATTGAAGAGGAAAAGAACACAAGCAAGTTTGCCAATGACACAAAGCTGGGAGGAGCGGCCGGCACCCCAGCAGACTGTGCTGCCATTCAGCGGGACCTGGAGAGGCTGGAGGGCTGGCTGGGGAGAAATGTAATGAAATATAACAAGGGCAGGTGTAGAGTCTTGCATGTGGGCAGGTACTAGTATAGGTTGGGGACTGAGCTGTACGAGAGCGGTGTAGGAGGAAGGGACCTGGGGATCCTGGTGCACAGCAGGATGACCGTGAGTCCCCAGTGTGCTCTTGTGGCCAAGAAGGTCAGTGGCATCCTGGGGTGGATCAGAAGTTGGGGTGGTTAGTAGATCGAGGAAGGTTCTCCTCCCCCTCTGCTCTGCCCTAGTGAGACCACACCTGGAATATTGTGTCCAGTTCTTGCCCCCTCATTTCAAGAAGGACACAGAGCTGCTGGAGAGAGCCCAGTGCAGAGCCATAAAGATGATGGAGTAGAACACCTCCCTTATGAAGAAAGGCTGAGAGAGGCTGGGTCTCTTTAGCTTGGGGTAGAGGAGACTGAGGGGTGACCTCATTAATGTCTATAAATATGTGAAGGGTGGGTGTCATCTGGAGGATGGAGCCAGGCTCTGCTCAATGTCATCCAATGATAGGACAAGGGGTAGTGGGTGTGAGTGGGAACGTAGGAGGTTCCACATCAGTCTGAGAAGGAGCTTCTTCCCAGTGAGGGTGACAGAGCACTGGAACAGACTGCCCAGGGGGGTTGTGGAGTCTCCTCTGGAGAATTTTAAAACCCACCTGGCCATGTTCCTGTGTGACTTGATCTAGGGGATCCTGCTGTGGCGAGGGGATTGGACTGGATGTTCTTTTGAGGTCCCTTCCAATCCTTAATGTTCTGTGATAAGCTACTTGGATAAGTGAAGTTGCAGGTAGTCCAAATGTGGTTTGAGGGACTTACTCATCTTCTCTTGCCACACTGAGAGCACAGGATATAGTTTTCCTTCGCTCTCCTCCTCCCCTGCCATGTTAGTAGTGCTCTCTAGTTTGAAAGCTCTCCCATTCACCTTTACACTAAGTAAATGAGTATTGTAAATAATTGAAGCCCAGGCTGATCCTGTGGGATGGCTGCAGCAAATGGCTTCATGGGCAAATGGCCAAGTCCTTCATCTCTATGAGTAAACTGCTGGCTTCTCCTTCCCCAGCTCACAGCATCTGCAAAGGGCTCTGTGTCCAATGTCACTGTTCCGCCTGATATATAACTACACAATGGTCATTAGTTCCTACAAGGAAAGCAGCTTCTCTCCCTGCTTTGATGTGCCTCTGCACGTCCTGAAGCCTTTGTGGCAGCTAATTGGATCTCAAGCTCTATTGACATGTGCATCCCTAGGTGGCTGCGGAAGGGGGAGGTGGTGCTTTTTTGGGTCTGTATAGATGGAGATAACAAGTTGTCAGCTCCTGAAACACAAACGCAACCCACTTTTCATGTTTCTCTGCAAACAAAAGACCCAACAGCATGTATCATGTTAATTAGCATCCTTCCCAATTTACTTATCTGAGGTTACACTGGTAGTTGTTGAGGACAAATGAAAGTGACTGTCTTAAAAAGAAAAAAAAGCAAAAAATCCCCCAAAGCGGAGAGGCTGCATTACAGATACCCTGGGAATATCCTCAGCATGAGGGTAGGTTTGAAACAACGGGCATTGCCCTTTTCTGATGGCTTGGGTGCTCTGCACTGGGATTTCAGCAGTGGAGCCCTCACACCCCAGCACAGCTGTGGGGTTGTAGCCACTGGAGATCAAGGCAAGATGACAGTTCACTGGGGCGTGCAGGAAGTGAAGGACCCCCACAGGACCACATTGTGTCTAGGGACGGACAATTAGAATGAGTAGAAGGGTTGTGGCACAGGAAGGATGAGGGCTTGGAGGACAGGTTGTGGGTTCTGTGGGACACAGATGGGATACACCCACGGGTCCTGAGAGAACTGGCAGATGGGGTTGCTAAACCCCTCTCTGTTATAGTCCAAAAGTCATGGCAGTCTGGCGAAGTCCCCTCTGACTGGAAAAGGGGAAACATAACTCCTATTTTCAAAAAGGGTAGGAAGGAGGAGCCAGGGAACTACAGACCAGTC